>VZSV01000014.1:2124318-2171215 GCA_013398735.1 Nothocercus julius
CAGTCCCCAGCCTGTACTGGTGACTGGGGTTATTTTTCCCCAAGTGCAGGACCTTGCACTTGTCTTTGTTGAATTCCATAAGATTTCTCACTGCCCAGTTGTCCAGTCTGTCCAGGTCCCTCTGGATGGCAGCGCAGCCCTCTGGGCTGTCAGCTCCTCCTCCCAGTTTGGTATCATCAGCAAATTTGCTGAGGGAGCACTCTGTGCCTTCATCCAGCACAGAGTCACATCCATGACAAATAAATTGAACAGGACCATCCACCTTCCCTACATCTTTGAATTTTGTGAAACTTTTTGTTCCATTGGAGCCAGATATAGTACAGAGTTGGCTTCTGCTCAGGCACTGAAGCTAAACCATCTTTACAGTTAAATCAGCAAAACAGCCCACGGCACAGAACTGTTGAGGTTGGAAGGGACCACCAGAGATCACCTAGTCCAAGGCATGCCCTTTCTAGCCCCGTTCCCCACTCTTGGCTTTCTCTCTCTCTTAACCCTAGCTCTAACGCGAGCCCTAAGCCTGACCTCGTTAGGCCTAGTGTTGGCTCAACAGCAAATATGGAAATAGCACCAGTCTGGATACAGCACTACATTTCCTTTGACATGCCCTTTCTAGCCCCACTCCCCATGGGGCTCTAGGCTTTCTCCTAACCCTAACCCTAGCCCTAACCCTAAGCACCTCTCTAGTCCAACCAGAATTCTTGCAAAGAAGTTTTGGGCACATCTTGCTTGCCAGCCCAAATCGGTGACTTTTCCTATTAAGCAGCGTGGAAGTTTTCATACTGTTTGGAAAAAGAGCTCAATAGTGTAGCATATCTAGACCGCTCTAGTTTGCCACAAGTCTAAAGAATGGGCTCTGATATTGCTTAGCTTACTAACACATATAGCCTAGGTGTCTTCTTTCATCTCTTTACATTGAAGCCTCTCCATTATATAGGCACAAAATCTCCTTCAAACACAGTGCAGTAAAAGAGCCTTCCCAAAACTCTCATCAGAGAACCTCTCTTCATTCAAATGCTAAATTAGGTAAACTGATGGTGGACACTGTTTATGATTGCAAGAGGATCTACGAGAGGCACAAGTCTTAGTAGTCCTGTCTTACTCTTCCTTCTGACACTGAAGACTCATGTTCACTTTTTCTGCAATATCCCTTCAGGAGCAGGGCAGAACAGTGTGAGGGAACAAACATGGCTCCTTGGACTGGTGTAAAGCATTGACTCCTATCTCTAGCCCTCTGAAGGCAGAGGCACCCCCAAGGAATCTGGGAAAGTTGGAGAGGAAATACAAGTTGGGAGTTGTTTTTTGGAAGTCTGATTGTTTTGTTTGATTTATCCTAATACATAAAAAGAGATAAGAGCCATGTGCATGCCTCTCTCCAGAAGATAGTAAGTAGTGAGAAGTATCCATGAACATTCAAATCATCAAAAATAACTTTTGGAAATATGTGACTTCCATATTAATCGCCAGTCAAAGAACTTCTCAAATATGTCATATTATATATTTGTGGATTCAGTTATTAACAGGTAGATGCTACAGTTAAATAGGTGGCATGTTTTGCATGGGATGACTGTTCTCACAGGAGAGACGAAGTTATTTATCTCTGTACCTTTAACAAACCTTTCTTTTAGATATAAAATAAACAGTGCACATGTTGCTTGCCTACTTTTCATCTGTATATTTTTCTCAAACATAAATCAGGATACTGTTCACTATAATGAAAATAAAGCAGATTAAAAAACTCTAATAAACTGAATTAGTTCATTACATTCTGCTTATCACTTGGTGACAGTATTTTAACTGTTTGTGGTCTACCACAGTTGTTTTCAGTTGTCAGAAGGCAGCACTGCAGAGTTAAATTCTTCCAAATGAAAAGATAATAGATAAAAATACATATATATCATTTACATTAAAAATATTTTAGGTTGATGACTTCAAATATCGGAAAAGGGAAAAAAATTAGTGTAGCAGAAAGGACCACCTAGCTAGAAATGAAGCTTCAGGCATTTGTGTTTTCTTCCTTTCTATTAATCACATTGCTGAATATTTTGTTGCTAATGCTTTCTTTTGTATTCATTTGCATTCTCTTTGATCTTCTTAATCAATGAGGTACAGATTATATTTTCCTACTGCCAACTTGAATCTAAAATTACAAAGGAATCTGACAATTCCTTTCAAATAATTGGAATATCAGTAGCAATATGTCAAAATCATGGGATATGCAAAACTCTAAATACCTTCTACAGTTTACTATACATACAGTATAAATATGTACATTTATGCACACATAGATATATACACCTATGATGTATAAATGTATACTCCTACGATATCTGCAAGAACAATCACTTAATAAATTGCTGGAATTGGTAAAGAACAAATTTGAAAGAATGTCTTATGTGACCAAATATTTAATACTTTTCCAAAAACAGCAAGGTGTGTTTATGTCGTACCTGGAAATATTTATTTATTTATTTATTTATTTAGATAGACGCACTTACTGTAAAAGCTGTTAAAGAGCCCTTAATTCTTTATTTGACTGCTTAATGGTTGAACTACTGCCTACCTCTGATTTTTCTCAGGATATCAGCACATGTTAAGCTTTCTTTAATTTTCACTTTTGTTTTATGAAATATAGGGCATCTAAAAAGGAAGAAAGGTTTCAATAAAAGAACACAATTGAGTAAAAGCAGCTTCCAAAGATCAGCTAGAGTGATGGCAGGGAGAAAAAAAGAAAGTATGGTGACATTTTTTTACAGTGATAAAATTCAAGTGCTAGAGCTTCCTTTCAACAGCTTTCTATTTATTCTGAAGCTAAAACGTAGACTTGAAGGAAATTTTCCTACACATCTGACTGTCTCCTTTGCTTTCAAATTCTCTTTGAATTTTGTTACATATTTTACAAAATTAGTGAAGCAGCTGCACAGGAGCATGTCCATGTAACCACTGGAGGCCTCCTTATGAGCACTGCCAACAGGAAGGAGATGTTATCTTCAAAGAACAGATGTCAGGGGACAAAATCCCTCAGTTTCAGAAATTACTGCTGTATTGCTGACTTAATGAACAGTCTTAAATTCAACAAATTTGGTCTCAGAGGTCAACATGGGAATCAAATGCAAGAGCAGAAGACTTCTGTCATCTTCAGATTAAAAGCATACGGGAGTGTTTAGCTTGTCTCAGCTCATAAAATGCAACACTATTATCCAAATGCCTCTGATATAGACTGCAGGTCTAAACCACCGAGGGACAGAGAGGTAGAAATGACTTTTAACGATACGGAAGCCAGTGCATACTACAATTCTAGGGAGAGATGTTGCTACACAGTTAAGAAACTCCACTAAGCATTAGTGGGTGTCCTTTCACTGCAGAAACGATATCAGAGTGGCAGAACATCAGGCTGTATCATGCCTCAGGGGCTTGAGAGCTTGGAGGAAGACTTTTAGTTAACATGAAGCTGCTCAGTTCTGAAACAAATGTGAAGGAAATACTTCATGCAACTTATACCAGCTGAGAATTTGAACCTTGGAATATCCTTGACATCATTCCAAAACAGCAGGGCAGTTCTGAAGCAGTTCTGAAGCAGACTAAGCACACTGTCATCTTGTTCAAAGCCTTTAATACTCAGTACTGTGAATTGTAACATTTGATTTAGTGAAGCATAGGTTGCTGCAACTGCAAGCCTGGGGCAGTCTTGCTGCACTGAAACAGACCTACAGGGCAGCACGAGTCTTCTCCTGGCCTTTTCCCTTCTGGTAGGAACAGGGTCCTCTTCATCCTCACACACTCTGAGTGTGAGTAGCTTCATGTCATATGTCTCCATGCGAGGAAAAACTTCTTTCCTGTGAGGGTAACAGAGCCTGTTCCAGTGAACAGGCTGCCCAGAGAGGTTGTAGAGTCTCCTCTGGAGATCTTCCAGGGGGGTTAGACTAGATGATCTCTAGAGGTCCCTTCCAACCTCAACCATTCTGTGATTCTGTGAAAAGCAATGCCATATTGCATATTGAAAGAGAATACAGGATGCTCAGCCCTGAGCGCCTTTGCCAGGAATAACAATAAAGTTCACAGCTCTGACGTGTTTATTCCAAGACTTCACACTACCTTTTGAAAGACAAATACTGCAGGTGGCCTGTGGTTAGTATAAAAAGGCTTATTTCCTCCAAATATGTTGACAGCTCCATATTCAAAAAGTAAGAGGTTGATTAAAGAAACTTATTGTCAGTCTGTGGTTTTGAAGGCTACATTTATTGTTTAGTAGAGAGAATAACATTAGATCATTCCACACTGTTAGATGTTGATTGGAGTGTGCTTTCCAAGCTTTCATTTTTCTACTGATATTTTACCAGTTACAGTTTTATGGCTTTTAACTCTCATTCATCTCCCAATACCACAAACACTCTGGCTATTTTTCTAGAATCTCTTCAGCATTTGTCTGGATCAAAATCATGGCATGTGTATACTAACTTTTAGAGGTACTCAGACTCTCAGGTGACTTGAGAGATGATCTGTTTAATCTTCATGGCTCTGTGATGCCTTATGGCTTCCCTGTTAGGAGCTGAAAATGATGCCAGATCCCTGTTATATATGTTATTCATATTCTCCCCAGGTGAGGGGGAGTCCCAATGAGACAGTCCTTAAGTTATCTGAAAAGCCCACTTCTAGCTGTCCGCTTTTAAGGTTCTGCAATATCCCTACAAAATATTACCCAAAACATATACACCAAGCTGCCCTTTACTCTACAGCCACCTAGTGATGATGATGAACACAGTATAGATTCAATTATATGATGTGACTAAACAAGTCACACTCCAGTGCCTCTTCAGAAAGCTGTGTGACTTGTTCCGCTTAAAATATCCACGTTCATGCACTGTAACATGTATGTTCTTTTTCCTTTGAGCACTGGCAAAACTTCAGTTCCTTTGCACACAACTCACTGATCTCACAGGTAGAAGATTTAATTTGTGTTTTCATTACATTTTTGTTTTTGATGCTGTTGATATTCCTATTTGTTTTGTTACTCCAGTGCAGTTTTTAGTAATCATCTTGTCTTCTTTTCTGTCTGTATTCTGTATGTCACCACACAAACTAGCTGCAGAACCAAGCAGAAGTTGACTATTCATGACATTCCCATTAAAAATGGGTGCAGTGCACCTTTGATGTTTTATTAACACATTTATGTACTGTAACTGAATCAAAGTTTGTTCATTATGTTCTGTTTCGAAAATTTTGTGGTAGTACCTATGCCCATCTGAAAAATGAGTTTTGATGACAGGATGTAGGTGCCATTCCTCCTGTTTTTGCCTGGATGACGGCTATCATCCAGAACAAGCTATTGACAAAAATCTGTCTGTCTGTGGTGACAACTAAACAGTAGATTATCTAATAAGGGACTTCATTCACCTGACCTTTATATGTGACATGAGAATTAAAAAAAAAAAAAAGAAAGAAAAAAGTTTTACATTTGCATTACAAAAGAAATAATGTCAGAAATCAAACCAAAACATCTTAGAAATGTAGGCTGAGATTCAAAACTGATTTATGGTTGAAAAAGGGAAGCCCTGGGGAGAAGCTCCGGGGGAAAAAAAAATGAGTAGCCTTACCTGGTCTCAGATAACTTCAGAATGGTAAGTAAACAGAAATGGAGGAAATAATGAAATATTTATTATTTCCTCTAGATTTTTATATTTCCAGCTAAAATGGAGAATAACTTCATGAAAACATGAACTGTGATCTCAAAATATCTACCAGGGAGGTTTATTGCAAAAGGTTGAGTTTAAGTTACAGATAGATAGATGGGGAGGAGTAGATGGGGAGGAAGGAAAAAAAGGTATTCATCAATGGGCTTGAGGACTATGAGAATTTCACTGCTTCAACTTCTTGTAACAAATTTCAAGGGAAACTGGAGAAACTTCAGAGTGTTTCGTGTGCTGGTCTCCAAACAAAGCCTGTTTTGTTCCACTTTGTAATAGAGACTACCATGGCTGTTGAAATTCTGCTGAAATGAATGGGGACTACCTGGAAAGGTAGAAAGGGTATCCAGTGAAAGAAATAACTTACCTCTCAGAAGGTTGTGAGCTGATCGAAGAGCTATTAATTCCCTTCTGATGTTAAGACCATCCAGGAAGAAAGGTTTGGGGTGATCCACAGCAGAGAAACATTGGAAAGGAAGAAAGAGAAATATCTGATGTGAAATATCTGCTCTTCATGTACCAGAGTGGTGCCTTCTCCAGGGCCTGTCTGTATGGACAGATGCAAATGCCAGTTCCTAGAGATGCCAGACAATACAAGGAAGTAGCCAATGACCAGCTACGCCCTTATGACAGGTAAAAAATTGATTCCTGTATCATTTTGCATGTTAATGGAGAAATTAATTTGGTTAATTCTTATCATCAAGAACTAGAACATAGCAGGCAAGAAACAGAAAAATATCAATCTGTCAACAGTAACATACGGAGATGCTGGTCAGAAATCTAGGTCTGACTAGACTTAAAGACAACCTTTGCCCAAAATAATACAGCAATTGCATACATAGTCAGATGGCAATAAAAAGGCTGAAAATACCCCAAACAAATGGAGGAGCAGTATAAAATAAACAGTGCAAATGTTATCTTGTTAAGTAGTTTGATGAAAAGCACAAGAAAACAACAAAACCCAAAACTTCAATTCTAATCTCATAGATTTTCTTCTTAAGTATTTGACTTTGTTTTAGTGAGGGTTATTTCTGATATATATCAATCTAACTTAAGCAAACTCAGAGATCAAAGATTTTAACCTAAATACTCCTCATTTCTGAAGACTAGATTAGAGACTAGAGGAAAATGAGACTATTCATTCATTCCTTTCTTTCATTTTTCCAGATAAAATAAATGATTTTCCACAAGTGACATGCGCTTCCACTGAAACAGCTGGATTGATATTATTAATTAATATTATTAATAATAATACTGGAGAGAAAAAGAAAATAAGCATATAAAAAGGGGAAAACCCTGTTCTTCAGTATATTTGTCCTGAAGGGTAGATTAAATAAACAACTTTATTGGGACCCTTAAAAACTGTGATACCTAGGCAGGAGAAATGACTTTGCATGTATTCTCTGCATTATGAAATTATACATTTTCCAAGTCATAGACAGTAAGTATATTAATGGCTTAGTTATGTTTCAACTTCTACAAAAGTTTAATTGAACAGGCTCTCAAAAAATAAAAGTGAAAATCCAGATGCAATTATTAAGCTTTATCTTCTTCACAGCTGTTCCACACTGATTTCCCTTTCTTCAGTGCATTAACTCATCATCACATGTATGCTTTACAGAAGAATTGTACATACACAGACTGATCTTTGTGCATCTGCTATGCGTCATGAATCGTATAAAATAAACTAAATTGACTTTTATTTTATTGTGTCCTTTATTCACAAAATTTCACTCAAGTTATCACAATACAGACAACAAACTCCAATAGAAAATTTAGGTAAACTACATATATATTTTCAGTGATTCTTTTATAATATATTCAATGCAATTATCAATGAACTGCTAATTCCCCATAATTTTCTTCCTCCTACATCATGCATTGTAATCACTTTCAACCTCCATACCATTTGTGCTATCTTTCTGCTTCCCCCTCTATCCTGGACAGAGATTGAGAGAGAGGGAAAAAAAAAAAAAAAGATGAATATATTAAATCAAGCACAGAGCTGGTTTTCATTTTGGCCGTTAAGGCTTTTTATTACAAATAAAATAGATTTTCAAGCGTGAACTCAAAGCTCTTGATTTGATTTAGCCTCATCAAGTTGGGCTCAAATTCTTATCCCCAAGCCAAAATCCAGAGCTTCACACCTCCCCAGCATCACCTGGGCTCTTATTAAATACATGCGGGAGGGGAGGCTAGGGCAGGGGGAGGTGTAAAGCTGTCTCTGGATTTATGTCTTGCTCCTCCTGTGGATCTCTTAGAAAGAAAATGGAGAAATATGCACAGACTCAAATCCTCCTTTTTGTCTGAATATCCCAGCTGCTTTTGTTGTCCCGCTCTGTTCTTCCTACTCTGTTACTTCTCCTGGCCAAGGATGTTAGCTCTGTTTGTGTGGTGTATTTAGCCTCATTTAAACGCATCCTGCAGAAAAAAAACACACAGGTCATGTTGCCGGCAAGCCTTTACATCTGCAGTGCAAGAACAGAATTTGTACTAATGAAAATGAAGTGAAATTTTAATAAGGTTAGCTGAGATTTGCACTAGAATAAAAAATAAGCATTTTTCTTTCTCAGAGCTACTTATGACTTGTAATAAATTAAATAGTCTGGATGAAGTTTGGTATTGATCAAATGAAATGATAAGTCCTCTATAAGGAATATATGTTGAATTTGCTAGAAATATATGTATTTGTCATATGAGAAGCAACAGTAAAATATTATACATGTAAAAACAAAAGTCCTCATAAGTTAATAATTTATGTAGATAAGGGCAGTTGGGTTAATATTTTTGTATTATTGAAGATCAGTTTTCATTTTAGTAGACAGTAAGCAAACTCAGAGCAAAGCAGCCAGAGTCCAATTTCCTCAGGTTAGAATGAGCTGTTCCTGCTACATGTTCACTCTATTTGTTGTCAGCTTATCTCTGAAATGATCTTTGGGATACTCAAGCTACCCTTTGGCCATGTTTTCCATGGATTTATTCTCCCTTTGATCTGGTTGGTTGCATATTTTGTTTGCTACCATTTCTATAATGAATATGTTTTATGCAGCACAAACATGCAATATGTATATTGCAGTTAAGTAAGGACTATGTATTTTTCCTCTAACTCCAGACCTGCAGCAAATCAATTCTGGTAGCAGTTCCTTCCTTTGTCTTTGAGGAGAAAATGGAAAGTGCTTTTCGGAAAACCCTTAAAAAAAACAGACAGTTCCCAATATATTCCATGTATTCATCAGTGCCACCAATTGTCAGAAATGAGTGGTTTGTGTATCTCATTTCAATATTGTTGGCCCTGATGTGAAGCACAGCAAGCTACAGCCACTGCTTCATGCAAGCCAGTGAAGCTACGGACAAGTATTGGAGAACAACAGTTGATGGCAATTCATTTAATGCCCTGCTCTCAAGTGATTTGCTCTTTCAGAAACAAAAACAAGGTGTGCTTAATTTGAGAGGAAGGATATTTTGGCATGAAGCCAGGACACATTGTGTTTATCAGCCACATTCAGGGGATTTCTATCATCATTTTCCACACAATTACAGACAACACAGTGACAAAACAGCAGAGCTGGGTGACTGGGATCCATAGCGCCCGAGTCTCTTTCACTATGACCAGTTCACTGTGTAGCTCTTCAGCAGTTTTGTGCCCTATCCTCAGCTACTGAAAGCCACATGACAAAGAAGGAACAGTGCTGGACATGGAGCAGAGGTCACTGAACTACAAACTTTAAGTGGGAGTTTGCAACTTTCCTTGCACTCAGACATGGGAAGTTTGAGCATTTACTGACACAGATGCAAGACTTCAAAAACTTAAAAAATTTCTGGACTTTCAGGCTGACTGCTGACATAGCAGCCTGTGAAAAAAATATTCCAACACTGACATAGCAGCCTGTGACAAAACTTGCCTTCCTGGTAAAGCTCCATTTGGAAGAATTTGAGTTCATTCTACTTTCACTCAATAAGCAAGTGAGAAAACGAGTTATCTTGAGCAGATCTTGCCATATGCATTCCCTGTGAGAGCTGGATTCGCTTCCCAATGGAGTCTAAAGCTTACTTGGTGGAATTAAGATTAGCCTTCTTATGATGTTGTCATTCCATTACTAGTATGAATGAACGGACTACAGCTTACACCAATCAAAGAGTACTTCAGTCTGTACCACAAGAACGTAATTACCTCAGATTCTTGAAACAATGAAGTCTCATCACACTGAGAGACTTTAACGACATGTATTGCCAAGACTTCAGTGTCTGAGGGAAGCACATGTTCTCAAGGAACACGCACCTGTCATCTTACAACCAACACTATATGGTGACAACCAGAGACTCTACACCGACAACTGACAGTGCATCCATGTTCTAAGCACTTGCTCATTGCAACAGCTCGATATTCGCTATGTCAGAAGGAGCCAAGCCATGCAGAGGCGGTCTCATCGAGTCTGGTAAAAAGCAGATTGCAACTGGCTGTAACTGTCATATCTTACAGCTATCTACTCTAAGACTAAACCTTGAGTTACTTGAAAATGGCAAATATTATGAAGAGACCGCACAAGAACAGGAGACAAGAGACCAAGCTGAATCTCCTCATCGTTCAGGTACAAAAACAAATCAAAAGATGCTGAGTAGGGGTAGAAAAGACTCACAGGTGCTTATGAATTGCTTTCACAGGGGTCTTCTGTCAAATGCCATCATCAAAATTAATTTGATCAAAACAGGAATATTTCAAATATCTACTAACTGCTATGCATAAAAAAAAAAAAAAAAAAAAAAAAAAAAAAAAAAAAAAAAAGAAATAGCCCCCAAATAAGCAAAGAGGAAAGCTGTTTATCTCAGAGTCAAACAGGAAACAAGCAGGGCTGCATGTCAAGAAAGACACATGGTGGGTAGAAGAGGTGGGTAGAATTTCATCAAGTTACAGATCAGAAAAAAGTCACACATTTCTAAAGCACACAAGAGCAGTCTGTTGCCCTAAAATCAGTACATTTTTCATCTCTTTGGTGAAGATGGACAGGTTTTGTTAAGAGCAAATATGAAATAGTGTATCACTCATGCAGATATTTTCATGCTTTGTTAAACTGGTGACGTGCTTGCTCTAATGAAGCTTACAATAAAATTCCACAGCTCCACTGAGGAGCTAACAAGCAAACCATCATCCATTCTGCAACCTCTTTAGGAGGTTACACAGATGCTGCTGATCGATACAGTGAGGTCTGATGTTATTCTTAAGAAGCTGGTTACTCACAGTGATCACCACCTAGTCAGGAGACTAGACAGTTGTTGACCCCAAGATGAGATTAAATAAGGGATAATGACTTGGGAGTTCAAGTATGCCAGCATCATTGACCTCTGCAAACCAAGAGGTCACCAGTCATGCTGGGATAAATGTTGGACTAACTTGCATCTCAGTTTTCTGGAAAAACCTTTCCAAAAAATCTTTCAGCAGTGGAGCTGTCAAAAAAAAAAACTTCCTGCAAGTCCATGTGCATTAAAGTCTGGTTGATATGATTTCTACAGCTGGACAGACGTAAAAAAATTTTGAAGAATGGAATGAAAATATTTATGTACTCATAGCTGACCTGACCAAAGTCTTTGATTCTGTCAGCCCTGAGATCTCTGTGATCTCTGTGAAACTTGAGCTGTCCACACCAGTCTGAGAATATTGTTTGCTTATCTTTTGATGATGTGGTGGTGAGGATCCTCAGTCTAAGCAGCAAGGCAGATTCCCTGACCACCAAAAATGGCACTGTGCTTTTATTTAGGGACACTTCTGTAAGGCATTTAGGGACTATGATAAAAGCATCTTTGTACAATTTTGCATAGATAGCGGAGACTGCTGCTCCAGCACTGCTAGTCTGTATCTGGACACTACCGATCATGGCAAGCGGGTTGTGAGCACTTGTATATGTTCATCATATTTCTGTGCATTTTGATCAAGCTGCCAAGTGGTTAAATCTGACCACAAGCATAAGAAAAACAAATGTCTGTTCCAGTCCACTCCCTGCTAAAAGAGATGTTGAGACCTTAATATACCTTGAAATAATAGAAAAATTCTGCTACCTCAGCAGCCTTCTGTAGGAAGCACCATGTCACACTGAGGATAGCAAAAATTAAAGCAGTCTCTGCTTTAAATAGACAGTCTATAATGCAAGAGGCATCTTTCTACAAAACAAAGTAAGCAACTATCATACAATTGCTGTTACTACCCCACTGTAGAGCTGCAAAAGGCAGGCACACTATAGTTATTGTTTCAAAGCACCAGGTCAATCAACTAGGCTGCTTTTGTCCCTTTCCTGAAATAAAATGACAGGATACAATCTCAAATATTAAGGTCTTATAGAATTGTCAAATACTTATCACTGAGACAATGCAGCTACATTCTTCACTCTGATGGTGCCTGTGTCAAACAACAGACTACCCCAAGCCATTTTGCAAAACTGTTTAAAATACAAAGAATGGATTAGTAGTAGGCTAATTGCCCTTTACAAAGCCTTGCTCAGAGCAAATCTTTAGCATCAGTTCAGTGACATCATTACCACTAAGGGTATGAATAAAGACCATCTGCTGCATTGAGCAGTATATACTTATTGCATCAAAATTCATGGGAAAAAAAAAAAAAAGTCAGTATAATTGTATATATCACAAAGACATGAGAGACTAATATGTGAATGCAGCCTGAAATGTGCTGCAAAAATGGGGCTGTTTTTGTCCATCAGAGACTCCACAGAAGCTGAATTCTTGCACCCAAAATCTTCAAATCACCATTTACTGGAGAGAGCCTGCATATGAGCATATGTACCCATTACAGCATGTAGGGACTTCTGCTGCATGAAAAGAGATTCTCTTTTTATTCAGAAAGTGTGAAACTGACATATCTCTGAAAGTAAAAAGAGGCTGCACTAAGCCTGGATGAATGACTTTATGATTTTATGGTCCAGACTGTTAAAAATCTGAAAATGGTTCCTTCATGCTATGGGAAGCCGGGATACTTTTCCTGATAAGTATGTATTCTCTGCATATAATTCTGGTATTTCATAGGTTTTGGCTTCAAATCCACTAAAGTGTTTTTAAGACACTTTGGGTGTTTTAAAGTGTTATTAGTATAATATATCCCTCTTTCAGATTATTGTAATAAATAAAGCACCTGGCTTCACAGGTGGGGGATAAAGACATGGTTTCCTTTTTTTTTTAAAAAAAAAAACTCCTTTAAAACACATTTATAAAACAGTTCCCTTTCTTTCCTGAAACCTGCATGGCACACTCAGATTGCATGGTTGTGTGGGGTGCTATTATAACTGTGTTAGTGCCCTGCTGGGACAACCAGTATAATTCACTTGTGGCTTTTCCATTTATGAGTTATGAGGTGATCTCAAACTCATACTTACAAAACTTTTGTCACAGCACAATGTCTTTTCTATTCTTCATTTATATGAGACACACATTTACTAATGACACAGGCAGTTACAAATTGCACCAGCATGAACATACTCATATGGCCAGCCTGGCTAGGGCCAGGCTCCCTTTTACTGCTTGCCCAGGCTTCGTGCTGAACTGCCCCTATCACTGAGACCAGAGACGTGTCACAAAAGAAACAGGGGCAGAGCCATGCAGGAAGACAAACAGGAGTCCACTTCTTTTAAAACTGTCCAGTGTAACTGAGACTTGCCAAATTTAAAAAGTCCATTTCATCCCGGTTTAGCACTGACTGTAATAAAATAAAGAGAATCTTGGAAATGTTTTACTCTTTCAAAGGAGCATCAGAGGATTAAAAAAAAAAAAAGAAAAAAGAAAAAAGCAGTGAAGCAACGATCTGTGCGGCTGGTTTTATTATTACACCTGGGAAGAAATCTTGCTTGGTTTGGGTAAGACTTTTCTGTAGACTCTCACTCTCTTTGCTTTCTGTGTCCCCTACACAAGGAAATTAACTGGCCTATCCAATATACAGGACATTCCTCACTGCAGAGCTGTATACGGGAACTACTCTTCATGAAAAAAAAAAAAAATCTTACTTTTAATACTGTAAATTATTGTAAGTGAAAAGAGTGTATCCCCAAATCAGTGAATTTTATTGTGCAGAACAGGTAATCCCTCCCCAGATGTATTATACTGGAATCTTTGCTCCATTACATAGGCACCTGCAAATCAAGAAATACATGCCAAGGCCAGGGAAAGGCAGTTGGGTGAATGAGCTGTTGGTTTCAGACAGTTTGGCACATTTCTATACCTGCCAAATCCACATTTGAAGACAGTCACCAGTCTAGCAAAGCTTAACAGAGTGAATATACTCAAAGACAACACTGAAATCAGCATTAACTGATGCTCCTGGGCATCTTTATGTGAGGCAAGGACTAACAGATTTCTATCATACAAGGCTTTCCATGAAGAGAAGACAGTGTTGGAACACAAAATACACAAGTTTCTTAAGTTTGAGGTCATTTCCTTAACAGATCAGTGGCCAGGACATAGCTGCCCTTGCCTTTGTAGCTAATCCCACTGCTCTCCTAATGTTCACCTTGCATCGCTTCTCTATGCCCCGGGGTTTAAATGGGACCGTCCTGCAAACTTGAAACTTGGAATCTTTTGACAAAGGGACTTTTTAGGAGCTTTGTGTTATTACCAGTGAGTAGCCCAGTGTGTGGAAAGAATTTCATCTCTAAGGGTTTGGGGCATGTAGTGTTTGGAGCATGTACTGTTTGGAGGGTATTTTTATATATAGACTAATGATACAGTTAGGGCTCAGACTGCACCTAAAAGTAGGACTTTCTTAGATCTTTGGCTCAGAAAGATGACTGAATGACAGTAGGTAAGGGACACACTACTGGAACTACTAGCAAAGAAGAATAATTAAAGAAAAAGAATAGATAATAATAATAATAATAATAATAATAATAATAACAAAACCTCTAGACTTTTGACCTGAATGAGTCAGATATCCTTCCAATAACAAGATAAAAAGAGTACTTGTAAGAAGAAATAAAAATAATACATCCATTTAGAGAAAATATTTCTTAAAAAAAAAGAAAAAAATCTTTATCTCTCAGTTCTGGAAGCACACAGAAAAAATGCTTGGCTGATCGTTGCAGGAACCATCTTTGGCTGCAGCCCACACTGGTCCCAGCTCCCATCCCTGGTGCAGCTGGAGAGCAGGTTGCATTTTATGGCCTTGGTCAGTCCAGTCCAAGGTGTTTCCTTTTGTTTATATGAACAAAATGAATTTGAGTCAAAGTTATATTGGCTTAGAAAATATTGCAAACTTTGTCCAGATGCTGGAACCCATCAAGTGAGCAGTTGGAGAAGTAAACGGGTCAGTGTATTATATGTCTCTCCTGGATAATAATTTTACATAGTGCTGCCTGTTACAGACACCAGCATTGTCCCAGCAAGTGCCATTTCCCCTCCCTGAAATGACTTCAATACTCCACTTTACATTTAAACTTCTCTGGTCCCAAAACACTTGCAAAAAAGCATTTACAGTTGATAGAGTCATATAGAATGGCTACACTTTATTTTCTCTTCCTAAAAGGGCAATCAGGTGCAGTCTAAAGCCAAGGTTTTTTTGTTTTTGTTTTGTTTTGTTTTGTTTTTCTTTTAGAAAAACAATTGCCTTTTATAGGGAATTCTGAGCTAACATTACAAGATAGGAAATGGTCAAAGTTACTGCAAAACAAAAAGTGACAAAGTAGATGTGATTATTTACATTAATATGAGCAAAGCAAAGGTGTAATCATATTTACTTTGATAGATTGTTGTATTGCTAGCCTTTATGATAAAAGGCATTTCTTATACAAGTTAACTATATTCAAAATAGCATAGCTCTGCTTTCTCTTTCTTTAGAATAAGGAAATGAAAATGTTGCCTTCAGTAGCACTGTGGGTATGAAAGGGAACCAAAAGGTTCATTTTACTAATAGAGTTGAGATTATTAAACGTTGTACAATGTTTCATTTCTTTTTTTTTTTTTTTTGGTTTTTAATACAAGCTATATGGGGAGAGCAGGAGAACTGGAAAGATTTCTCACAGAACTGCACAGCAAGAGAAATCAGTTAAACATATACATATGGAAATGTATGTTAAAATATAAACTTATTTTTATACACACACATACATACATTCTAACCATATATCATAATTCTACATTTGGGGACATTCATTTTTAAGGAAATTTTTGTAACTGCCTTGGTAAGGAAGAAATAAAAACAATTTTTACACTTTCATATCACCTCTCAGAATAAGGAAAAAGGGTGTTAAGAGTCATAAGGTAGTGCAAAATCCAGAAATATTGTCTCGCTTTTATCTTTCTGTTCGTTTTCTTTTTTGCATTCTTTGCAGACAGGCATTCTTACCCATTGCTCAGTGCTCAGTGTTACATAAAGGACAATAAAGCATTAAACTGCCTAATTTATAAGAAGTTTCTACAATCTTCCCTTCATATCACTGCTACCGCAATAGATTTCACAATGTTATGGGGCACTGCCAGGTCTGTCAGCATACCATTGTAAAAGCGAAAGATTTAGGTTTGCACAGTGTTTTTTGTAAAATGTATGTAAATTTAATAATGCCAGAGAGAAAAGTGGAAAATAAAGCTATATAAAGTTTCTTTCGTGAAGGGTTTTATGCTCTAAACATTCATACACATACTGTTCTAATCCATCTGCTTTTATGAATTTAGTAAAATACCTGTTTTAGCACTGTAAAGTTCAGAGCTTCTAAAAAAAAAAAAAAAAAAAGACTACTGTAGAATATTTCAGTTTGCTTGCAGCTGTGATCATCAAATCACAGATTCTGTCCCATTCTATGAGAGCCTTTTCTTTCTTTCC
Source organism: Nothocercus julius (assembly GCA_013398735.1). NCBI lineage: Eukaryota > Metazoa > Chordata > Aves > Tinamiformes > Tinamidae > Nothocercus > Nothocercus julius. The sequence goes on from VZSV01000014.1 coordinate 2,140,807, forward strand.
AACCCTAGGAAACCTTTCTATTTCATGCATAGGAAAATGGGTATTCCCTTGTTCCACCTACCTAAGTAGGACTATTAATCTACTACTCTCTTCTCTTTCTGGTAATCCTTTTCAGATGCTAATGAACATTAACATTTAAAAGGCTTAATGTTAAGCTTACAACTTCTATTAAAACCTAGTGTTCATCTCTTCTTATTCTTTTATAAGGTTTTTAAGCTTTCATCATATGCATCCTATCCCCTCCCTCTTCCCCCATGTCTATTTGCTTTACTTTCTAGCAACCCACTAGTGAAATAAGCTGTTCCTTTGAATTGCTCACCTGGATTTGCCTCCCACCCTGCCTTCGTTAGCCTTCCAGCCACACACTTAGGTTGTTATGTCACGTAGGCTCTAAGAAATGTCCTGTGTATCTTAATTACTGCTGTAAATAAAGTACAAGAATTTCCCTGCTTTTAAAAATAGAAATAAAAAAGTTCCTTGTTGTTTTTCTTCCTACAAATTCCTAACACTGACTTTTTACTAGATTATGAAAAAGGAAGAAAGACCAAGAATAAAGGCTTTAGATAAGATGACAATCTACTGTCCAAGCTTATAAAAAGTCTGCTGAAGTAACTGTTATATCTATAAAAAAGAGATCTCCCTACAAAGTTATAAATGTAATTAATTGACTAAAAAAAAAAAAAAAAGTAGTACAAAATACTTAAATGCACCAACAATTCAGGAAGATTTTTATACAAGCACTCTATATTGCATAGCCTTCTGTATCCAAACTCTCCTTCCCAAACTGGCATTACCAGAATCCATTCTGATAAAATAAATAAATAAATAAATTTAAACAACAACAGTTTTTGCTTCAGGGACCTTAACACAATCCTGTCGCAATATCCAGTTTAATTACTAACAGGAACAATAAAGACAAACGATAATGACAATAAAGTTGGTGAGTTTTGAAGTATTTATTTAACTATAGCCACTAATAAAAACACAATGATGTGCATGGAATGGTGGAAGTGGGATGAAGTGAGACCTTATCCTGTTGTGAAATGGTTCTAGCTGAATTCTTCTGCTTTTTAGCTTATTTTACTCAGTACCTATTGCAAAATTGTATTAAGGGCACTACCTAGCCATTCCTTCACTTAGATATGGAAGGTGCAAGGATCCCTCTGGAATTTCATGGATATTTAAAGGATGAATATGTTTTTGCCGCTGCATGTCCTGGTACATGGAAGGCATTTCTACACCAAAGTACCCCTGTGGTCGCAAGAGCAGCTGGATATCTAAGGGTTTCAGCAGAGCAATTGCACTGTTCTTGGATGTCCCTCTCACACACTGGAAAAAGGAAAAAAAAAAAAAAAAAGCATCTTTGCAGCAGATGTAGTTAACCAGGATAAGCAGCATTTGACATATTTGCCAGCAGACACACTCTACCTGGATGCTCTTGGCACAGCCTGGGACACAGATGGTGTTTGCTCTTCTTGCATTTAGACACAGCGCTCAGAAGCACCCGAGTGGCTCACCAGGTCTAGAGACACCTCTCTCCTCACATTTCCTCTAAGCCTGTAGGTCACTCTTTTTCCAATTTTAAATGAATAAGATTTGCAGGGCCAAGCCAGAGCCAGTGCTATTTTTCATCCAGATGGAAGCCTGACAGAGTAAGAGGACTAGGAAGATTCAATGGATCTCAGAAACAATATCTATTCCAACTTCACTGAAAATTGAGTTCTTGTCCTTTTTTTTTTTACTTTCCTTTAGAATGTAGAAACAAGGGTAAACGAATTTCATCATGCTTATGAAGCAAATGCCAACAGAAATCTGAAAATGTGAAATTTATTTTATAGATTTAAATAATTCTATCTCCTGGAAATCTAAAAATGCAGCAATTTTTGCTGCTCAATATCCCTCTTCATTCAAAAAAAAAAAAGTACTTTATTTTTATTTATTTATTTTTTTTATGAGGCACCCATCTGACTTTGGAGCATAACTGCATTTTTTAGAAGTAATTAAGCATTTAGGAGTCAAGATGCTTAATTCTATTTGTAAGTTACTAGAACAGCTCTCCTGTGGACACTTTACTATAAAACAGAAATAACTTGTGACAAGTTTTATCTCTTATGAAGGACCAAATGACTTGTTTTTAAGGACAGGATGCAGTAACATTTATGAACCTAAAGATGATGTAGTTAGAATTAAGTACGTACTTTGAAAGTCAGATCCGTAGATTGCAGAGCACTGGTAAAGTAAGAAACAAAACCCTACCAATTACAGGAAAGAGTACATGCCTTCCAGCCCAGCTCTAACGGTTTTCCTGGCAGAGTTGTGTGGGAAGAGAAGATAATATTGCCATGTCCTCAGTATCCTGGACACTCAAGACTGTTTGTTAAATTCTCCCTTCTTGCCCATTTCACTACATCTCCAAAATTCTTTTTTTTTTTTCCCAGTTTTTCAATAGGATTAAAAATGATGAATAATTCTACTGACTCAATGCCCTCATGTGTACCTCACCTTTGTAATGAAGTATTTTCAACTATACAGCAACTGCAGTGAAGTTGTTTTTATTCCTGCAATGACAAAGACATGGTTTTTCAGTGGTTCTGCTTACAATCCCAATTCAAACCTAATTTTTTTAAAAGAAAATTTTTGTGAAATTTGTTATAATGTTCAGGTCAAAGATTGAGTTGACATGATACTGACCGTATCTGCTCTTGAAAACAAAGGATTCCCCTTGTCCCTCAAAAAACCTTAACCAAGCAAGATTCGGTAATGGTTAACTGAAATCTAAACAAACATTTGTGGGAAGGGTCTTCTTAGCATGTTTACTCTCTTGATTTCTTACCAGTTCCATCGTTACACTGGGCTAAGGTACTCTGAAGACTTGAGAGGGGTGAAAATTGCAGCCCCCCCCCACTCCCTGTAGCAGCATGGAGCGGTTGGTAGATTGTCAGAATCTTTTAGCTACGGAGCAAGAAGACGATGCCATAAACCATCTCCTTTATCATGAACAAATGGTCTGTCTGTAAGGAGCTTGGGTGACAAAGTCCGTGCTAATGAAGGCCAAGTACTTCTGCTGGCGCACACACAGAGGCACGTCAATTCAAGGGCACTTGTGGTATGGCTTTTCAGCCCCGGGGGCTGGAAGCCTTCTAGCATGGGAGCCCATGGCTGCAAACGGGCACGTTTTAGGGAGCCGTTCAGTGTGGGGGAAATGCATGCGGGCGATGACTGCCAGAGAAGGCAAAGCAGTGGTTCTCTGCTCCAAAGGGAGGATTGTGCCTCTGACTTTGGAGGACAGAGAAGGGTATAGCACAAGTGGGAACATGAGCGGTGACAAAGGAAATAGTTGCCTTTATTCAGTGGCTTTCATTAAATCAAATACTAAGTGGCAATTACTGAGATTCAATAAGTACATTCAAACTTTGACAACCTTCCTCCCCCTCCAAACATGGCTTTTATATTTCATTTGTCTTGAAACACCTGACGGCTTTGTGACGTGAAACACCTATTACTGCGTATTATGAGACTCAGTGTGGGACCATCACATGCTCTGTGAAAGGGTCTTTTATTCCTCGGGAATTTGAGACATTTTTATTTAGGGCTGGTCTGTGATTGTGTGGGAATGTATATATGTGTGTGCTTGGGAGTGCGTGTGAATTTATATTCAGAGGTTTGCCTCTTGGATTTTCAACCCCTGCTACTGGCATGTAATATGTGCACCTTTTCGTCACAAAGCTAGTTGTTCTTTATGTTTTCCTTTTCACCCCAAATCATTTCGCGTGTTCTGGATAAGGATTGTTTTGTGACATCTGAAATACATCTGAAATACAGCTCTCATCCAAAGCATATTATCCAGCGAAATTACGTAAGGGTAAAATGGGAAAGATAATTTTATATCCTGGGATAGCCACAGCAGGAATGTTAGTAAGGTAAAAAACCACTAAATGTTAACACATTTGTTTATTTATGGGTTTATAAAATTTCTAATTGTTAAAAATGATCAGTAATTTAGAAACACATAAATAAAAAACAAAATAGAATCTAAGTGTTCATTTTAGGGCACTATGTCATATATCCTATCTGAATAAACAAATTATATCTCAAATATATTTTGTCTTTCATAACACTGATTGGAAGGTTATTCCCAAGTTTCACTATTTAAACTTGAGAAACATGTCTTGTGAGTCCATTTCACTTTTATTTTTAGCTTAGTTTTATATATTAGTGAAGCTTAAGTACCAACCTGATAAGTCACGTTTCATAAACTATGTGTTAAGTAATAAAATGCCATGTTTCCAAAATGAAACCAGAATTAAAATTCTCTTAATGAAAAGTACTATTTATGTCCATGTAATATCTTCAGCTAATATTTAAGCTATGTGAAAATACAGGTCTGAGGCAAATACAGTCTGGATCTGAGTGCTAGGGGGTAGCCTTATATTATATCCGTCCCTGAAGCATATTGCTTTTCCAATGCTCAGAAATCTTTGCATGTTCTACTGACACCTTCTAATACAGTATTTCTACATGCCGCAGCATCTTGGGCTTTATATCTGAAGAGAGATAAACCCACTCATCAGAATAAAAATCTAACCTTGCTTAGCTTTTGATGGCTATTTGGATAAAGCTGTGCAACTTCTGGAGATATGTACCTTTTGAAAGTTATAATCATTTTTGCTTTCCCCTCTTTTCTCAACATGCAGGACCTAAATGTTGCCTGAAGAAAAATGCTGCGTATTGCCAGAAGCTTTACTGCTATTATTAAAGCATCCATTGAAAAGCATAGAATATATTTCATATTCTATTTAAACAAATATCAAAGTTTTCTAATTTACATGATTAGATTTGAACGAAACAGTATTTGCAAACTGGATTTATCATAGGTTAGTAGTTCTGCTTTGCAGTTAACAACAGTGCTGCTGGCTGCAGTACAGCTTGATGGGTGGAGGGAAATAATAGGAGGACAGTGGACAAAGAGGACTATGCCTGAATGCTCTATAGCACCCACGTCCTCATCCTGCTTGCACCAGACCTCTCTCTTCACACAGCCTGAGTCTTAGCTGAGGTCTAGAAAGATCATAAGCAGCATTTCCTATAGGAAATAAAAAAGATATCCAGAAAGTCTTCCAATGCAGAACACAGGCAAGTTGTACTTTCACTATAAAGCAGACAAGGCCTCAATGAACAGTCTTTAACATCACAGAAAAAAAAAAAAAAAAAATCCTTTGAATTTTTCATAAAACCTCTCACTGGAAATATGTGTGTTTTTGTTTATGTGCAGTTTGACCTGAGCCAAGAACAACAGTCCTGACATTTCTTTAGAACACTTCAGGCTTTTTTTTTTTTTTTTTTTCCAGGTGGTCTGTGACCTGTAGCAGTGTCACCAGTCTTGCCCCTGTCTTTCAAAGGAGGCAGGTACAGCAGGACCTAAGTATGAACTTCAGTGGCTCACTGGGCAGATTCACTATGACACCGAAACAGCAACCACACACGGAGCTGGGGAGACAGGTCATACAGGTGAGTGGAGAGGCTCGACCTAAAAGAGGAAAAGTTGCTCAGAATGCTAAACCCATGTTAATTTGCTGCTGTTACCATTTGTTTTCATCACTGCAAGAGGAAGAAAAGATAGACATCTTTTAATTCTGTTTTTCTTTAATAAATGAGTAATGTTTAAATAACAATTTATATTTGAACAATTAAAAGGCTTACATTTGGAGCACAAAATGCTCCAAATACTGTTTTTTTTTTTTTTTTTTGTTAACTGACTGGCAAATCCATAACTATGGGAACTGTTACTTTTAATCCTTATTACTCTTAGTTTAATGACTGTTATTGTCATTATGGTTTCTAGCATTATTATTAAGCCTTTCACTGCTACTACTGCTGCTACTACTATTCGTAAGAGAAAATACAATTTGACTTGATTAATATTTTTGTCACCAATTTCAAAAGTTTTCCATTTCAGAGCCACTCAGTAATAATACAATATAGGATTTAGATTATGGTAAAAATAAAAGACTGTTGCTTGAACTAAAAGCTGCAGATCCAGATAAAGTGTATTTGAAAGAATCATTTTTATTATTAAAAGATGAAACTTTGTACTTTTCCACTTGTTCTAAGTAAGGCATGTTTTAAAATGTACAAGAGAAATTTCTCCTCAGGCTCTTGAAAGCAGTGCTTTGTTGATACACTTCAAAAGATTTGTAAAACTGAAATAGTTAAAAAACCTCCATTATATATGTGTTGTTGAAATTGGTTAGCATTTATTTGTTTACTGTCTTCCCTTTGTGAAATATGCAAGGATTATTTTATTTTTAATATGTATTACTGTCAATCCAACCTCAACCCAGAAGTAATTCCGCATAACAGATGAAATGGTTTCTTATCTGCACTGACATACTAAAAAACAAGAAAATACTATGCACAGATCTTAAGAAAGAAAACTAAAAATATGAGAAGTCTACAACAGTCACATCTCATTTCTGAGCACAATGAGTTGCTTAGTTTGCTTGCTGCTCTGGGATCCTCAGGACTTCTGCCAAAGCAGATATTGGTGAGAAGAAGCTCTCTGGTAATGTCTAATAGAGGGAAACACGTAAAGTACAGTGAAAATACACTCAGAGAAAAAGTGAAGTATTTCAAAGTTGATTCAAGGTAGTAGGGGGGTACAAAGTAGGGAAGTTCCCATTCATCATACATTTATGAGGGACTAAATCGTCATTTCACTGAACCACATCAAGTGAAATCTGAAGACTAAGAAACACACAGCCACTAGTTCAGAAAAAAACATTTTCCCCTCTAGTAATCTATGTTTAAAGTCCACAGAGCCCTCCTGCAACCATGCCTCATATATTTGTAGACCTCCATGTCCATTTGTGTTTCCCTCCACTGCAGTTAAAATGACATATTACCTCATACTGGATTACAGCTAGGAAAGTCTAGTGAAAGAATCTGGCAGCTATATTCTTTCCAGAAAGGTGCTAAAATTACCCCCAGAGATGCCAGGGAGCCATAAAGCATGACAGATGCCATGATCTCCATGTACTGGCAACAGATTTCATTGATTTCACATCCTCAGTCTCTTTGGGAGCAGGTATTGGCCCTCTGCGAACTCATGCTCAGCACCTTTTGGGATGCAGTTTTTCTCACACAGGAACACAGAAACCAGAAGAGCACTCTGCTTTGAAAATCCATGCAAATCATAGCTTTCTTAAACTTATATCACCAAATAATATCATATTTTAAGATGGACATACAGAGATACTCTAAATTTGAGGGAGCTATGAACCTAACTTCTAACAAATTTCAGAGGATTTCTGATCCAGACTCAAGGTTTTATTTCTGGACACATCCAGCTTCAGTATTTCTCCCATCTCATCAGCCTTCTTTCCCTTCTCCTCCTCCTCTCCGTTTTTGTAATGAGAATCAGGCAGTGGGTGGGGGACTGCAGTGGAGTGTCCTGACGAAGCCCTAGGTGCTATGACTAGGGACCATGACTAGCCACAGGTAGCTTCACTGACTTGCCACAGGTAACATTAGCACAAAGTCTCAGATCCTTTGGATTTTCTGGGCATTCCTAGCTTAAGTCCACTTCCCTAGCAGTGTTTGCAGAAGAGTCTGAATTTAATGTGGTTGTCCCAGATACATGTCAAGCTCAGACAACGCTAAAGAAGTTCCGAATATCTTGACCCTGCTAAACCCGCATGATTCTTCCCTTTTAATTTTGAAAGCAATATTTTCCCAGCATAAACAACATGAAAGATATCCCATTTCCAAGGACAAATCTGAAATATCCTAAATGTCTTTCTGAAGCTCTTTAACCTCTACAGTGGTGTAGATCTTTCATTACAAATTGAGGAACCACCATAGTTTGGTCTTGAGTTTCATTATGAAATCTTAAGCCCATTCATCGAGAAGTTTACTGAGGTTTTTCAGATCTTTGAATGACAGCTAGATCCAGGTTGGAATGAATGTGGGGACAATTTGTGGTTCCATGTCAAAATAATGTCAGATTCAATTGTTCTGACTAGATTTTGCCTTTTAAGTTTTGAATTTGACTGATCCTGAAATTTAGAAAGGAAAGCTGAACTCACAGATGATCACACATCTTTGCGGAGTGTTATTAAGAAGGCTGGCCCAAATTTGCATACTTCTCCTGCTTTCAGCTTAAATGTTTTAAAAGATTATCCAAACCTTCCCACTAACAAATAGCTATCTCTGATGGTTTGCTTTGATTTAGTGCATGTGAAATGTGTTAATCTTCACTCATTCCCTCTCTGCTTTGCTCAGTTGTGCCAAGAATGATTTAACCCTACAGGCTAAGATACACTTTGTTTACTGCCCTGAAGTGACAAAATTGGATCTTACATTTATCACACACGCAGCGTCCACAGAGGGGCAACTTTTTAAAGGCTTCTTGTGAACTGAATCTTACATGGGCTTGCAGTCAGGGAGAGGGTCACAGTAACATGACTTAGTCATTAGCTTTCTTCCGGGCATGAAGTTAAAAATCTATGTTTTACCACCATAGAGTGACCTCTCCAGCATTAGTTAAAACTATTTCTTTTTTAAATACACTGGATTCAAAGTTCCTTTGTAGCTTCCCATGTTCACACAGGCTCCCTGACATCACCCTCTTTGGGTAGAAAGTTTGGAGCCAAATGCAGCAGCTGGTTAATCCAAGTTTTAAATGAAGCTCATTGCAAACATTTGCAGCACTAACGTAAGGTTTGATCAATGAGAGCTTTTTCCTGCACAATTTTAAGTATTCTGGACAAGTGCTGTGAATATTTCAGGCTCAGAGTATGGTTTCACTTACGAATTTGGATGGGGTGGCGTAGGCTCACATGGGCAAAGTGGGGCATGACGGAACTTTTCTATGGAGAAAAGAATTAAAGGTTCAGTAACAGAAAGATAGTAAGCTGAAAACCGCATGTCAGAATTACTTCTTAAGGGTATCTCTTTGGGGAATGTACCTAGTTTATTATTTCAGAAAATTCTCCGTCTTCTGAGAGAAATACAAACACACCCAAAGACAGTTCTGAGTTTTTAAGCATAAGAAATGTCCTCCTTGCCTCCAAGGCAATTCAGTCATCTTGTTTACTCCGCTGTGCCTGGAAGACAATAGAAAACACAGCTCTTTATTACAGCCTGGGAGGGTTGCAGGGGCCGTAATTGGTCCGCAGCTGTCAAGCCTTTTCTTGCCACTGCAGGAACAGCTGATTATTCTCTTCTGTGGCTGAGGAGTACATCACTTTACACATGCATATGAGGCTGCGGGGTTTTGTTCTGTTTATTTTGTTATTGTTATTCTGCTTCAATTTATTTCTATCTTTAACTAGACACATAATCATGTATAATCTTCCCCAGTAGCAAAAGTTCACAGTCACTCTGGTACGTTGCACCATTAAGAAAACAGTTTCTCAGACTATGATTTCAAATTTCCTGATGACTATATCAAACTAGTGGATAAGGACAGAATAACTTGCTGGAAATTTGATTATTTTACCTGGAATTACTAGGAGAAAAACACCCTGCCCTCCTGCCTGGAAGCAACGAGTATCTGATTATCTAGTGAATATCCAGGCTGTCTGCTATACTGGGTATATCAATACACTTTATAGAATGCTAATTCTAAGATCCTGTCTACATTTCTACCTTAATTTAATGCCACTGGGCCAGGCTTGGGACACTAGCCAAGCCAGCTACTCTTCTATGTTCTTAGACTGATCTGTCTTGACTCCTTGCTTGCCGTCCCTATAGCGTAAGACTGACAGCAAAGGCTAGTGGAACCTCATTTCACGGAAATTACCACAAACGTCTCCACCACGAATTCAGATGGGATTTACCTTATCTAACCTGAGATGTCCATAAAGAACCCAAAGGTGCTACAAAACAACAGCCCGTTTTACCCATTTTGGACAAACGACATTTTACAAATGTCTGTTCTCGCGAATGTAATTCATGCCTGCAGACATCTCCAACAGGGTGAGCTGCCTGCAGGGAGGCAGCCGAGCTCTGTGCTCAAGGCGCAGCGGTCTACACTGCGGGTGGCTGAAGCTCGCTCGAGCTCTCCCAAAGTCACTAACGAGAGCAGCTTAAAAAATCGGCAGGTGAAGTATGTGACAGCTAAAAAGGCTCCTACACATTCAGTGATCCTTAGTAACAGGAAATGTTTTCGTTCAGTTTGTTTTTAATGCAGCTTGAAATCATAGGTCAGTAATTGCTTTATCTGACTGGATTCTTATTTTTCAAACATTCTCTAAATACCCTATTTAAGACCCGAGTTTCTTATTGCTAACTCACAATTAACTTTTCAAAACTGGTTTGAGAAGTAAGTTTTTGTTTCTGTTGTGGTCCTTTTATCCTCTCCTGTTAGGTCCAACAGCATAATTTAATGGGGAGGTATGTTCATGGTGTGACAGGTATTGAAGGTCTGCCAGTACAGAAATAAAAGACACACTGTGGTGGCTGAGTTGATAATAGTGCCTTGTTTTCATTTTTGCTGTGTGTGGTGATGTTTCTGTCTAAACCCTGGGAAAGGCTCAAAGAATATTTAAACAGCATCTAGCGATATTAAAATGTGAAGCATGCAGATCTGCTGCCATATTTGTGTATTGTCAAACTCACACATGACTTTCTTCTTCAAAGAACAGTTTTGAAAGTATAAAGTAATAATTATCTACACAGCTCTGACTCAGTGGTTTTAAATGATTGATACTGCATTCTGGGATCAGTATATATTTACAAAGATTTTTTATCCACTTCACTTGAATACTGAATATTCATATAACGAACTTCGATGCATGTGTAAAATATGTAAAATATATGAAGAAAAAAATACTTCAGAAAATCAACTTGCAGATTTGAAATTCAAACATCATTTTTACTGGAAGAGATTTTTTTCTGTTCTTACAGAATATTTAAGTCAAATAGGCTTGGCTTGTGCTTACTTTATAGCCATGGTTAATGTAGTTCTTTTAAAAGGAAGGGAATGCATCACAGATCCATCCACATAAGCCCTATGCACAGTATTGCTGAATTCTTTCAAATGACTGATACTGCACTGAGATTCATTTTTTCAGTACTGCGTCTTTGTAAACAATGCAGGAAGGACAGAAAGCTGAGAAAGGGTAATAAAACAGTCTCCATACTGCAGGAAGTACCCATGCTTCTTATCTTTTTTTGCAAGATGAAGATGATGAAAAGGTATTGTCTTAAAGACATCTTTCTCCATGACTATGGTGGCTTATTTTGCATGCAAGAACATACGTATCTCCAAGGGAGACTCACAACTCTGAATGCTTTCTTAGGTACAGTATCTGTCATATGAAGAAAGGCTAAATGAGCTCGGACTGTTCAGCCTAGAGAAAAGAAGACTCAAGGCAATCGTATCGGTGCTTATAAATACAGAAATAAATATGGTTATAAATAGGAAGGTGTATGGGAGACAGAGCCAGATTCTTCTCAGTGGTGTCCATTAGCAGAAGAGTGAGATGACACAAACTGAAAAACAGCAGATTCTACCTGACCATAAGAAAACTTTTCTTCACTGTGTTATTACCTGTCTTGATTGCTCTCAGCTACTCTTCTTGCTGATTAGGTTTTACAACATGGAGATTCCCAGCTGCCTTATTGTTTTGCACTCCTGTGTTTCAAAGCAGCCATGGGAAGGATACATTCAGCGGGGATGGATGCTCTGCAGATGTCTGAGGCCAGGAGCCTGCAGGCAGGTACGTCCACATGAGCAAGGTGACAAACCTGCCACTAGTTCCTGGAAAGCCAGAGGTCTCCTGCTGACTGTAGGTGTCTCTTTTGGGTTGAGCAGAATGGTTCCCTAAGCTATTTTTACTTTCTTCATTAAGTCTCTGATGACCAGAATGGGACTTTTAGTTTGCATAGAGACACCTATGTATCATAACCTGCAGTTACTTCATATACTAGTAAGAACAAGGTTATTTACTATCCAGCCAGAGTAAGTTCTTAGTTTCTTTGATGGAAAAAGCTCAAAGGAACAATGCAATTAGGAAAGCTGAGTTTCTGTTTTCATATCAAAGGAAACAACTCACATGCCTGCTTTTTTGAGTGACACATGACATTCCCCCGTTTAAATGAAAGCACCTAGGGAAAACAGCAATTGTTTCCTGCATTTGTTGACCGATACTTTTTGCCATTGGTGTAAGTTTTGTATGCAAAACATAACTCAATAGTTATAAATCCCTGTGCTTTTCATAGTAATGATTAATAATGATCAATTTTTAATGATTTGGTTTTACAATACCCAGAAGCTCGCTTTTTTATTGTTGTTGTTGTTTTTTTTACCAATAAAAGTCACCATAAATGTTTAAATTATATCTTGTGCCACCTATAAAATTATAAATCATCCTTTTTTTTTAAAGTCATAGTGAAAATAATTGGTTCTAGCTATGCAGCAGGTCCATCTGCAGAAGTACAGCAGCTTTTGTTTCCTTCACACTCTTACAGAACTTAGAGAGGATACTAACAAGTTAGGCAGGATTTAAAGTAAGATAAAAGATATCTTCATAAAAGATATGAATAAAATGTGATTATTACTCTAAACTAACAGATATCTCTGCAAAAGTTGTCCCCCTACCTCCAGGTATCAAGCTGATAGGATGTAGCATATAAACATTTATTATTCCAACAGATCAGTGAGCAGCAGGAAGAAGGTTTACCATGCTAAGGCAACAAACAGATGTATACATGTATTATTTTTGCCTGGGACCTATTCAGTCACCTTCCTAAAGATAAGAAATTATGTCAATAGTTCCCGAGTCATTCCATAAGTGAGCTGAGCAGAAAAAATAAGATGACTCCCATCTATTAGAAGGTAAGTAGATCCAAAATATGGATTTAGAAGCTTAACCGAGTGTGGAAACAACAAATCCATCCACTTCAAACAAGTACATCCACATATTTTAATGACTGCCCCATGATCCATCAGGAGATGCTTCAGAGAGAGTTGTGTTATCAGTCACACCACTGCAGGACTGTCACTTCTGTATGAAATGTTGGAAGGCTAAGTTTGCCATGTGGAGCCTCCAAAGTTCAGCTGACAGGGAGGCACAATGGTCTCTATACAAGTTGTGAGTCACAGAAAAGTTGTTTGTGCACTTCAACGGAATGGGCTAGCTGTTGATGCCTTGCTTTTTTTATTCTTTCTCTGTCTGATTGCTTGTGTAGGTATTTGCTGGTCAGACAACAATATTTGTTTTACAACAGCCAAGAGGAAATAATTAGACCTTTTCAGAGAAAGGACAGAATTAGGCAGTTGTGTGAAACAAACTGGTCTGGGGGGAAAAGCATCAATCAGTGGGAACTATTAGGCTTTCGTGGAGTATCAGTGCTCCCCATAGCCTTTTATTAAAATCATTACTTGTCATGAGATAAACTATTGCTGTTAGCCAAAAGGTAATGGTTTTGTACGGGTAGCACAATAAATAGTGTTTAAAAGTTTATTATCAAGCACAGTGCATGCTACAATAAAAATGATTTATACTCAAAAGCCTATTCACAACACAGAATACTGTTGAAATGCCAAGACGTGAGTTTGTCAAACAACATAAAAGGCAGCTTTTCTCCTGATGAAATATGTGCCTGTTGTTGAAATCACTTTTTTTTTTTTCCTTCTCTTACGCAAACATAATGAGTTTCAACTGAAATTACTTACAGAAATTTTCAGCTAAATTATGTTTTTTCATGTAATCAATTTGAAGCTCTTTGTAAGTGCGCAGAGATGTGGAAATCAGCAACAGATCACAAAGGGAAACGGAGGGTATCTTTGCTTTACTGACACCTGAATGAAAGATGGGGAGAATGCAAACAGTGTTAGGAACCAATGTCAGAGCCAGGCAGACGAGATCTAAACAGAGACTCAAGAGACAGATATCCAGCAGATCAAGGTCTTCAAAGATCTCAGCGGTCTGTCAAGTCTACAGCTGTCTCCACTCAGATTTTCTAGAGACTAGCACTTAGAAGAAATGGTAGTAACCAAAAGATACCAGGGGAAAAAAAAAAAAAAAAGAGGTTAGAGGTAAGCGATTCCCAGTGTTAAGCCTTTGGATCTGCAGCTTTTCTGTGCCAGATGAAGTAGAAGTAGTTTTATGCTTTTTAGGGCACATTTCAAAATACATTGATTTAGATTAACTTAAATTCTGTATCTTTCTTCACTGTGAAAGTTTAGAAAATCAAGACACTGGAAATAAACAAGAAAGAGGTAGTTTATAGTGATATTCAAGTTGGGAAAAACAAGTGGATTTAAGCAGGATACTTAAATGCATACAGCAGAGATTGGATGGCATGGGAGTCTCCTGCAGCCTGTGGGAATTATAGATACATCTTATCTGTCTAGATGCCACAAGAATAGAAGAAGAGGTAATGATGAAAAAAAGAATGAGGAAAAAGTGGTTAAGTAAATACAATATTACTTCTTATTATCCTACAATATAGTGGGGAAGGGAGTAAAAATCACCATTATAAAAAATAGGTATAGTTGACTACCCAAAACTTCGGAGAAGCTCTGAATTTGAGCTATGTGCTTAGGTTAAGCTAGAATGACTGCTCTGAGCCCATAACGGAATGGAAGAAATTAAGGAACAGGTCTGATTGAATAGACTTATTCTCGTTCATGCTGAAATCATAGCCTAATTTTTCTGTTATCAGATGAGTGCCTTCTTGTCACTTACACAACAGAACTGGAGTGAAGAAAAAGGACTGAAAAGGATTGAGATGGAAAATAAAAGAAAATGTGATTTATGTTTTATTTTACAGAAGTGGAGGGCGTGAAAGCTAAATAAGCTACTGTTTTTAGAAAACAGGATTGCTGAGCTTCCTGAACACAATAGGAACCCCTTGGATAATTCTCTAGTTTGTGCCGTAATTGCAAATTGTGCAAGATGCATTCATAAGCAACTGGATGTAATTGCCAGCATTAATGACTAAAGAGAGCACATCTGTTTTGATCCAGATTTTGAAAATTTCATGATAAACAGAATTTCAGCATACTTGAGGCCATTTTTAGATCAATGTCTTTGGCGGGGGAGGGTTCTTTTTGCTTATAAATGCTTTGATGCACCACTGAGCTTTTCCCACTATTCTCACTCCCCTCCAGAAAATAATGTAATTTAATTAAATTGATTGAACTTTTTTCTTTTCTGATGAACACCTATAAAATGTTCATCATCTGAATTAATGCATACCTTAATTTCAGAACAATCAGTACCTAGAGATATACTTTTCCTTGATGAACTATAAGGTTGCTAAAAAAAAATGCCTGAATATTCATTTTTGCTGTATCTGAATCTTCCTTGGATAAGGGTTAGCTGAGTCAATTAGAAGTTAGGTCTTCTGCTTCCAGTTTCCACTGTGCAATTATAGGCAATCTGTCAGTGGGTATCTGTCTCTTGGAGAGGTAAAATGCTTCAGGGCCCAGATGCTAACATGAGACTTAACCATACAGGTTTCAATTCCCTGCTACTCTTTGAAGTTCTCATGTGAACTTAAATAAGTTATTTATCCTCTTTGTACTTCAGCTCCATTAATTTGTTTAGATACTACAGAAATGAGATCATCTAAGACGTACATCTCCTCAAATTACTAGGCCTGCAAAATGGTCTACTTACTTTTTCCCCTTTCTTTCATCTACTTCATGCCTTAATTCTGAGTATTGGTTAAGGACTTGTCATTTATGTTAATGCATGAATAACCTAGTTTTCAAATACTTGTGAAACCTAATGTAATTGTATGATGATGAGATAATGGAACATAATAATTAATAAAAATAAAACTCAAAGTATCGTAAGATTACATAATGCAAAGTCCTAAATAGTCTTAAATACCTATTTTATTAGTCCAAGTAGCCATTATCCTTTTATGTGTTTCTGCCCTTAAACAAGTCTATTTGTCTGGCTTGTTTATAAAACATGCACTTCTTTGGACCATTTTGAACAGATGGTTAAGGTCATTTGGGACCATCTTTTGCTGCTATCCAAACACAATAGTGAGGTTAGCATCCTACTTCTGTGTTTCTAGAGTTGTATAGAAGGATTTCTTCAATGTACCTGGATTTTCTTTCCCAATTTACTCATGTATAAATGTCAGTTTTAAAATCAATCCAATAATAATAATAATAATAAAAAAAAGTGAGCTGATTCTTTCTCTTTAGAGCTTCACTACATACAGTCCTCTCATTTGAGGTCAGCACCTGGTCTGTGTTTGAGCTCTGCTGTCTATGTAACTAAGCTGAAGGTACACAATCTGTTAAGGATTAACTACAGCGAGCTCCATTATCATCAATTCATTCATTAGTAATTACAGACACTTCTAAGTGCCAGACTGAAGAAGAGAAGACAAAGGCATGAAAAGCAGGTAGAATTTCTGTAAAGAAAAGAAAAAAAAATTATCGCCAATGTTAACAGTCCTGCTGGCAGGCACCAAAGGGTTCTGAAGGCCTTGTTCTTTGCTGCTGGAGTATTGCTAACAGATAGAAAAAGAGGTAGCTAGCTAAGGAAACAGTTTTAAAAATAACAATATAGTTATATTGAAAGACATTTTATGAGACAATTACAAAAATTATTTAATAAGCCAATGCAAGTGGTGTATGTGGCTGATACACCAGAGGGCTGTGCTGCCATTCAGAGAGATCTGGACAGGTTGGAGAGATGGGTGGAGAGGAACCTCATGAAGTCCAACAAAGGCACCTAACGAGGAATAAGCAAATGCACCAGTACAGGTTGAGTCTCAAGCTGCTGGAAAGCAGCTCTACAGAGAAGGACCTCAGAGTGCTGGTGGACAACAAGGTGACCATGAGGCAGCAGTGTGCTGTTGAGGCCAAGAAGGCCAATGGTATCGTGGTGGGCATTAGTGTTGCCAGCAGGTCGAGGGAGGTGATCCTTCCCCTCTACTCAGTCCTGCTGAGGCCACACCTGGAGTACTGTGT
Source organism: Nothocercus julius (assembly GCA_013398735.1). Taxonomy (NCBI): domain Eukaryota; kingdom Metazoa; phylum Chordata; class Aves; order Tinamiformes; family Tinamidae; genus Nothocercus; species Nothocercus julius. Next base: position 2,157,755 of record VZSV01000014.1, read on the forward strand.
CCAGTTGTGCCTCCCCTCCCCAATACAAGAGGGACATGGCACTACTGGAGAGAGTCCAGCGTAGCACTACAAAGATGATCAGCAGACTCAGAAAGGCAGAGAGACCTGGGCCTATTGAGGAGAACAGGAGAGGAGAGGAGAGGAGAGGAGAGGAGAGGAGAGGAGAGGAGAGGAGAGGAGAGGAGAGGAGAGGAGAGGAGAGGAGAGGAGAGGAGAGGAGAGGAGAGGAGAGGAGAGGAGAGGAGAGGAGAGGAGAGGAGAGGAGAGGAGAGGAGAGGAGACAGGAGAGGAAACTGAGAGTGGATCTTATCAGTATATACAAATATCTTAAAAGAGGGCGTCAAGAAGACAGTGCCAGACATTTCTCAGCAGTAGGCCAAGAGGCAATAGTCACAAACTGAAAAAGAGGAAGCTCTGTCTGAATATGAGGAAAAAAATCTTGACTGTGAGGGTGACAGAGCACCGGAACACGTTGCCCAGAGAGGTTGTGGAGTCTCCTTCTCTGGAGATCTTCCAAATCCACCTGGATGCCACCCTGTACAACATGCTGTAGGTGACCCTGCTTATGCAGGGCAGTTGGACTAAATGATCTTTAAAGTTCCCTTCCAAACTCAATCATTCTGTGATTCTGTGATACTGTGATATCTAAAATTTACATTTAATTATTTTATAGTTCCTAAGTGATTTGAGAGAGTTATATCCCTAACCCCACTGAAATTTATGTGCCTAACTATTCTTCTAGCTTCTTTAAAAATCCTTTCTGGTAACAGTGGTCAAGTGGTATCTAAGAACTGGATAGATATTCTGTCCTGGAGATGACCCTCATATGGAAGGGTATGAGCACCTCACTAGGGCAAGGTATGAAGCAATGGAATGATTCTACCACACCCTGTCAGAAGTCAGTCTAAGATCTGCTCCAGCATGGAAAATGAAATGTTTTCTGTGAGTACCAATCTCATGCATGCACCCACATAGGTACAAATATTCACGCTCATTGAATACTAAAAGGAAAAACAAAATAGAGCATATAAAAGGTTTTCCCATGCCTAGGCTCAGTAGTTGCTAACAAATTTTTGGTGGAGTAGTCTGTTGGCATATCCCTAGAGGTTTCCTAGCTTTTCACTTAGCTGCCTTTGCTACTTTTTTCTGACTGTATAAGGCTGCTGCATGTAAACTTTTTCCAATGCGGAGGCAAGCACATCCATGCTGACAGTCTGTATTTAAGGACTCATCATAATCTTTTCAATAATGGGGTTTGGAAGATGACTTGGCAGGCTTTGATGTACAGTGCTGTCTTCAGAGACAATTTTACTCTGTTGTGTTATGGTTTATTTACCCCAAACATCTGCCTCTCTGTTACAAGGTCTATTAAGTCTTCACTATTATCAGGCATGTTAGAAGGCGTTTTCTTTTCTGTTTTGTTTGCTTTTTAATCTGGATGCTGAATGGTACAGGAGCTTAGCCAGGAGATCTGGATCCTGCAATATATATATCAGTGCAGGTCTGAAATAGGTGCAAGCAGCTGTCCTGATACACTGACATGCACCAGGGGTCCCAATTCAAGGTCTAATGACCTAAGATTAAGACTGAAATCTTGTTGGTGTAGACTGACAATTTTTTCTGTATTGGTAGAGTTCACAGCACTGGCTGAAATGCTGTAATAAGTTTAAAAAAAAAAAAAAAAAAGTACTGACAGCATCAGCAGTTTTTGGCAGAAGTCGATTGTCCACAGTACCATAATCCCAAAGCCATAATCTATAATCACATATCTACCCAAAGGTAGCAAGGCCAGCAGTAATGACAGCTGCCCACGTTGCCCTTTCAGTAGGGTTGAATGTTTCAGGTCCCTCTTGACACACTAGCTATCATCTGACTTCATATTAAAAACTAACAAAGTTCACCTGCAGAGGATCTCAGTTGCCATCCAATTTGTTTCAGCTTATTTGTGAATTCTCCTGCCATTTCAGTTGGCTACAGCAGCCTTGACTAAAGGTTGTATACAAATACTATTTATGCTGTTAAGTGCTGTTAAATTACTGCTTTCTTCCACACAAGTGGTAATGTAAATATAGTCATTCTTACTGTTATTTATTTTTATTATTATTTATTCATTTCATGATGGACAAAAGTGTACTTGGAACAGGTTTTATAAAATCAAACTCATAATTGCTCCTCCAAAGAGCCTGGAATCTGTGCTCAGAGCAAGGGGAAGGTCTCTTACTTTACACGGTTCTGAGTGTACACGGTTTACATTTACAGTTCTGAGAGAAAATAAGAGCTACACCTTAATAGAGAAAAAGAGACATAGAAAAAATCATGTCAGAGAGCAGATTTATTATCATGCATTGGGTACAATGCTGTGTTTCTACCAACAGCTCTGCAGTTGACCATCTAGATGATTTAACAGAAACCACTTCATATATCCAAGCCTCTCTTTCTCAACTTATCATTTATATATAATTATTGCATATTCTATTAGGAAAGATATTACTGCAGCAGTGTCTTGATATGCAATGAGACTACACAGCAGTACAACACTACCAAATGGATAGAGGGGCAGCTGAAGAAAACAGGAAAGAATGGGATAGCCCTTGGACTACTTGTCCAATACTTATATTTGCTTATATGTCTGTGAAAATGTAGCCTAATTCCTGCTACTATATTTTTTTTCCAGGAGGTAAAAAGGTATCTTCATTGTAAATCACACAGCAGACAGTTCAGTGAGGCTGCTGATCATGATGATGAAAATAGTCTGACTGTATTTACTCATTTTTCTTAAGAGGAGCTCAGTCGTGGCCTCAGAATTGTTAATAAAGCCCAAACAACTTATCACTGGTAATACAGTAAGAAAATATTATCACTGAATGTTAGTAGTTGTCACAGATTTGTTACTGTCTAAAGAAAGTTTCTTCTCTTCATTGTGACTGATAGGGAGATACTGGTGCCAAAGAAGCAAAAGGTATATGGGAATGTTTTAGGGAACGGAGCATAATGAATTTATTTTAAATATTCAAGGAGAAAGATAAAAGTAACTTTTCAAAAGTTCATATAAGTTTATTTCATATGACACATAACATAATCACCTAACCACAAATAATGCACTATACTCGTTAGTATAAATTCTAACTAGCCTTAGTGTTCTAATAGAGATAGCTCTAGTATTGCATTATTTTTCTCTTGTATGTTCTGTACTTTCTCATTATTCTTTCCTTCTACCTTTTCCTTTTATACCTGACACTTCTTTATTTCAGGGGCTTTTGTGCTATTTTGCAATCCCATTCTCATCACCGGAAACTTTTAGAAATGTTTTATCTTCCAAAAAAGTGCATACCCTTTTTGTCTGATTATCCCTGAAAGGTTAAACAAAGGAAGGAACAAAAGCGAGGAGTGCTGCAAAGAACCATGGATCCGATCTGTGATATTTTAGAGTTGTGTGTATCACATTAGCTGGTGTAAAAGGGGCCTGCAAAAGGTGTAAACTGCCTTGCTATGCAATACTTCCATATAGGAAATCCCCATCTTTTAATTTGTCCCTGCGCTCTGATTTTGCAGAAGCCCCAGGTGTCAAAGGAATTTGAGAAAAGACTAAGTTGGAAATTCTGTTGAAAATGAGACAAGGATATAAAAGAGCATGTGCTGGGCTCATGAATTAATTGATCCGATATGAAGGAATATCCTTCTGCACGTGTATATTCCTTGCTGGGGTGCTGAGCATCTGGTGCTCTGTCTTCACTGATGGCTGCGGTCCTGTGCAATTTAAAAGGACACAGAAAGCAGAGGGAATATTGGAGCTGGCCATATGGATCTCCCTAGCGAGCGAGTCTTACAGGCTAGAAATGAACTCTGCATAAGAGGATCTGGTCTGTCACCACAGAACTACGTCTGCCCTATATGATTTAATGACTTTCATCTTAATATCCCAAGCTAAAGCAAAAAGTTCTGTATAACATAGGCACATTTAGAAGTCTGGGCATCTTCTCCAGGAGAGGGATAAGAAATCCAGCCTGTATGCCAGAGATTTGTATGATTCGTGAGAGTGAGAAGTAATTACCTGCCGTTTAGGTCTCAGACCAGATGCTCTCCGTTTGCAGCAGCATTCAGACATGACAGAGATCGTTCTCCACCCTCCCTCCCTGCATAGCAGAGAGTAACACTGAAGGTAGCACAGTCAGAGGCAGGACTGGGGGGGTACTTGCTACGAAGCAATTAAACCCCCTTCAGTAATGAAGGAAAGTGCTGTGATTACCAGCATGTCGTAGCTACTGCTTTCAAAACTAATGCACAAATGGTTTCTTCTCTGTGACCTCTGTTGGTAGTTGATTTAAACTGGATTTGTGTTTAAATTCAGTGAATCCAGAGACAGTGTTTCATTTCCCAACATTAATTTTACATACTTCTGCAATTATATATTTATATATGTATAAAACTCATTTATGTATCTGATGGTATATATGAATATATAGAGTTTTATCTATAACCATATATGTACATATATATACACATACATTCCATAAATTTGTATCCATAATAATTTTTGTTATGCCTGACCTACATCTCTGTGAAGGAGGATTAATCTCACAGTGAATCCAGTAGTGAAAGATAGGGAACAGTGACTTGGAATTGGTCTCAAATCCAAGACCTAACTTCCACTGATGCAACAACATAAAAAACCTATGGAATTAGTTGCCTGAATCCCCTCTCTATATAAACATTTTCCTCTTCAGGTCTTTCAGTTAAAACACAGTGAAAGAGACTTTTTCCCCTGTCCTTTTAGGGGATCTTTGACCCAGTCTGCCATAAAAGCAATCCAACACCATGAGTAGACCAAAACATCTGGTCTGACTGGTCTATTTCCTGGGACTTCAACTCATCTCATGCTAGAGATGCAACAGCTTCCTCTAAGGGTGTCCAGGCAACTTCTTGGTGCTATGTTGCTCTTTCAGGCACCAACTAGAGAGCAATGTGAAACTTTCAGAAAGCAGACATCTGACTCAAGATACTGCTTTGGTCCTTTTTATTGAAGTTAAATATGTGTGTGTCCCACAGAGTAAATGGTAGTAAATGTATTTTTAAACCATTTACTAAACTTCATTTCAGCTCTAAATTCACCAGTGTCCTGGTTATATATAAATATACATATATATTTACTCTCTGTATAAATAATTCGGAATAATTACTGCTGTGATTTTACAGTATTTATGCTCCATTCTGAGGGGCTTATTAGAAATAAACAGTACAGGGAAAGGCAATTACCATTAACAAACATCAGCATAAAAACACAAGTAAAAACCATTAATAACAGAAAAATAATTACCACAATCTTTCTTCCTGCTTCTTTGTCAGTTAAACAAATTGATACTGGCGGATATAATTTTAGTTACCAGCCTTTGACAGATTCCCTTCTCCCATTAAAGGTTTAACTTCTTATCTGTAACAACGAAGAGGAGTTGTAGACTTCAAACACATTTTTACAAATTCTTCCAAAATCCCAAGACCTGCTCACTGAAATGGTGGTTTCATTTATCTTTCTTCAAAGTTTCTCCACTATCTAAGAGCTTCTACAGAGGTCTGAGAGATTACAAGTTGGTTTGCTTCTGGGAGGAAAAAGAATTTTAATCCTCCACTGCAGATACGCTTGGCATTACAAACAGCGATATATTTACCACTACCATCTCCTCCCTTGTGTAGAAGGAAAAAAAAAAAAAAAAAAAAAAAAAGAAAAGAAAGATTAGTAAATAAACTCTCCTTTACACTAAATGTTCAGCATGGGCTTTTCAAAATAGCAATTTAATTATGTTTTCTTTTATTTCTGTCTCAAATGGTAAAAGCCAACTGCTACTCTCAGCTACATTGGGATAAATCTGAGGTAACAAAGGAAAGTCAGAGAAAATTAAGTGTAAAGGACATCAAAGTAAATGAGAACAGAGTTTCCTCTGAAGATCTTATAATTGTTATTTATCCTACAACTGAATGAAAAAGGAAATCCCAGACTATGGTCACTTGTATCTAAAAGTGCAGTGAACGTTTAGGGAAAACTCTCCTTTCTCATTCATCAAAGCACTTAAGTGCTTAAGTTTAGGCCTATTAACTGAATTGCAATAAAAATAAAGTACACGCTCTATGGTAGGCTGCGCTGATCAAGGGTAGACACATTAGACAAGTGTTTAAAATTCAGTCATTAGTCTAGAAGCGCAACATCTGGCACAGCAGCAGTGACAAGACAGTACTTCCACTGAGAAGGCTGTTTAGCAGGAGGAGGAATGGGACACTGTAGTTTTTTCTCCAAATTTAATAAGTCAGTCTCAAAACACAGCCCCACGACAAAGCTGAATACAGAACGGCACACTGATTTTTAGAGAGAAACCTAATTTTACTGATTTTGGTACCCTGCCTGGAAGTACTTAAAAGTTTTGTATGCTTACTTGAAATAGATGATCTAGCCCATTGTGTTAAATGTTCTGTGTTTGTAACCCAAAGTCAATGTTGGGGCTGTTATCAGAGTTACAAGCTCCAGAGAGCTTGTCTTCAGGCCATGTTCTTTTTCTGGCTAACGAATGAGATACTTTCCTGTTCTATTGCCAGTGTCCACATAGCTTTGTAATGTTCAAAATGTGGAGGTAACAGGAAATTTAGAATAAAAAAGTAATGGAAAGGAATTAAGGGAAACCTAGGGAAGGAAGAAGCAGTTTGGAGCTGGAATCTTATTCTCTCACTAGTGCCAGTAAAAATTAAGACTGCTTACCTAAATCAGTGGAATTATAACATTTAACAGGATGTGAAACAGACCTTCTTTGAGGAAAACACATTCTGGTCAAAATTGTCAGCTGATGTTCTCCAGGTTGGATCCTGGTTCCACTGAAGGAGTCGTGTTGGGTTATACTAGCTCTAGTATTGGCACCTTCTCTTCTACCTAGTACCAAATGAAAATACTTGCTTATATAAAATATGCAAGTATGGTACATTTCTAAATGCTGCCATAGATAAACACGTCTACATGGCAAGAGAAAGGGAGTGGTGAGGAAAATCTCATTATAAACATTAATCATTTGCTAGACATTCGAGACACTGTTGCTCTTTTTAGAGGCCCAGATTGTAATATGTTTTACATTAGGAGAATTCTGCATTCTTGTCTAATTACTAGCCAGTATAATCGACCTTATACTCCACTTCTTGAAACTAAGAAGTGTTCCTCTTGGGTCTACAAAGCTAGACCAGTTCAATTGTCCTAACAGCTTTTCCACTACATGAATTTTGGTACTATAATTTATCCTTGGACTAACCATATGGCACTTTCATTTAGAATCAAGAAACACACATCTTCCAGACGAGTGAAAAACAATTTGATTAGAAGTAACATTTTAAATTCTATCATATGTTCAGGTTAAGTTTGTCCTGAATACGAATTAAAGTCTATCCCAACAGATTTTCAAATATTCAACTGATAAAAAAAAAAAAAAAAATCTGTATACTATACCAAGGTAACACATTATTGAAATATACAACACAATAAGATGAATGTCTTTGAAATCAATAACAAATAAATAACCTTTTCAGAAAATAGTTTTTTTAGCTAATAGAAATCGCCATTTTTGAAACAGAAAGTCTAAACTGGTAAATCAGTAACTTAAAGTGCCACTGACATCAGAATTCAGCATATAGACAGGAAATGATGCTCTGGAATTATAGCAAGGCAGAGTAGAACATACCCCTTCACCTGCCACTACAAAATAAAAGGCAAAACCAACCCGGATTCCTCCTTAGTTAATATTTATTTAAAGAGAATATTTTTTCTCCATTCATTTGAATTTATGTACATTTGTATTTCACTCTTAGAGGACTTTATCAAGTGAGAATTGTCATCTATATTGACTATGAATATCTGCAGTCCTTCACATTGCAAACCTACCCAGGTTAATCTCGCTAAGAATTTCTGCAAAGGAATACAAAACAAAAAGATAAAAAAACGCTCTCTGAGCATTATTGAAATATTGCATTTATCTTTGAGTGTGTATTACTAAAGGAATTATACACAGTATTTCATATAAAAGTTCATATTAAAATGTTTTGGCTCTGGAAACAGTGCTGAAATAAGGATACACTTCAAAAAATATGTATGTACAGAGACTGAAAAGTCCATATGACACTACAAATTCTTTAAATCTTTCAATATTGTTTTTTCAGAGAGAAAGAATGCTACAGTGCAAATGTAATTTTTTTTTTCATACATAATGAGTAAGGATGATGAGGAAAGGGATATGTGTAATGAGGATTCTCTACACTTGCTCATCTGTGAATGTGTCCAGGCCAGGATCTGACTGCTACTTCTCTTGAAACTCTGTGTGAAGAGAATATGTTACAAAAGCCCTCAAATCCAGTACTCTGAGAGAACTAAATACAAGTTAAGGATTAACTCAAATACCAGGGGATGTAGCAATTCACAAACACTCTATCATTATCTCAGCATAGATAATCTGAGAAACCACAGAGAAGAACATCCCTCAGTTTGGTGACTGTTATTCAACATCTTATTTATCTTTTGTGCTTCTTTTGTTCTGAGCAGTAGAAGAGGAATCATCTTTAAGGCCTGGGGGATGGATGCCTTTCAATGCTGTGTCAAATCCACTGAGTTGTGTCAATGACATATTTTTCCCTCTTTTTGTTTTTAGAATTGAAGGTATTTAGGGGATTCAGAAAAGGCAGAAAGGAGGGAGAGGTTATTTGTGAAAGCAAGAGAGGAATAACTTTCTGAAGAAATTCTGTATTTGTTCCACACTATCTCCAAAGGAATACAGTAAATGAAGAAATTAAGTTAAGGTTAAGGTAGGTAAGGGATAAAATGAGAAGGGAGAGAAGTGAGGGATGGAGAACTTGCAGGTTTTGTTCACATATTATAACTGGAAGGTTATATTCATATATAAATACATATACATGCAGGGCTGCAGGTTATATTCACATATATATGGCTACATATATATGTATGTATATGTATGTATGAATATATAGGGCTATATTCACACATACAGGGCTACAGAGTGTCTAAAGTATTCTTTTGCTAAACAGAAAGATGAGTTTTCCTAGAATGGATCAATACACTGATGTAAAATCCACCTTCTCAGATATACCGAAGGGTAGAGATTAGAGCCTGAGATAAACAGCTGGAATTCTATGCATTTGTAGTGGAGACTTTCCTCAAATTTTGAGAAAAATCATGTATACTTTTCCTCATTAAAACATGAGCATTTTTTCTAACATGCATTTCTGTTTGCTTTCTCTCTCTTAAACATGTAACTATCAAGACAAGTGCAGTTTATCATGGCATCAGTTCCTCTGCACGAATACCATTCAGCACAAGGAAAATTGCATATATTTTTTTTTAAAAAAATCACACTCTGCCCATATTAAAGCATTCTGTGTTATCCCATTCCATTTGTTATATGGCCTGCCTCACAGCAGTATACAAAAAACCTCCAGAAAGGTATTAACCAACATTACTAGTGATGTTTGCAGAACCATTATGAGCCAGCGAGTTACTAGGAAAGAGAACCTGTAAAATCATTCCACCCAAATTTAAAATCAAAGTAGCAATCAATCCTTAGATAAACAATTTCTGCTATTTCTCCTTTGTATCAAAATGCTGAGCATTACAAATGAAGCTTGGAGATGACAAATTATCATGGCTCATTTTGAACTATGAAGAAGGGCCTCTATCTTCTCACAAGCTGCAGGAGAAAAAAAGGGAGTTCTTTGTGTGGCCTTAATGCAGTGTTTGTTTATATCTGTTTATTTAGGCTGGGGAAAGATGAAACAAATTATTCATAGGACCAGCCTGCCCTCTGAGAACAATAAGGGCTGGGAAAGGGGCAGGACCTACATGACCTCTCAAGGTTCCTTCCTGCTCAGTTTTCTGTGATACTCCTACATAACTGACCCATTTTCATGGAAAGTGTAAGTATGTTTCTGAGGAGTGTGGAGAACTTAAGGTTCCCCGCAGCTTCCAGCTGCTAAAGTGGAGTCCAGCTGCTCATTTTTGTCGTAGTTTATATTGGCTTTTACTCGTTTACATTTCCAGGGCTCTGTCAGCTAGGAACGATTGATTTCTTCTTCTTCTTCTTTTTTTTTTTTTTTTTTTTAATTTTCCCCTTTCAAATGAAAGCTGAGCTTGTCCTTCACAAGACCCAAAGTTGGATGGTACCAAAAAGGTGTTCACGCTGAGCCCTCTCCTGCTCAAAGCATCTAATATCATGACTGTATGAAATGTTTGCAAAGCCTCACAAACCTCTCGGAACACAGGAGTGCTTCTCTGCAATCACATACATTTGGGAGCACATAAAAAAAATCAGGGAGACAACTCCACAGATGATGACAATTAAAACTTCAAAAAAAAAAAAAAAAAATTCACGTTTACAGAAGTTAGAAACCCGCCTGGAGACCTGAGCTGTTGGAAATGGAATACTTCATACAAAGTCAAAGAATTTCCGTGGTGGGAACCAGGGGAGCTGGTTGCTTCCTTTGTTGAAGTTGCTCCATTTCATACATCTTATCTTAATACAAGCGGAGTAGGCACTGAGATTAAATTCACTGAAATTAAATTCTCCCTACTTTCATTTGAATACGATGCTGCCTGTTGATCTGCTGCAGAGAAGCGAGGGTTCCACCTCTGCCTGCTCCAGCTGGGTTTTGAAAGGACTGATTCCTACGTGGTTTTGGAGGAATTGCTTAGGTGGCCAGCTACAAAACGGAAATCAGCTTGGAAATCTGCAGAGGGGAGACACCCGAGGGCATGCCTTCACCACGCCGCGCCGTGCTGGACTGGACCTGGAGCTGTGCAGCTGTGCACATGGAGGGCAGGGTAATTAACTGGCGTGTTTGTACAGCTTCCCAGATCCAAACGATTATCCTTCAGCGGCGCATCGCTATACGGTGTAAAGCAAACCAGCTTGCTCAGAGCTGCTTCAGCAATGCCTAGCGAAGCCCTGCAGAGACACGTCCCGTGTCCCGAGAGGGGCAGGGTGCCAGGGGCAGGCCCCAGCGCCGCTGCCCTCCCCGGAGCCTCCCCGCCTCGCCTGCCTCCGTGACTCACATCTCCTGCACGGGGGCCGAAGGAGCCACGATGCCTGACTCGGCACTGTCAGTTCGTCTTTCCAGTTTCACAAGGGCAGGCTCTTGAAAAGTGAGCACGACAGGGATTTATTTTCCTTGTGTGCATGATTCTGAAGCTGCCCCTAACACTACAAGGTCTGCTGTTTTCAGAAGATGAAGTGAATACTGAATTGTTTACATATTTTTCTATTATCGATACATTTAAGGTGGCAAATAATGTATTGGGATATTCAGACTTTAACCCTGAACCATGATTTCTCTTCACTTTAAGTATGATTTAGCCAAATTCACCCATCGACAGTACTTGTAGTACATCAAATCATGGCTGTCAGATACCTTTCTTTTCAAACAACTAATTGCAGCTCTTCAACTCATAGCAAAACATTATAAATGTTTGATAATATTGGGGCTTTTTGATCTCTTCTTGCTCTTTTTTTCCTTTTTTTTTTTTTTTTTCAAATAACATTCCTGTAATATAATGAAATGGATATGGATCTTCTCATCTATAAAAATGTGTACCTGCTTGCTAAACTCTCAGTACATCTGCTCAGCTGTTCAATTCATTTGTCGTATTCACTCTGGATAAAACTATCCTCCCTAAGGCAAACATGTAAATAAATATACCTAGGAAAAAAGAGCAATGTAAACAATAAGTCACAGCTTTGTCAGTCATAGAGAAAAACTGTAAATTCTTTGAAGATGTTCCTGAATTTGGATACTACTTTTTTGTTAGGCAACAAACATGAACAGAACTTTCTCTTTTCTTTGTGCAGTTTAAAATCCTTGTAAAAGTTGAAGTCAGCCAATTTATTCTGAAGAAACCGTTTTTCCAAAGTAATAATGTGCAATGATTCAAAGGGACAGCTTCAAATTGGTGGAAAATAGGCATCTAGATTATTTGTGTATATAAGTAAAAATTTTTCACGAATAAAAAGAACATAGCACCATTTGCCTAACTGTATATATTGTAAAATTTTATAAGTAATGTTAAGGTGTCCAAATTGAAATTACTACACAAAGATTAAGTACTATCTCTTGATATATTCATTTATGGTCTTTTATAGAAGACATTGAATATCTTCACTGAACAAATACTGGGTAGGCCTTATTGAAGGGTTCTGAGTACTTTCATCTCTGACTGATGCACTTTTGAGCAGGACCAAGCCTGCAGTGAATGATACTCCTTGCTTAAGAAGCCCCCCTGAAAAGAACATTCAAAAAGTAAATACAAACAGAACGCGAACGATTAAAGCAAAAACAGTATTAAAAGCCTGAGCTACAAAAATCTGATGAATAGAAACACACAGTATATATTATGTTGCTTCCGTAAGGAAAGCACTGCTGTAAACATTGAATGAGGCAATTAAATTAAATAGTTAGATACACAATAACACCATAATGAATGGCAAAAAGAGAAGGAAAACTCTACTAATAAGAAACAACACAAAATAAATTTGTAATGAGGATGATGGAGAGCTTTCTCAGAGACAGTACAGCGTAAGGTCAAATAAAACAATTAACTTGTTTAACTGAAAACAGTTCTCAAGGATTTACATGCAAATATGAAAGATCCTTTTAATTACTATTCATACGTTATTAAAAGGAATTCAGAACATGAATACAGAAAATGGAGCAGCTCACCAAAAAGCAGGTGTGTATCCTGTCCTTAATGCTCATATAATATCTTGTTTAAACTTTGATGGGAATCATGTATGCAAAACTAGGAGATAAAAATACATTTCCTTTTTTTTAGCATTGATTTATTCCAGTACAAGTCTATTGTACTCTGACAAGTGGTGGTAGCCCTAAAGTCTTCTCATTAACCTTCACTGGGAGAGAATCTGATTCTCTGCATATATAGATAAGGAAAGTCAGACTTTTTCAGAACAAGACTTGTTCATCAAAAAATGCTGATTTCTTAAAATCTATCTTCATGACAATGCTTAACTTTTCTAAACTGACACCTTTGTAACTGGGATCTCACTTTACACATAAACATACTTTATCCTTATAGTTAGTTGTAGTGATGAGAGAGAATACATGTCTTATTAACAAACTATCAGATGAAATAACTACTTTATTTCCTTCAGTTTTCAATGTGTAATGGACAAAACTGGGAGTTGCTCCTACAGCACTTCACTAGCTGAGTTTATTTTTCAGGAAATTTAGGAATAGATACCAATATTGTTATTTATTGCTGTATAAGTTCTTACATGAATCAACATCAGTATGAGCAATAGAACTTAGATGGGATTGAGCAAAAGCCCTTCAAGTCAGTGAAAATCTTTTAATTTACTTCCAAAGCTGTTCTTTCTGATCAAAAGCTGACCAAAACAAGGCATTATTGCACCCGTTAGAGAG
>VZSV01000014.1:2171375-2218990 GCA_013398735.1 Nothocercus julius
CAAAAGTTCCACAGGAACTTCAGGAAAAATTTCTTGCCAGTGAGGGTGACAGAGCCCTGGCACAGGCTGCCCAGGGAGGCTGTGGAGTCTCCTTCTCTGGAGACCTTCCAAACCCGCTTGGCCGCAGTCCTGAGGCACCTGCTGTAGGTGACCCTGCGTGTGCAGGGGGGTTGGACTGGATGATCTCTAAAGGTCTCTTCCAACTGTTATGATTCTATGACTCTATGATAAAACCTTTGACTAGGGAACAGTCATAATGCTTTTGATTGTGATTTTTTTTAAAAACAATATTAGAAAGTGTAAGGAAATCTTAGTGTTACAGTTGACATTACATAGCCCAGATACCTAAAAGACCTACATTTTAAATGACTGTGTTTGCAGACTCTAGACTGATAGCTTTATCATAGGTGTAGAGACCTGCATGGCCTGAGATCCCTTTTGAATTCCCCAGGTGAACATTATGCCCTCAATATACACAGTTGACGAACATATTTGCTATCCAAGTACATTTGCATCCATCTGCCAAATGGCCTCATGCCTGCTAACATATTGGTGAGACACATGTCTTTGGGTGTAAATGCCAAGAAAATTTCTAACACTTGCAGGCCTTATCTTCTAAAGGAGGTAGCATTGAGACATCATCACTGCATATGCCTTTTCCTTGTAGCTTTTGAAGACAAATTCCCCAAACAGCACAGGAGATCAAACAAAAGGAGAACAAGGTGTTTGCTGGTGTTTGTGACTATTACATAAATAGCGGGTGATGCTGGAGCTCTCAGCGTGAGCACCTCCAGCCTGGAGACCTCCAGAAGCGGGGCCCAGCTCAGGGTGGAAGTGGAAGGGTGGCTTCAGCAGGCGGCAACGTGCCTGCTACCTCACCCCTCACCCACGCTCAGCCCTCCAGCCTCCGGGCCCTAAGAGAAAAATAATCTGCTGAGGCATCAGAACACTAACAAGCCAGGAGGAGGGTGCCTTGCTGCTTTATAAAAACCAAACAAATAAACTCACAAACACACCTGTGAAATTTGAGCCTCTGCAGCTGATTGAAGTTACGGCCAGTGGTGAAAGAAATTAATTAAACAGGCCATGCAAGTGCTTTAACTGCATTCTGATCCTACATGAAACCTGTCTATATCTCAAGAGCGCAGGATTTTGGAGAGTTTTGCAGAGCAAATATATTCACGGAGAACACTATATGCTAGATGAAATAAGACTTCCTTTTTGCAGCATGTGTACACAGACGATCTAAATGTTTTGGATTCAGTGTGGTGGTAATTAGTGATTTTTAGAGAATGTACTTGTAAATATATGATTTTAATGGAAAACTCCAGATTCCAAATTTTAAGAGTTAATTTTTGGATTTCCTCAAATTCTACCTATTTTAGCTACTTTGCTCTAATAAAGAATGTGTATATATTAAAGGTGTGTTCTGGACAACTAATTGTGCAGTTTGATACAATACTATTTTTAGGGGGTTTGTAGGTTGTGTGCATAACAATGGGAATAGGGATGGTCAGCAGAAGTGTCAGTATGAAATACTGAGCATTATGTTATGCCATAACATAATAACAGGGTTCCTTGCCAGGATCCCTTGCAAACCCTGTGACATGGTGACACACTGCTGTCAGTGCAGTCATGTCTTCATGGTTTTCAGACCAGTTTATTTCAGAATAACAGATATTTGTATGAGCATCAAAAATAAATGAGTGCTCTGATTTGAACCTTTTGAGACCTGTCCTTCACTAGTATGAACTGATCTTAATCTGAGTATTTCCAGAGGTATAAAAAGAGCAATATATCAAGAGATATTTCAGAGAAATTGGGG
Source organism: Nothocercus julius (assembly GCA_013398735.1). Taxonomy (NCBI): domain Eukaryota; kingdom Metazoa; phylum Chordata; class Aves; order Tinamiformes; family Tinamidae; genus Nothocercus; species Nothocercus julius. The sequence continues at coordinate 2,173,201 of VZSV01000014.1, forward strand.
GAAAAGTACTATTTTAACCTTAAAAAGATAGATCTGGAAGCAAAAAACGTGGATGGAGGTACTTTAGATGACAAAACAAATGATACATTTGCTATTACGGACATGTTTGAATGAATGAAGTATAAAATTCTACATTGGTTTGAAAAACATCAATCTGTCAAAGCAAACAGGTTAAAGCAAAGGTTAAACATTCTGTAGCTGAAATTAAATAATGTGCCTGTCCACAGTATAAAAATGAAAAACAGGCATTACAATAAATCAAAATAAAATTTAATGAGAAAAACACCAATATTTTGCAGAATGAAGCTCAAAATGGCTCCTGGACAAGAAAGCTCTCTAATTCATCCCAGTGGATGAATATAGGAAGAAAATAGTGGCTGAACCTCCTTCACTACCACCCTGCTCCACAGTCCGCTCAGAGATTAAAGAACTTCAGCTTCAGCTTCTGAAAAAGTCCTTGGTCACCTGTGTCAAACTTATCTATTGAAATGTCTGAATGTAATGAGGTACTTGTCAGACATAATATAGTGCTAAGTACAAAGCAAACGGGCCTTTGTACCTGCATGAGCCCAAAGAACTTGTCACAGACTGTTTGTGAAAGTTGGTTTGAAGATCTGTGGCATTATCTTCTCTCTAATACCATTTGTGGAATAGGATAAGATAGAAATATAGCAGTAATTAGCTGATTAGAACACATGGTGTGTGGGCTTGTTGAGAAGGGAGCAATATTGTCTAGCAGAGAGCAACTAATGAAGTCTCATGACTCGTTATTGTAAGCTAATTGCCTCTGGGGGTCAGCGAAGGATCTTCCTCCCTCTGCTCCCCTCCTCTATGTTTAGCACAACTGGTTAGACTTCTCAGGTTTTTGGATTCCTTTTGTTTTCTCCTTGTCCCTAAATGTAAAGCAACAGAGAGATGCAAAGCTTTGACAAAAGACAAAAATGTTAGACCTTATCCATCTGGATTTCTTACGATAAATCTCTTACAGCCAGCAGCACCGTAATTAAAGGGTGGGTTCGGTTCTGGATGCATACTGAGGAGCTCCGAGGGACATGTGTTGGGTAGCTCTAGGGAACATGGAGATGGAAACCCCAGGAGGCTCTCTGGTAAATCCAGCTCTGTAAGCAAGTGCTTGTGGCTGCTTTCAGGTTATTAATCAACTTGGAGGAAAACAAACTAATAGGAACTAAAGGGAAATAAAGGGTCAGCTAGATCTGCCCTAATGACACCAATCTCACTGAAATTGCTCACCTTTCAGAACTGTAGACCTATTAAATCAGTGAATATTGTTACCTCAAATGACATTTCAATGCTTAGGTAATCACCTAAAATATGTCAAGACAAACTGGCAGTCACTGGTCTTTTTTATTTCATTTTCTGCAAACAATCAGGTCTATCAGTCACCACAGCTCCTTCCCTCTGAGTCTCTAGCCCTGAGCTAAGGCAAAAGGTGAGTTCTTGAGAGCAACTGAATCAATGCACAGGAATTTAAGAAAAACACTTCTTACCTGAATCAAGAAACTAGACTTTCCTGTAAGAGAAAATAAATTTGGCCCAGTATCTTGCCTATATTCCCAGCTTTTAACCTCTTATGTATCTTTATTAAGTGTTGGCTAAATCACTAGGTTAGTTTAATTTCACTCTGTAACATTCTATCATCTATTGGTAAGTTGAGTGCTGTAAGTAAAGTCCAAGACAGAAATCCAGCAATTTGATTCACCAAAAAAAACGAAAACAAAACAAAACAGAACTTCATCAAAATATTATGATTCTCAAAAGGCCTCATCAAAACATGAATCTCATAAATTTTTTCTTCCTGTACACTTAGAGTTCAAACTCCTACTCTGATTCTCCTGAAGTTAGTGTTTCAAGTTTTCAGTTGATTCCAGCTGGTGCAGAAATCTTCACTGCTCTTTCAGGGAGCAATATTTTAACAGCTGTGGCAGCAGTATGTTGATGACATCATACTGTTCTCTCCCCAAATAACCAGGGGGTTTGAACACAGGGACAATAAAGCCGGGAGGTCTCCTGAAGAAAGATACTGACCATGATCAGAAATTAGCACATACTATTAATATAAGTTTATAGGGCTTATTAATACTAGTCTGACTGAGAGGAACTGGTAAGCAAAAGGAATCTCATCACATTAATTCTGTTTCCTATTTTTCAGAGATACAAAGGTTGCTTACAAAAAGATTTTTCTTTTTTCCTTTTTAAGAATTCTAGTCTTCTGCTCTCAATGACGGCACATGGGATTAGAAGAGCTGTGAAGTACCAGCTAAATCCTTATCTCTTTACTATGGATGCAAATACAAGCACCCTAAAAAATTGCCCTTGAAACAGATGCAAGCAATGCTGTCAACCTTAACTTTGATTAAAGTTCCTGAACAGGAAAATCATATTCCTGTGCAGAGCTTCTATGAAGAATTAAACAATTGCCTGAACAATGCTCCAAAGGCATGATGGATAGATTGGCTAAGTACTTTCTGTCCTCTGAAAAGGATTTCTTTCTTTTGGATGCAAAGCTCAAAATGCATGAATGTTATATTAGCAATGTATTAAAATTCCCCCTCCCCCCCAAAAATAAATAAATAAATAAATAAATAAATAAATAAATAAGCAAAAGCAATTGCTCCCATTAACAGAACAGGCCCAGGCAGAGCCATTGTCTACACAGAAACAATTCAATAATAATAATAGTAATAAAAATAATAACTCAAACACACCTGCTAGTTGTCAGAAGTGTGGGATGGGAGGAATATAGGATGGGTTTGAAAATAGAAACAAAAGCATGTTTTCAAAAATAATAATTTAAGCAAACTGAAATCTTCCAAGCTTCTTCCTTTAGAGAATTGCTCTATGATTACATGTACCTCCCTTTCCACAAACATTCTTGGCATGGGCATATCCTTCCTGTTAAACTACTCAAGGTGTCTTATTCATCAACATCTCTAGATGAGAAGCACCACAAGATTTCCAATTTACATCACTTTTCAGCCTCAATTACTGTTTTATATTTTCATTGGCCTTGCTTGGGTATCTTGTGAGATTTGTTTGCACACCCCCATGAAAATGTTTTGGATTTTTACATCCCTAAATAGATTATTACGCCCAATTTAGATTTGTGATATTGCTGCTTTTAGAAATCAGACTAGATATGCCTCTGGATGCAAGTCTATAAGAAGCCCTAAATCCTTCTGGAAGTTCAGTGTTTCAGGAGCTGTTTGTTTGTTTTCTAGTGGAACCAAAACAACCCAAACCACTGTGATTTCTGGCCACCTTCCCATTATGGAGCTCTTTAATCTGTAAACAGCAAGCAACATGAAACAAAGCACCCACTGTGTTCTCAGGTTGGGCTCATCTCTCCTCCACATCCCCCACATTGGCTACTACTCAACAGACCTTTGTTCATTTTAGCTCTTAAAGAATCTGCCTTTGATGGCTCTGGACCTAACTGGATTCAGCTGTTACACTTCCCTAAAAATCCTGTATTAGCTCATGGTCAGTGCAATTCAGCATCAGAGGAACTCCTTGCTCTTTATAGGGGGATGAGCTCACCTAAGTCAGGCTGCACCTAATTAACTCCTACATCCTACTTACTCTCTGGACCACCTTTAAGTTATCTGTGTTAATTCATCTCTAGGTCTCTGGATTTCTGCTGGCTCTGGGGTTTCTTCTCTGAGAAATACCCCTGGGACAGACTATGGCATGACTTTCATATTCCTTCTGAACAGTCCAAAAACCAGAAAGATTTGATAACTTATACTTCTACACTGCACAGGAAGCACAAAACTGTTTTCAACCTTTAAATAGCGTGCAGGGTACTGATGCTCACTATGTGATACAGTAGATAAATAAATGGAACTTCAGGTAACAACAAACAAAAAAATGACTAGAGCAATGTATTAAAACACACATGACCAGAGCTGAAGGCAAAGAAAAATGAATAAACTTGTAAAGACTATTGCGTGTCCGGGTTTCTTTACTCCTCTTCCTTTGAAGTCAGCGGGAGACACAGGCATGAAGGAAATGGTCCTAATCTGTGCTTTTTGAATGGAGCTGAGAACTCAATGAAGCAAATTCCCCACTGTTATAAAAATATTATGAATCTGAACAGCCTTAATGGCTCCAGGCCATTTAGTCATCTGGGAAATAACCATGTTCTTTTTTAGCTTTTCATAGTCTCAAAGAAGTGAAAAAGATCTATTTAATTATCTAAACTTTTCAGCCTTGCAGATTTTTCTATACATGAGTTTACTGAAGTAGTCTGTGAACAGCTCATCAATTTTCTATTTTTAGTACTGATAGATGTTATTAACGCACTTACTTGCTTTGGTATTTTAACATCTCCCAGGTTCAAACTTTCAAGTTCTTCACCTAGTTCACCTTAAGAAGCTTCTATGTTGACGTATCTTCTTCTACCCTTAGACGGACAAGTAGCACAGTAGTGGAATGAATTCCCCAGCGCTTTGCAGTTCAGCACAAAGCTTGTTGCCCTACTCTGCCACCTCTGCTAGTCACAACATAAGCATCGGTCCATTGAGCAGATTCACAGTAATGAACTGCCATCCTGCTTTTCAAGACCTGAGCATCCAAAATAGAGCACAACATCTAAATCTTCTTAAAGGCTCAAAGCTGCCATGGATGTCACAGAAAATAGTGAGAGGTTTGCACATCAGATGAAAGAAAAATCTGAAAAATAAAGAAATGTTGACACTTTTCTTATTTGATAGTGCTAGAGATTTGTGTTTTAGAAAATTACCACTGTTAATATTGCCTGTCAACGTTTTCATCATTGATGTTTTATTTCTACTTTTCTTTTTATCTGTCCTTCTTTGCGATTTATAACTACCTGTTTCACCTCCTCTTCCTTCTTTTCCACTCATTGTAGGGTAGGAGAAACCCCCTATACTTCCAAAATCACACCAACATTAAAACAAAAGAAAATATATAAAAAATTAAATAAGAGTGCTAAGGAGGAGATGTTGTTTAAAGTATTTTTAAAATTTCAAGTCTAAATATTTTTAAGAACATGTTTGACAATAAGAAAAGCCTTTTTGTTTTGTTTTGTTTTGTTGTTTTCTCCAGGAAATAATTTACTGCACATTACTAGTACACTCAAAATTCAATTTTTACTTCTGTTTTGACCTTGATAAATCTAACCATATATCTGTTCATACACATAAAGGCATCTAGACACACATGCATTTTAATATCACAATATATCTGGTTCATGTAGCTATCACATACTGTTTCCTATCAATAAAATTGAGACATCCAAGGGCTGAAACGTTTTCTGCCCCCAACAAATTTCAATCTGTGCTAGAGATTTAAAACTGATTAGATTATTCTTAAATATTCATAAACTGGTGGTGACAGTTGACCAATAATAAACATAAAAGTCACAAAAAAAAAATTAACCATAGTTAGTAAAATTAATACAAATGCATCATAATAATGAAAAGAAGTCCAGACTGTTCTTGCAGCCATAAAGAGCTTGCTCTGATTTTTCACATCATGAAATCTCACTTAGCCATCCTGAACATCATGAATCTTCTATGTCTGTGTCAAGGGCTGCGCAGCTTAGTAGTTGCCAGGAATCCTTGTACTTTACTAGGCAGCTAAACTCAGTGACTCCAGAAGGCTGAATCTCCAAGTATAACTAGGCTAACACAGCAACTGATTGATATGTCTATTGATCCCTATTAGTTCAAATTAAAATCTGGAAAGCATGAACACGAGGGATGGAGAACAACTGGTTTAAAGTACAGGGCTGCTGGATGAAACTGAGGAAGGCAGAATTTAAGAGGGAAATCAAATTGAAAAACAATATGCAAAAGGCACTATCTTCTCTGAGTACTTTCAAAATGGACAAAAACTCCTCTTTCCATACTGCAATAATTTGGCTGTGCAAAAGATCAGATAAAAGAATTTGTCTTTTCCAGTAATAAATGATAATAATAATAATAATAATAGTAATAATAAAACACATGGCTCAGGAAAACTTTACTATATTGGCACCCTGACAGCTTTTTCATAACATGTCCAGCGTCATCAAGCTCCAGTAGCATCCGTATCTTGACACTGTAGTGAATTCACTACAAATTGAATTCAGCCACAGGAAAAGTCACTCTGTATTCAGTACTCTCACATTATATACAGTTTTATTTATTTAAAACACAAGTTCTAAGTTCTGTTTTTAACTACCTTAGTTAGCCCAATACTGACTTTCATCATCACTTCAACTGCTATATATAATTTTTGTTTCTACTTAATCCCTTGCATACTTGGGAGTACTAAAAGATTTAAAACTCAAAAGTGAATCCTTATAGTCCTGCTGCACAATCATGGAAAAAGAGAAAATGAGAAAGAATTAGCATGCTTCCATCCATCAGTCTTTCATATCAACTATGTGATCAAAAGGGATCAACTAAGATTTAAAAAATTTGAATGAGATAGTTTGACAACAAAGTGGATGGAATAAAAATCATTCAAAATATGTAATGTTAATGTAGCCTGTTAATATGTTTAACTTTATCTATATGAATTGGAATGATTATAATTTTTATATGTATTTTTTCTAATCTAATTTTTATGCTTTTGCATAAATAAGCAACCCATGTTCATTTTCAAATTTATTTTAATATCTCAGAAAAGCAGAGTCTTGCAACTTTCTGAAAGAGGGCCTAAAAGGTGATTAGATTGTAGAACAGGAAATGATAAACACTGTTAAATAATGCACTATGCTGCTGTAAATAATCTCTCCAAAACATGTGTTAAAACCATCTCTAATTACATGACAGAACTCAAAGTATCTTTGGGGAGCTATCTACCACCTGGTCTCTTTTCCTTGGGATTGGAAAATTTCAGGTGAAAACTGAATTAAGATAGACTGGGGAAACGTGAGATCTTCAGGGATTAGAACAACTGTGCAGTGGGAAATACAAATTGTTCTACTCATCATTAGATCTCTCACCCATAGCCTTAGAAAATTCATGACAGGTGGTGCATCCTGTTATAATCAGGTACTAGATGATATATGAATGGCAATAATTTTATATATATATATATATATATAAAGTCCTACCTTCTAAGAAGTCCAAAGCTCTTTATAAATATTTATGAACAAAAGTTCACTATTGTCTCTGAATGAAGATAGCTGTCATCACATCCAGAATGAATTGCTTTGCTTTGTCCATACAGAGGAGCTCAGATCCATCCCAAATCTATGTACAGTCCAGAGAAATTTTTTTGAGAAGAGGCAGTGGGTTCAAATATCTTTAGAAAACAGCTATGGATTGATTTAAAAAAAAAAGGTAAGAAAAGCTGGATTGTCTATATTGTTCCTGGAGCACCTAGGTGCTACACCCAGCAGTTTCCATAAATGCTACAACAAGAAAATGAAAAGCCACTGTAGTGAAATGGTCATCAACGTACATAACCAGAGATAAAGACTCTTGTAACAATAAAGATGCCTGACGAGTTAAAAGAAAATTATATATTAAAAAAAAAAAAAAAGTGGAAAATTGTCTAGTGAAGCCTTTTATTTATTCAAGTGATACTATTTTTTTAAGTTAATTGTTAATAGCTTAATTTTGTTAAGTGTTAATTTTGCTTCCAGACAAAACTCCTTACATAAATAAAAAATTATCAACTAAACACAATAATAGTCTTTGAAAGATCAGTGAAAGATGAAAGAGCATTCAGCTTATTGACATTAACTGTCTCCATAACAGAAAGTCATGGAACTTCTCCTTGTGTTGACACTTTAATGATCAGGAGGGATCTTTCATTAAACATAATTTGGACACAGTTATGAATGGCAAAATCCCTGTGGAGAAAAGTGTAATGTTGGAGAAGAAACCTTGTAGGATGAGGATAAAGTCAGAACAGAACAAGCTTGGCAATAAAATCCTTGTTATTTTTAAAAGCCTTGAAAAGCACACGCATTGTTACTGAAATAGCTGGAAAGTGTGGTTTAACCACCAATATATAGTAAAACACAAAAGAAACTACATTAAAAATTTATAAGAGAATGATATAAGGGCTATAGAATAAGTCTACACTTCCAAAAAGATGTCGTACAAAATCACCATCAATGTCAATTGATCAGAGAAGGGTAGGAGACAAGATGGAAACTAATGCTTTTGCTAATACTCAAAAAAACATAGAATTTTCATAAAGAAGAATCTCAAAGTAAATAGCATTTATCTGTCATAGTAACAGGCAAGGGAAATACCTGAGGGAGGAAAGCATATTTATCTGAAAAAAACATATATATTGCACAAAGGTTAGAGATACTTAAGTGCTAGCCACAGGGAATGTATCATATTCAATAAATACCAGAACATGGCAAGATGAATTCCCATGAAAATTCAAGGCTGCGGGGTGGTATCTAGCTACAAGACAATATTTCTCCTCCGGGGAAAAGGGTGTTCTGAGGAACCCAGACACTTGCTCAGCACCATGCTAATGATACTGCTTTGCCAACTGTTTTGCCAGTGGAAGACCAAACATGCTTCCTGTGTTATTTCATTTTTGTAAGGCTAAAAATAATAAAGAAAAAAACGTTTGTTTCCATGATTCCGAGGTATATGAATCAGGACAAAGAATGTTTCATTATTCGTTTGCTCTACACACCTACTAAATAGTATTGTCTAAGCAGTAAATTCCCCATTCACTACTAAACAAACAAACAGCAACAACGAAAAGATAGAAAGCAGCAGTGAAGCAGGTAGCACTAGCAGTTGCTTCATAAGTACTTCATGATACAGCTGTGCGACCTTAAATGTGTTGTTTGGGGAAACTGTGGTGGCAAGGGTAATGCCACCCGTTTAATTTAGTGGATGCTTCTGCCAACTATTCCTCTGGGGGGTAATGCTTTTTCTGCACAGCTTGCTATGGGAAGAAACGGTTTGTTAACAAATGATAGATGCAGCTTCTGCGAGAGACATTTTCTCTACGTGACTGTACCACCACAAAGGGACTTTTGACTTGTAGACCAACAGAGGCCAGCAAGGAGCAGTTCACTGGACGGCATCTGCATGAGGGAGTGTTGGTAGGAAGAGGAGAAGAATGCTCATTACATTACATATAGCAGGGGTGGACTGTCCCCCTAGGTAAGTACAACTACGTGAAAACTGAGGAAGAATTTAATGGTTTGGTGTCTGAGATTTATTTTATATTGGTAGTATTTTGGGTAATGGAAAGCTGGGTTTTATTTCGCTTTCTGTTTTCACTTCTGCACTGTGTTTATTTTTGGTTTCGTTAGTACCTTGTAACCTCCTGGAGAAAAATGTTTCAGTGGTTTATTTGAGTGAATAAAACTAAGCAAAACCCAGTAAGTTCATTTTACCATGATATAAACACAAAAGCTAAAAGAAAACACACAATAAAAGCTCTTCCAAACAACTCTTCCACGTCTTCTTATTTATTGCCTGCAACCTGTGCTGCTACAGAAAGTGCTATCTTCTTGCAAAACAATGAACTTTTTTCATGGGGATGCATTAAGAAATAAGTAATTCTGAAAAAGGCACCATGTTGTGCCACATGATCCTTGCAAGAGTGTCAGTCAAACCATAACTGACCAACTGAGAAGCCCTGCCTGCAGGAAACAGTCCTTCCTTTCCCCATCCATCCTGATATACACTAGAAGTGGAGGGGAGAAAAAAAATGGTAATACGAGGTTGATTGGCAACAGAGTGGATCCTTCTCAGGTAGTCCATGATCGGTGGCTGCATCTCCTTACTTGAACCTGCTTCGTCTTCCACTTCATGGTTTGTTTAGCTGAACCAGGTCGTGATGGGAGGAAAATCTGCATACACAGCCAGAACAATTTGAATTGCCATGGGATCTAGGAACCTAGACACATCACAAAGGACCCAAACCACACAGACTAGCTATAGCCAAACAAAACATACCCACATCTTGCAAACTGGAAGAACTACACTATTCTTTGCATTACGCTGAGACCTAAGTCTCTGTAGAGTACGTTGTACATGGCTCTTTTAATCTGAGTTTAAGTGAAATACATCAGTAAATATTCTTTAGGAGAAAAGTATAAGTTTCAGGCAATGCTTCTGTTTCTTTTCCTATAGAACATGTTTATTCTCAAAATATGTTAATTTTCATGCCAACATTTGAGTTTTCTTTAAGAATCCAAAACACAAAAAGTATTTTTTTTTCCAAAATGAAACAGTCCAAATGTTCTAACACCTCTTTACAAATACTCAAGTATCAAGGAGATATACGGTAAATGCACTTTCAAAATACCAAGACACAACATTCATTACCAGTGGTGGTAGTTATTTTGTGGAAAGACAAAATCTTCATTTTAGAAATCTCCAGCAAGATCAAACACTTGGAGTGTAGCCTGAGGCTTTGATGGGTATCTGAGAATATCTTCCTTAAGGCATTCATCTTAAAATAAGATGTTAAAAAAAATACAAAACTTTGCATCTACAACAGGTAGGAATGTGTAGTTTCTAATCTGTATATTAATTAAATGCCATGATGACATAATTAAGTAACTAGAAGACAAGTAGTGAAATATTATTATTACCACTGCTCTTATGGAATGTCTCCTTAATTATCAACAGGATATTTTTTAATTTATAGAAAAGGTGCAGGTAACACACCTTCTGGTGATGAGCTGTCCTCATCAGGGCAATGGCAGAATTAACGCCTGCCCGTGGCGCACACTCCAGTACAAGGCCTGGGTACCTAAATGCACTCCAGCATGCGTAAAACAAAACATATGGCAAATTTGGGCTTGCAAACTGTTCAGTATTTATTTCAACCTGTCAAATCATATTCATGTCAAACACTAGCTGTCCTGCAGGAAACCAATTTGAGAAGGCTTTTTAAAAATATAAATAAATAATTTGTGAAAGATGCAGGAATGCTGCTTGTTTAGATCAGCCAGCCTGATACAATGCGTGTAGTGAAGGGGTAATACAAAAAGTCTGGTTCTCTTCTTGAAATTATTTTAAACTGTGGAGAGGACTTTTCTTTACAGCACAGGGGGTAGACAGAAAAACTGTTTCTCCAAGTGAAGCAAATAGCATCAGCTGTTCAAATAAGCTTCCCTTTCTTACTGAATCTCCCTTCTCACATATGTACGTAACTGGACATTTATGAAATAATTAATTACTCAAATACCAGGGCATGCAGTTCTGCACATCTTGGTTAGTCCTGATGCGTCTGAGTTATTCATATGTTCATATCCAGCTGGATTTGAAGAACTCCATCAAAACCGCGGGCATTAACATCCTTAGTGTGCCACATGCAATTGGCTTTAGAAAGCAGATGTTATGATCTAAGAGCAAAATCATCAAAGGGAAAAAAAAAAAGAGAACCGGATTCACTGTTGCTGCCAACTCCTGAAGCTTCGGTGACCTCAGTGCAGCTGCGACAACTTGTACCCGTGGCAAATTAAGTTTGCACATACGACTAAGATGCAGATCAAGAACAGAATTCCCATATTAGTGCCATTATCAGAAAAGAATGATGTTTTGTCGGAAATCCTAGAGCAGACACCAAAGGCTGGTGGAGCAAGAAGACAGACAAATTGTCTCCTGCCCCGTACTCCCTATCATATGAAATTTGTTCCTTGCTGTTGCAGTGGCTCCCTTATAAAGAGGAGTGCGTAGTTGCCCTACCAGCCTGCACCCCGACCTGGCTTTGATGGGCAGCGGCATGATTAAGGATGTCCTGCCTGTTGCAACCCCTTCCACAAGTAATTCCCTTTTATGAAGTCATCCAAACTAGATCAGGGACTACTTGTCTCTCCTCTTTTCATCCTCAGCTAAGCAAACATCTTAATGTTTGAAAATAGTTTATTAATTGCTGTTACCCACACAGCTTAATAAACACACTGAGAGTATTTCCCTGAGGAGGCTGGGAATTAAAGAACACCTGGGCTTTCCTCAATCTCTTCAGCATTCCGACAGCAGGAGAGATTAAAAAGTCAACATTTTTTAAGCAGCAGAATCCTGTTTGCCTTGTGTCTAATCAATGGATCCAATTCTAAATCCTCTGATGCGTCTTTTCCCCTCTCTGTTTCAGAAAACCTGCTTACTGATTTGAATTTTTAGTGTTCCCGTTTTGAATGCCTGCTATTTTTGACTTTTCATTGTAGAAATGAGCATCCTCTTATTCCTATATGCTATTGCAAATGAGATGCACATGTTCCTTTTGAGCTTTTAAGATAAACAGAAGGATCTTAACCAATCTGCTGATCAAAGCTTATAGAAGGAAAATATCTTGCAATTAAGACTTGTCTAAATTTTTTGCTACTAGAAACATCCCATGTTGCACATCCAACCAAGTGGGAGGCATCAAATAGCAGGATTTGTAGAGAATTAACCAAGGTACAAATGAGTTGATGAAGTAGTCACTGAAAAACTAAAAATGCTGACAAGAAAATCTTAAGCTGAAGAGATTTTTTTCAGAAATTGAAATGTGTGCTGGATCAGGAAACTTTAATCAGCACCAAAGTGGGCCTTGGAGGGTGAGTACTGAGTAAGAGATGCAATATCATGAAGAATGCATTATAGCCACAAAGGTTACAAATCCTGAGAGAGACAGCAAAGAGCTATTGTAGTGATTACTACCTTACTATCCTTCAGATAGTAGTGCCTGTCCACTGTGAAAGAGAATGTGTTAATACATAAAGAAATAAAGAATGTATATTCATATATATCTATGCTCATGTATGTAAGATAAATATGCATGCTTATATTCATACATATATATATATATATAAATGCAACACACACGTACATATGCTGTATAGATACACGTGTGTATGGGCAGATCAGCATGTAGTGGATGTAAAATCAATATGGAGCCACAGCCTCAAATACAACATAGGCTGCACTCTTTTATTAAAGGCCAGTGCACTATCCTTCAGATTTTTTCCTGTGTATTTAAAGTAAATTTTTATCCTTCTCTTTAAAAAATTGTCTCACTTGAACCAAATAAAACCATTTTTTTTTTCTCTATCTTCTCTCACTCAGTACGTAACATAGACTAGTGGAAGAAATCGCAAGACACAATGGACTTCTGTGTTAGCAGGACAGCAGTAATACCACATGCCATCTTGTCACAGGTCTAAACAGTGCCATCACTCAACTGTCTTGCTGTAGAGAAACGATAAATGACTGAGTAAAAAAACCTCTGGTAAAGTCTTACCTTGACAACACATGTAGGATGTTAAAGCAAAACAGAACAATACTACTGAATTGGTTGGTGTATCAGTAACACCAGCCTTTGCTGTGTTTATCAGTTCTCAAAAAGTCATGGAAAAGCTATGAAGCCCTTCCAGGTTAAACATTTTCTTATGACAGAGTATTTTCAAGCTTTTGCTATTAGGAGTGGTTGACCTGTATAAAATACACAAAGGCAAGGGATGCAGTTTTATCTCCTATGTACATCCATCTGCAAAAAAATAATCCGTGTGCCATGGAATGATATGAGTCTGAATTCCTCTCATGCAAAAACTTCTAATATGTTACAGGAAAGATCATTATTTCCCACTTGTCACATTCTCTTGTCTGAAGAAATGCACTGAAAAATGTGACTCAGTTGTGAAATTTGGATAGTTGTGAAAAATTAGATTCTCCTTTTCTACAAAATACTTACTGGTCAATGGCTAAAGATTGTCTCACTGATTTGCCAGTATCCTTCGAGTTCTTCATCATGGAATGAGGTTTGGGCTTTGCCATCAACTGTTCAAATATATATGTAAGACTAAGATCTTCTGTGAATTACTGAATTGATTTTGTTACTGCTTTTTTTTTTTTTTTTTTTAATGTTAGCTCCTCACATGTCACTGTGAGCTAGAAAGAAAGGCTGAGAGAAAGAAAATTTCTCTACCCAGTGGACACCAGAATGGTTAACATTTATTTCACAATACATAGAATACATCCAAGTCAACTTTAACACTGTTTCATAGGTTTTCAGCATCTGAAAGATTCCTGTTAGAAATTTCTAACTGAACATATATCCTAAAATTCTCCCCAAAACTTAAAAGATATCCAACATATATTCAGTATATAACCAGTTAATTGTTGGAGGGCCTAAGTTTATATAGATCTGTATTGATTTTTTCCCCTTTGCTTCTATATAACATGAGCCTTTTTTTTAATCTTTCTGTTTCTTAGCTGACCATTTCAGACTCCGAATGTCAAGCCCTTGCCCTGGCAGTTTTCAAATTACCAACAAAAGCGTACAGAAACCAGGAAGTTAAGAAAATGTTTGAACCCTTCTCACAATGTCTCAGAACACTCAATACACAACTATTTTCCCATTGTCTAGCAAAGTTCAAAAGACACTGAAAAAGACATTTGAGCATTCACTTCTATGTAAAACATGCTTCTGAGTAAAACCGGAAAAGCGAAAATAGGTTTCTCTTAAGCTTTTGAGAACCACCTAAGACTAGTGGATACTGTATCCTAAGCAAGACAGCTACTAAGTATTGAGATGCTTTTCAAACGCATATCCATTCTTTTTTTTTTTTTTTTTTTCCCCTACACTCTTTGTTTTCCTAAGGCAAAGACCCTAAAGAACCTCTCTAACTAGAGATCACAGACAGGGGTTTGCTATGAAACCAAGGGACAAAAAATGAAGCAATTTCTCTAGGACATCACAGTCTGTTAATATCTGAGAAAGAAACAGTCGTATTTTATTTTAAATTTAGCAGGTGCTAGATGACAGTCTCTTTGACATATATATAATAGGCACATATTCATTATTAATATTTGTATGCCCAGACAGAGAATTATTTAAGGCCATATTCTGAAAGGTCACTAGAAATATTAATTTATATAAATGCAAAAAAGATGAGGTTGGATTCTTAGAAGTAAAAGGTCCTAGTGATTTGGCTCAGGAATTTTTGCGGGGCAGATACCTGCCACTACCTGTAAGTTACGAGTTTAATATAGTCATAACCCTAAGACCCGTTGTAAATGATGTCATCTTTAAACATTTGGCTGCTTTAAATTATATGAATTTGAACATAAATGCACAGACAATCAGATAGAAGTCTAAGATGAGAAAGCATGCCATGAACACAAGTTTTACAGCTTTTATCAATGTGTTGTCTTCCTTTTGCAGAGGAAAGAACATACAAAAATTAACAGAAGGAAAAGATAAAAACAAATACCTCCTCTTTCCTTCTCCCCCAAGTTATCTTCTCCTCAAAAGGAATTCATCAGTCATTATTATTGGTTACCTAAAAGGTAATGGAGATCTCTTCCAGGCAGATAAAAAACAACAAGTATGTATAGAGACAGAGAATATATGAGTCAGATGAGGACAAGATATGTGAGTCAAGCTGGCCAGGTTGGTGATACTGTAGCTGAACACAAGGGAAATTGACTTTCAGCCTCACTGATTTCAGCTGACACCACAGAAATTTCTATAACACTGGAGAAAATTTATAGTGGGTTTATTTTTTTTTTTTTTACTACATTATTTTTACTACCTATTTAAAAAATACATGAATCATTAATGTGACCAAACATTTCTGAAGGATGGTCTTATGCCACAGTAATTATTTTAAGTTCTATCATATGTGAACATAAAAAGGAAAAGGAGACACTACCCCACTCTACTTCAGCCATGACCCCTCAAAGCCACAAAATATCCCCAAAAACTAGTGAAAACGGACAAGGAGAAACAAACAAACAAACAAACAAAAAAAAAACAAACAAAAAAAAAGATATATCAAACAGACTCTTACATACATTCCTATTTTGCAGGAAGGAAATTGTAGCTGCTCTGTGACTGCACAGGAGACGTAGCATTTGCTGAAATAAATAAAAATTAGAAATCCTAAACCATCACTGTTGCTAGTCCAACCCCACTGGGCCCCTCCTTCCTCAGATGGATCAGATGAGGTTTAGTTATGAAGGAATTTGAGAGAGACGATCCAAAACCCAACAGTGTTGAACGACCCCATGACATTATTTGTACTTAGCAGAGGTCTTCCTGGGCTCTCTTATCAACATTGGCCTGCCAGGCACTCCTTTGTTCGCATTGCTCTATGGATTATGTTTTATAAATTATGACAGGCCGCCAATAGAAAATCAGTCAGCCAGGAAGGGCATCACCTCTTCTGGCTGCAACATTCAAATTACTTTGGCAGCTTCATTATCATTTCAATCTAATCCCACCTAAGAAAGAAAACTTTGGTTTTGCATTTTCCCTGTCTCTGTCTTGGCAATATTTCAAATTTATGCTTGACATGCTAATTGAAATAAGTTAGTAAGGCCTTCAGATGATCACATGGAGGATATCAGCCATCAAAAACTAACATCATGTGCCTCCCTGTGTGGGTTAATGTCATTACTGCTACTACTACAATTATTATTGTTATTATTTCAAGACAGCAAGGGAAGACGAGTGCAGATCTATATTATCAGGCGGAAGAACACCTGGGGACAGGCAGATGCATATAGTTTAAACTCTGGCTTTGTTTTTTCTTTACTATAGGCAGTCTGGGAAAAGAAAATCAGGGGGAGGGAGAAGAACAACAAAAGCCAGATGAAACAAGTTAGAGCTGACACTGGCTCACAGTTTGCAAGTTTAACCTTTTTTGTTATTATTTCTGCCCTCTTTCCTGACAGGGTGAAATGATTAGAGCTGGGAGGAATTTAAATATCCGAACTACCATGTGTTTGTCTCCTGGTTGAGGAGCTGATAATGCAGCTCTTCAAAGCAGCTGCAAATGATGGAGAAGGGGGAGTTGGGAGAGGCTGGGAGAAAACCTAAACCTGGGAAAAGCTCAGTCTGAAACCTTATCGGCATGTGCCAGGTCTCAGGGCTAGGCATTAGGGGGAGGGATGCTATTACTACATGCAAGAAATTATCTCAGGCCATTTGAGTAACTGCTGCTTTTATCTTTTATGGCTAAGCTTTTTGGACCATGTTTAATATCCTTTAACTGCTCATCTGTTATTACTGTGACTTTTTTTTCATCTCCAAAGAGAGTTTAAAGACTAATTAGTAAACTTCTTGGTCTTCTCTGCACACAATGGCAGGTATTGGCTTGTAGTGCTTCTTATTAATAAATACTTCAAGTTTCAGTAATTTCTTTTGCTACTTTTTCTTGCAATATTTCTTCAGACCCAACCTTATTCAAGCTGTCTGAAATTCCCAGTGGTCACTAAGAATCTCTGACCAAAAGAAGAGTCACAACAATGAGTACATGTAGGACTGGTGCCCCTGAAACACTATTCCTTGTTTAACAGAAATAGCAGGCACATAATTTTTCTCCAATGTATTCAGGGAATTGTTTCTTCAGATTAGAAATTCTCTACTGTGATCTGTCATTTACTTTCTCTGATATTTAATAAGAACCAATCCACTGATTTTTTTTTTTTTTTTTTTTTTTTCCTCTCTTTCTCTCCTGTAATCAAAGTAACGGCCAAAAGTGTAATTCTGATTGCTGGGGACAACTTATGTGAAACAATGAACTTCCATCGATACAGTACTGCATATTAACTATTTTTTTCAAAAAAGGGTTTAAACTTTCCCACCATTTTGTAGGATTAGTTTTGATCCAGTTTACTAGGGGACCACAAAATGGCAACTGAGAGGGGAATATCTAAATCTCATCTTTCTGGTGTTCTTAATTTGGGTTGACATAGCTCTACTGGAACCAGAATAAAACCATTGCTAGGCCTTTGGAAAGCATACAATATAAACAGAATTATAAAGAAAAACATCATCAACTTGTTCTAAACTGTATGATAGCCAGTGATGGCTTAGACAACAGTTAAAGATGATCTCATCTATTTCAGAAGTATAAAAAATGCATCATCTCTCATGACAATCCATTCCCAGCCAAAAATTTTAGTAGAAGAGAATAAATAATAAGCAAAGTGTCACTTATCTAAGGAGCTTTGCTTCTTTTTTTTTTCTTTTTTCTTTAAAGAATATCTCCAAGCAGAGGAAATTTCCTAGGCATTTTTACAGTTGTGATTATTGGGCTACTTTGAGTCTGTTTACATTATGCCTATCATTGAAAACATCTGAAATCTGATCTTTGCTAGCTAATCTGTAGGAGATGCATAAATTACATAGCATTACTTTTCATGCCTGATTAAATAATAGTGTATAACCTTCCAAAGGGACCATTTGTACACTTGAATTTAAAGTTGTCTTCATTAATATGCATACATGAAGTAACAGAATCGATTTTCTTCATCATTAAAATAACTACAACCTAGTTTCACAGAAGTCTAGAGTAAGCTAATTGGAAAAGTTTAGGAAGCATAACAGCAGTAAATTCCATTTTGAAATATGTACTTTTTTTTTTTTTTTTTTAAATCACACTTCTAATGTGTTTACTAGAACATGTATACAAGAAAGGCTTGAAACATCACTGAAATTGGAGCAAAACACAAAATGTGAATCACTTCACAGAACAGGACATGCAGAATAAGTAAAAAGTGAAAAACATCCCCCAAATGGTTTCCAAAATATTTTTAAATAAAGACTGCACTTGAAGATGTGACACTTCTGCTTGTGAACGCTTTTCTAGTAGAAGGCTTAATTCTTTAGCTGTACATTTACTTAAAAGAGGAAAACTTAAACAGAGTAACTCTTCTGTGTCTTATTTATGTTAGTGCACCTACTAGAAGTGGTTAGTTTCACAAAGCGACTTACCTTCCTCTTTAAGCAAATAAATCATATTTAGATAAAAATAATAACCCACCCCCACACACTCAACTGTCACATAACCTTACAGAATTTCTTCTTAAGAGACTAGGCTTCTAACAGCTACTATGTCGAAAATTACCTAAATCTTGATAAGTTAAGCTATTTAGTAGAAGGTATTTGAGAAAAGATTTTTGAACAAGGATACATTTAGGTGTACTGGGATGATTCCTTCTAACTAAGCGCTACCAGGTTGTTCAGCTCTGAAGACGTTCCTTGATCCAACCAAAAATCCCAGGCAGAAAGAAGTTTCTTATAACAAGCAGTCGAGTTGGTAGAACTCTCACTCAAATATAAAAGAATGACCGAAACTCAAAATTGTCATGTTCTGTTGAATATATCTCCCACCTGTCAGGGCTATGAGCTGAGCCCCTGATTACTAACCATGATGATGAGGCAGCATTATCTAAGTTCCTCTTCTAAAAGACACTATATTTTGTATTTCCTAAACAAAGGGAGGTAGAAAGAAAGGCTTGATAATCTGGGAGTTAGATCAGTCAGTGGAGTCCTGGTTTCCCACTCTTGCTTCACCTCCAAAAATCTGGCTTAAAACTGTTGAGTAGCAGCCCCAGCTAATGCTGGTAATTGATCCAGGGTGCAACAAGTTATAGTTCTGACAAGCAAAGTTGATCTAATTTCCTCTTAGCTTTGCAATTTCCTCCCTTTCCCTATCCCATTTTCTCCTGGTTGTCACACTGACAAGCCAATTCCATGGGATGTTCAAATCTGGAAATGCAATTGACTCAAATGGTTTCAATGTGAAACTAAGGTTGCCTTTCTGTGCCTCAGGATACCCAAGGAAGTCTTCTCCTTTCCTGCAATCCTCTTCCCCCACTGGTTCAAGACCAGTTATCTCATATTCAAAGCTTCTTTCTTCCAAAGAGAAGGCAGGAGTTAATTTTATCACATTTTTTTGCATCATTACTGTAACATTCTCATACAAAAACATTGTGAAACTGCAGGCCCTTGACCACAGAAGCATTTAGCAATATATATTCACATGTGGCAACAACTGCTATATATTCAGCTGGCAATTCCATGCAATTCATTGGGTGATGATTTGAATCTGCCCCTCATGCACACTGAATTCATTGTTCTCATGAAGAAATTACACCCTAAGAAAGTTCATTTTAGAGGAATTGCATGTGGCATACAGCAATACCACAAATCCTTTGGGAATACCCCTATTCCTATTCCAGTGTGCACACACTTGCTTTATGCAAGGTCACTGAGAGATACCCCCTTATTCCTCCATACTTGTAAAATTCATACAGCAGAACAGTGATTTAGCTCACGATCAGACAGGAAAGGGGTCTGTGATGATCAATAAGATAAATCAGTTAGAATTGGTTGTTCAAATCATGGTCAGTTCCTGACGCAACTATTAAAACTTGTCCCCTGTGGACTTCACTCCAGCTACTGCTTTCCCTCTCCTTCAGAGACCTATTGGCCCAGTGAACATTTTCTTCTCTGCTTGTTATTTGTGTAAATCAGACCACAACATCCATATTGTAGTCACAATCCCTATGCTCCATGGTCCTGTCCCACATGCTGGTTATCAGTTTTGTAGCCTAACCCTCATATTTACAGGGCCAAGAAAAGTCCTAATGAAGAATGGATCATTCTCTCCAGGAATGGAGAAACAGAATCATTAAGTCAGCAGTTTTTTACAGCTGGGGCAAGACAGAATTCCCAACTTACATCAACTTTCTGTGCCAGAGTGACCATTTGTTTTTGGTAATAGGCTATTGTGATTTTGGTTTAAAACCCACTAAAAACTGCAGTGGAACTGCCCTCTTGCATGAGACCCTAAAAAAAAAAAAAGCAAGGATTACACAATGTATAAATACTTGTGATCAGTAATACAGAACCTCACTGCATAACATCATTGGTAAACTGATTTATGTATCAATGAAAATTCCAATACCAATTAGTAAAATTTTTGTGTTCAAAGTTTGGAAATATTTTTTTTGTTTTATATATTATACCTATATAATCCTCCCCAAACATCCAAAACCAGCCTGGCATTTAATTTACTTCTCAGATATTTTAAATATGAACTCTCCTTAAAATTAAAATTATATGCCAGAGAGAGCCGATGGGAACTGGCCAGCTCCATATACCCAAAGTGCCATGGGACAAGAAGTGATTAGTTATTAGATTAATAAACCTTGCTAAAATGAGAACTGTACAGAAAATTGCATGAATATGTACACAGATAACACTGTTACACTGAATAACTATCAACAAAAGCAGAAAACTCCAGCAATGACATGTTCACCCTCTGCTAATTTCCATATGTAAATTTCCCTAGGTAACATTCTCTTCAGCTACAAAATTTTCTATAATAATGACATGTCAAGAAGGTCTTATATCTATAAAGGAATGTTCAAGCTCATTATGTTCTGAACATTAAAATAATGAGCAGAATACTGCAGACACCCTTCTATTTTTGCCTTCCCTCTTTCCAACTTTGACATTCAAAAGTCGGAAATTAATTTAATTCAAGATACTTCCTTTTTATTTTGATGTTTTCCTTGAATTTATATTTTTAGCAGATGAGGCTATCGGATTGAGATGTTTGACACTCTTCTAGTTTTCAGTCACTTTCCCTATTGTTTCTCTGCATATTCAGTAATTATTAGTAGTACCACAGAACTCAAATCGTACAAGGATGTTTTCTGTATAGCAAATAAAAATCAAATTTCTCCTGAACCTGTTTTGAGTGCATCTCACCCCCAGTTGTTGTATCACTCACAGAAGAGAAGAGTCTTTATAAGGACAGAAAAAAAAAGATAAAAATGTGAAACCTATGCTTCATTTTTCTTTAATAGAAACAAAAAGTTCTTAGGAAACTGTGTCAAATAAATATTTCTAGTAACACAAAATCTGTGTGGTTCCTCTTTAATAACTGTCATCAGACTCAAAACTTCAGACAGAGACAGACAGATGGGTCAGTTGTCCGATCAATCCAACTCTCTCATTGTTGGGCTACATGTGGGTACCTTGTTTGGTTTCAGCACATGCGAAAAATAACTGAAGTCAACCACAGTTTTGATATAAACAAAGAGTAGCCTAAGATTACCTGCAATTAGTACAGGATTTGTCCATATATCTGGAATAAATTCTCCCCATCATACTGTTGAGATCTCCCAGCAGAGAAGAGGAAGAAGTGAAAAGACCTGTTTCAGTTTGTTCCTTCCCCTTGCCCCAGTTCTACCTAAATTTTTGTGGTAGCTAGAGATAGAGCAGTGAAATCTCTGTCTTAACATCCTTTCCTCCCAATGTAATATAAACATTAATGAGAAGGGCTCAAGGTCATTCTTTGATCACTGTACACTCCTCTCTATAGGAGGAATATTTCCTAGCAAAGGTAATTTCCTTTTGCGCTACATGAAAAAGTCGACAGCATAGTTCTGGGACTCTTCCTTATAGGGGAACATTTTACCATTAAACCTTTAATGCGTCCCGGTTCAGAACCTACATTGCATTATTTAGCCAAGAGAAAGAGAGAGATCCTCTGGACCTGCCCTGGGGAAGAGCTTACTGCTTTCCACTGAGCACAGATGAAAGCTGGGCAGCTAAGACAGAGGTTTGAAGCTAGATGTTTTGAACAGGCTCCTGGCATTAATACTGGGAAGCAGTTGGAAGCCTGAGTGCAAACTGGAGGTTATAAAACATGGGATCTATTGAGAATAACAGCTGCATTTTCAGTTTGGTTGATCTATGACTTTAAGCAAATCAGCTCCAAATCTGAACACCTCTAGAGAAATGAAGTCAGTTATATCCCTCAGTTGAGGGAGCTTAGGTTAACGTAAGTAGTACTATTATTATAACATTGCAGGCTGACCTGCAAAGGGAAAGGGAGAAAAGTAGGAAGGATTCCTTGAATTTTCTTTCTCCCTGGAACCCAGATGGCAGTCTAGGAACACTTGACTTCTGAACTCCAAACTTCAAGTGTTATTAGCAGCCCTTTGGCCTCCAATTAAATTGCAGTCTGAAGACTTCGCATCATTAACAACAAGAAAGAATTAAGTGTTCAGCTCCAACCTGAAGTAGCTATGATAATAATATGAAGAAAAAGAAAAGGAGAGGAGGAAAGAAGCTGAAAATTGCTGTCAGAATGCAGCGGGAGCGGGGCTGCTCCACAAGACAGGACAAGCGAGGAGCCAAGGGTGACTGCAATGCAGGCACGACCAGAGCCGAGGCCACGGACACAGCGGGCCTGAGCACCCAGGAAGCCCCACCAGGGCCAGGCCATCAGGATGCAGCAGCAGCACCCGAGCTATGAGGCTGAGGATGCCTGGAGGCTCACGGCAGTGGCCGCTTGTGGGTGCCCTCAGGGCCATGACCACTGCAAACAAAACTCCTCCATCTGCTTTGACATAGGTGTCTTCTGGGCTGAAATAGAGGCTGCGAGATGCAGAAGAAGCGGGCTGGAGTCTCACACAGGGCCTCCCAGCCTGACAGCAGCGGGAGGGCAGCGCAAGGACCTGCCCGTGTCACTGCCGGGGCTTCTTGCTGAACCTCCACCAGCTGCACTGCCTAGTCAGGAGGGAAAAGTGCCGTTAGTTTCGGAGTTTTTGCCACAGCTTCCATATTTTTATGACAACCTGCTGTTATGTACGCAGACAACTTATCCTCACACATGCACACTCATTAACAATCTACCAAAGCAATGTGAAAATAATGGTGTTATTAAACTGTGCAAGGACTTCATCTATTGCTTAGGTCTAGAAATGAGAGAGTGACAGAAGAACGAAGGATTCCCATCTTTGGAGTTTGACTTCCTCTGACACCTACAAGAAGTAACATATGTGACTCAATTTTCCCATATGTGAACAACGTTTAATGCAGTGTTTTGTTGTTGTTTGGGTTTCATTGTAGCTTTAATGTTTATACAAGATTTTGAAAAAAAAATCTGTAGCTGCTACCATGAACTGGAAATATTTCTGAGTTTTTATAGTCGGTCTACAAAATTCACCCATTCACACAAATTCAGATGACTTGACATTTTGGAAGTAACTGTCATTGTGGATAATAATTATAAGCTTTGAATACTGACACAAATCATTTACAAATTGCCTGAGCTTCTCTGTTCTATATCATTAGGTTGGTATTTTCTGCCAGGAATATGCTTTTTCTTGAGACTATTGGAGTCTTCATTTTCAACAAAAAGTAGAGGAAAAAGAAACTTCTTCTTTCCTTCCTCTTATTTTCAGGAACTGCTTACATGAAGAAAACAAAATTAAATGCAAATAAATGGAATAATATGTTTTAGACTTGAATGATTTTTTCCTTTTGGTCCTTGATCTTTCCCTGTAAAGGGCTTTTTCCATTTATTCTTCATAGCTTGAGTACTGCATTACACTGAAGACCCAATTTATGTGAATACTCTGAGCCTCTTAAGTCATGATTGCAGAACTGGTCCCTAGAATCCAACTGTTTATAGGTGCAGTGACAAAAGGATTTACATGTTTAAGGATGTTTGATTAAAATATGGATGTCAGGCTTTCATCAGGAGAGTATATGCACTATATAATTGCTGTTCCTTCAGGAATTCCAATAATGTCTCTGCATTTGCAACCTCCTGCTGCTAACATTACAATAGTTAGGGTCTGCCTGTCACCATTTCCACTGTAAAAGCTTACAGTATATCCAGGGGGGGACAATAATTTAGTCATAAAACTTCACATGGTGCTGAAACATGGATCACTCCTAGAAGCAGTTCCTGACTGAGTTAATGAGTTTAACTGAATGCACTTTAAAGGAAGAATGGGCAAATAATTTGGAAAAAAAAAAAAAAAAAAAAGGCTAATCCAAAATATGGTGTACTACCTGCATTAATATCAATGTATTGTTAGATTTATTAATGTCATCTTTCTTCCCTGGTATTCTTATTACCTATGTCTTTCCCTTAATGTCAGACTGGATCCCAGTCTTCTTGTAATCTCCAGCTGGTCTGAAATCTCTTTTCCTCTCCAGGATCTCAGACTTTTTACATTCCTTTCCATCCAGGACACTTTATTTCTAATGAATAAATGTGGTTTCTAACAGGCTTGAGAGACCTAAGGTTGTGCTTTGTAAAAACCTGATACACTTAAATACAGTAAATATCATCTACTTATCACAAAAGTAAAGAATTTTTTTTTTTTTAAATCAGACACATGACTGGTGGCCTTTCCTTACCACTTGCATTTCAGTAGGAATCCTAAAAATTATTCAGAATTTGAAGGTATTGCAGAAAGGGAGATAGGATACTAAAAAAAGAGGCGAATGAAAGAGATTTTCTATCTATTTGCATTCCTAGACCACCTGCTACCAACCTATTAGGCAATGGTGACTGAAAGCAGTGGGAAATGAGAAAATAACTGGTGGAGTATTAAAAAGAAATGTGCAATGTAGGAACCTATTTGAAAGGACTACGAAAGTGTAGTTGTGATAATGCAATGATAAGTGTAGTTGTGATAAGTGGATATATTTAGCTGACTATTCAGAAGAGGAGCAAGTTGGGCAAAACCTATTACTAGCAAAAGTACGGAAAGTTTTTCCTCATGTCATTTGCCTTGAACATTTCTTAATTAAACCATCAGGATACTGAGAGTTAAAGTATATTCATCATAAGAAATAGTTACCTATAGAGAATGTCCACTAATCAGACTGAAATAAATGACAGACTTGACTTGATTTGTCCATGTCACTAGTCAGCTAATCATTCTCTGAAGCTTTGACTAATCTCTTTAAATATTACCCAAAGAAGTTGATGGGAGATGAAGGGATAAAGTTTCTGCTGTTTCTCCAGGGAGGCTACTTTGAACTCTGCAAACCTCACCCGTTTGTGCTTGATAGTGAGTCTACAGTTTATCTGTCTGTTATGAATCCTGCTACTCTAGTTTGTGCCTTTCCATTGCTTCTGCTCAAGTTGAGACCGTTCCTGCATCCCCAGATGCATCACAGACCGTTCCTATTATCCACCTTTCTAAGGCGTGTAAGTGGCTATTATATCCCTACTTCAGACCTCTGTGGCTTGGATGAATATCCCTTTGTAGAGTAACCACAAATGGACAGCAGCACTGGAGCACACAGAGCTATATGGAATTTGCCCTGCTTAAGACAAAATGTTAGGACGGATGAGGGGTTCCTGGGGAAAACACTCTACAGCTGTAGTCATATATCTCAGTATTTACCCTCTACTGAATCAATGCACTACAGCTGCATTTGCTCTAATTGTTCCTTTAGGCACAGCTTTAATACTCTGCCTCCCTGCAAAGACGCACACACACCCACACACCCACACACCCCCCCAAAGAATTAAGGATTGTGTTCCTTTTATTGATTTTACCCAGAATATTTAAACTTTGAACAAAAACTAATGGCAGCAAGCCCCCTTTCTCTAAACAACTCTTCTTTTTAGGTTACTGGAAGCTATCAACAGTATAGAACAGAAGGAGAATTATGCTAGGTGTTTCCTGCTCCTGGCAGTCTTAACCTTTTAACTTATTTGGTCTATATTCAGCTCTAAATATAAGTATAGCCTTGAGAGAAGGATATATTTTTAATTCCACTGCATTCCTTCTCGTTAGCAATCAGTTTTTAATACACATGCTTTCTTTGCCTCCATTTGTTTACACAGTAGTCTCAAGCTTCAAATATTCAATACCACAAATTGATTTCACACTCCTGTGTCACTCAGACAGAGTGAAAAGACGGAAGGCTCAAGTGAAATCACTTACACTAAATTCCCTGACTTTTTCTGGGTGTGAGTGTCAGTCTCATATTGTTACTTCAATATAGCTTGTGGTGTGTTAATATGATATATTCCAGCTATTAAGTTTTAACATGCATAGCAGAATTTTTTATGAGTTACTGCACAAAATATGAGGCATTTTAAGACACCTGCTTTGGCATTTCAAGAAATATTCCCTGGAAAGCAGTGAAGTACACTCATGACAAGCTACTCAAAAATATGCTACACTCTATCCTGACCTCCCCCTGCTAGGTAAGAGATTTCATGGAGTACTGTACTTCTCTGAGAACTGCTAGAGATCTTCTTTTCACTGAGACATTCAAGTATTCTGGGGTCTTTGAAGGAAAAGGGAAAGGTTTAGCGGACTTAGGTGTGAATTCGCCTCAGTCTAAA
Source organism: Nothocercus julius (assembly GCA_013398735.1). Lineage (NCBI taxonomy): Eukaryota > Metazoa > Chordata > Aves > Tinamiformes > Tinamidae > Nothocercus > Nothocercus julius. The sequence goes on from VZSV01000014.1 coordinate 2,200,067, forward strand.
CATGCTACTCTTAGCTGATGCTTCAAACACATTAATTAACCATTTTAGAAATTACTGTTTAAACACTAGAATTTCTAGCCACTTTGGATGGTGATCTAAAGTTAGACATTTCAGCCATTCATATACTTCATATAGAATTTTAAATAATAGTAGATTATTATTGATAATACAAGAAGATAGACAAACCATAGAAATTCCCTTCTTGATTCCTATTCCATCTCCCTGCTTGTTAGATTTCTGGGATCATCTAACTCCAATACTTCTTGTCTAACTAGAAGAATATAAACTTTGTCTCTTTGTATTACAAACATTGACATGTGGAGTTCAGACTTTCACTCTGTATATTGAAAAACCTGGATGTTTATCCTCTGAATCCATGGTAACTAATAGATTATTAAATCAAGCCTGGGAAACTCAGTAGCAAAGTCTGTAAACTATAAATGTTATTGATTGCTTCTACTCTGTGTCAGTATTCAGTTGGTACAGGCTAAGCCCCCCCAAGTTACTGTGACCTGAGTCAATTAAAAAAAAAAAATCTGAGATTGATGATTCACAGATTTGAAAGCCAGAAGGGAGTAGCATTTAATGCTAATGTTTAGTCTGTCCTCCTGCTTAAAAGAGGCCCCAGGATTATCCCGTGTTCCTTTGCTACTTGCTGCAAATACTTTATGTTCTGCAGAAATACTCGGTCTTGACTAAACATTTAGTAAGTGAGAGTCCACTACCATCTTTGAAAAAATATTAGAAGGTTAATAGCTATGATGGTCAAATAAGTGCACATTATTGTAAACTCAAATAAACATAGCTTCAATTGCCATCTTTTTGTGTCTGTACTGCTTTTGTCTAGGCTATTCTGACAAACATTGCATGATCAAATTTGAGTTCTCTGCATCTGTGTGGATTTGCAAGCTTGATCCAAAGGCCACATCAAGTCATGAGCTAACATTTTATGTTTTTGCTAACTGACACAACTTTTTTTTTGGGGGGGGGGGGTCATAATTATTATTTTTCTAATTTAGAGCTCTTCTCTATTTTTCACCATGCTTCATGAGATGCTGACATTGGAGATATTCATATGAATATTATTCTTGGATTTTTCTAGTGTCCTGATTATAAACCTGAAAAGAATGCTGCCTTATCTTTTTAAGACAAATACCAGTGGTTAGGCATGACTTATAAATGTACAGTCTAAAAACATCTTTTTACTGCATCAGATCCTATGATTCCATAATAGCAACTCATCTACTATTTTGTAGGCACTATCTGATACAGCCTTATCTGTAGATAAGACAATCTGAAAGACAATCTGACTTGCCTCTCTGTACCCACTAGTGATGTAATCTTTTAAGTCCCTTTCTTAATGGATATATAGGCGGTTAATCAACTTGTTTGCTCAGTCAATAAACCAGCCTTGTTGTTGACTGCCATACAGTTTAAAAGATGTCTTTCCAGTTATTCACCACAGCTTCTTACTAATAATTTCCCTTTTATAACTGAGGAGTACTCAAACTTCACATTATGTCCAAAGGGGTATCATGATTATATGACCATAACTGTTAGCAAAAGAATGATTAGGCTGAGCTATTTTTGTGGATGCTTTTTAATTTTTTTTTTTGTTTTGTTAAGTAAGGAGAAGGATATCATATCACGTATCAGGTACAATGTATTTTCATTGGCTATTTGAACTTGAATGGTAGTGGAGGTGCATGGAAAATTGCTGAGACTTTCATTTCATATATTCTAACTACATGTAGTAGAAATGTACTACAGCTTCTTTTGCTCCTTGCACTGGTTATCTGGTTCTCCCCTGAACCACACTGGCTGTGATCTTACTGATTGTTCCTTTATCAAACCAATACCAGGTACTTTCGAGGGCCCTCTCCATACCATTTTGATGATTTCAGAGGACATTCATAACTCAAAGAAAATATTTTTCAGCCTCACTTCTTTCTTGCCCCCTTCCCACAATTACACTAATGTAGCATGTCTGCCTTCCTAAAACAGAGGCATAGACCCTATGAGAATGGAAACTCTAGAGAAGTGCTGAGAAGCTCAAGAGAAGTTGCTTTTTTCCAGTTTGCTTTCTCCTTCCTGTCCCTTTTGCTATTAATGATGAGGAAGTCAAGCACTCATACTCTTTCATCTGCTCTAGCACTCCCTTTCAGGCCCTTCTGTCCTCCTACCAGAGGACTTTTGATACGCAGCTTTTCTTTATCATTTAACAATAGGCAAATTAGATGCAAATTAGTTTTTACAGCAACTGCTTTTCCATCTGTGTTTCCAATTTGGGAGGCACGAATGGCAAGAGAAGACAATTAAAACTAACGGGCTATGTCTGCGTTGTTAAATAAAAAAGGCCAGGATTGTTTTCTAGCCCTGAGATAAAGTGGTTTTGCTTGATTTTCATCCAGACTTCTTGTGACTAAACCTCTCTTGGGCAAATTTGTCTTAGAGAAAACTAACTGAAGAGACAAGGATGGCCTGCTGTGATTCCGTAGACTCAGCAGGGTGCCCCTACCTACAGCACAAACAAGCTGGATATGGCCATGACTTTTCCATCCAGAAAGCCTATCCTGTATCCCATCGTGACTCTACAGCCACATACTATCCAGCAAAAACACTGTAACGTGCCAAAGGAGTCAAGACAGGCTGTGGGCTAATCTAAGGACACCTATGTCACTGCAGCTAATGCAAGGGTCATTGTGAATGAGTTTACTACAGTCTAATTTGCTCTTGAACCCACACTCCTGGAAGAGCTTCAGACAGAGCCGAAATCACAGAGATCAACCCACTTGCATCAACACAGCCTCTTGTGGTTGGTGTTTCCTATTTGCTGGGCAACTGTGAAGGGCTATAGCTACAAAACTGAACACACTTTTATACAGAAATATAGATAGAACACTGTCTCTTTGCCGTTATTGAAACATTTTATCTGAGTCTACTGAATTCTGAATACTGAATAAAGCTTTCATAAAGTCTTTTTTTTCTAAATATTTTCATTTTTTTCCTTTTCTTTTTGGAGACAATTATAATGTGATTCATGCTTAAGAGCACCCTGCTAGAGCAAAGCTTCATCTGATTTCAGGAGAACAGGAACTAATCACTAGGTCTGGCTACCCTGACCATCCACAGCTCTGGGAGGAAGAAATCTCAGGAAGGGGCCAGACAGGGACTTGTAATAGCTTGTCCTTTCTCAGCTACAGCCAGAGCATGCTGCCAGTGGGCAGCATCAAAATGCTTCTGTATTTTTTCACAGCACTGTGGCACTGCAGGGAATCTTCCACTTGATGTCCATTCCCTCATTTTAAAGCTTTGGCAATGTACCTTTTGCACTTATGGCACCCTGGATTTATTTGGGTATGTATCCCCAGTTTTTATGCTCTCCCCTCCCCATTTTAGGAGGGTTTTGTTGGCTTTTAGGAATACATCATCCTGTCTTTGTTAGGTCTTTATTTGATACTCATCTAAAGCAAAAGTATAAATGACATGAGGTTGAGTTTGAAGACATGTCTTTAAAACAAAAACATTTCTTCCTACAGAAAGAACTGGTTAACCGTTGCATGGAGGTGAAATAAAATGCCAAGCTGCTCTGCTTTGTTAGGAAGGTTGCTTCAGTTCATCTTTGCCAGAATTGGTCTGAAATATTACAGTATTGGAAGGCAGAAACTGAGGTGCTGTAAAAGAAAGTGGGCTTCCCTATAGAGGCAATGAACGACGGTTCCCACATGGCCTGATTTTAGGCTTCAGCTTGGTCCTGCAAACCATTTCAAGGAGGGAATAGACAGAAAAGTTAAACCACCTATGATTTATCTTCCAGGAGAATGTGTCACCTTAGTAAACTGGTTTGCGTTTCAAAATGTAACCGGTACGTGCAAAACCTACTAAGGCTGTCAGTCTCAAAGGAAATTTAAGTCTAGACATATGGCATGGGGGAAGATTTTTAAGTATTGTTTTATTTTTACAATATAAGCAGATGCCTAAGAAAGTCTGTGGATAAAATTATAATCATTAGGAAAACAGAAAAAAAAAATGGGGGAGGAGGCATATATATGTCTTTATCCATTGAACTTACTTAAACAAATTTTAATCCCTTACAAGAACTGAAGAATGCTTATCATAGAAATTCTTAGTCTGGCACTACTTATACAGTCTTTATTCTCATAAAAAAAGTTTGATTATTAAAAAAAAAAAAAAAACAAAAAAAAAACCTGCCTTCACCTGTGACAGATATATGTTGGTTGACAAAAATGAAGATGGGAGGGCCAGCTTGTACAGGGCTACCTAGAAAAAATGACCTGCAATTTACTTTTAACTATGTATTCTACCAGAAACTTCCTGGTGTTTCTCCATTGTGTCGGGTATATTTATAGACCTTTCCAAGCAATTGTGAAAAAATGCGTTAAAACCACTACAGCAGTACCAAACTCTGGATGTTATTATCTGTTTTCTAAATAGAAATATTTATGCAAATTATTTATAAATGTTGATATCTGTTTTGTTTGGATGTTAACAGCATATAAGTGTTTGACTGATTTTACACTCAAGAGGCATCCTGGTAATATAGCTGGTGGTTAAGCATTTATTTAGAATTCATTCTGGCACTCATCATTTCGCTTTCTGGGACACAATGATTCACACAAAAGATATCCTGTTTGAGCTAAGACCAAGCTCAACCAAGAAAGTTATGAGCTCTAAACCAAGAAAGTTATGGATACAAGTATACATGTTTATATGGATATGTACATACATATGTATTATTTTTGTACAAAACACATCTTTGTATTTTAAACCTACTTTTACATACGCCTTTACACTAGGCTCAGAACATTTGAAACTGCAGGGAAAATAACATAGTGTGCTACTCCTACTATAAATAATGATGATGAATGTCATGCCTTTATATCTCTAATTGCTTCATAATTGATGATTCCTTTATAGTGCTGAGGTTTTAAGTATATCAGGTGAGTAAGAGTTGTCTAAAGTTTGTGTGTGTGAGTGCCTAGTGCCTTTCACGCGTTTTTATCTCTAGCAAATGACATAATCTAATTTGATCCCTTTAGCAGGGCCAAAAATTCTTTGTTTACAGCTTACCAAAATGAGGAGAGGAGGAATATTATCTTCTCCCCCTTTAAATGAAGAACAGTTTATGCTCTTAAATATAAAGATTGCTCTTTTTGAGTTATATTCCAGTCCTACAGCTTCACATGCAAGTGCATGGCATGGATCCAGTGTTCCATGGGATCATTAATTCTTGTCTTCTCTGCCCAGATAACCAATGTAAATGAAGTGAAATGCCCTTGAAGTGGTTATAAGGAATTGTTTGATGTGACACAAAGTAATGCAAAGCCAGAACTTCTTCAGCAACAACCAAAACATCTGTAAAATGTAATACAGCATTTGTAGGCTGTGATGGCAAGAGAATATTTAACAACATGTAGGGTGGTATTAGTCATTTCAAAGTGCTGTGGAGAAACTGATGGTACAGACATTTCTTGATGGTGCTGTCTAACTGGTCTACCAATACCTGCTATGAACCAGCGTAAAAGCTTGATAACTAATGATAGAGTGAAACAGGGCTACTGATTTGAGCCGCACTCTGAATTATGTCCCTTTAAAAACATTGTGTAATTAACAAGGTAAACAGCAGGTACTGCAAAATTGGAAAGAAATGGTTGTATAAAGTTATTTCCAATGGCACTAAAAGCTGATCATGACAATAGCTTTATTTTCTTTACGGCCAAACACAAAAGACAGGTACTATGTTTCCAAGTACTGAATGCTTCACTTATAACTGGTTAAAAAACACTTATTATAGGGAATGCCAAATAATTTACACTTGTTCTCATCTGTTTTTAACTGTTATAATTAATCTCTGATTTATTTTGTTTTATATTTTTCCTAAGAAATTCATAAAAACACACATTTCTACATGAAGATTTTTATTTTAACTGAAAAGTTATATTTGGAAACATGAAAATATGTTTTTTTTTCTTGTCTATTTTGCCTTGAAGTAAAGAAATTCCTACTATAGAGTGATATAAAATACTTTATTTCCAGTGTGATTAACATTAAACCATGTCTTTCAGGGTGACGCTGCGCCTTGTGAGAACTGCACCTCAGAAACCTAATGTTTCAGTTCTCCCCTCTGCACTTCTCTCTCTGGCTAGTCAACATCTGGTCATTCCCCTGGTGGGGACTCCCATCAGTGAGACTAAAGCGAAACTCCAGCTTACAAAAGAGAAACCAGGGTATGGAAGTTAGCTGGATTAAAACTACAAACTCCACAAAAATAGGCAGCCCTAAAAAAATATCTGCTTGATGTTTAAGTATCTCAAAAGGATTTTTGGTCATTTTTTTGTGTACTTTTTTTCACAGGTCTGTCAATAAATATATTAATAACAATATGTAATAACAATAATAATAATAAATATATTTTTAAAAAAGCACAACCCTTTCCTTTGAATATCAGAAAACATCCTGCAACAGAAATGCCATATTCTATGTAGCTCTTGGAAATATTATGCTGAAATTCTACGCTGAAATCTGTTCCCTTCCTAATATTTCATTTTCTTAAAGCATTTGTGAGGGTATTCTACTTCATTGTTATAGAGTTGGTCACAAACCCTGACTTTGCATACACAAGTTCACATTCTGAAAGATGCTCGTGACTATCGTAATACAGACTATATGTAACTGGTTACTGTGTTACTGTGTTCATAGGAAGTCAGCTCTTTACAGAAGACTGTTATTTCAGGGTCCCTCGTTACTCATGAGTTAGAGTTTGTATGCACATTTGCTTGCTTTGGGGTATACTTATAAATATGCTACTGTGAAGTTTGGGCGGCTCCTTAGGTAACGTAGCTCATAAGGTATCGTTATTAAACCCTGCATAATCATAAACAAAGAGCAAACTGCTGACTCTTTGCAACTTGATTAAAATTGAACTATTGAAATCTTTACATTATAATGTGTATGTATATATGTATATAATTTTAAAATGTACATAGATTTTGTAAATCTAAGAAATCTATAAATCTAGGAGAGAGATCTGAGAAACTCAAACATTTTGAAATGTATTTATGCAGAATATCCACATTTGTAATGCTTAGTGTTCTTATCCAAATTCTGCATGATCAGACACAAGATTAAAACCATTCTAGAACACTATATATTATTGACTGACACGCTTTATCACATTTCTAATTTTATCATCATCAGGTGTCTTCAGTGGTGGATCTCTGCAGCAAATGTCTTGATGTGATAAATAAGATTCCTAGCAAATAGCCATCTCAAGCATATCTCACCTCAGGAAAAGCCTCATACAAATCTAATTACATGCTATTCCTCAAAGTCTTTGTTGACATTAAGTCTTAACCCTCGTGGCAGTGTTTGCCATTATTTTAATGCGCTGCTAACATCCAGCTGCATGCCAGGAATCCCTAGGAGCCCAGAAGATTCATGTCAAGATGTGCCTGTACCAGCAGGTAGATTAGAACGTGTATATTCAATATTATATGGCACAGGTAAGCTACAGATTTGGCACAAGCTTCTGTATTCAAGTACTCATATAATTAGTATTCAAATTCGGAATTAGTATTCAAAAATGGAAACAGCTATCGTTACTACTCGGAAAAGCAAAGATTATTTTTTCAATTGGTTAAACTACGTACATACATACAAGAGTAAGAACAACTCTTCTCTTCTGCAGGAACTTGACTGGTGGGAGGGGACAGTTTAGCAGAAGCATTATTTTTGTGTGGGTGGTGGGCACTTGGCGATGATCAAAAGGTTATTCTCAGCCTTCACTGGAAACAGAAGCCTTAATCCAAGGAAAGGATTTCCTTAATCTAAGGAAAGGATTTAGACGAGCAAACAAACTTGCCAGGAGAAGCAGCATACTTGGAAGACCTTCTTAGCTCGAGTAGGTAGATCAATGAAGAACGTATTCCGAAAATGAGTGACTCTATCAGAAAATGTCCTACTTGATTATTTTTTCTTCTTCGGGCTTTAGGACAGGACAGGAATCTTCAAGAAAGAACGCCAAGGAAATAAATTGTAGGGAGACTTTTGGTCAAAAAGCTAGTGTTATTTTTCTACCAAGCTTTATCAAATATAAATATTTAAAAACAAAATTATTTCTTTAAATGACAATATATAAGTATTATGTTTAACAGTATTTCCCACTCCAAATGAACTTCTCTTGTCAGCTATAAACAGCAGTATATTTTGATGTGTGCAAATACTATTGGAAATATTAAAAAAAAAAAAAAAAAAAGGTAACAGATCAAGTTGATATAGTGCCAAGAGGAGATGTTGTTCCTTAAACTACCAAAATTTATGATAGCAAATTGTATTTTATTAGCTCCTGTCACTGAGATTTATCTCCTAGATATGGGGAATTTTGAGACATACACAATGATATGGTTTACTTAACTTTCAATCTAAACAAGCCTTTATGTGAAAGTAATTCCCTCTTCCAGGATATGCATTTCTCATTTTGTGTCATATCCCACATTTAGATCCTGTGGAATCTAAATGTGTACTGAATTAGTAATTTAGTAATATTAGATACAAGTAATGTATTTAGTAATGTAAAATATAATAAGTTGCTCAGGATTCCTCTTTTTCTCAAACAAAAGCAATAAGAGCTCTCATGATTTTACAGAAATGTCACTTTTACAGCATATAAAATTTACAGACCTCTGAAATTTACTGACTTCAATGAAATTCCCTCATTTTCTGTCCCATTTCAGTGAATCAGTTTGTCATCATCACTGATGACAGACGGAACAGAAATGACTTAATGAAAATAATACTTGTTTCCACAGGAGTGTCATCAGCCTGTTCGTGTGCGCACAGCAATATGCGGCAGAAAGCTCACCTGGCCTCAAACAGGCAAGTGACTCTTGCTGAGGAAGACTTTCTCCCAGTGCCCTGAAAAAGGAGAGGGATTCCTACACCCCGGAGCATCAGGAACCTCTGTGGCTGCATCTGAAGGGAGAAAAAAATGTAACCCTTCATAACTGCACTCATGCTTAGCAGAGAAACAACCAGTGTGACCTAAGAGGATAAAAAAAAATCTACAAAACCTAAAGAGATCCTATTACAAAGGCTCTAAGCAGCTCTGGAACAGGAGTTCAGATGTGTATAATCATTTAAAATGGAAAATGATGAATATCCATATTACGAAGGTAAGATAGTATGTGGCAGTTTCTAGGTAAAGATCTGAGTGGGAGTTAGGGAACTATGAGTGTGTTTGCGAAAGGCTGGCCTGCAAAACCTCCAGTGCTTGCAGCGATGGAGGGAAAAAAATATTGAAAGAGTATGTTCAACCTAAGTTGCCTTACTGAAAAGAGTTCAAGAACATATTTGTGTTCAAACATAAATGCATATCAGTCTTTTAGGATCAACACCAGAAAAATAAAACTTTTTACCTTCCAATAAAGGAGTTTTGTGTACATGTTTTTTTTCTTAAGCTATAAGCTATATAAAGCTTTAGAAAGAGAAGGCAAGACTCAAATCCTTATTATCCTTATTGAAACAATTATCTTTCTGGTTTTGTGGGAATTTTCAAATGAAAAGGGACAATGGCATCCATGTCCTTAGACAATTTTGCAAAAATTATATGCAAAACTAACTGTCAATAGCTTTCAGCTTCCTCAGCAAAATCAAATGTCATCACTAAGCAACCCTAAGGAAATGAGACTGTTATTATCCTCTTGAGGCTATCGTCTTCATATCTGTAGTTTCATACTGGTGTGACTGCAAAGGTAACTCCATGATATTTTCAGCTTTTTGGATTGCCATTATCAACAATAGATGGAGTGATGAATTATTTATTTTCTCTTTGGAACATCTAATATTTGAATGTTTAGCATCAGAATTTGCCCCCTTTTTGACCTCCTATACATTTTTAGCTAATTCAATTCATTGGAACTATTTTTCATTTAAAGCTAGGTTCCCTTCTCTGTGTTATCTGAACTCTAAGCACTGAGGTCACTCCTGGCATAACACAACGGAATAGTGGAATTATTTTAGTTTGCAAAATTGATCTGGAGGTCCCAAAGAACAGATCATTTTTCTTACAAGATGTGAGATAGATTGTGTCTCTAATGCGTCAGGATGGGAGTACTTTAGGATAACATCTTTAAATGTAAGTGGAATATTTAATTTCCAATAGATCCACGAGCTGATGGACATGAAAAGTAGATGGAGAAAGCCTATTTTAACAACTAAATAAAAATCCAGTTCTTTAATTCATTTTTATAACTGCTTCAAGTTGTTTTTTCAGAGCGTGTGTTTGTCTGAATGTGTTGAATTCATGGCACTGAATATCTATGTAGAAATGGAGAGAATGTCAGTTAGAGACACAGTCTTGTCCACTTCTCTATCCATTTCTGTCTAGTCTCATAATCTTAAATTGCTACTCTTCCATGTTTTACATGAGATGCAAGAATAATCACTTGGTAGTAACTGAGCTGAGATTTCCTTTTCCAACCTATTTATAAGGTATATTGGGAAAATAATTATTGGGAACACTAAAAAATAATATCACCTCAGGAAATAAAAAAGAGAAAAGGAGTCTAAAATATTAGAAAAAAAAGAGAATATTGCCATTAGATTTAGGGGCAGGGCAACAAATTACTAAATTACTGCTGCTTCAGAAATACCACTTTTTGTGTGGTTGATACACTTCTGCCAAGACCAAGTAAGCTCTTTCATCCAAGCAGCATTAAATTTATTTCAACAGACTGTCCAGGCAATTCAATTTTGTTATGAACTGATGCAAATCTATTATTTGGCAATGATGGATGGATGTGGCACTTCTTTCAGTCCAATTTAAGTGCTGAGTATACGCAGCTATGGTAATCCTTTTAAAAGTGAGGTACAGCAGCAAGATGTCTCTTTCTATTAAAGTTAATGTAGAAGCCTCACTGGGAGTCTAACGTGATCAGTATCTTGGCTTCAATTCATCATCTACATGAACTGGTGATACACTTAATTTTCAGCCTCCACTTCATATAAGAGAAGAATCTAAGCCCAATTTTTCCCAAAGTGTATGGAACTGTAAATACACTACAAGAAGAGATGTTAAGAAATTTCCCAATTAAAATCTTCCCTTGGTCAATAAGAGAAGCAGCATTAGAAGTTCATCTCTTTTCCTTCTTACACTGACACTCTACCAGGGGGTACAAATACATCTTGTCTCCACAGTGATTAGTCATGTTTTTAGGAAGAAATTCATAACTACTGCAAAGCATCCGATCTCATACCAGCTATAGTTAAGAAAGCTATAATAAGAAAATTATCAAACATATAAAACATTTGGTCCTGTGGCATTTGCTTGATGTATATTGTGTTGATGAAGGTGCCAGCTACCTACATCACAAGTTTTAAGAGACATGTATTAACTGTATTGTTAGTGATCTCAGAAGAGAGAGGAAGGATTCAATGACCTTTAGAAAACTAAATTCTTTTTATGCTCTTGGCTCCTACCAGTGGTCTGTCAAAGTCCAAGTAGGTATATAACATTGGAACAACTGAAAAATAGTACAGAAAAACATGGAATAGACTAAGTAGTGCTATTGCCCATTTCCAGTAGTGCTATTGCCCATTTCCACCTGTTCTGAAGACAGTCAGGAGACAGTTCTCCATTCAGAACTGTAAACTTTCATTGTTTATATAAATTATTTATTAGTTTTATATTTTATTTTTAAAGAAACATAAAATGCACATAATATGTTATAATAATGCAGTATCAATTAGCATTGGATTGTTTCAATCTGCATAAGTGTAAGGGAGGTTGTTTTTTTCATGTCTACTACAGTATCTCATGAAAACATAAGACCACGTTTAGACTGCACAAAGTAATACTTGAATGGTATCAGAATAATTATACCATAGTCATTTGACATCTCGTGGCATATGGAGAAGGAATATTTGCATTCAAGTGCTAAATTACCAATTTTCTTAAAGTGGATAAAAAGAGCACTGTTGTTGTTTTATAATTGATTTTATCACCATTTTGGGAGGTATCTAATTTAGCTGCTATTTTTTAAATTCCTTTCAAATTCTACTACTATATGGCTCGTGTGACAGACTGCTACAGAAGAGTTCACTTTCAGGAAAGTATTTGAAGAAGTATGTCTGTATGCTGCAAAACTATTCACATGCTCACCTGCAAGTATTTGCTTAAGTTCTATTGCATTTGTGTTTTGAAGGACAATGTGGCCTTACAGACCTTGATGGACTGAGATGAACAGCTGGATATAATGACATGCACTGTTTTTTCACTGTTGTTTTTAGCTAGTTGATGAGAATGCTAATTAGCCCAAAGTGATCATAAAAATTGATAAAGACCATCTCAACCTCTTAGTCACACTGGCTTATTCCAATTCCATTGGAAAATTAACAAAAAAGCTTCAGACTCTGCATATACTCTGTTGTCTTACTCTGAGTTGCCCAGGCAAGATACTCCAGGGACACTATTACTCTTCATGTGCTCTAACTACACTTGGGGTTAAAACATCTCTGAACAAGTAGTGAAATCTTTTCAGTTTCTGTATGATTTTTCATCAGACTATAAAATAAAACATGGAGTTGAAACTTGTGGGATTTCAAAAACTCTTCATTTGACATTTTAAGAGTTAATGTTCAGTGGGCCCTTTTTTCCCAAGCCAAGAAAAGGCATTGCTACTATCCCACAAATCTGTACAACACAGTATCTTCCTTTTGAGTGATGTGACACCACAGTCTTGCCCTCATTCCAATTCTGTATTTTTAAACTATATTAAAAAGCATGTGTAGATGACTCTGAGATTTAGGGCACGATTCATGAAGCTTTAAAGAGTGAAAAATAGGTCACCAGCCATTCATTATACGCTCCTTGGATGCCAGAGTTAAACTTAAACCTTTTTACATTTTCTTCAGCTGTGACTTTTTGCACTAAGATTAATATTGTTCCTCCAAACTTCTGAGGAGGTCGCTGTCTCTATAGCAAGAAGTCCATTAGGATAGGACAATTCTTGGGCCAAAAACATCCTACAGTCAATCTCCTCTGTTGAACCACCAATTTGTCTCACCTTGAAAATATTTGATTAAAGAATAACTCTTTGTAAACCATTACTTCCAGGCAAACTGGAACTTGCAAGATATCTAGCATGTAGCTTATCTTGACATTTAAAATATGCTGATAGCTTATTGCAATGATTATTGCCATTAATTGCCATTAATACCTCTCTCCTGACTCACACTTCCCTAAATACAATTCATAAAAGAGTCAAGAATAAAAAATTATAATCAGTCTTTACCGTTCAGTTTTACTTCTGCATGGCAAAGCCAGGTCAGGAAAATATATTTATAAATAAACATGAACTAAGCTGTTCTACAGAAAGATTGTCAGGCAGTTAGCCAATCTGAAAACAAATAAATAAATAAAAACAAGCCCACACTATGGCAGGATAGGCCAGTGCTTAAAATCTAATCTTTAGCCAAAATAAAAGTGGTCTGCAGAACATATGCTGCAAAGAGGACACAATCTCTTAAGCAGGTAAGAAGTAGATAGTTTTATTACTGTATGAGAGAGGCAATCAAAAGAAATAAAGAAATAACCATGTCCTAGAAAATTATCTGTAAGTGCCTAAACAACAGTGTTAAACAAGAACAGTCTACAATATTTCATATTCATCTCTGATTTTCACCTTGGTTTTCCATATTTTGTATCTTGCGCTATGGACAACATAGTAAGTTTTCATGAACTACGAACTGCCTGTGAGCAAAGGCTACACAACAACTGCTCTCAGTTAGTTAAAATTCTCTTGAATATCTCATTGATACATTGTGATCCCACTAAGAATATAAAGGAAAAAGCAAAGACAACAATGAAAAAGTCAGTAATTGTAACAGGCATATAAATAAAATTCACTTGCACTTTTAATAGATACGAGCATAGGATTTATAAAAAAGTTTGCACTTTTTTGTATTTGGAATCTTTTTTTTTTTTCACACTTCCACATTTTTATACTTTTACAGCTTTTTATTTATTTATTTATTTATTTTTTTCAGGTTCTTTTGAAAGAGCAGCAAAAATGATACTGAAAAGTTTGGGTGAAGACCTAAGGAAGAAACAAAGTGCACTTTCCTAAACTAACAAAAAGGAGAAAAAAATGATTTTCCACTTTCAACACATACAGAAATATTTTAAAATGAAATTTTAGTAAAAGATCTTGAGGAAAAACAGTATATGTGTTAAAAACTGTATCTGTTCTTATTATAATCGTGTCTGCTCTTCAAATTAATGACGAGTACCTGTGGTTTTGAAATAGTGAAGCTGTCTTATGACTGAACTGGTAAATAGAGGATAATTTCTCTAACTCCAGTAGGAATTCAACTTTGAAGTGAGTTTGTCTGGGATGCTTAAAATGCTGCTAGAGGAATATTGTTTTGACTAAGCCAGCGGGATCCGTGTTCAACTCTTCCCAGCTGCCAAGTGTGCAATTTACATCCAGAGAGGATTTTTTCATGCTAGATCCTATCAGAAGTCCATGAAGTGTCATATCTCTTGAAGAAAAACACAAGTTACGGTAATGGACCCCATCAGTTTTGCTCTAGTGCACTTATGAAGGAGGTTTGCTTTGTAAAGGCCAGGTGACACCCTAAAACTTGATCAACTTGAATCTCATATAGCATGTATGTCAGTGAATGCAAGAATCACTCTCCTTACAAAAAGTAAATGAGGCTTTTTTTAAGGAGCTTAGTGAAGTACACATGTCATAACCTCTGGTGATACTTCAAAAATGGAAAGGAATTTAAAAAGGTCACCATCCTTTCGTTGGCTGTAGTTCCTCTGTGAAGAACTGTCCGATTTCACAAAGGCATTTGAGCTTGTAAAGTTTCAATTAGTCAACTGCTTCAAAGGCACCTTCACAGGTCGGTCCTGGTACCCCAGTGACATCCAACAAAAAGTTATTCACATGCTTTTAAAAATACTACTAAAAGCATATCTTTATCCTTGCTTTCCTAAATAACTTCATAACTATGGTGGCTTTTTTTTTTTTTTTAAACTGGTATTTTGATTTTTACTAGAATTTCACATCAGAAGATAAATAGAAGAAGAAAAGCCAGGAAGCAAGACAGAAATAATTTTACTCCCTGTATCAAAGCCATAGAACTTGCTGATGTGCTATGAGAAATTTACCAAATGTGCATATTTAAATATTTTGTTATTTCTGTTTGGGTTTAGCTTCAATTTATTTAGAAATAAAATCTATTCCTGCCTTCAGATTTTCAATGAGTTTTGCTTTAATCTCTTAAGAAGGGATTAACAGCTGTAGACAGAAGTACTCATCAGAGTTAATTTTAAAATACTGGTCATCACATTAGTAAACCTTAGCAAACAGAATTTCTGTCATTCTTACCCACTAGCAATGTATTTGAAAGGATTTCTTCTGGTAGAAGGGTTCTTGAACAACAAAGCACAGAAGAAAAGCACAGAGAGGAAAGCAGAGATTGCAATCTTGATTTTAATTATTCTATATAATTACATATTGCTGTAATTGTTTACAAAGTCTGGATTTTATATGAGATAGGGTTCTTTTTAAAGCCCAACTCCAGTCTAGCGGTTACCATCATTTTTTAAAATCTGAAACATATGGAATTTGTAGTCAGCTTGATAGATTTAGATATATACAAACTCTAGTCTCTGACAGAGAGAGAATTAGATTTCTACCTTGTGGCGCTGCAAGGCCAACTGATGCTTATTCCAGTGTATTAGTAATGTAGGTACTAAATAACCCATTTGATTCAGTGACTTGCAGAATAAAAACTTTCCTTTGTCATCTTTCTCCTTCAGGTGGTTTAGCCAATTTTTAAAATCAAAGACTTCACTCATATTTAAAAACAAACAAAAATCAAAAATCAAAAAAAAAAAACTAACAAAACTATGCAAATCATCAAATAAAGAAACAAGGGTGGAGCTTGGAGCTATCTTTTCCAGTACATTCTGTTTAAGTAGCAATTGAGATGTGCCAATTTTGACTACACTGTCCCATTACCAAGGCTCAGTTTTCTTCTTCAGTCAAATTCTCAAGCCTGCAAAACCCACAGACTTTAGAGAATACTGGGAGGCATCAGAAGAGGGTTGCAGCTGGCACACTGGGAGGAAAACCTCCAGCTCTCCAAGAGCACCCTGAGCTGCCTCTCTAGAATCCAGAGCATTCGCTCTTGAGCCCTACTGCCTACGGCGGCTCAGATACAGTAACACGTATTTCTGAAGAGCTCGCTCTGCATCATACCGTACAGACCAGCACTTCTCACGAGGCTTTGGAATTCCTGCATTTTGATCTCATCTCTCCTGATTTAACTTCTCAGTGCTTAATTGCAAAGAAGCCACCAGACGCCAGAAAAGGTGGTAACAGCCCAAGTTGCTAGGAAATAGACTGAGAGAGAGACTATGTGCTTGCTGCAGGACAGATGTGTTCGGTGACACAACAGCAATATAAGTCCCCATGGTGGGGAGGAAGCCTAGATACAAATCATTGCTTCACCTGCCTTTTTAGAAGGAAAAGTGAGCTTGGGGAAATGCAAAGAGTTGTGGAATGCTTTAAAATACTCCAAGTCTGGCCACTTTATAGTCCTCACTGTGATGTGAACCAAGAAATAATAGAAAAAAAGTCAGAAATCTCCTTGTCCAGTCCTTGAGCAGCTTCTGAGGAGCATTAAAGATAACCAGAGCATCAGCTGCTGTTTGTCAGGGAACTGGCTACAGGGTCCCATTGCTTGTCCTCACATGGTATGAATGAGGACAGCGAAAGTCCTAGCCTAGTAACAATGTCCCTTTGAACAGGAATGAAGTCTATGCAATTTATTTTTATGTCTCTCAGTACTCTGAAAGTCACTTGGATTCAGTTCCAACATTTCCAATTCCTCCTATACATTCACTAATCTTCCCATACTACCCTTCCTGCTTTGGGTGTCCATATTAGTCTTGGACGCTATTCAGCATTCCTGTCCCTCAGACTGGCTTATAGAATAGCACTCTGTTATAAAATCAATTTCCTCGACAATTCAAGACATTTTAAAAGTGTTGTGACAGTCTGGAGAACATACTTATTTCTTGTGTAGGATGTGCACACAAAACTCCATTTTAACATGTGGGTTATATTGAAGTAACATTTAGCTACCTGCATACACAGTTTGTTGAACTTTTCTTAAATTAGAACACTGTTTGCAGGAAGACCGGGAAGATATTTACAGGAAAGACTCTGGATAAAATTCTGATTTCACCGTGTTGCTGTCTTTTATCACAGCCTTGCTTCTGATCTCTGCTTTGGTTGTCCACACTGCAGAAGCTTCAGGTGGCCTTTGTGAACATTCAAACTGTTTTTTTTCAGTCAGCGTCCACAAGAAATCCCACTTATTTCATTTAACCATTTCAATTCCTGTTAATTACTCTGAGTATTCAATATATTCCTTACTCTATTACTCCTAGAACAAGATTAAGGCCTTGTAGCATGCTGGCAGAGGACTGGAAAATAATCACATAATTTTACCATAACAGGACAAAAAGACAGTAAGTTGGCTTCAGCCATGATTGTCTTATGAAAAGTTGCCACTACAAGACAATCTCTTTCAAAATGTGATGCAGGATGGAGCACAACTTCATTTGTGATTGTATCTTCATGTGACTGTTCTTAGTAGAATTTATCATTTTGTCACAGTTCTGCTAAACAATATCTAAACTATTTCTCTATTATCTAAACTATTTTATCAACCAAAAGTCATAACCACACAATTTCCAGTGCATGTCTTTGCTTTTGAAGATTTACATCCACCCACCCCTGGCCATGGTCACATGTAGATTTTTATAGGAAGTGCATACCACCATTCTCGATGTTTCACCCAATCCCCAGCAGTGCTCAGATGCACAGAATGAGGAGAACTGTACATCTGAAACGAATTTGGCCTGATGATTCATGTGCTATTGGTTAACACTGAATAGCATCAGCATTTGAAGGAAATTGCTCCGGTGGCATCATGCCATTCAGACCACGGCTGCCGTATTTCCTAGGTCTCAGCCTCCAAGGATTACTCATACCTTGCCGAGCAAAACAACAGCTGTGGAACACATTTACCCTCCATTGCATACATATATCATGGCTGTTTTCTCCTTTACTGCCTACCCACAAACATATCCATTTATGCCCCCCAATCCCCGAGCCTGGTAATAACACGAAGATCAGAATGCACTCACATTGCAGAAAAGGGGCACTGTAAATTTAGACTGACACAGCCACACTCAGGTGAGACTGATTGTAAACAATAATTTTAAGGCTTTTTTTTCTTAAGCCTTGTACTCTTCAACCTGTGGATGGTTTACATTTCAGGATGGGCTGTCACTGTATCTTAACTGTGTAGGGATACAGAAGATAAGCTCTGAAGTAAGGTTGTCACACAATCTGGGGACTGATTTTTCTGCAGCTTCTTCCCTTTCATTTCAGCAGAGACAAAATCATTATGAAATGTCAGACCAGTAGCAATTCAGGACTGCAAAACAAGCAGCCTTCAGTGAACATGAGCGCTCAAAAAAGATTCAAAAAGTATGGATACAATTTGGTAATAATGACAGTTGGGTACTGTACCAGCACTCATCTGGGAGAATGCAGAAATCACCTTTGACATACGCTGCCCGGAACTGCCCTATTCCTCTCTATTCCTATCAAATAGCTGGAGAACTCATTGGCTTCATGTCACAAGAAACTTTAACTGTAAGCATTCCACAAGTGGGAGGGAATGGCTCTACTCTGCCCTGCGGAGGCCACACCTGGAGTGCTGTGTCCAGTTCTGGGCTCCCCAGTTCAAGAGGGATGTGGAGCTGCTGGAGAGAGTCCAGCGCAGGGCTACGAGGATGATGAGGGGCCTGGAACA
>VZSV01000014.1:2219285-2237398 GCA_013398735.1 Nothocercus julius
GATGATCTCTAGAGGTCCCTTCCAACCTTAACGATTCTGTGATTCCGTGATTCTATGAAAAGAATGAAGGAAACCAAACCGTGTCATGCAAGCATTAGTGAAACACAAGGTTTGTGCGACACTTCTTACAAGAAACTTCTCAAACCTGAAAAAATAGAGTGCATACCACATTTCCTGTATCTGAAGGTCCTCAGAACCATCTGGGAGATGCTCTCAGCATAACTAGCCTTTCTTGTCCTGCACTACTGTCTAAAACTGTCTAATGCTGCTACAAAGTTGCCAGGTTCCATGCAGGCATGACTATATTTCACAGATAACATTATATTATAAAATTTGACATGTATTGAAAAGAATGTTTTAAGGATCCTGCCCTGTTGAGGATATGATATTCATGTAAAGCAAGATAATGTTATGAGTAGTAGATTTATTTTAGGGATGAGACTAGTACGGGAAAAGCGAGAAAGTGAAAGCTTGTGTAAAACAAACAAAATGATCACACTCAAAATACTTTTCCTATTCACAGGTTCTCCATTTTCTCTTTTAGCTGGTGAAACTGAAGAGTACTAGACAAGGATTACTCACAGCTTTCTTTTCTTTTTTTTTTTTCTTAGGTTGTCTCAACTTTCATTAAAAAAATCACTTTCTTCAAAGATTTTGTATTTGTTCTCTCTCTGCAGAAATGCAAATATTGGACTTTATTGGTTCAGGTGTCCTTAATTCTCACATCCATTTTTCTAATCAACAATTAGCCCTTTTAGTCAGAAGAAATGCCCTTTGCTATACACACACACTAGTTCTTTTAAATGACTTCCCCCTTTTCTTCCCTTGAGATCATGTTAAATCTGCTCAGCAATCAGCCTCCCGGGCATGTACCCGGAGAGCCCAAAGTCACAGCAAAATGATGGGGACAGGTATATTCTGTTTTCAATCTGGCATCTAAACAGAAACTCAGAAAAACTATTTGTGTCCTTATGCCACATGAAAAGGATCCTCCCTTCTAGCTGGCCAACATGTTTCTGCATCTCTGCAGACTGCCAAGATTTATAAAAGTTTAACCACTACATTTTCAACAATGAGTCTATTCATTATGTGAGGGCGGGAAGGAAAAACTTCACCACAAAAGACTAAACTGGTGCACTAAGGCCAATAAAGCAGAGGTATCAATTTACAAGGAACAGGGTGAGATTGGCTGAAAAGACAGGTACATTTCCATGAATTCCACAAGACTGGAAACTCTTTTGAGAGAGGAAAATTCAGCAGTGCCTGACACACAGCACAGGTATGAGGAAACCTGCGAGCTATTGGTTGTTCCTACCTGGTGTCAGAAAACAACCTTTATGCTTCAACCTACTCAGTAACAGTAAACTGGGTCTTTTCTTTGTCAGCAGTGATAGCTGTGTTTAGATTTACAGTTTTGCAGGTTCTAATTTTATGTTTGTGTGTGTCGTGACTTTTCTCCTGTGCAAGTGACAGTTGTTTCTAGAACAGAAAGGAAAAACTAGACTTCAAGTCCAGTTCCTTTGCTGATCATGATCTGCAACCAATTCTTGGGGAAAACTAAAAAAAAAAAAAAGAAAAGAAAAAAGGCCTGTCACCTGACATTTCTGTTGGTCTTTGGATTTTGAGCTGTGCAAGTATATTTTCTGAGTTGTTTGGTTAGATGAGATCTTTTTAATTTCCTATATGCAGACTTTCTTTTGTGATTCTGATGGCAGTATGCGGAGAAATTACTAACCATTTGTCTTTTAGATGTATCATATGTCCTTAACAATTTCACAAATGCAAACTGCAGATGCTAACAGAAAACTGCACAACTAAATCCTGGAAAGAATATCCTCTGGCACTGTTTCCATCTCCTTAAAACAATTGCTAAATTACTCTGCCATTGCTCCAACTTCGGCACAATGTGGCAATACATATCTGTATTTGAATCTGTGAAATAAAGGTACCTGGGAAAACACATTATATTGTTTGTTTCAACAAGTTAAATATACTGGAATGAATGCTGAAATTTTGTGTTTTTTTTTTTTTTTTTTCAATGTGCAAAGATGAAAGAGATGACAGCATCTTTGCACTAATTAAACACTCCATTCCTCCATTCTAGGGGCTTCCCCCCTGCCCCCACTCAAGTTTCTTTTCTACAAAACAACATGGTGTGATTTGTCACTGTACCTGCAACACTACAAATATCAGCAAAAATTGTGATGCTCT
This sequence comes from Nothocercus julius, assembly GCA_013398735.1. NCBI lineage: Eukaryota > Metazoa > Chordata > Aves > Tinamiformes > Tinamidae > Nothocercus > Nothocercus julius. Next base: position 2,221,497 of record VZSV01000014.1, read on the forward strand.
GAGAAACGGGTATATAGGTCCTATAAATATATTTTTATAAGCTGGAGAGGTGTTTTTATATCCACTGTGCTGTCTTCTGGGAAAATCAGGGAATCAGAACAAGTTCACAGAAGAAATCTGTACCCTTCCCATCACTGTTTTAAAGAGAAACCAGCATCTTTTGAACTGTGTCATTAAAAAAATATATATATCCTGGGCTTGTGTATCATTTTTCTATTGATCATGCTGTGCAAACCATCCTGTCTGCAATCTTGCTTAGGCTGCCAGCTGGGTTGGAAAAGGCAGCATTGTTATCTAAACTTCTTTTCTGGAATGGCTTCTTATGGAGAAGAAATATCTGTCCTCATTCTTGAGGGTCTGTGTGTCTGTCTCCTGTGGAGTTGTGCTTTCCTGTTCTAGCAGTCCATCTGACCACACATATTTGTAATATTCTTTCAAGCACCTTTGCCTGCACTACACAACAACATGAAGATGACAAAAGTGTATTTTTTTTTCCCCAAACATAGAGATTCTTTCAAATTAAAGACAAAATTACAGTAGAGGAGAACATCTGTGACACTGTTCTTATGCCCATCTATACTTCATGGTTCTGAGAAGAACTATGTCAAGAATATTGCAGTCAGTTTTGAGTTAGGATGATGATAAACTAAGAGATAAAGAGAGATGTTGATAAACTAGTTCAGTGGAACCCACCAAGACCATTAGGGGCTGGAGAACTTCCATGTGCAGAGAGGCTGTGAGACTGGGGCTTTTACAGCCTGGAGAAGAGATGGCTTCAAGAGACCTAACACCTACACAGTGAGCATCAAAACAAAGGAGTCAAGCTTTTCACACTGTCACATAATGACAGAATGAAATACAGTGGGTGTAAGTTGGAACAAGATGCTCTAAGTGAATATATAGGGAAAACCTTTCTCACCAGGTTAGTCAAGTACTGGAACAGGTTGCCCTGTTTCCATCTTTGGAAGTCTCTAAGGTCAGAGTGGACAGAGCCCTGACATCACACCTACTTCTTGAGCAAGAGGTGCTCCTGAGGTTTCTTCCAGATGAATTATCCTATGATCCTTAGTGGATGATCAGATGCAAACTCTTCCATATTCACATCTAGAATGATAACTTGCTCTTGCATTTGACCAAATATTTCAATTCTATTAATTTCCACAGGTAAATCGGATTTTGCTATGGACATTCCAAATTTACTTTAATACAGAAGACAAAAGAGTTTTGATCTCTTAATTTCAGATGAAGCTCAATTATATTCATTGCTTAAAATGATACTGTGTAAAACAAAAGAAAGGGAGCAGCTGAAGAGCTGAATTTTCTTGTCAGAAACACTATTAACTGTCATGAAAAGAACACTTTAGTCAAATCCTAACATGTTTCTTTTTGCCCTTCAGCCTTTTGGAATAGATGTATTAACAGTTATGCTATTTATTGTGTGAGACTTTTTTGGATGTAATCTTGAAAATGGTTGATTGATGTAATATTTATTGTAACTCTTATGTTGTTTATTTGTTTAATTAAAATTAAGTATTTAATTAAATATTAACTCCTTTCTTCAATGTTCTACAGAAGTCTGCCACTCCCCGCTGAACTTTTTTCTTATGTTTCATGGAACAATTATCCCTTTTGTTCCCAGTAATGATAGGTTTTGACTTTTAAGAAGAAAGGAATGGTATGATTACAGTGTGGCTAACACCTGATCTTCCATAGAAAGGGAAATTCTGCAGTTTTAAAATTTTTTTACTATTTAAAATTGTAGAAAAGGCAGAAAATAAATCTTGTAATGTTATATAATGAAGAAAAAATCATTTAAGAATTTGTCTTTTTGAGCTGACTTTTACATATCTTTTATATTATATATTTATAAGTAGTAAAAAAATTGGAAAGATTATTTTGATTTTCAAGACCTTTCAAAATTTATCTGATCATTTCTAGCTTATTCCACCACAATTTTATCCTCATTGGCATCATTTTTTAAGTGGAATGCTAGCCTCAACAACTCAGAAGTCAAAGAAGTCTTTTATTCAGTCCGGTACAACTCAGACTAAACATACCTAAAAAAGAGGCTCTGAAGCAAGATCAAAAGAACCCACAGTTTGTTGCTTACTGGCAAGAAATCATTTCAGTTTTCCAGTGGTGGAGGAGGATTTGTTACCTTGTTTTCTTCAAGTTCTTTCACCTGTACTTAGCTCTTGGTCATCTAAAACTTTCCAAATAGTGTAGCCCACCAGGCTACACAAATTCCCCCTAGGATCATGGAATATGTTTAATAGAAAATGTACTGAAGCTTTGGGACATCTTAACTATGAATGCAGTAGATCTCTTATGAGATCATGTTACGTATGTAGTTTGAACATTTACAATGAAAGCTGGAACATGCTTGGGTGTCTTTTTAAACCATATAGAAATTAAGACCTTATTTCTGCATTAGTTGGTGAAATTCATTGTCTTAACTCTGCTAGTCATAATGTTAAAATATAAATACCGTTTTCTAGCCTTAAAATCCACTGACCTGAGCAGCAATACGGGCAACTTGAATATGAGAGATGCAGGCCTGTTCTGAATAACAGTCTAAACTGCTCTGGTCCTTAGGCTAGACTGGTATTCAGCTCTTTTATTCAAACTACACTTGCCAAAGTATACCAATTACTTCCTGTCTTACAAATAATTTGATGTTCATATTATTTCTCAAACCATTTTCAATTCTGCATGCTGTATTCCAGTTCTGAAAGTACTATTCATAAAATATAGCCTAACAAACAGTTAATAATACCAATCTGAAAAGTGACTCTTTAATAGCTCCTATTTAGGAAGTAAAAACAAAGTGATATAATCCTGCTATTCATGACCTGCTCATGAATAGCCAATGAGGGCAATTGTAAGAGAAACTGTAAGCTGATGGCTCGTGGCTGGGGCTCATCATAAGCAAATAAATATACAGTGTATGTGACTCTCACACACATTCTCCTTCATAGGCTTGGACTGTAGTACATTTTTCTCTCTTTCCTAATCCTCAGTGACTTAAAAACAACAACCACACATGCAACGAACAGCAACTCATTGTAACTGCAGGTGATGGGTGTGAGGCAGGTTTGTATAATGTCATTGATTCTGCTATTGGGATAGCAGTAACATAAACTTAAGAGCTTACACTGCCATCCATCAGCAGACCCACACACTCATATTGCTATCAAGTCAACAGGAATGGAGTGCTTCTTAAAAATGACTGGTACAAAATGTCTTCATGGAGGATAAACCATTTTGAAACAGATTTTGCACAGTTCCTTGGTCATTTCGTCTTTTCCTGTTGTTTCTTTAAAGTATTCATTCTTTCCTTTACGGGATATTCGTTTTAGACAAAGATATTGCCATTATAATTTTTTTGGTTAAATTTATAAAGAACACTTTTTAATTATTTTAAATGACAAAACAAGCTCTTTAAAAATCATCCTTCCTTCATTATTTTTCCAAGCATTCATTGGGCCTTCAATGTTCAAAGATACAGATTCCTTACTTACAGGGAACTGCTTCAGACAAATATTTAATGCTCAAACAGCCACCAGGCATTGGAATGCATACCATCTGTTTTCTTCCATCCCCCGTGTTTGTAGTAGCCAGCTTTCCCAATGTAATCGACTTTATCACTGGGAAAATAAACTGTGATATCTAGCTGCCAATTCTATTTGTCCATCTGTCTACCTGTCTGTCAGACTGTATGTGCAAAAAGGGCTCACAAGGAAAATAATTTTCTGAATAATTGTGAATACAAAAGGTAGCATAACAAAAATACTTTTTTTGTTATTTTCCTTAATAAAATTTTGCAGTTATTTTACCAAAAAAAAGAAAAAAAAAAAGTACATTTAAACAACCACACTGAAATTTAAAAATACCCAATTCTTCTGCAAATATTTATATATAATTTTATCAACTCTTGTTGCCAGCTAACATGAATAGAAAAAAAAAAGTTGGATTAGGTCTATTGTATACTAACATCAAAAAGGCTAAGCTCAGAATTAAGTCTGAACCTTAATCCTGAAAAGATTTAAGCAATATGCATCATTACACACGAGTAGTTCTTTTGATTTCTTTGGAATGCTTCTTGTGTAAAATTAGGCATTTGATTTACTGCAAAGACAAAAATCAAATGTCTAACTGAAAGTAAATGAGTTTAATCCAACATCTATTATGGAATTTCTTATCTCTAATTGCAAAAAGAATTTCAGTAAAATTTCTAAAACATATATAAGAAAACGCAAGGCCCCAGACTGGCTGTCACTGCTCATCAGCACTACCCACAAGCACAGATGCATTCTGACCATGTAGTTTTGTTTCACTATAGTTTCAATAATGTAAGAAGAGCCACAATTTTGTAACAAAAATCAAGTAATTTGCAATGTAATAATAATAATAAAACACAAACAAACATTTTACTCTGAAATGTTCCCTCTTACTGTTTGAAAACAACAGCCGCTCCTTTCTAAACAATATTAAACCTTGAAGCACAATACTGAAAGGGTAAAGTTATTTCAAAACTAGGTACTTTATTTTTGAAACCTGTGGATTCATCCATCCACATGTCATATCCTTTCTTTCTATAGTTTATTAAGGGTACAGCCTGAGTCATTGCACCAGCTTTTGCTTTGCTTTTCACTGCAATCAGCTTTAAACAATATATGACAGGGTAAGGGGAACATTAGTTGTCAGAATCAGCCTGGCTGCATCTGATAAAAGGAAAGGTCAGATAGGGCTTGGAAAATTAAATTAATTTTAGGTGAAATCATTCAGCTGAACCTGAACTGTCCAGGGGGGAAAATAAATAAATAAATAACCTTCCCAAGAAACCTTCAGCCAAATCTAATTTCTCCTGGTAATATAATATTAGAGCAAAACCAAAAGGAAGCAGACAGAGATATGGTTCAATAGCATAATTTACAAGTATATATAAATTAATATATAGGAATTCTACCATACTTGGAGAATAATGGAAATAACTGCAACAATTTGAGTTTCAAATTAAATGTCTAAAAAAAAAAAAAATACAGTTTCAAATTTGGGTATCCTTTCTTTTTTGGAAATAGGGGAAAAATGGGTACTGCAAAAAGCTGGTGCCTAAAACAGACCAACATTAATTCAGCTTGGTGAAAAAAAGGAACTAATGTCTGCCTGATCCACATCTCACCAAAAACCAGTGAGGAAGAGATTTCCACCTGGGAGATGACTCGATCCCACCTGAAGGCGGGAGGACGCGGAGCAGGAGGAGCGCGCGGCAGCGACGGTGCCACCCGCGCACCCTCCACCAGGCGAGCGGCTCGCTGGAGGCAGCGTTGCACGGCCCTGCCTGCCTCCCTGCAGCACATTCCCCGGGGTTCGGTGAACTGCAGCTCAGACCCGTTAGATTAAAATCTAAAGGCAAATGTATGCACAGGTTACTTTAATTCTTATACACCTCTCTGTATTTAGTGAGTGCTTAGCTTGTAGCTGGACTTCAGTTTTTCACTCTTAGCTTTAACTTCACATTAAGAGTGATATGAAGGTGTTCCTTTTCCAGGGAAGTGACAGTTCTTAAATGGGGACGCACTTGTAGAACCTAATATATTGTTACAGCCATGTGAAAAACACAGGATATGCTACCACTAGCTTTGCAAATGTATTTGGGAAATGTGAACCTGGGATCCTACGTAAGAAACTACCACTATCTAGTGCCTTCACCGTGTGTGGCAGGATGGTAAGGAACCCGCAAGGATCCCCAGTGACTTTGTAAAGCACGGCTTTAAAGACATACGTTTAAAATATTCTGAATCATTATTTTCTCTGATTTCTCTGATATAATTTTCGGTTTTCTTGATCTCAGTGGTTTTGAAACAGCTAGGGTTGGGTTTGTGTTAAAATAACAATAGCTTCTACCCTAAAACTGAAGTGCAAAGCCATTGGTTTTCTCTGCTAGGGCTAATCCATTTTCATTAACCTCATACAAAGGTGTGTGTAGCTACCACTCGCTTTCAGGACCAGTCAGAACCAATCAACATTTCATAACTAAGGCCAGATTTCCTTAAAGGTTCTTTTTTGGGATAGCTGGCGCTTTTGAAAAGCTGCTCTCAAATGTGGCTAATGGGAACATGGAAATATGACCCTAGGAGCCTTTGAAAACCGGCTCCTTTGTGTAGAGCCAGCAAATCCACATCTGTAACAGCAAACGTCATTTTCTTTCTGAATATGTTAATGTATTTCCTGATTTCTATCCCTTGCTAATAATAGCTCCAGGAAAAGTCCCTTTCCTTACTAACATACTGCCGTTGTTGGACGGGACCGAAAGGAATATGAACCTAACCCCCAAAAGAAAACAAACAAGAAGTTTAGGCCAGATTATATGACATAGGGCATGATTAGCTGGCAGCCAGTGCAGACAGCAATATGGGCAAGGTAGCAGACATGAGCACTGAGCAAACATCTGAAAATTGATTCATTTTTCCAGATAGGTTTCACAGCCCGACTGTACTCAGTAGGCTATATGTTGTCCCAACTACTAGCAACCTAGTTTGTGGTGCCTTTGGGAAAGAAGCGCTAACTTGGCCACAATATAAAACAAGCCTGTCACTTTGAGGAAAAAAGTTTGTGACCTAATTAGCAGCATTTCTGAAATCAGGACACTACTTGGAAGAGCCCACTTTGGGCAGGCAGACTTTAAAATGTTGGTTGTACTTGGCCACATAAAGAAAAAGGAAGAAAAATGGTGGAGAAGAGCTTTAGAAAGTTACATCATTCACTTTTTCATCTCTGACATTTGTAGCATGGAGAAGATTCAAAGATGTGATCATCTCTGTAGTCTCATGGTAAAGAACGGGCAGTCATTCTGGCATTATTGCTGATTAAACAACTGATACCTCAGATAGCATGGAAAATTTGTATTCAAAACTCCTTTTAAGTAGGTCCCACATCATTTTTTCCTTCTGATCATTTTAATGATTAAGTAAATGTTCTGAAAGATATATCAGGTGATTAGACTAAAAATCCGTCTCAGCAATCAAGAATCATACGCAACAATAATAATGAACCTACTGAGTAATCTTAAATAATAAATTGTTTTACTAACTATCAGATAACACTCTTGGTAATGTCATAGCTAATAAAAATTTTGGGCAAAGCAATTGTTTGGAATATCTTATGTCTGGCATGGGCCAAATTAGAAACTCCTCCTCCGGCAAAACTTGCTTGTTCAAATGGGACTGCTGAATAACGAAAGACTCAGCAAGGATTTTAGAAGCTGGCTCCTGTGATATGGAAAACGAGACTGAAAACAGAAAGCCATACCCACCCACTCCTAAATTAACATGCAGGCCGTATTAACTCAAGTCTTAATTAATTTCTTCTTGTCAAAAAAAAAAAAAAAAAAAAGGTCAAGGGAGGCAATGGAATATTCTGCTTTTCCCAGGCAGGAAAGGAGGATGTTTTAGGTTATGATATCATCTAAGGGGTCAACAGACAAAAATGCACTCAGCTAAACAGTCCACATCCACTTTAAGAGAGGATTACTCAAAGGCAAGGTGTAATTAGGAAAGCTGATAAGCTAAGCTTATGAAATGCAAAAGTTATCCTTTCCTCTCCAAGAAAAACAAATTTCAATGATTTATTTCACTTTGCACAAGTTCTGTACTCACTACAATTACATGATTACCTAATTAAGTCATTAGATATCAAGACAGTTATCATGGCAGAATTATATCCTGCAAATACAGGCTGTCTAAAACTTACACATTCCTAGTACAAAGATGCCTTTGTTGTGTGACAGGGAGGAAAGGGATGTGAACAGCCTTCTAATGAAAGAAAGAAAGAAAAAAAAAAACACCACACACACCAAGCTACTGCGAGCAGCCAAGTTGCAACTGAGAAAATCCATGCTTAAGTGCGGCATGCGGTTAAAATCTTTCTAACTCTGGAAAAGTTTCTTGGACCCATGTAAAATTCCCTTTAACTACAACTATTGCAAACTATTTACAGACATCTGCATCTAAAATGTATCCATCAAATAGAAAACAGAGCAGCTGCATTGAAGTCAATACTCCTACTTAATATTTCCTAATTCACTTATTTCGGTTGTACTACTAGAAGAACATGTTGTTAGATAATAAAAGTACCACAATGTTTTTTGTTTGTTTGTTTGTTTTTTTAACAAAAGAGCCTGCCTTCATCCTCATACAAGTGATACATTTTTATGTGATACATTCAAGTTAATGTGAAATTTGTTTTAGTTACTATTCTATCCAGACACTGTCCCTAACCCATAGATGGCAATCAGAAACACATCTTAGGTCAATGGAATCTACTGTGAGAGAGTATATTATTTGCACAGGCAAAGCCAGAAGCCCAGCTTTTTTTGTTCAAATTTTTCCTTTGACAGGAAGGTGTACTACTGAGATGAGCAATAACTGTAAACTTTGTAAACATAAATAAACCTGCTCCAGACATTTTATATATATATATATATTTATATATATATATACACACACACACACACATATATATATATATGAAGTAACTACAGCAGTTTAGCTCTAATTCTCATGTTTTTCTTTTATATTCACATAATATGATGAAATATTTTATTTATATAAAGACAAGGAGATAAGCAATGGGGAAAAAAATCCTGATTTAATCTTTAATTAAAAAATAGTGTTGTATCCTGTGAGCACTGTTTCCTGTGCGCCCCTTTCCAGGTCTAGAGTACGCGTCAGGGCCAGGGAGAGATCCCAGTCTGCGCTGGAAGGAGAGGTGCTTGACTGCGATCTGCACCATGCAGTTCTCACCTATGCACATACTACCTACCGCCCAACTCACAAGGTACAGCTTAGCGTATTTCCTGGCCTGCTCTGTGCTCATCTGCAGCATAAAAATATACATTTAAATCAATGTGCTCAAATACTAATTCAACAGCAGAAGGGACATATTTGAGTAGTAACTATTGATTCATAAAATATTCCAAAGACAAACTTCAATGACCAGAGGAAATACGACTCATTTGCAGATATTCTGCTGGCAGAAAAGCAATCCAGCCACTTGTTCTGGTGGCACTTTGTGTATTTATCTTACATACAGTACTAACATCCTTGAACAGTATGAAAATCCATTACAATGCAAACATAAACTCTATTGCTCACTTAGACTACAGGTTAAATGAGTGTAACAACAGAAAAAGGAAAGACACAAAGACACACAGAACATTTTGTGTCAAGACAGATGCCATTCAATAATCTACTGTGTCAAATGGGTAGGTTTAAGGCCAGGATTAACATGCTGCAAATATTATCACTAATACTCACCATATGCCTTTAAGGATTGAAAACGTGTTTTGCGACAGATCACTGGAGATGAACAGGGAAGGATAATGGCTATTGCAATACATTCTCCCCAGCTCCCACTGCATTTGTTTGAAGAGGAAGAGGGGGAAAATCAAAGAAATAAGGTGACATACACAGCTTAGTGTAGGCTGCATTTGGCCTCTTATTAATATGCTGTATTTTCATTAATATAAATTGAATTCCTGACTTAAATCAGAACAAATGAGTATCTGGACTAAAATCCAGCATTCCATCCTAAGCCTCATCTTGTAATTAAAATGGGAAACAGAAATGTTTTCTCACCTGGTGTATTTAAGAAAAAATAAATCCTCTTTTTAATCTTGCATTTTAAAACTCTTTTCATAGAAGAAAAGGCTTATTGCAAGGGGTCAGGAGATAACATATAGAACAAGAATTAGCATGATCCTTTTTCACATGCTCATAAAAGCTCTGGGCACTTTCTAAAAATGCTGCAGAAATTTGGTGCTTAATGAAGACAATTGAGTTCTTACCAAGACTCTACAGAAAGGCAGATTCACAAACTGCAGGCACAAAAACAACCTTGCTCTTCCTTTCCCCCCACCTCCACCTGCATAATTGCAATTTTAAAGTTATGTTCCTTGAAGGAGGATTATCTCCAAAAAGCATTCAAAGTCTCAGAAATTTCAGACTCAAGCACTGGGATGAGGCTCATTTTGACCCCCTGCAGAAGAACAGACTCATATGAGATTATATATCTATATAGTCTGCTTACTGTACTGGTATGATTTCTGAATGCATCTCCTGGAATTCTGTCTTTGTGCCCCAGTGCTCCTTCTGGGCAACATGTGGAAATTAACCTTTAGTCCTCCTGTGCCTTCTCTAAGTATGGCACTTACCATGCTCTCTCCAGTGAAATTTGACAGTCACTGTGAACTTCCACATACAAGGACAACTGCATCTCCTGCCCTAAAAAGCATATCCTCTCCAAGTGTCAAAGCAGCTCTTGCCTCTACAACTCCCTTTATGGCCTCTCTACCTTTCAATGACAATTAAGCAATCAGCACCCTTTAAATTACTTGCAAAAGGCTACCCTGAGATTTATAACCTCCCTACTTAACACTAGCCTATAGAATTTGTTTGAAAGCCAGAACAAGAGACAACGTTCAAACAGCAGAGATAGATGATGAATGTAATGTTTCTGAGCTTTATTTTCCTTCCAGTCTCCATGTAAATTTATATTGCTTCTGATGTTAACAATTTACATCAATGAACAGCGTAAGGACTGGGAATGTGTCAAAGAGAAAAACCTGTGTTTACGGTGGATATGTTCCTTGTAAAGAAGCACATGTTTCTGAGGAGCTCAGTGCCACGGTCCCTTCTGCCCAATTAGCAACACATTGCTGCTTCCAGCTCGTACCACAGGTAGAAAGGGCAGCCGAAGGAAAAGGCTTCAGGCCAGGTGGCCTATGGCAATGAAAATTCCTCTGTGTACAGGGGTCAGACAGAACAGCTCAGTCTGGGAAGAAAATGGAGACAGAAAGAAATCTGAATGAAAACTCAACTCTTCAAACACAGCAGGTAACACTGAGGGGTGGGCAGAGTGCTTTGGTTAAAAAGGGAACTCATCCGAACAGGAGCACGGCAAGAAGAAAGGCCACTCCTGCAGCAGCTCAGCACAGCTTTCTTTCAGGATTGCATGTTTTAAAATCATCAGTAGCAAATCTAATGCAGCATCTGTTCGAGCTTTTCTCAAAACTATTAAAAATACAGATGTGTTGAATAGTAACAGTAGGAATAACGCAGCTAGGACAAAAAGCTGATGTATACCTAGAAAGAACTAGAAGGTTGGTGTAAATTGAAGAAAGATAGGGACAATTATTCTCATCAGTGCTATTCAATTCCTCTGAATATTTATGTTCTTGCACATATTTTTAATGATATGTAGATTCTCTAAATAGAGAAGCACAGAGACTACTCTTGGTAGTAGTGTTGCCCAGCAGGAAGTCACAATATTCAGGGATTATATAAATAGCAAATTGTGATACTTAGACCTGTATAATGCTCTTTATGTTTTGATACTTTAATACTACAGATATCTGTATTTTGATACATGATACTACAGAAATCAGGAGCAATCCTAATCCTCACAAGTTAAAAGGGAAACTGCTAATCAGTAATCCTCCTTTCCAACAGGGCAAACTGAGATGCAGGAAGTTTGGGTGAGCACAGGGAGTGCATCACACACATGGTCATGTTTCCTGGAAAGTACTGGAAATCCTCCAGGGAAGTCTGAACTAGTAGTCTGGAGACATTGAGGTATTATCAATCTCAGGGAACTCATCAGAGCCCAACTGGCAAACCTGGAGAGTTTCTTGGGAAACCACAGCCACCTGCGTGCTTGGAGGAGCCTTCCCTCTGCTGTGCCCAGACATGAATGATGGCCCCCAAGTTCAGAGAGCTGCTGTAGCGTTTTAGGGTTGCTCACCATTGACTGGCAACGTGCCCGCGTGCCTTCTCCAAGACATACACTGAAAGCTTCTTGGGTGGGTAACCCATGCGAGAAGAACAAGTCAAACAAGCTGCTTGGCTCTCACTCAGGAAGGTTCTCACTACTCTTATGTCTGAAAGAACCTAAAAGTTCCAGTTTCAGAGTGGACAAAATTGTCCACTTGATTAACTGGTACAGTTCAGCCACAGAGGAAAGAGGCAGTCTTTTCTCCAAAACTTAAAGAATAAAGTAATAGAAAAGGAAGACAAAAGCCTGCAATATTTTAAGAAAGGCTGGTCTTACAAAAACCTAACACTTGTGAACATTCATAAACAGAAAAAAAAGCAAACAAAAAACCACAACATGAAGTTACCTAAAGATCATCTTTTAATTTTGTGTATTATTCATCTTTTGGGAACAGGAAGAAATTGCATTTCCCCAGCAGTGAAGCTACATTAATATCCTCTATATTTTGCCAATGAGGTGCTCATGAGCATAAAAAATATCACCAGAATTCAACAGTGCTGACACAAGTCATAGTTATTTCTGTTCAGGAAGAAATCTGAGGGCTTAAGATTCTCAATATATGATCCAGTTGCAGAAGCAATCTTTTTGGATTCATACTAGGAAGATGTTTAAATAATATGCCAAACATAATGAGAGTATTACTTCCACTTATTTTCATCCTTTTCGTATCATATAACTAAAAGATGGATCTGCATATGTAAAACAGCATATGTAAACAGTTCTATGAGGGAAGATGTGCAGGATTGTGTATAAATGATCAGAAGAGACAGAGTCAACTTTTAAGTTAATGAAAGCACTCTTGCTTTAACATTATTATGACTTCTTAAGAGCAGGACTAAAAAGATAGCACATCACAAAACTCATTAGTGTTCCCTTTAAATATTCCTACACTGCTATACTGCCCATAGTTTGCAACAGAGACTCAAGCAAATATACTTTTCTAGCAGTGGCAAAATTGTCCCCTTTCTTAACTTACTGACATCAATTTACACAAGATTCTTCTATTAATCATGAAATAAAATTATGCTGCTACTACACTTTTGCCTCATAACACCTCTCATGAAGCATGATTTTGTCACATGCTCTGAACTGACCAAGGACCTCTAAGTGAGTTCCCATCATTATCAGCAGTCTTAGTACAGGCAATTTCTGGGTATTTAGTATGTTCCAGGAACACTGAAGTAGCTGCTTTACAGTAGCAGCAATATAGTATTAAGTACTGTTGTTCAAAGCAAGGAATTTCTGCTTTAGTCCTATAGCCAGCAGAGGAGTGTGACTATCACATGCAGGACAATTGATCTGTACCCAACTCCAGCAGTCTCGGTTCCCATTAAAACACTGGGGAATTACTTGCACTTGGCTTCCAGCAGGTTATGGTCATCTGGCCTAATCCCATAAAATCAACACCCTTGAACTTGAACAGACAGATGTCTCAAAGGGCAAAATATGGCTCTTCTGAGAAGCCGCTGAATGCCAGAAGCTGATGGAACATAACTTACCAGCCTGTTCGATGCCAGTCTTGGTTCTAGCCATTAGTAGAAGTTTGTTCCTTGCTTATGAGACAAGATGAATCTGATGTTCTTTATAAAATAATTTATGTGTGATCAATGAAAATTAATTCATTTGTTCCATATTTGCAGGAAAACAAAAATAATATAAATTCAGAAAGAAATTCTACTTCCATATTTGAAGAATAAAAAAGTCTTATAGTCTTCTAGTTTCGTATCTGCCTGTTTTCCTTAGGTTATTTATTTTACGGCTTGCTTTTTAGATTTGATCGTATATCCAGATCTCCCTTGCAGCATATCAAGTGCAGAACTGACAAATTAGAAATGATCTTTTAAATCATGCCTGAAGAGTACATTTGCTTTGGATTCGTGAGCTCCTTTGACTTTGGGGAGTGAATTTTAACACATGGAGAACAGTTATTCTTTGAGAAGCCCTGGAAAATCATGAATATTTCTAGATATAATTCTGCCTTCAGCTACATTCATACAGCAGTAAATCTAGAGCCACTCCAGATTTGCAGGGATATAAGGGAAAGCAGAATTTGATTTTTTTTCTCATTACAGATTCTGTTGCTTTTCCAGTAGAATAGACCAGAGAGAGCTAACAAATTCACAGATGATGGAAAGAAAAAGTCCTCCATTTCCATCCATACTGGGTAGAAAATATCATTCAATAGTCACATTCGCAGGGGATAGGAGAACAGATGTAGAAGAGTCATTTTATATCTTTGTTGCTCTGCAAGCTATGGTGATAACAATGCCACTTATACGTATATTTATTCTCAATGCTTATAACTATGATTCACTCTAACTTTCCAACTGTTCAGGCATGTGGGTATTTGTTACAGTAATGCAAGCCCATTGCCACTCGGATTTGAACCACACATTTCTTTTTTATTTCTTTTCTGGCTAACAGCCCAAATCCACACAGCAGGTGCTGTCTCAGGAATGTCACCATCTAATAAAAGTACCGTAACATAACACAGTGCCAATAAAAATTTCTTTGCACAGACTTTGTTTTTCTGACAGACTTAATTCCTAATAAGACAATGTCTATGAAATCCAAGGAAGATGAAAATAAAAATTTTATCATTAAGAGGTATGTTTTGCCTCCCTAGTTTAGGCAACGAATTCGGATATCAGGTGTCAGAAGCTGTGCAAGATTTGTATAAACCTTCCTCTGTCAGCAAAAGAGCCAGGGAGATGGGGAGCTCTGGCATTGCCTGTTGTTTTCATTATTTCTTGGCCAGAACTTGATTCCTTTGGAGGCTGGATGAATGATTTAATCAAAGGAAGTACAAATAAAGCAAGAAGAGTGGGGAAGTCAACAGTTGTTGGGCAAAAGATATGTGTATTAACTTTATACATAAAACCTGTATGGATGTACAGTTTGAACCTTGTATTTGTTAGGATGATGCTTAGATTAACTTATTTTTGAGGGCAGAGCACTTCCAAGCAGATCCAAACCGAGACATGATCTAAACAGCCGGTACTTCAAATATATACACAAAACTAATTAGCAGTTCAAGCAAAAGAAAGATTTCAGCTTTCAGCAATATTATAGAGGCCCTGAAACTGGAAAAAAAAAAAAAAAAAGTCATTAGACATCACACTGAAAATGCTGAAGTGCAGACACAACAGTATTTTCAAGTTGGATGCACAGACAGCAGCAGTACATGTCTAATGATTGTTTGTTTCAGCTCTAGCTGCTATTCTAATTGACTTTTTTATTTTCTTGAAGGCAGACATTCAGAATGAGGTTCAGAGGTGGAATATAAATAAGAGGTTATATACAAGAGACTGCGATGTATAAGACATACATCTGTTAGCGCTCCCTTTAAACCCTCTCTATCCATCTTACTCACAAAGTATTTCATCACTCAGTGAAGCACAATCTGCCTTCTGCTCTGTACAAGATATCTAAAAAATGTCAAAAGGTCAAAAAGGCTGATTTTTGGTGCACAGAGGTAGGTATTTACCTAATCACTTACAAGAAGCTGACCTATTTTCAGCATAGGAGAATAGGCCATATTCAAGTACACAGAGTTGAATTTTGAGAATTTGTTACAGAATGTGTCTGTGCCCAACACAATGCAAATACATATGCAAATCACAAAATTCACTTTTGCAAAGTGAGCATACAGTAGTCAAGTTCTTTTCCCTGTAAAATTATCATTTAGCTTTTGAATTGCAGAATAAAATTGTACTTTAAAATTTGCCCTGAGATGTCAAAGCAGATTATAAACAGTAATTATATTTCACAATGGCTTGATAGAATAAAAATAATCATAGCCATTTAAAAGATGGAAATACTGTAATAGAATGATTTTGTATAGAGAAGCACCCTTGCTCAAGAGAGCAATCCCAGCACAGAATCACAGAATCATGATGGCTGGAAAAGATCTTTAAGATCACCGAGGCCAACTGTAAACCCATCACCACCGTGCCTGCTAAGCCATGTCCCTAAGGGCCTCATCTACACGTTTCTTGAACACTGCCAGGACGGTGACTCCACCACTTCCCTGAGCAGCCTGTTCCAATGCTTCACCACTCTTTCCATGT
>VZSV01000014.1:2242999-2376118 GCA_013398735.1 Nothocercus julius
TTCCTGCTGAGGTTTTAGCAGTAGTTTTTAATTGAAACACACTGGTCCAGACTCTCAGCTGGGGCAGAGGAAAGCAGCATGGGGAGGCTCATTGTAATCCTCTGATCGCGATACTGCTTTGTGCCAACTCTGTCCCTCAGGAACCAGTCCATCTCTTTTAACAAGATACGGGCTCAAACTAAACTTGTAATCCGAACCCTCGTGACCTACAGGAAAGTTCAAACTTTGGTGTTTGTTCCAAGAATCTACCAGGCCAAACCAAAATTCCATGTCCAAATACTACCAGACTTCTGAAGCAGGAGTTTATATTTGATTCTACAAAGTATGAGGTGTGCTTGTACTTTGGACATTGAACAGAGACTCAAAAAATTTGATTAAATACATGGCTATACCACAATATTCCTATGTAGCCTTGGACAAATTAACTTTCTCTGTGGAAACTCAAGATATAGGAAAGCTATAGTCATCTACAAAGACCTTAACCTTGCATGGTCAATCACAAACTGGCCATAATGTATGTCTAATAACAGCAGGGAATTTGCAGAAGTTATTGTAATAATATAAAACATGAAACAAAAGGAAAGGAGAGGACAGGAATAGGTAGGATGAGTAAGTGAATATGAAGCTTTTTTTAAGCAAGATTCATGATTCAGATCAGTCATGAGTTGAGAAGAGAAACTATGAGGGACTACTGATGTATATCAAATTATAGCTTGGAATCTGTCATACATGCATCTCCCAAATCTCATTAGAATGCCCTAACTACCCTGCATCAAAGTATAAAAGGTATCCATCTCTGTCTTCTAAAAAAGATGTTTCACTTCATCTTAAATACTCAGATATTCCCCGGAATGAGAACTGAAACACTGGTGTCCCAAATACTTGCCCTAATCATCAGGCTATCACGTGTTTCATGCTTCCTCTGATCTAACAGAAGTAGAAAAGCATCAAAAGAAGTGACTGAGAAATATTCACCCCTGAATAGAAGATGGCAGAAGACTAGCAAAGTCTTCTAGGAAAGAGAAGAACTGGATTTCTGAGCACTCTGGCCTGGAAGGGGGCACTGAACTTGGGTCTCACGTACTCAGGGCAGCTGTTCTACTCCCAGCAACTACTCTGCCTGTGATGCAGGTGGGTTAGAGGATTGTTTCTACTTTCACTCACTGGTTTTCAAGGCAGTAAACATATTTCTTTTAAAAAAATAAATAAATAAAGTGAGAATTTTGGATGGGAAGTGCTCTGGTCATCTGATACAAAATGCTAAGCAGCCATAATTTACTCTGTTGTTTTAAATATCACCAAAATTGTGGTGTCTTAATTCTGAATGAGTTTTATGTCATATCAGGTACTATCTGTCCTACAGCTGACATAATGTTAGCATAAAAGGCTGAAGCTGAATAAACTTCCTAACATGTACTCTAGTTAATTTGATAGGAATATAATTGTCTGATCTGAATCAAATATGTACTGCTAGATGATTCAGTATATTTATAAATGATCAATCAATAGTCTATGTTCAGGTCATTGTTCTCATTCCTGTGATTTGTATCGAAAGGTTTTTATTACCATAAGAAAACAAATATATATTTAGCTTCATTCAAGCTATTAATTCCACTTCATTTTTGTGGCATGGCTATTAAACAAACAGCAGCACAAAACACTTACTTAGTTGTTCAGCCTAAATTGTCAACTAAATGTGCACGAATTGT
Source organism: Nothocercus julius (assembly GCA_013398735.1). Classification (NCBI taxonomy): domain Eukaryota; kingdom Metazoa; phylum Chordata; class Aves; order Tinamiformes; family Tinamidae; genus Nothocercus; species Nothocercus julius. Next base: position 2,244,709 of record VZSV01000014.1, read on the forward strand.
CTTTAAGGTCAAAATGACCTTAAGGAATCAAAATATCCAGCTGACACCAGTTTTATTAGGGTTCATTCCTTCAAATTTCTTAGATAACCCCAGCCTCAACTTTTTTACATACAAGTATCTTGAAAATGTACCCAAAAAAATCCTGTTTGTAAAAACAGGATTACCCAGAGGAATTATTGCCTTACAGTTAATCCATAAAGGAAAATCAGCTCCTTCAGTTACAGCATTATCAGGTGTTTATGCATTTCTTTTTTTGTATGGTATGTTATACCTTTCAGACTAATTTAGAACTAATATAAACTGAGCTATGGAGTCTTTTTAAACGTGTTCAAAACTGAATTTGTCATGTTACATGTTTGCATTGGCATTGCAGTTCCAATTAGAAATGATACAATTCTAAGTTGCAGAAAATGGCTTGAACAAATATAACGAGAAAAAACTTAAGGCAATATCACGGAAATTCAGAATATGGAGAATAGGTCTTCTGCTCTCTGATCATGATTCAAGTTACAGTAAACTTTATATCTTTGCAAATGAAATAGTCATAGGGTCTCTGAGCTCAGACCACATGTGATTTGCAACATTTGGCACAACTTTTACTCTTCCCTGGAAATGCCTAATGAGTGAGCTAGGATTTCATGAGATTGTTGTCTCTCCCAAGAAGGAAAGCAAGGAAAGCCACGGCACAATTTTCTTCTCTTTCACAGATGTATAAATTATGAGTAATATCATTTAAGTCATGCTACCTTCTAGGTACCTCTGATACTCTCTAAGATAATAGCTTATCTATTTTCCATTATGGTCAGGGGAGCTCCATGCTGTTAGAACTGCTCTAATTTTGGATGAGACATGAAACATACCCCAACTGCTTTTATTTTTCCAAGATCATATAACACTTTTCAGAAGAAGTGAATGTGTTAACTTCAGTGTCCTGGCCAAATTCCACTGCATATAGTTATAATCTCTCCTGCTAATCTTTCCTCTGAAATGCCACATGGCTCCAAGTTGGCCGTTGGCTTCCTGTCCCATGCAGTTGGGCAACACTTCTGTAGCACCTATGAACAGGACTCAATGTTTGTGGTAGATTAAATGGCATTGCTATATGTGTACTTTGGAAAGCACCTTGTGACGCCTCATAAATAGCTGGTTAATGTACACAAAGATTTACACCGCTCTCTACAAAGCCAGTGGTCAAGGCAGACTTGCCTTCATTGCAGACTTTGCCATAAACACTGTGCCCAAAACACGGCCTGTCTGTGAAGGTTATCTTCCCATGTGTGCAGAAGGCTTAGTGAATCTATACTTAGCCCTATCCAGTGGCTTTTAGCAACAAAATTACCTTTAAATGTCTTGTGATGTGTTTGAGCCACGTATCACTTCCTTCACAAACTTCAGTCTCATGAATCTAAGGCTTGACAAAGACAAAAACAAGGAAACTATAAAATGTTCACATATGCCTAACATGTAAAATGATCTGCAATTTCATATTAATCGCTAATGGGATGTGAAGAGTATATGTATGGTAAGCAGGCACCTTTGCAATCACCCCAAGACATTTAACTTAATAGTCATAACTAGGATGTGTAACAAAATGCTTTCTGTCCCTCTTGAAATAGTAAGCTTTTGCATCTGCACCATCAGTGTTCCTCAATGGATAAATATTTCTGTTTTCAGTGTGACCCTCACACTAGTTGTACATATGAATTAGGTGAACATACAGATTTGGTGAAAAACAATATATATTTAACCAAACATAGATCGCTTGTGCTTTTTTTTTTTTTTTTAACTAACTAGAAAAATCATCAAGAACTGATTAGTTCTGAAGAATTTCCAATCAAAACTCTTCACAGTACAAGTGCTTAAACTGACGGTGATTGATGTTAAATGATGCTATTCCATATGATCACTGACGCTACCTGATGATTAACTTTTAAGCAACACAGTGATATGCTACTTGAAATATTTATTTGCAGATGCTGGAGAAGCTCATTAAAGTCCCTAACTATTAAAATGACTATATGAGTACTAATACTGATTTGAAACATCTGCTTCATAAAATATTCTAAAACAGTCCCTCCAGACTCACCTTGCATGTGAGGAATGTGCTTGTTATAATAGAGTTCTTGTTACCATCAACACTAGGTACTGTACTGTAAGCTTAAGATGAAGTTGATGACTGAGTTGCTGACTCTCCCTATAGAGACTTTATTGACACAAAAATACTCTATAAGCCCAGCAAAGTGTAAAAGGCATTCACCTTACTAAGCAAAAAATCCTGTTTGAAAAAAAAATACTATAAAAAAAAGTTTGTGGTTTTTTTCCTCTTGCATTTTGTGGACTTGATTGCCTTTTGATAAATACTAAAATTGTCTTTTGGACAAAAATAATTTGTCCAAATTGTGTTCTTCTCCCTATTTGTAGATTGCCCTTAGACATATGAAAATTACTAATTCCTAAGACAAACGGATCAATACAGTCTAATAACCAGGTCTCCAGATCTCAACTGGAAAAGAGTACAAATACTTTGTATAGTTTTGAAATTATCCCGAACTGTTATCTCAATCCGTACTTGCATTATTTTGATCAGAAAGACAGAGGTGATTAGAAATAAATCTTGTCCAGAACACTGGGATCCAGACTACCTGAACATCTACAAAGCTTAGATGTAAACACAAATTTTTGTTTTCCAAAATTGCCTTGAACCAGTTTTAGCTTCTTGATCCTGTCACCTTACAGAGAAAATAAAGCTTCTGTTCTGAATGACTTGCTTCCTATTGTTCCTTTTATTTTGCAGAAATATACTTGACATAATAGAAACACTATACTCTTTTCCTTAGGAAACAAGGGTTTATTTCACTTCTTTTTACTGTTTGCATAATACTTTTATTCTCATGTTAGAACAAATGTAAGGCAGCTTTATTTATTTATTTATTTATTTACTTTTAAAGGAAAACTCTTCTAATGATATATTTTTTCATTATTAATAACTAAGTTAACAGAGTGCTTATTACTGAATGCTTTACAGAATGAGTTTCAGAAACCCTTTTCAGTATCATTCCCTAAACTGAATACTGTTAGCTTTCAGACAAGAGACAATTCCCAATAATATTTTTGGAGGCATATGATTTTAACAGTGTTGTAAGTATTTAGAGTCTGATGCTGAACAAAATAAGCATGTGAAGAATTTTACATATTTCAGTAATTCATCTTCAGTCCATCAGGCATAAAACAGAAATCACAAGCTGGAAATTTTCAGGATTACGGCATTACTTAAGAATGTTCAGAGTTTTACTGTTCTTTTTGATTCTGATTTCTGTTTTTCAGTGCAATTAATAGCTTTTGTAAGACTAATGTGTTACATACCACTAAAAGAGGGTTTCACTTACATCCACAGTTCTCACATATACAGATATGTAATTTAGCTGTTTCAGATTTGCATGACTATATCTTACTCCCTCCTGCTCCTCTCCCCCCCTCCAAAAAATTCTTGCTTATAAAAAGAAGAGGTGAAATTGAAAGTTTTAACGTTTGGCAAAGTATTATTCAAAACAGCTTTCTAAACATTCTGCTGCTTGCCCCACTATAAGGACAATATGTTTTATACATATTTTATAAATACCGACCATGTTGCATAAGCATCTAACTAAATTATCTTATCAAACCTCTTAATGCTCTCACAGTTTATATATGAATCAATATACCCAACTGTACACTGGCTAAGTGAGGTACATCTACAGGTTAAGCACTGGCAGTTTCAAGAATGGAACATCGTTTTACATGTTGGGTTCTCTAGTTGTAGTATTCTGTTAATTCCTTTTGAAAGAATATTAAATGTATTTGTCGCATGACTGGCAGAACAGCATGGTTAAGTGCCAGTGAACAAGAGTCTTTCTATTCAGTTACTTTTGCCGTGTCAGAAAGAAAAAAATGTATTTCTTTGCATCAGTGAACTGTTCAATATGGTTAACAACACCAGTGACCCATTTCCTCCAAACCCTGGGAACTCTTATAAAGAAAGATTGTTAAAAATGTTGTATGCGTTTGCTTTATTCTTAAAAAGAAAAATGCACTAAGTTCAGGACCACATTCAGAAAGTTCAGAGAGTCTAAGGTCCCAGCTACAAAACCAAACTAAAGGTTCTCTGTAAGAAAAAGAAAACTGGGAAAAAGTGGCAGATAGATTTTCCTAATTAATAAGAATGTCCATAAATATTGAAAGCAAGTTGTGAAATATGCAATGAATGCATGTAAATATATATACAGCATACTTTTGCATCTAATTTGCTATGTGAATAACCTAATATGCTGTTTGCATATTTCACTGAATAACTGCAAGGGTAATTGATATACATGCTAGTCTGTAGGACTGTGCAACTCTGAAAATCAAGCCATGAATTTTGAAAATGAATCAGCTTTGAGTGCATGTAGTGAAGATACTCTGAAATAGGCAGTGACTCTGATGATAACAAAACATCATTTCAATTTGATTTAGGTAGCATCTTTCAAATCAACTGGTTCCTGAGATACGTGAATGTATATATCATAGAAGGGTTCCGTGCAAATATACTCCTAGATGAATAAATGAAATCAATCTTATGGGCTGACAACTGTAAGGGGTACCTTTTGTATATATATATATTTTTTTTTCTCTTTTTTTTGCAAAGACTTTAACTTAATTTTGGAGGCATGCACTAAGCCTATGTGAAGTCTGGCATTAGGATCAGCATATCTTGACATAAAACTGATAGGCTAGATAGTTTTGTTAGAAGGTCAATAGAAAGGAAGAGCATCGAAAATGCACAGACCTGAAGAGATGCTTTCTGATGATTTTATGAGTAAATGATGTAGAGAATTACAGGATGGTTGTTGCAAATGCCAGGAGCAGTAGGAGCACTAGGAGGATTTTGCCCTAGCTCTGGCAGTACCACTTGGCGAGACAGGGAAGCTGGGTAGGACTAAAGAAGTGAGGGAGGTGAGAAAATGTCCTACTCTTCTGCTCTTCTTATCCATTAAGGATTAATGAAGACAAACTAAATAACTTAACTTAACTTAACTTTCCTGATTAACCGTCCTGCAGGACAGACTAAAGACTTCTGTATCTTTAAAGATGTTTAAGTACTACCTCAGAACATTTTATTGGAGCAAGATAAAACTGAGTATCAGAGAATTACAGTCATGCGTTAGCATTTACTGAGAATAGTGAGAACTAAAGAAATGAATTGCATAAAGATTTTGAGAATGTAAAATATTTTTTCTAACTATGTAGTTTTTAGCTTAATATTTAGGGGAGCTTTTGGATTGGCAGAAAAAAATGGTGCCACATTTGTCTATGTTCAGGCCTAGTCCTATAGAAAATGCTGCCTACTCCACAAGTTCTTCACTAAAGTTTTCTCCTCTTGTTCTTTCATGATCCTTCTCACAAAGTTTCTGATATATCTCTAATTTGATTTGCAGCGTTCCTAGCTACAGCCTTTTAGACAAATTTTCTGTTAGGAAAGTCAAAAATACCACAGTGATGACCGAGTAAAATGAATGAGCAAGGTCATCTCGCGAAATTCCTTCCAGATCTCTTTTTTTATCATCTGCTTCTCATGCCACCACAGCACTAACTGATTTCAGGCCCCTACAGGAACATTCTCCTTGTATTATCAAACTTTCCTCAAACTGGTTTACTGTCTTATCTCAGTTTTGAATGTTTCTTTTGTTTTTTTTTAGGTGCTCCAACAGATTCTGTCAGTTCATCTTATCCTCTTATGCAAAATCTTTGAATACTCAGAACTGGTTCTTCATTTTCCTGAGATCTGAAAACTGCCCTCAGCTCTGCAGCAAGGGAGAAATGAGCAATCTCTACTGGACTTCTTCAGTATATCTTATTAGATAAGTTTGCTCACTAATTCTTCTTAGTTGACATTGTTACTCACCCAGCACTGCATATCTGCTTATTTCTGCTCAACAATACATACACTTTTTTACAAATATAGAAATGGGGGTTGTCATGCTGCCATATCTACTCCCTGAGTAAAACAGTCACAGCGATGGCTGCCCAGGGGCTGAATCCAAATCTGAATTCGTGTTTCTGTAGGTGCTTAAGCAGTGCACTAATTGATGCTGTCTCTTAATGCCTCAGGTGTAAGGAAGACAGTCTCCAGATACTAATATGGAATAATCTGCAGTCTCTTGTGATTTGCTATGTAAAGTAAATGAATTTCGAAATGGCTCTGGAAGGGTTTTGAGAACTCAGCAGTGATCCTACGTCTGGTCATGCTACTTTGAGGAGGTTGAAAATCCAGCTTAAAGATGAAAGAAAAAAAGTTGTCAGGAATCCAGAACTGCCAAACCTCAGGTTTAATTCAGGTGGTGTATCAGTTCCAGATGTGGAAGGGTACTATCTACTCATTAATATGAGAAGAGAATACACTAAATTCATTACCCTGGCATATAGTTGTTGCCCCACTGATACTGCTGAAATTCCGATACTGTCTTACCTCCTACATAACCATATCTGCACAGATCATGTATCTGAAGATACTGATTTAGTATATACTTAGGTCCATGTCTTTATATACTTACCTTGCAAAGATTAAGAGATACACTCAAATCAGTCCTGTTTTTAATAGGGTCTGCTTTAACTATTTACACTTACGCAGTACAAATTACAGTTTTTGTTTTATTGTCAATGTCTGTGGCTTAGCTAGTTATTCACGTGTTCATTTCATGCTAGCCTTTCATAGCATCAGCAGCAGTGGTGTGAATTACGTAACGAAGGATCATAAAACCTAGCAGAGTCCTACGCAGTACAAGCTACAGCATTAGTTACCATGCACCTGAGCTTTGGAATCAGAAACAGAAAAAAGTTGAGGAGAGTCGCTAAATGAACAGCATTTAAACATTGGATTACAAATAAGAAAAGTACTGTTGCATTGTATTAATGACAAGCTGTCTGTCTGTGCACAATTCCCTGTTGTTTAAAATCTTTGTGTGTAAAAAGGGTTAGAGAATTGCTGTAAAAGCAGACAGTTTCATGCTTAGCAGGCCTATTCCACTCTGAATACCTTGTCTACAATCATGCTCAATCAAAGTGCTATGAGTATTTCAGAGGGGCTGTTCTGAGGTTCAGATTCTTTATGTAGTCTTTAGTACAATATGTTATGACAAATAATGAGAGCCATGGATAAGATAAACTCATATGCAGAACAAAAGAGTTTTATCATGGGCAGATAATTCATTAATGTAATAAACTTTACTGTTAAACATTCTTTATTTGCATTATTATAAAGGGATTCCTCTGAGATTCCTTTCTGATTCTGACAATAGTCTCTTCCCTCCTTTTTTTTTGCTACAATTATTTTATTTTGTAAGGGTATCATTCTTAAGTAATAATAGCCATTTTTTATGGGCATAATTACCTCAGGTGACTCCAGCTGCTATGTGTGTTATGTGGCTCTTCATCTTCTTTGAATATAAAAATGAATCAGTTTTATCAACATTTCTTATCCATATCCATATCAGCATTCATGGATTCTGTGTTTCACCTCAAGTATTTATTCAGATGAATTTTAATTAATTTATTACACTGCAGCTTTCAAGTACAATTGCAGGAACTGAAATCGTTCAGAACCAACTTTCTCTTAGAGGACACATCTGAGAACTTCAGTGCTGACAGCTACTTTATTCTAGGGAAGCAGCTTCACTGCAGAGACAGAAACAGATACTGGAGAATAAGCCAAGGGTTACCTGTGTACAATCTGCACAAGTATAAGATGGAAAAGCAGCCACAACCAATAACACATGGGAAAAAAGAGGGGAACTAGTCACAGTTAAAATATGCACAGCTGAATTGAAAGAAATCCAGCAAAAGCTACTTACATGAATTTTACCACTTTTAAACGGGATCAATTCCCTGTTGGACTAGAGATAAAATCTGAATGAGAAGGAAGAAACTAGTGTACATAACATAATATCCACTTACTCTGGACCTGCCCTGGAATGCTGGAATTCTAAAATTCCACTTGTCTTACAATACAAATCTCTCTCTTTTGTATAGAAATGTTATGTTTTTGAAATAGAATTCATCCTCCAAGAAGGAGAAGGCTCTCAAAGCCAACCAAACTTGAAAGGCTTAAGGAAACTGAAGGGAAGCCATGGCTCCCCTGGAAGGCTAACAATGTTTGCCTAACAGTCTAGAACAGTGGCAAAGAAGACAAGCTGGTCCTGCTACAAGTGAAAAAATGCACTCTTTTCTCTTTTGCCTATGCATAGAATTTTTTTCCAGAAAATTACTGAAGACCAGATACCAAGGCTAAATCTCTGAGCCAGAAAGATCACTCTTTACCAGCCATGGTGAAATACACATATTCAAGCAAGGAAAAAAAGTCTCGAAGATGGCCTGGACAACAGATGGTTATAAATGTCCAAATTAAAGCATGGTGACTGTCCCAATAAACCTGTGTGCTGTTACTCCGGATATTTCAAAATAAGCTAAGTGCCACTTTTAACAGGAGAATTAATTTTTATGTCTTTTTTGGGTGCTAAAGGCTTTTCCTCTAAGTCTACAAATTCACAAGTTGTTAAAACAAGCCTTGTTCTTAGCAGAGGCCCTGCAGAGACCGGATTGCAAAACTAGCAGTCCTGAGTGCTTTTTAACCTAAGTTTGATAGGAATTCATTACATAAAACAATAGTTTGCAATCTTTTTCACTTTATGGACCCCATTTTTTGCCAGCGGCCATCCAATATGGGCTTCTTTACAGAATCTCACATACATAGACTTGGGCATTGCTTCCTTTCTTAGGTATATTTCATGAAGCCTTCAGAAGTAGCCAAGGACATGTGGGAGCCATGCTGTCCCAGGTTAGTTCTCAATCAGAGTCGAACAAGGACCCAAAACCAAAAAAAAGGGCTTAAGGACATGACCCAGAAGGAAGGGAAAGTGCTTAGCGCCTGTGGGTCTGCCTTGCTGTGTGTGAAGTTTGGGCTCTGAAGGCATTGTTCTCTCCAAGAAGCCATTTCTCATGTCAGAGATGTGAGCGTGATGATGCCTGCTTCCCCTTTTTTTGTTTTGGGTGTTAAGAACCAGCTTCCTTTGTTTCCTTAATCAACATCTCCATAGGATATCAAAACATAACCTCTTCACCTTTTGCAATAGGTAGCACAACAGCAGCAGCAGAGGGTAATCATTTGCTGACATGATGTAAACAGCCCTCTGTTTGAAGAATGAGACATGAATGGCTTGATGAATGCCTCCTTTTCCTTAACTGCACTGAAGTTGCAAGTACTGGTGTCTGGTGTTATAGATTCCATCTGCTAGCAAGATGCGGTAGAAATGCTTAGACGCTTTGCTAACGGGCTTTACAATTTGTCTGTTTCCATTTCAAGGCTGCTAGACGCATTTTCTTGTGCAACGGATTTCAGTGTCAGAAGGAAATCTTGAGAGGTGAATAATTTGTGCTGCCAGGAAGAAACAAATTTAGACTCACCTTGAATAGGAAAGCACTGCATTGTTATGGATTGCAACCTAAACTCTTGTTATGCTCATCAGAAAAAAAAAAAAAAAGAAAAGAAAGAAAGAAAAAAAAAGAAACAAGAAATAGCCATAGCACAGGCACTTTGCTTTATCCTTATTTCACTCTTGTTTATCCCATTTCCTGTTATATGTGATTACCAACAGAAGATTTAAATATGCTTAACCCTGAAAAAGTTTAAGGATGCAATTAATGCCATTCACGCCTATTCTGGTATTCGTATTCCTTGAGATGAAAAATACAGCATTTCAGTCAGCAGTGGTATTCATAGCTGGAATACAGATATTGAAAAAATAGGTGAAGTGTTAGGACAGCATTATACATTAGTAATGCATCTAATAGTAAAAAAGCAGGCATGGTATGGGTAACAGAGTGCTTGTTTGGAGAAAATATATTTCAGCAGAAAAGATCCTGTATATAGCTTGTGTTTTTCTGAAGAACTCTAGGACACAATTTAGATATGGATAGATTTATGTTATTCTATATGAAATATAAAATTACAATAGAGATAAGACAAAAGGGCAAAATATCAGAGAAACAGGGAAAATCACAGTTTATCCAGGCAAATAGAATTCTATCCAGCTTCACATTGAATCGTAACGACTTAAATGGCTGCCTCTTAGACATATAGACTCTTGTTATTTTTTTTAAATTTGCATACTTCACAAGTTTATAATAGGAAAAAAAGCCTCAGAAATAAAACCAAACGAAACGACAAACAAGATTTTTCCCAGTTTTGTATTTTTACAGGTACATACAAATCTGCACACAGAGGCCTCAAACTTGTAACTTTCTGGACACATACTGGTTCTGACCTTCCTGCCAAAGCGCAATTACATTTTTTTTTTTTTCTTTTTTAATGAAATTTCAGCACCTTTTCTCAAGCAAACATCGAAAAAACAGGGAATAAAATGTGACAATTCTGGTCAACTTAATATAAATGTAGATATACTATTCCATGTTTGTAGATATGTAGGCACTTACAATTACTTTAATAAAATAGTCTTTTACTGCATGTTCTGTATCACTTAACTCACGAGAAAATGAGAGATTTTGAGTAGAGGACTATATATGGAGCAAATTTGGGACTAGCTGTTCAAAGACATCTCCTAACTAAAATTCCCAACTGAATTAAAATGTATTCCTTCTGCCATGACCTATGATGAAAAAGAAGTTCTTTGAGGCATTTTTGTTGTTTAATGTGGTTGGGAGCCCACCTGTGCTGATTTTTAGACACCTCATTAATAGTCCTCAGGGGCCCAATTTCAGACACATGCTTCATTTCCCTGGAAATTCTGCAAAGGACACTAAAAAAAATCATAAAATGAAAGAGAAAAATAGTTTCTTTGAGCACCCTATGACTCCAAGGAAAAGTATCATTACCCAGAGGGAAAACAGAAGACAAGATTTACTCTGGATTTAAAAAGAGGCACAGAATGAATGATGCATTTTGTTTCTTAATCAATTGCATTATTTAATTCATGTACCTATCTATTTTATATATTTTATGCTTTCTATTATAAAATTGTTACAACATAGTTGATTGTTTTCTTTTTCACAGGACAGTGGAAACCAAGTCAAACACAGAATGAATGGGAAGTAATTGCAATGAAGAGCAAGATTCTTATTGCCATACCAACTGCCACAGTGGAGGATCACCTTTTCAATCGTTTTGGATTCCAAGAACACACCTCAACTGTGTTATTATTATTTTTATATCTCCAATACCTGTAACAGATGGCTTAGGGATCCCCAGAGCTAGAATAGAGCTACATGACAGTTTTGCAGATGGCCTAAGCCTTTGTGCTTCTCCTTAGGAGAGAACTACCAGTCACGTTGAGAAGTATATCCCTTTGATGTAATAGCATCTAACTCCGTGGCACCCTCGGGGCTCAGTCAAAGATTCCACCGTCACGGCTCAGCAAACAGTGGAATACCCCCCCACACACAGCAATGTTTTGTCCCACGTCCTTTAGATGGTTGGCAGCAGAACCAGAAGTAGGAGGTATTTTAAAATCATCCTGAAACTTTTAATTAAGCTAAATGGAAGCCACGAATTTAAACATTTCTTGCTGCTAACATTTTTCTTCGTCACTTAATACTGGTCATTAGATTAACAACCACCTTTTCTTGCCATAGCCAGAAACCTAGCAATGAGTTAAGCAGCATGGGGTAGTTCGTTCATGTGTGCATACACATCCACACATCTGCACCCACGCTCCCCGCAAGATTGGTATTCATTAAGGCACCATCCATTAATTCAGAAGGGGTTGCTGAGGGAAAATGCAAAGCAAGTATGTATAGATTTCCCCCCTTTCTTTTCCCCCGTTCATTTCTTTTAAAACAAATGATCTTCAAGATCTTGTACGCACGCGACAAACAGAGAATGAATAGCAAATGCCCTGAATGATTTACTTTGCGAGAAGGCTGTGACTAAATTGTCATCTAAATTAATTCTCTAATTGCTTCAGTCTCTTTTCCATTAGATCCCTAGACATGGATGTAATAGCTATGGAGCGTGGTTCATTTGATTGTACTTACTCCCATTTTAAATTTAAAAGTGAAGCTTTCAGTTTATGAACCATAATAGCAAGATCTTCAAAGCTCCTCACAGGAGGTGGGTATTAGGGGGCAGCATTATTCACTCAAAACAACAGTGAAAAGAATAGCGTTCTGAGCACATGCAGACATGCTCAAAAGTATTCCTGACAATATTATTTCTCTGCCAAGGAACAATATTTTACTCTACATGTGGCACTTACATAATTTACCAGTTTGAATTATGGGCTTTAGGTTTATTTTTGTTCCATCGTCACAAAGCTGTCATAGAAATGGAGCACTTTAGACATGAGCTGAAAAGATAACACACGTGTAGGTGTTTTGGGGAGTGCAGAATTGCTCTAGGCTTCAGGTGGTCCAATCCACGGAAGCTACGGAGAGCTGGAGACTGGGCACCTCTGCACCGAGCCCTCCCTAACTCCTGCCCTGCGCACTGCTGGAGAGCACAACTTTGGCTTTCAGTCCATGAATTAGGCAAATATCCCTCATCCTATCCTGGCTGCAAGAGTTATTTAAGATGAATAGCATTATAAGATTGTTAGCCTTATAGTTTTTTTGGATTATTTTATGTTTGGTTTTCTTGAACTTGAAGTAAATTGATATGTGAAGTGTCAAATCCTAAAAAAAAAATAATGCTTTTCTCTTGAGAGGGCACAAATATAGAGGAAGGGATAAAGCTGCTGAGGTGCAGGTCAGCTCAGGCTTCCATTTCAAAGAACAGTTTTAAATTTTCAGATCTAAATAATATATATCTCCTATGCACTGGGCCCGAATTTCATATAATAAGATAAAAATATAAGCTCCAAAGAAAGCAGTCTAGACAATGCAACCCTTTTAAGACAGGCAGCGCTTTCCAAAGGGAAAAGCAATGCTTTCAGATCCAAAAATACCATTCCAGGAATGTGTGCGGCACGCAGTCCACACAGAAACCTATCAAAATCCGAATGTTCCACTCTCTGACTTGTCAATACACTGTGATTTCTGTATCTTTACAGCACGTTCTTCTGACAGTAGCTCCTTCCAGCTTGGCGACAGCCGAGCAGTGCTGCTCATTAGCTCTATCTAAATTACGCTCTGCAGAACCCCCTCCTCCGCAAGCATACACACAAATACATGCATCTGATGCAATTAATTTTGCATGGATATTCTACTTAGGCTTAAAAGATATTTATATTTTCTCTAGCAGACTATTTTAAAAACATGTAAGATACATATGCCACATCACTTGCGGTTTGGCTGGACAGAAGTAACTTCACAGACCTAAGTCTAGAAGCGTTGTTGCTAATACAGATCAGCCAGTTTTCCTTTGGAACTTTGATGCATGGACATGAGGGACAAATTAAAACCTGCTATTGCAGTTATTTATTCTGTTTTCCTTGATTTTCTGGATATTAAGGGTATTTGCTTGGAAACTAGATTAATTTGCCTCCTGCATGTTCTTTTTGAAATGGATTATTTCCACTGTGTCATCTGCTATCATAGGAGACCTGAATGACATCCAGTTAAACTTGGGGATTTAAGCAAATTACTGTTTCGGATAGCTTTGCTCCGCTAAATACCTGGATTTATTTTATCTACAATTTCTTGTAATTGACCACGACAACTAGGAAATGTTTTAGCTTTGTTAGCTTTGGGTATATCACAGCCTAATAGAACTGCTCGCTATTAGGAGAAACTGCTGGTCTCTGTAAGGAAGGAAAAAAAAATTAGAATTTTCAGATTTTTGGAATTCGAAGAAGGGCTTTTACCTCTATAGGTAAAGGACTGGAATAGTATCTCCCTAGAACAAAAAGGTAACATTTTCTATTACAGTCAGTTTTCTGTTCCTTCCTTAAGACAGACGGAGGTACAGCAAAATAATTACAAGTCACGGTCCCCTGTCCAGAGATGAGGAGCAATGGAAAAAATGAGCCAGATGAGGACAGAAGGGATGGAAATACCTGCACAAAAGCATATTCTGCAGGAAAGTTCCTGCTTGTAACAACCCAAGAGGAGTTTAAATATTCCAGCCTTTCCAACCCCAACCTGTGTGTGTGTGCTTTGTCACATGACAGCATGGAGACAGCACAGAAGGAAAGCATACAACTTGTAAAGAATTACCCCTTATCACTTTGTTACTTAGAGCTGTTTTCTTGATAAACACAGAATTTGCTGTGCAACAAAATTACTGTTTTAGCAGGTACAGAATTACTTTTGATAGGGATTTCAATTGGCTTCTGTGCTAGTCTTTATATTTACAGCACACATCTGAGTAATTTTCATAGATGTGTTGTCACACGTATAAACATCATTAAAATGAGTGGGTTTATTATATTTAGCTACAGTGCATTTGCAATGATCTCCATGCTGCTAAAGCTTCTGCTTTCCATTTCTTAAAGCAAAATGCACTCCTTTCAAACCCTGGAGTACAGAAATCAGCAGTGAGTTGGCTCAAGGTGAGCAGGCAATTAAATTATTAAGGGTTCACCCACCTATCTGATCTGAGTGAAAGACCTACTAAACAGGTTTATACTAATAAGGATACCTTGACAGAAAGTAATAGAAATTGTTTTAGAATATACACAAATCAATAAGGAAATGTAGTCCCATATAACACAGAATGTAGAGATTTAGGTGAGAAATCAGAGATCTTTATTTCTGTTCCAACTTCTCATTTTTTTGCCACAATAATTTTCATGGAGATAGCTTGACTAAATGCACTCAACTAAAGCAGAAATAACATATCTGTATTTTAACTATGAAAGATACAGTCTCTGAAGTTTTAATATTTTATTAAAATCCTAGCACAAGAAGCAATATTTCCATTTTATAACCTTTAATGCAGACATATAAACACCTATAAAGCTTTATTCTTGAAAATTGTATTTAATAATGAACAATCATATGTCTATAAACATGTGCTTCTGAAGAACTTAAATGCTACTGATTATAAACAAACTGAAAGTCAGAAACGTTTTTAAGTACAAGCTGAAGTATAAAAAATAAACAGCAGAAGAATAGCAAAAAAAAAAAAATCATTGTCTAGTGATATTTCTTTTTTTTTTTTTTTCACAATTTCCAGGTGGCAGTTAGGTCTTTAAATCATAATCCTGTCTATTTTTAATTATTTATGGCTACCACTATTAACATTTCTCCCATTTTCCCCAAATTTATCAGCTGATTGAATGAAAGAAAATTCTCCTTCAGTCCTTTCCTCTAATAACCTTGAATGCTTGGAAACCAGAAAACAGAGGGGACAAAAAGAAGCATCAAAATGAATCTACAGTATTTATTTTACATTCCATGATGTTTAATCTAATTTCATGATTTTGGCTCCATTGCTAATGGGAATATTGGAACTATGAGAAGTAGATTGGATTCTATTTGAAGGTTAAGAAAGATAAGTGGTGTCTTAACACCATTTTAATACCATCTTATAAAATATGTAAAACACTAATCCTCTGATGATTTCACTATGTGTAGTCATTTACAGTGCTATTCAGTGAGTTTAAGTAGGTATAAAATTCAGCATATTTCAACAGCACAATCCCTGACTATACTGTTTTAAGGGAGATCAGAAAAATACACATATTTTTAGGATCTTTGAAGGGTCTCAACTTTTGTGTATGCCAGCCTGCACAGTATCTTTTTAAAGGAACAAATGAATTATGTAAGGAACGAGTGTGATACTTTTTTCCATTCCATTTTTTGTAGACACAGGGTATTATTCTATAAGAGCACAGAGCCATTGACACGATGAGGAAATACTAACAGCTCTACGTTACTTTCAGTGGTAACGATTTCACTCGGATTCTGATCTCCATTACATCTGTGTAAAATAATCAAACATCAAAAGATTTACTGGACTAGTGATGGGCAGAATTAGGCTTGTATTTAACAAATTGAATTACAGAGGACATGAGAGGAAGGGATTACTGAGGTTTAAAAGGTTAGGAAAGACCAGGGTATAGCAGCACAAATCCTCCACTAAGGCTGAATATATCCCTGGAGGTAGGGTGGGAAAGCAGCCTTTTACGTCCCAGTCCCAAGGCTGCGAGAAGTCTTTCAGAGAGGAGTCATCAATAGATTTTAAGAAAATTAAGCAGCCCCTACACCTAGAATTCAAACTGAACACAAATCAGAGCTTTTCTGGCAACTTCAAGCTGAGTCAGTAAAGACCAGTATCCTTACATTTCATAATTATTCGACTTTTGGAAAGTAGAAAGCAAAAAAAAATTGAACTATGCATTTTCATCTTCAGGTCACCTTTAAAATCCATCAACAGTAATGAGCAACCATAATGTATCAACATTTGTCTTGGGAAACACATGGCTCGCACATAGGGTTTCTTTACGCTAAATCTTACTACTCTCCTTCTGCAATGCAGTGCTTTATGAAATTATTACTCCATTAAAAACAGTTGATTGGTTGCCATACTCTTTTCGTATCTTTAATCAGAAAGTTGATTTCATGAGCATCAAGGTACATATAGTAATATATTCATCTGCCAGAAGTTGTCATAACATCAGCTAATAAATGATTTTATGCAGACAGTTGCTACATTGCCACTGCTTGGGCTCTGGAAGACGAGGGAATGAAGCATCAGGAGATAAAATTGATTTTTTACCCTTTCTGCTTGATAATAACACCTAACATCCATCTTAACTTTTAAGATCAAGGCTAGAAGCTAAGATACAGATGAAGGCAAAAAAAATCCTCCAGATCAATATTCTGCATTATAATCCACCTGCACGCAATCAGTGCTGATGCTAATACTGTGGGTTCAGTATGCAACCGGTAACATCAATTTAGCACTGCTTTTCTGGGAGTTAACACCAGAGCATCGCATTGCAGACTGCCAAGCTATTCTCTTGCTGTATGCATGATATTTTAGTGAAATGGAGAGGTCAGCTGAACATTAGTTGGGATGCGGGTTCACGTGCTTGCATAAAAGCACAAGAAAACAGTTTGTCTTCACAAATCGGAGTACCTGTTTCCAGTGAATGTTTGTAACAAAAGCATTTTGCTCTGAAATAAGCACTTCCCCCTATCCATTAGCAGCCTTTACCTAAAAACGGGCCTAGATCTAGATACTGCTTTTAAGAGGTTCCCTTTTGCAGAACACATTTATTTCCAGGGGCACTCTGAAGCATCCTGGCTGTTACCATACCAAGGCAATGACATGACAGAGGGCTTCCTCAGCAAAATCTTTTGTACCTTACTCCAGCGTCCTGTGGGTTGACTGCTCTGGTGTAACACATAAACGGTCCACTGTCTCCCAGTTCCACTATGCCCATATGTCAGGATAGACCACATGTCCCGCTAAGGAGAGGTGACAAGGATCAGTGGTCACAGGGAACAACCTTCGAGCATCTGTGCCTACATATCTTTAATACACTTCTCCCGTCCTTACACTTATATACGGTGTTTATATACAGTTTAATGACAGGTAAAGGTTGCTGAAATACAAGTTACAACAAAACCTTGCATCTTCCCAGGCAAGAACCTGAGATGCTTACCCAAAGCCCTTGATCTCCGCTTAGAGAGTTTATTTGCTGTTCACCATCTGTCACAAATCACTCAGGGCCAAACGGTGGCCTCGGGCCTCCTCCGAGGCCACCAGGAACTACGCGTCCGCCCCCAAGCGCAGAGCTCAGCCCTTGCCCTACCACCAGCACGCTCCCTCCCACCCTCTGCCTTTTCTTAAAACCACTGAATGAATTATAAACTGAATGAAATGCCCGTCACGATGGGACGGATACAAAACGTTTTTATATTGTTTCGATTTTTCCCCTCCCTTACTTAAGGGAACTTGCCGAGTGACTGGGGGCTTTGCCCTGCCTGAAGCATTCACAAGCAGCTGCTTCGCTTGTTTGCTGAGCTCCGACTTCAGCTGAATCTCCTGCTGTGCACGGCAATAACAAGAGTTGCAAAATGAAGAAGCAAAAATAAACCTAATGATCACACAACCTGATAAGAAGACTTTGATTTGCAAGTATTATATTTTTGTCAGCCCTCTAAACAAACTGTAAGAAAGGTAAAATAATACTAGCTCCTAATCTAAACTGTATATGAACGGAGGATGTCTTTGTTTCTCCTGTAGCTGTAAACACATCAAGTTGAAGAAATAACATATATATTATTTATGCGTGTCAAGGAAAAATACATGTTGCTCTGCAGCTGATATGCTAACTACAGCTGATCAGAAAGTTTCTGACTAAAAGGATCTTCAATGAGAAGTGATGATTTATAAAAACAGAACTTCAGAGGTAGCTGCAGCTCACAAACAGAGAGATCTAATTATTTAGGAAAAGAAGATTACTCTTAAAAGCTTAGTTTTAAAATTGGGGAAATTGAGACTCAAGAACGGCAAGTGAGTTTTCCAAGAAGCGCACACCAACACTTTAAATAAAGAAGTTCCGTCTCCTTACCAAAGAAGAGCCATAAATTGGAACAAAACAAAAGTAGAAGCCTGTCACAGTGACACCAGTAATTTCAGGACAGTCTTCTTATGAAATCAAAACATATTATTACTGAATCTTTGCGTTATGACCAAAGTAATATATTTCTAAACTCACCAATACTTTCAACCAAGTTTGGAACTACAATCTCTTTTTCCATGGCACTGCAAGTGGCAAGTGGGCAAAAATCAGGGAACACTGAGGATGACTTTGTTTCTTATTTATTGATAGGGATGATGTAGTTTATTAAAAAAAAAAAAAAGTTTTAATTCTAATTTACATCTAAAGAATCTGAGCTACAGAGCTTGATGTATCCTGCCTATAATATAATCCGTGGTTGATGGCAAAAATATGGTCTAGAATATCTAACTCTCAGATTGCTGTTTTATCACTGGACCACTTTGTCAAATAATGCAAAATAATGTTAAGCTGCAACATAGTGCCTTGCAACTGGGAAGACATTTATTCTTTGTTTCTCTCAAATACTTTCATCTGACAACTTTCTTATTATTCTATTTGCAGCCCTTCATCTTCCATTTTCCAATGCTTCACACTCACTTTACCTTCCCACCTTTGTCCCTGTTGAACCCCTTCTCTTGTGATTATGTACACAATTTCAGTGAGGGAAAGGAGTGCTACTAAATAGCAGAATTAGCAAAAAAAAAAGTGAATTGATGATCAAAGCGGAATATGTTCTTTTTTTTTTTTTTTTTTTTTTTTTTTCCCTATCAGTTATACTGCCTTAACTATGGTAACATTCATCTTTGCCCATGTATTTTTCCCCCTTTCTTTTTAAGTACCTGGGAGTACTCAGAACATAATGTAAAAGTTGCCAGACTGATGGTATTAGATGAATCAACTTAACCACAGCATGACTGTGACAACGAGCAGTGGAAGAACAAAATTCTGTAACACTATCCAGCCAAGTGTTCAGCATAACTAAAAGAGCTTTTAGTGCAAAGTATGCAAGCCACTTCCTGCCACGTCTGCCTTGTTTTTTAAGACTACCAGAATGAACCCATAATGACAATTATTGTGGTTGATTTTTTTTCTGGTGTGGACATCTGTTGCCAATGAATTCAGTAGCTGATATCACAAGGTCTGCTGGAGGGCTGACAGTGACCCTGTTCCAACCACTAACCCACTGGTACTAGCTAAGAGCCTCAGAAGTGAGTTGTTCCACAGGGCACCGAACGTGAGTCTTATTGACGTGATGTTTTATGAAGACCGAGTTCCCTCATGGAGAGCTGCACCCATAAGGAAATCCTCCTAGTATAAATTAGCTCTTTTTTTTCATTTTTGTTTCTTAAACGTATATCTCTAGCTTCCTGTCCTTTTAACTACAGCTTAGCAAATGGAGAGGGAAGGAATTTAAAGAATTAATAAAGAGAAGGATTTAAAAGAATTTCTCAACTTTTACACGCAAAGGCAGACAATGTAGTCACCTCAGTGCAACTGTTGGCTATTGTCCTTTACAAACTGCTTCCCCCTTTCTGCTTCTTCTTTCCCTATGGTGCTGAGTGTGACTCACATGGCACTGCAAAGGCATCAGAAAGATTAGACTCATAAGGAAATAATTACCACTCCTACAACACTGCAGAAAACATTTTCCTATTAAAGATTAGGAACATTAACAGCTGCCTGGAAAAAAACACACTGAAAACAGAAGTTCATTAATCTTTGCACAGTATATAATTCCCATGCAAGACCTTCACAGACTCTTGCAAGTGGCTTAAGTACAGTATTATAATCATTTCAATTATTCCATTATTATTTCCATTGCAGCAACTGCAAATGCTTTCTTCTGTAGTGACATCAAATGTGGTTGAGGGGACGTCTAAATTAATGTGTGTTCTTACATGCGATATCCTAATGAGGAAGAGCTAAAGGCACAGAGCGCATTGCAAGCAGACAACTGACTAGGTACATATTTTCAGGACAAGGGACAACACAAGAGAGAACAGATTTCAGTGGCAAGATCACAAGTACAGACAATATTCCTGTGACCACTTTAGTCTTTTAAGTCAGTTGCCCTACATTTTCCACTAATTGGAAACAAATTAGTACTGTCTGGAGAAAACAGTAAGAACACTGAACTCTAATCTCCTACTCGAACATGTCATGCATATTATCTAGGAGGGTTTTAACATTTCCGTGTATAGCTATTATTTTTTCTTAGCCTCTGATTATTTCATTTTGCCTCTGGGGTTCCAGTTTAAGTCAGACACTAGGCCTATTTGCAAATCTTGAACTGTTTTGAATAAATTATGTACATTAATTACTGTACAGGTAATGTCACTTTTGATAACTGCAGGGTTGTGTTTTGGAAGCTTATTAGAATTTTTTTTTTCACTTCTTGTTGTCTTTGTTGGATGCTTAGTTTAAGAGAAGTGTTTGATCTGAGTAGATCTAATGAGCTTGATATTTTGTAAATAGCCTGTCTGGATTTCTCTCCATTTGAATTCAAATTTTTGTGGGGGTGGGTAGAAGATGTTTGCATAAAACTCTACAATTTTACTGTGCAAATGCCTATTCAATATGAGATTGAGAAATAATTAAAAAAATCCTTCAACATTCTTATGCAATGTGATAATGTGGGTGTAACTGCATGTGTCACAGCACTGGCATTATCATGAAGGTATTTGAAGCACAAAGTCAAATGCCTACAAACCCCTCAAATGTAGTCAACCTTTAACTCTTTCATCCTTTAAGTGCTATATTTTAAATGGAAGACTGGTTTTAAAGATGCTGATGGTGATCTTGCTTGAAAGGCAACATTTTAATTCATGCACTGATGCAACCACTACCCAAATATCCTGCCTACAGTTTTGCCATGCCAGAAAGAGATGGTGCATGTGGCCATTCCATTACATACTTCCAGATTCCTGGTGGTGGTGTGCCCTCTGAGAGAAGTAGGCTGTACCAAAGGAAGGACAGGATTGCTGGTATAACCATACCAAAGTTCCTACCTTTGCCATTTTAGCTATGTGTGTAAGATCTGGTTTTGTTTTCGGGGGTTCCTGCATGTGGGTTTGCATGTGGGTTTGCATGCCTCTGGGTTCTCATTTGCTGAACAGTCCAGACTCTCCTCAGCAAACCGCTGAAAAGACATATTAAAATCTTTTGTTATAAACTAAAATCTACATTTGAAGCTACATTTGTGGAGCCTGTCTAAATATTCTGCCTGAACAGTGACTGCAAAATGACTGAAAAGTTTGGTCCATACTATATATGTTTAACACTCATCTACAATACTTCCTTCTTGGCTACGTGTGGGATATTGCCAAAGAACAAAGCCTTATTTCGGAAAGAAATGTGTTCCATGTTAAGATTTTGTAGAAAATTTGCAATAATATCTGTTTAAAAATGTCTGAATATTAAATGCTGACATAAATCTTGATTGCTAGACTTCTTAATGGTGAAGGACTATGACATACCGTAGCAAAAATACCTTATAAAAATAATTACATAATAAATGTTAAAGGAATAGAGCTAGAATGCAGAATATAACTGTCTCTGCTATATAACTGAGCTACCAGGACGACAACCCCTAGGAAGCGAAGAATCAAAACAACTGCTTTGAATTTATTTGCCTTTCCCCTACAGTGCAGACTCCTCCTGGCGTGGGGGGGCTCAGCTTCCCGACCCCTGCATCCCGAACCTCCGGCGCAATCCGTGCGGCTCGCCCGGCCAAGCGCCAGGGTTTCAAACATTTTGTGTTTTCTTTCCCACGAGCTGGGTGCCTGATGTTGTGTTTACTCATATGCCTTGCAGACAGCAAGAGAGCTCTTCGGAGAGACACTGCTCCCTTCGCTCTCCCTGCGAGCGCAGGGGTGGATTATTCCCTCCCTAAGTTTCCCTTTTTTAGTGCCTTCCCTGAAGTAATCAGGTCCGTCAGAGGAGAGAAGCTGTTAGAAGCTCTCACCAACTTAAATAACACATTGCACAGGTTTTGTTTCTTTTTTCCCCTCCCTTTCTTTTTTCTCACATCATCCAGTTTACTATTATTGCCTAACTCTCATAAACATGTATTTTTTACAAACACTTACTGGGAGGGGAGTGAATCCCTTTAAAGCTCATTACAGGAATCAAAACTATTTACTTTTAGATAAAGGAGGGGGTTTAATGACACCTAAAATGCACTGCCTTCTGCCTCTTACACTCATGTTATTATTGGCATTGGTGAAAGTTAGAGTTTGTAAAATATTAAATATTGATATGAAATATTAATTACTAATTAAATATTAATAATAAAACATTAAACATAACAGTATTCATTTCATGTGATGTAATCCTGCTTCTGAATTTTACTGATAAGTCACCAGCAGGATTAGTGTGTGGAAAAAGACTAAATTCCTTATAGCAAATAATATTTGAGAAAGACTTGAAATGTAATTAGTAGCTCAGGAGACTGAAATTCCTTGGGAAAGGGAATGAACGGCACCAATCCAGCATATATCAGACCACAGTAACCACTTCCATATTAGAAGTAAGTTATACTGTAGGCAATATTACTTCAATTTTAAAGGTCTTAATGCTAATCATAGTAGGGTGCTTTTTTTTTTTTTTTCTCCTGGTACTATTCTGTGCTGAGTTAAGACAGAGTGAGTTAACAGTAACCGTTCCGGTACTGCCCGTCGGGCACCACGAGGGCTTGGTGGCCCTTAGCCCAGGTGGGTAACGGGCTTGGCGCCATCACCAGCCAGAGCCGCAT
The DNA here is from genome assembly GCA_013398735.1 of Nothocercus julius. Taxonomy (NCBI): domain Eukaryota; kingdom Metazoa; phylum Chordata; class Aves; order Tinamiformes; family Tinamidae; genus Nothocercus; species Nothocercus julius. The sequence continues at coordinate 2,267,941 of VZSV01000014.1, forward strand.
GAGGGAACCGCTCCACCAAACCAGGCAGCTGCCCGAGTGCATGGGAAGTTCTGCCCCAAAAGTAAAAACCAATGAATTAATGAATGAATGAAAGAATTGAAAACTCTCCCAGGACTTAAAATGGAAATACCCAAGACCATTATTTCCATCCCCCGTGCCAAAAAATCCAAAGCCATCACAGCGCTGTTTTCAAAGCTTTCTCCGTACCTCATACAATGATCCACTGAAATGAAATGCAGGGTTTTATCCAGCGTCCAGGACAGTTCCATGGCACTGGTTTTACAAGATTATATGCAGAATAACCTTCTTTAACAACTAGCCCTGGAATCCGGCAGAATTGGCTGTTAAAAATATCGTCCTCGAAGTGGATGATGCTAACGCTCCACGTAGAACAGCTCACCCGGGATAACGTAATAGCACAGCCAAACTACAGCTAAAAAGATGTCTGCTTTCTATCCCTTCCTCTCTGCGGGTAAGGACGAAGGAATGCAGTGTGATATCTCATTCACTCTACACGAGACTAGTGAAAAACTTAAAAAGAGTGTTATAATGGGCAGTACATTCAGAGAGAGGACCTTCAATTTAGTTTGCTACTTTTTAAAGTAGTCTAGATCTAGTTCAGATTTTGAATTCTGGGTTTGAGTCTGAAAGTGAAGAATATAGTCCCATTCTTGATGAAAGTGATTTAACTTTTTAATGTATAATAATAGTTTCTCCTTTTTGAATTAGCCAACACATCAAGAGTTCTAAATCTTTAAATTATAGAAATATCTGGTGGTAAACACAAGATGTGTTAAATGTGTTAAATATAATATGCAGAAATGGTTGTGCTGCCTAGCTTTGCGGTTTCCTTACATTTCCCATTATATTATGTTCTGTTGCATTCCTTGTAACTTTAACTAGGCCAAACTTTGATACATAGACATGGATTTCCCTCTTCCTTTTTTTTTCTTTTTTTTCCTTGGTTTGTTTGTTTAGAATGTAACTAAAAATGAAACAAACCATTTCTATGAATTTCTTAGACCTCATTCTGATCATCTTAACAAGCGCATGGATATTAGTTTTTCAGTGAACTTGAAATGAGTTTTGTTTCATGAATATAACTTTCCCCTTTGGCCCATTTGACTTGTATTTAATTTATAAGATTTTGTTAGATCACAGTTTTCATGTGTTTAGCAGACACTTTGTAGCAGCAGCCACCTTCCAGGCTGCCAGAGATGAGATTCCAGGACAGAGAGAGCAAGAAAGGTTGGCCCTGCGCGTCATGGATGTGCCTAGGCAGGGAGAATTCAAAATGCCTTTGCTTACTTTTGATTCCTTGACTTTGTGACATTGCTAATCACCTTTTAACATACTGTGAATGTGCCTACGTGCTCATGTGTGCATCTGTATTATAAACTATGCCATATCTCTGTCAATATTAGTGACTGTACTGTCAGTGATTGCACCCCATGTTCATTATTGAAAACAAGTTACTGGAAAAAGTAATTAGATGCTGGTTCCATTAAGACGTGTACATCAAATGACAAGTTTATGCTATTTAGTGCAAAACATTTCAGCTTCTCTAAACATTATGAAGCAGATTTTTTTTTCCAGCTTTGTGAGAAAGGCCAATGTCATACAGTCTCTGCAAACAGCTCTCACTTTGCATATATATATTTACACTGTAATTATACAAGTATTGTTTGTCTTTTTCCTATTCCTTCCCTTGCCTGCTTTTTTGCCTCTTTCATAAATAAGAAAGCATACATCTCAACTTGTTCCAAGATTAAAAGCACTCCAAATACAAGATTTGGCTTTAGCTCTTATACTCTTGATTCCCAGTTTTAAAGTGAAAGAACTAGTGCTGCAGGAAAAAAAAAAAATAAAAAAAAAAAATCTGATGGGTTGATTTCTTTGATTCCCTGAATGGAGAAGGTGGAAAGAAAACCTGCAGTGTCTAGATGACATACAGAAGTGTACATTTATAGAACTGATACTTAAATGCAGTGACGATTGATAAATGACAAACCAAACACAACAGGTATCTAAAATATCCTCAGCGTGTGTGAAAACAGTAGCAGTTCTCTCTGTTACATCTTGAACACAAACACAGATTTTTCAGAGGGGATGAGGCAACATTCCAGAGCAGATTAGCACATTTGTTCTGCAATGCTTCATGATCATGACTCGCCATGAACTCTGGGATCTCCAATTCTGTTAATGCTGTCATAGAAGTACAATTAAAAGAATACAGCCCAACTACTGGAAACTCCAATTCTGTGATTTTAAATAATGCTCATTTTAAACAAAAGATTGGCTAATGGGATATTCCATATATTCTATTCATGGTGAACCAAACAAGCTCACATGTTTGCCATTGTGGTCAGGTTGAAGGGATTTATTTAAAAACAAAAAACAAAAAACAAAACAAACAAAAAAAACACTGTGATGAACTTCAGAGGGAGGGGGAGTAGCTGGAAGGGTGGGTGGGAGCAGCCACAAATGCCTGCACACATCTGTAGACACAACAATGTAGTAACCAAAGCTGAGGCAAATTAATGCCACTTTCTTCTATCCTTAGGAGTTTTAATAACTGTGTACCAAAAAATACTGCCCCAACCAGAATAGAAAAAAAAAGCAAAACAAAAACAACAACAACAAAAAAGAAAACAAAAAGCATAAATCTACACCTATGTTAAATCTAATTAGCTGTTATATATAGCAGGTTCCTTGGGGTGGGTATTATGCATACGTTTTATTTGCACAGTGCCTGAAGGCAGCTGCTGGTGCTACTGGAAACAATGACAAAAATACATAAAAGGTAATTACATAATATCTAAAAGGCTTTTTCAGCTGATGCATTAGGGGTGTGATCTTTGAATCAAAGCGCAAGCCACTCTACCACCAAAATATGTAGTGGGCTTTGTTGCAGGATGCTGACTACCTAGTATTCTGCCAATCCACCAGCTTCTGTTGGTGGTACACAAATGGAAAAAAAAAATGCAAAGGAAATTTTAAGGTTATTTCCTAAGATTTATGGGTATCATAGAAAAAAATAAGATTTCAAAAGTAAAATCTGCACTTTTATGCTTCTACAATCTCTTATAATATAGCCTAATATTATTCAGGCATATGTAAACACTATTGTTAATAATAATTATCATTGTGGGATATAATCATCCAAATATAAATATGTATGTATGAAATATTTATTATCTATAAATGTTAGTATTTGCATTAACAGCTGATATATTTTAGTGTATTCATGCTTTGCACAGAACTCAGAACACTATGCACAAATCAGGAACCTGAAGATTTCATTTTAAAATATTTTAAATTTGTAACAAGTTACTGTAAGTTTTGTTTGTCTTTAAAGCATTTAACATAATGGGTCCATATTCATGGATCTTCTAAGGAGAAAAAAACACGGTCTTTTGAAACTAGGCTAAATAAAATGGGGATTTTTAAAGAAACTGAGGAAAACAAGCAACTACTCCCGATATCCTAAGGCTCACTGGAAAACCCTAGCATGTTAAGACAACTCAAGGTGGATTTGGCATGATAACATCTTAAATATAGCAAAACAGCACGTATAAAATACATTGATACTTTCTGCTGGACCTTGACAAACTTGAAAGTTTATTTTTTTGCTGGAAACCTCAGCTACCTGGGTCACTCAGCTACTGAACTGCAAATATTATCTGAACTAACTCTTCTGTGAGATTGCTTGAATATCTTTGTTCTTCTAAAAATACTCTTAAACACATGAAAATAAAAACCACATACAACGAGCAATCTAAACAACCCACACACATACAAATCCAGAGACTCCAGTCCAAATGATTTATCTACTATACAGAGAAACAATAGATGGAAGTAAGAACAAAGATAAAGTCTCTATTAGAGGATACAGTGGAGGCTTGTTTGCAACATGCAGACTCAAGTCCAGAAACACAAAAGTCAAACATCAATTCTGTAACACAAAATCCTTGCAGACAGTAACATAAGAAGAGTACAGAGCAAGGAAAATGTAAGTAGTGCTACCTGCTGTACTATTTCATAGAGGTGTGGTTCCCAAGAAAAGTTATATGAAAATCCAGACACATTTAATTTAAGCGAGGGGGTGAGGAGAGCTCATGATGTTCCCTGTTGCCAGGACGCTGTCTTCATCACAATATTTTTGACACTTAACAACTGCAGTTAAAAAAGTCTATCTTTTTCTCTTTAAAATGGAACCTTCATCTGACTCCTTTAAAAAAATCAGTTGATCCAAAATTGATTAATTATTGCTCCTTACTGGGTCATACGCCTCTCGCACAAACACAAGTCTCAAGTCAGTCTAAGCATCATCCACGGACAATAGCCACAAGAGCCAGGAAACCAGAAATATTTTGTTTGCTATATTGAAATAATGTAGCAAGTGTTACAGGCTTTTAAAACCACCCTGCTACTGAAGAAAAAAAAAAAAAAAAAACCCAAAAAAACAGCTCATTATCAGCTCAGCCAAAGGTCTTAAAAGATAAAAAATGATGATGTCAGGAAACATATCCAAAGACATATCTATATATTTTCACTTTGAAAATATTCTGCATTACTGCCTCACTTCAAATGGTGAAGGTCTCAAACATTCCGTGTACTAATGGCATGGTATAAGAAGTTACAGATCACTGAGATAACTGCTGCAACTAACTCGGTTGATTATATCGATTAACAAGAATTACTTTGGCTAACATAATCTCAATTTGAAATGATTTCATAAAGAGCAAATCAGAAATGCAAAACAGAAATATTTGTTTCTATAGTATTCAGATATATTTGATGCAGCACATTCCAGCTTCTGCTTTGATTCTTTATGTATTATTTACTGGACTGAGGATATGTGTTTATAGCTTTTTCACTCTTTGTATTATATAGTTAGTAACTTTTGGGGGGTTTCTCTATAACCTCTGAAAAGGAGAAGCCTAGCTCAGCTATCCACATGAGTGTGCGTATACATTACTTTTTTCTATCTTTGCGCATATTTGTTTGGAAATGAAATATATCTGCACAAAGATTTTTGGGAAAAGGAACGAAGTGGATGTCAAATTTCATCAAACTGGATTCTTAACATTCATCCAGCTCTGGTCTTTAGTCATTTTTCATTTGTGATATATTCAAACAAATGTTCACTATCAATTGAACTTCTGTATAAAGATTAAGTAATGGCTGAATCATAATTGCTTAAATAATAAAAAAATACTTCTACCTTATCTATGGTGTAGAATAAAAAGAGCAATCAAAGTAAAGTGATGGGCAACATGCCAGTAAAGGACAATTCCTGATGTCACTGTTGTTTCTTCTAAGCTCTTACATCCATTACAGGTCTCAATCAGCACAGGACAAGAGAATTACTGAGTAAGACCCTCCACAATTTACTGCAAGGAAAAACAGTCTCATAATGTTTCTTAACTGCTGGTATTTCCTGATGACTTATAAAGTAGATTCAAGACCCTTTTCTTGGAACTCCACACTCATCTCTCCAGTCTTAATAAGGTGAAAGACCCTAGCTTCCCAATGAAATGTTGAGAGAAAAAGAAAAGCTACTGTACCCTTTCTAGGCACTTGGGAACCTTCTGGAACAAATGCATACAACTTTTAAACACAAGGATTTATGTTATTCTTTTTTTTTTTTTTTGTATAACCTCTTCCCTTTACAATAATATATAGAAATATGGGATATTTGTTGCTGGTCGCTGCTTTCTAGCCCACCGCTTTTCAGCGCTCCATACATTCATCACTTCATGGAGCTCTTTAGCATCTCCTCAGATGAAACCCATCAGAGAAAAGGCAAGACACTATTAGCACATTCCAAAACAATTTAATATAGTGGGCGTGGAGCTGTGTGTCTGTACATGTGTGTGCATACAGCTGCCTGCCTCTCCCGAATGTGAACAGCTATCTGGAAAAGACATCTATTCTGAATATTTTTACTGTGAATATTTTTACTTTACTGTTTTTTTTTTTTTTCCTGACTCTTTTTAAAAGAACAAAACAGTTGCCAGACATAAAATCTGGTGAAGCATATTAATGGTCAAGAACTGTTTTTAATCCAACTTTATGCCTGAGTCACTGTGAGGCTCTGAGCAAGGCATAATCTCTCAGTCTCAGATTCTCCTAGTTTATACCTGGGGTAATAACTTCTATCTGTCTTTGAATGGAGATTAGCTTCCCTCTGGAGCACAGAGAAAACATAAATACAGTATGCGAAGTCACAAAACGGGAAAAGCTGGGCAGCTGTCTGAATGACTCTTCCACTTTGGATGCCCCATGCAGCTTCTTGAATTAAATGCCATGAATTAAATGCTGCTAATACTAGTCTTTCTGTAAGGAAATTATATTGTCCAGTCACTTTCCAAATGGTTTTTCAACTTCTACAGACCTTTATGTTCAGCGAATGCCACACTCAGAGCTTCCAATTTATATACGATTTTAAAAAGAATGTTGGTTTGCAATAAAAATCCCAAGGCTGAAAGCATGAGTGGATTATGTGGCAGATCTCCACAGTACTAGGATGGCAGTGAGCAGCAAATATTTGCTGCAGTGAGTAAGGGCTGGAATCACGTCCAACTGAACAAGTATATTATAATCCCAGGGAGTTGGGTAAAAATAGAGAGTTTCCTTTAAAAGAACATTTGATTTTTGTGTTGATGTGGGATGTCAGCTGAACTCCACCCATCTGCTTGAGTGTGAATTTACAGAATTGTTTTTTCCTCTTTTCTGTCTGCATTTGAATCAGAGAATTCAGTACATGCTCACTGTTACAGAAGTAACACACATTTGAAGCAAGCCTCCCTAAAATTACTTAAGATGCAATGAGAAGAACTTTTAATATTTATGGATTGTAATGGAAATGTGAGTTTGTGAGTGCACATGTGGATTTTCCTATAGCATGTGTGGGAGACTTGATAGAAACTTGGACCATAAGGACTCCATGTGTGTAATATTAATGAACTGTTAATCCTGAAGATACACAACCGATAACAAAAAATGCCACTGGGATAGGAAAACATTAATCTTTATATCCTCCTTCTGCTCCTCTCAATCTATCAGATCAGCTATGACAAGAGACACAAAACGGAGTTCCCCAGCTAAGTCAGTTTTTATGAGTTAGTGCATACCTGTTTGGCCATCACTCCAGGGGGAACTTTTTCTTTACCAAGGATTTCTGGATCTCTTTTGAGGAGGCTGAAGGATCTTAATGCAAGACAGAGTGATGAAGTCATCTCCTGACTGATGCATCGTAATTCCAGATCCAACAGTGATTAACTTCATTATGTTTTCTAAGGCCGAAGCACTTCATGAAAGTGTATGATACAGTTTGTTTGATTTTTGCAGTTGAATTGCCCCATCATGGGTTTCCACTGTCTTGTGGAGCAGAATGTTGTCCGCTTATGGTAAATGCTTCATCTTAACAACTGAATATGCTGATTCATTGTTTGTACCTGTCTTTTTATACAATAACTTCAGCCTACAAGTTAAGTCTTTTTTCATCAGGTGATACGTTCATTAGATATATATATATACCAAAAAAAAACCCTCAAGATGTGAATAAATAATTGTAATGAAAATAGCCCAGAGTCAATCTGTTCCCTGTGTAATGACTATATCAGATCAATAATACTTTAATTGGATTGCTAAATTCTCTTTTCTGTTAAGGACAGTAGCTTGTGCCTTTTAAATAGAAAAGTAAAACTGTTACAGCTGTTTTTTTTTTATTTTTCTTTTTTTAACTTTCTCATTTCTTTGAAAATAATGTGATTTTGAGACACAAATAACAAAGGCAGAAACTATAAATGTATTTTACAACATAACAGTGAAGAAATAATGAACTTTGTTAGGCCCCAATTCACTAAAGGTTTGTTGCAGGTATTACTGTTTCATGCTTGCAAAATAACAGGTGGGAGGTATACATTTCTAGAACAAAAACAAAAGTTCATTCCAAAAATCTAGGGGAGACTAGGGAAAGAATGATGTAGGGAATCAAGGGAAGTCATATTCAGCAACGGAGTTTTGGTGACGGCATTTGAAGCGTTTGCTTGGCTTTCCAAGGCCTATATTGTGGTCATCATCTTTGACACATGGATTATCCAAGGAGCAGTTGGAGCCCAGTGGCCTGGTGTGGCTGGCCTAGGCCCTGTCTAGGCAAGCAGCCCCTCTGCTGCTGGGTCCTGGCATCCTGCTATGGGCCCTCATATGCCGGTGGCCCCCGCATCCTTAATGGCTTCTTCCCTGAGGAAAATAAAGGCACCAGGCTGAGAGGAAACCTGGATTTTAGTCTCAGATTCAGCACAGATGGAGAGGAAGAAATTTTTTAGCTCTGGCCCCACTGGTATCATTTATGATGTAAATATTAAGCTCTTAAACAGGGAGAACCTCCTTCTACTTGCCTGAAGAGCACACAATATCCTTTGCTGGACTCTTTTGTCATATAATTAATAACAATTTACTGCAAATCTACTATTATTTACAAATCTCACCGTTCAAAATGCATGCAATCAGAGAATCAAAATTTCTGAGTTGTATAAATACATACCCTTGCTTGGGCACACATTTCTTAAGGCACGAAATAATAATCGATACTATTGCTTTTCTCTCTTTTATTTTCAGTTTTCTTATCTTATTTGCTCTAAGTGAAATTGTTGATAAAACCATGGTCATAATCACAAAGAAGGACTATTATTTAAAAAAAGATTCTTCAGTATAAGAGGCTATAAGAAAAAAAGCTGTCGGACTACTTGAGTACAGCAAGTGCACAGAGTAAGTCAGTCTGGTGGCTATTAAAGCACCAGACCATGCTCTAGACCCCCCGGTGGGCACAAGCAAGTCACCTGCACATCCTGTTCCATAATGTTTCTTGCCAAAGGCTAAGGACCACGTCAGGCCAGAGCAGCCAGACGTGCCAGCTGAATAAAATGAGTTATGCAGGTTAACAATACTTAAGCAAAACTAAGTGAGAGGTCAGAGCAATAAAATGGGCGGCTTTTCGTAGGAATTCAGATCTGCCTACATTTTTGCACCCAAAAGGTTACTTGAGAATATACGGGAGTAAAACTGATAGCTTTTCAATATTGCTCCTTGAAAACTGCGTCACAGCCTAAGTGACATGGCCTTCACCTTTAAATCTGAGGTGAAAAAAGGAGGTCTGCCTTTCATTAATCTTGCAAACATATTTTGGAAATTTTGGTATGTTTTGGCTGGCTGAAGTTTCCTAAATTCCAGAAGGAAAGCTCCCTTTCCTGTCTTCTGCCATAAATAACATCTTTTTCTTAATGTATTCCACTATTCAGAACAATTTCTAAGCCTGTTCAACAAAGCTGTCAGGGCAAATGAATTGCTCTCCCCTGATGTTTGTTATTAACAGATTGTATACTGATAGGATAATAACCTCTTTCTTCATACATGAAAGGCATTCTTGTGAGCTGGATTACAACTCGAGATATAAAAGACGTGCTCTGTGGATAACTTCCAGGCTACTTTGCACCACATTGCTCTCCCATAATTTTGTGTTTGTTATCTTGAACGAGTGACAGTAACCACCGATCAGAAACTGAAATTTATGTGAAATGAGTACCACATGTATAGTGTTTACTTCAGCTCGGGCAAAGCAGCGACAGATCATTATAACCCACAGAACTGTGTGTTTCATACTATGTGCAATTTAATACCAAGTGCCATAACTTGAATATATATACAATAGCATAAAAGAGGAGGGTATAAAAAATAAACCACTTGTCATATCATGAATCAGTTTCCAGCAAGGTTTTGGGGTGGTTTTGTCAAGCAAGTGCTTATTTGTTTAACATTTTAAAAAGATAATTTTCTTTTACAGTAGATTATTGTACATGTTTTTTTTTTTCTAACTGTATGTAAGCTACTGCTACTTGTTTAAAGATTTGAGGGAGAATGGCACAGATTTTGCTAATAAGAAAATAAACTCCCTTCTTTACTTCAAATAAGAGCAAGGTATTTCCAAATTAAAAACCATTCATATAAGCTGGAATTAAAAGACCTTTCATATAAGTTGGAAAAGACTAGATTTTAGACTTCATTTGTGCTTCTGCCAACCCTAAATTCAAAGTAAAAGACAACACATATCCTGCCATGGCTCAGAATTGTAACATTTGCTGGGATTTATGGAACTGTGTTTTATGTATTTAAAGGAAGCACTTAAATTAGAAATTACTACCACTAAGCTCCTCTTGTAGTCAGGAGAAAATAATAGACAAATTCTGGCTGCAATTCACCTTGAACCTGAATTGCAGGTTCGGAGTGCCCAGCTCTATAGTGGAAGCATAGAGATCTGCACTCAGTTAAGGTGACTGCGATTGTGGGTCAGTCCCATTCTGATGCTAACAGGTGTCACATTAGTCAGTTAAAGAACTTTGATTCAACATTTCAAACAGCAACCAGGAGACAAAAAAAATAAAAAAAAAAAGCAAGCAGGTCAATCCTCTCCTATCAGATCTCTCCCTGATGGGAATACTGATGATTAATGTCTTTCAAATACCTGGTGTTTATTAATTTCCTTTACTTTATGGATTATTTTTAATGGATTTTTTATGTTTTATGGAAGTTCCTATACTGATTTTTTTCAGCTTTAAGCAGAAATATTTAGAAATAAATGGTCTATAATTCAAGATGTACATAAAGCAATGACATTTTTCTATTACATGTATTTTTGATGTTCTGGTAAAGTTCAGTATGACAAAGTATTAGATCTAGCTACTAGATGTAGTTAGATGTAGATATAAATATGATATAGATGCAGATACAATTACTTTGAAAGAAAGATTCTTATGAATCCAAGCACGTGTTTCTATTACTCATTTTCAGGGTAAGTCCTGAACCTTAAGAAAGCTCAGCAAAGATAACTACAGTGACCTGGTATCTTTTTAGAAATCTGATGCCATGTCTTTGTGTAACATGCTATGTGGAAGTAAACCTGAGGGATTCCAGCTTTGTGCTCCACAACTCACCTCCTGCTATTTGTTCTAGACTGTTCTCCACTGAACTTCAGCTTTTGCTGACAAAATACTTGAATTCCAAATTTAGCACTTTCAGGAAAACAGTAAAAGATGAACTCATTCCTTTCTTTAAATTTTGATTTTCAACTCTATCTTTTAACACAGAAGACACATTCTGATCAATTCCAGTTCAGTAGCTTTTTTACATTAACCTTGATGTAAATCAAGCATGTGATTAAGTGTCTTCTTGAATGCAGGAAAATTCCCATAAGTTTGTCTTCATTAACTATATGGACTAAATTCTCCACTGATATATAATGGAGAGTAATTCTGTTAACAGTAGTGATAGTTTTCAGATGCTGAGATTTTTTTCTCTTAGTTTTTGTTATATTTTATATAATCAACTCAGGTACATGTAAACAAATAGATATACCACATATCTACAAATGGATGCGTGTGTGCATATACATATTCACACACAAACGATAATAATTTATCTGCAATATAGAAAAATACATAATTTTAGATATATTTCTCTTTCATTTAGCTCTTAAAATATGGATTAATTTTATAAAGGCTAGAAAATGAGAAATCATCTGTTTGTTCTTACCAGTGTTCCCACAGCATTTAATATGCAAGCTTATAGTTTTTGTTCAGTGGCCTTAACACTTCTGTGAGCAATTACAAAATCTTTTTTATGAGTATGGAAGGGATTTTATTAAAAACAAAGAAATCTTTCAATTTTAATGTAGTTCCTAGGATTTTCTTCTTTCTATATACATAATTTTCAACACCAGCCACCCATGAACATACCAAGAGAAAGGCAGCTTTGAAGCTGCAAACTAACTCTTTCCACATTTGTTCCCAGACGGCTAGAGGCTAATATACTAATTATTCTGGTTTTGTCTGAGGTCTCAAGAATTATGGCCATATCCTCCATCCAAACCTGTCTGTCAAAGCTATTTACTGCTTTAATGGGGAACTATCACTTTGGAAAACCACATTACTGCTTATTTGTAGGTAACAGCCGCAGTTTTCACAATTAATTTCTCTACAAGTTTTAAAAATTTCTTTTCGAGATATATTTTGTTGGATAGCCAGCTTTTTTTTCTCTTTTTGGTAGTAGCTTCCTTCCTGAAAAAAAAAAAAAAAAAGATTTTGTAAATATGATCAAAGAACAAGATACTCACTTGTTGCTTTGTTGTTTGGCAATCAAATTAGTGACATCGCTTTAAATGTCTGTATGGGTGAACGGCTTTGAGACGAGAACTTGGGTTTTGTTCTTCAAGTCCTATACACGAGGTTCCACGAGATGGTTATCAAAGTTAGAGAGGCATGTTAGGGAGAGACAGGGAGAAAACTGGAGAGAATACCCATTTTCTCGAATGCAGACCAACTGTTACATGTAATTACATCTCTCTTTTCATATAATTACAGGTATAAAAGAGACATGATCATAAAGTCAATATTCATTGGCATAGATCTTCTGCTTTAATTTGGGATACACATAAAAAGAGCCTGAGGAATTGGGCGAGTGCTTTAGTATTAGAAAAAAAGTATTTATATGGCTATGAAGAATATTACTGCCACCCTTTATCCGTGACTTGAGAAAGATCATCATAAATTAAGACAATTATTACTAAGCCAACACTGTTTGTCCTTAACTCAAGAGACTGAATCAATATACCACTATACACAACATGAGAAAATCTTGCACAAGTTGATAAACTATGTCTTGCTAAATGTATTCCAGATCTCCAGGGCCCTCTGTACTTGCCTAAATAGCGACTGCCTGCTGCAGAGTAACAACATTTTCATTCTCAAGGGAGGAGGAGCTGCTCTGTCAGACCGACAATTACAGCAATTAACAGATCAGACAATTCTGACAAGTCTTCTAGCATGGGTTGAGATAGACCTGAACAATACAGGGAGACAGGACTGCTGTACACACTGTTTACTCCGAAGCATACCTTATCCCTAAGGTCTCAGCAGACAAAATCTGCTGCTTCGAGTAACAACTAAAATTTTTATTAACTTTGAATCATGCACATCATGACTTATTCACGAGGGTTGGGCAACAGCATTTGCACACAAGAGCCAAGCAGTCGGTGTCACGCCCCATTTTCCTGCCCTTGCCTCCTCCAGGCACAGATAACTCCGTGGCTGCCTGCAGTCTGGGTTGCTCCAAAGGCAAGGTTTATTTCAGTTAAAATCATTCTCACTAGTGTCATGACTGTTTCTGTGTAGCTAGGGGACAAGTGCATATGTAATTACATGGCTTACATCCACAACACTGAGAGCTGCACATAGGATTACCAACTGTGCACAGCTTGGAGCACTTATTCTTAAAAAATCAAGATTGCTTTGACAGGATTTGAGATAGTGAATAAACCATCTCACAATTTCCAAATTTTACAGCCAGAAGGGAAAATTCAGCAATCTCATCTCTCTTACAGGGTAATGCGGGCCTCACAGTTTAACTCATCCACCTGTGTAGCAAGGCCAATTTTTTCTTCATGAATGAGCTATTTTCTATTGGGAGTGGAAGCCACAGATTAAAGGATGCTAATAAGGGATTCAAGTTCAAGTTAAACAGAAGTTAAAGTATGTACACTGAAAGGGTTAGTTACTTTAAAAATAATACAACACTTTGGGGTGTTTTCCTTATTCATTACTCTTCTATACTCAACAAAAAAATTGACTTTCTGGTGACTCCTTAAAGAAACCCAGCAAGCACTGTACTTCGTATTAGCAGATAATGTTTTTTTTATATAGATGAGCATCTAATATTTCAATCCAGCCTCTCTTCAGAGTACGAAAAGCTGCCTCCTCTTTACAAAGTGTCTGTTTAACATCCTGGGTTTGAGTTATGGACTAGGTTCACACAGGTGTGAAAGTTTCTCAGCACATAAAACACTTTCTCTTTTACCTGGTAGTTCCACACAAGATAAATGGATTTGCTTCAAGCTTTAAAAGAAAAAAATAATCTCAAACTTGCCTGATTAACTTCCATTAATAATGTCACATTAAATAAATTTTAGTCTGCAACTTTGAGGAAAGAGGAAATAACCAGACTAAATTCGAATCCCTCTTCTACGGCTACAAATACACAAGGCTTCAGTTGCTGTTAGAGGAGTTGTGCTGTGTTCAAGAATTAGAAGCCCAGCCCAGCACATCTCCATCTGAACACTATTACGGGCAGGAAGAATTGTCCCTAAATCATTCTCCATTTTTCTAGAACTAAGTATTAGCTAAGCTTCAGTGAGTGTTTTATACTTTGAGTTTCAGTAACCCTTGGCCACAGCCTGCTAACCTCTCCCTCAGGCTAGCCCGTTCCTTCCCTCGTCCCACCCCATGTCTTCATGCTTCTCTGGCAGACAGCCCAGGTGCATGGAAATATTCCGCCAAATCCAAGTTCAGGGCGAGGACACCTCATTTCCAGAAGGGGAAGAACATCTCAGAAGAGAAGAGAACCTTTCACAAAGAGCCTCAAAGTCACAAAGGCAAAGCCGCTCGCCTGCGAGCAGCGTGCCTCTCGCAGCAGCCACAGCTCTCCTCGTTAAACCACCCGCACTTTGGGATGCACGTAATTAATTTCTAAATCACGACACCTCTGCAAGTCTTCAAAAAACAAAACAAAACCTTAATATAACTGTATTCCTGCTACTGCTACGACTCCACAATGCAGAAATTGTACAAGAACGTCTAAAGAAGTAAAATGTCGTGAATTAGCAAAATAAAATTTAGTAAGACCTGAAACAAAAGTAACACACAAAATCAGTATTAAAACCTCCCCCTGCCTATTCTTTGATTCAGCCAGCTAAGATCTCAGATACGTGTCTCTGACTTTAGAGTAGTTGTGCGCAACACATTTACTCCAGCCAAATCATCTTTTCCTTCAAGTTCCTTTACGAGGCTCAGTTGCTCTTGTTCAAACAAATGCTCAATTATACATATCGCAATGAAATTTTATTGCAAAGAACATCACAGCTATTCAGCTAGACACATTCTTCCTTCATGCCTTAACAGAAACCAATTAATCAGAAACAGTGCAAAGCAGCCACCACAGTCCACGCTCCTGCCAATACGGAGAGCTTTATGCTGATGGCCCATTTGTGGCGAGCTACAGGCTGCACTTCAAGCTGCACTGGCCTCCTTAATCCTCTTTTGCCTAAGATGTCCCACTGCTGGGAGGCTAAAGATAGACTCTTGCCTAGCTGCGAGCTGCGATGTGTCGGAGCAGGTGGACGCCAGGATTAGGCGGCTGTCAGCAGCTCCGGGAAAGGCCCAGCTCTGAGGCATGTCCAGGCAATCACCTCAGCAAAGGGCTTCGCTTCCCTTCCCTTAAGAGAACCCTCGGAAAATCCCTGCGGCTGCTGCTGGGTTCACCGGCGTCACTACGGATTTTTTTAAGCGTGAATCAGTGTGTTGTGGCGCCCACCTGCTTGGTTTCACCCTTTTAGCTCCCCCCTATTGACAGTCTGAATAGTGGTCATGGTAGCACTAACACATCTTCAGGGGCTTTTTCCTCAGAACGCACTGGGGGGAAGCGCTGAGGGAACCCAGAGAGACCAGCTCCGCAGAGCCTGTGCTCATGCTCTGGCCCAGCTGCCAGCGTCCCCCTTCCTTCGTGCTCTCGCTGCAAGGTCCCTCTGTCGTAGACCTGACATCCGTGTCTTGTGGATTACGTATGAGGGGGATAAATCCAAGGCAGTGGCAGTTTGGAAGGAACTGCCCTGCCTGGCAAAGCAGTATTTGTCTGAACCGGCTTCTTCCTCTGCCTGTTTAAGTCACTGCGAACAAGCTGGAGTCCAGTTATTTCAAGGTGTGTTTATCAGTGGGTAATCACCTCCCCTTTCCTTCCCCCCCCCCCGATATTTAGGCCTTATTGCAAGAAAGGCATGATGCAGACCTTCACTTGGGCTTGGCAGTGCGTTGCCTTATTCGGGCAGGTTATTGGGAGCGGGTGTTTAGGCTGGATGCAGGAGCAGAGCGGGGGAGTGAAGAGGGGCCCCACCCAGCGCCTCTGCATGAGCAGTTTCTGTCTGCATCCTCCTGCAGAGGTGCGCGTTGAATTCGCCCGGTTTCCGATGACTCACTCCCCTCCTGCTGAAAGAGTTTTGCCCTTCGAGCTGCGGAGCCCTCGTTTCTTCTTGATCGATGTGGTGTGCAAAGTGCAAGGGAGAGAGGAAACGCACGATCACAGTGTCTGCGCAGGCACAAGGTAAGCAGGGACGTGCTGATCAATGCACCTACTGCGGTATGGTGACAGCCACCTGAGGGACGGACAAGAGCACACCTACCTATCTTCAAGCATTCTTCATTGCTGCTATTAGGTCCTAGCAAAAAAAAAATAAAAAAAAAGATGTTCTAGACTTTTGAAAAATGTCCAGGAGAACCAAGAGCCTAGAATGAGTCCTAGCTCCAGGACAGGGAAACCGGTAGCTTGAGAAATCCAGCTGCTTTCTTCAGAGCGAGCTTCTGAGAGATGTTTCAAGGCTGACGTTTCAGTGTTTTATGGGGTTTGATTTCTCCTTACCCCTTAGGGAACATCTTTACCATTGTGCTCTTTGCCCTAAAAATCCAAATAGAATGTTGCCCCTGTCTTTTTTAGAGAAACAAGGAGATACATAGCTTTTCAGACACTTTCAAGGACACTGAGGGGAGAAAAAGCACAGAGGAAGCTTGATCACAGCATACAGCTACATGAGGCAAACACTGGGGCTCTCATCAGAAAACGCCCTTTCTTTCTGTGTTCTAGAAACAAAATTGCTAAGTTTCAAACAAAGCATCTCCTGCATCCAAAATTGCCATTTACAGGCATTCAATACAAGTATGTGAGTTCTAAAAATCTGTTGTAAATCCATGACAGAGTATGCCCATTTTCTTTTGCAACAGCCTAGTGGGAGGCTAAGGCTCCCAGCTACCGTGGCTTGCAGCAGTCTCGCTATGTAAATTGCACTGCAGGGGAAACCACACGGTTGACAAGGCGAGGAGTTCAAACTAGGGGACATTCATAGAGTTTAAGGTTTCAGCTTTGCCAAAATGAGTCTGGAAACCCTGGGAATACCAGTTCAAGCCAAGCCTTTCAACACTCTTTATGGTGTTATATACCTCTGACATTTAAGAATCCTGATTTATTCCTGACTTTTACTTCTTTGCCTCCTCCACCCTTCTCTCACTTACTTCTTAAATAGATATGGAACCAAGCTAAAAAATAATCTTATTATAGCAACTCAGATTCTGAGCTGAATTCCCATATTAGCCCTTTTCTGTCACAGAAGAACCCCAAAACAAAACAAAACAAAACAAAACAAAACAAAAAAGCACCATTAATGCTTTAAAAACAGATTAGCACCCTAGAAACCTGTTGGCTTCCAACTAGTTCAAAGCTGGCCTGGAATGAGCAAGGTGTGACTATTTATCACTCTCTGCTTTAAGACAACAGCCGCACCTTCCATGAGATAAGATAACCAAGGAGGAAACTGAGGTACAGGGCAGGATATAGCTGACTTGTCTCAACAGGAAGAAGGTGATAGTCACAGAGCAAGATTTTGGCCTATAGATTCAGTGGCCAGGTTTGTACCACTAGGCAGTTTTATTTCCTAGATTCTTCCTTTGTTTTTTTTTGTTTTTTTTTTTTTTTTCCTTTTTCAGAAAGAAAAGTGGGGATTATTTCATAACAAGAGCACTATAAAGGGAGATACAGGAAAACAGTACTTCCAGGTATCTAGAAGAATTTGATGTACAACTCACTTTTGCTGGTCATTTTGGTTTAGTCTATGTATGTGCATCATTAACTCAAGGGAAGGGGCAGTGACCCTCATGAAGTGGGATTTTCCACCAAGCTTCCAGAGAAATAGAAAAGCTTCTGTCAGACTTGCAATATAAACACATTAAGACTTTCCTGAACACCAGTGAGGGCAATGTACTTTATTAGTGTCTGATCTTTATTATCAGTGTCGTGACCAGGCTATTAGGCATTCTTTCTGGATTAAAATTATTGTATCTGGAAATACCTTTTTGTTTCTCATGTAATGAATTTGCAAGTTAAATTTTAAAAAATTAATTCCTGTAATTCTATTTTGGGCTGTACATTATGGACAATTTGTAATCAGTTGCAAAAGATTAGACCCTAGGCACTCTTAATGGAGATGTTTTAATAGTGCAGATGGCAAAACAGCCTGTGGAAGCAGGTCTGGTGGGCATTCTGCAAAAGCTAATTCAGTCAAAATTTATCCAAGATGACATAATGTACAATTGCTACACTGCGAAACTCTATTAAAATTTCACACATTTAAATCTCTCCCTTCTCTTTTAATTAGAATTTTCCAAGAGAAAGTACAAGACATGTGTACCTCCCTGAACCCAACAGGAAAGGTCAAGGATAAACAGCATGATGCATGAAGTTCCTTTGTGCTCAACATGTTCAGGTTAGGAGGAATGTGTTAAAATGATTGTGTGGAAGAGACAAGTCTGGGAATGAATTTTTATTGTGAACCAGCAGTGGCACTGGGATGTTCTGCCTGCACATGCACACCCACCCACGCCGCCTGTTACATTATTCAGTGTCTGCCCAGCTCTCCTAGACACTGCAAGGAAAGTGAATTCCTCTCATTCTTGGGATGCAGTTCTTAGTCTCCAAAAGACCTGCAAGTCTTTATGCATTTGCCATTGAATTTTCAGGGATGGCAACTGAGATTCCTGAGACAGAGTAGGGAGAATGTGACTCTGGGTTCTCTATTTTCAAGTCAGTGATGACTATGAATATTATCCAAAGCCCTCACATAAAAATGAAGAAACAATCTTCTTTTATTCTGACATGGGTCAAGCTTTTTTTCCCTGTCATCCCCCTTCTGGCTCTATGATTCTTGTATTCCTTGTCATACAATGAATGAGCTTGGACAAGAGATGCAGGTGTGTCCTTTTCCCAGAAAACTGTTTTGAATAACACTCTGAAAGAAAATGTGGTGTATGAGGGAAAGATAGAGATTTGAGCTTGCTGAGTGTGAGAAAGGAAAGCAAGTTTAGTGCTTCCCACACAAGTTCTCCACACATTAGGTTTATCAACAGCATCTTGATTGTCTCCTCCCTTTCTCATTTATGGACAGTGATTTTTGAATGAGCTCAGTACTTTCTGTTCTTGTAAATACTGGATGAGGCTCTGTGGGGACACTAACTTTATAAACAGACACATATAGATCCCAAGATTCCTAAGCAATTAGTCAAGATTCTTAAATCGTTGTTGGAGATGAGCACATGGAACTGTAAACAAAGCAATGCCTGTTGCTTATACATTTTTTTTTGCCAAAAGCATGGTTTGAGGTCCAAACACTTGATTATTTACTGCAACTACTGAATTCCCATGCCTCAAAGATTCACAGAATCATGGTAAGAGACCACAATATCTTTAGGGTAGGGACCCTTTCTTCATCCACATCTAGAAAAGCAGTAGCCTCTATGTGCTGCCTATAGGTAAATAAAATCATCTGTGCTAATAATCCAGCCCAAAGGCTATAGAGGCTGAAGGAAATGCCATAGTTGCTCTTTGGGGAATGAGTCTAGATCTCTTTCCTTAATCTGCATGGGATGTAACTCGCACCCTGGAGTTATTACCAAAAATAAGGTTAAATTAACCTCTAATTTGTTAAATCTTACTGAGATGGATTCAGAAGAGTATGAAATAAATAAATAAATAAATAAATAAAGGTCAAATATTTTATGCTGCTTCTTTGCATAAACAATTACACAATGTGCAACAATTACAATGTGCAGCTGAAACACAGTGCATGTGTCTCTAAATTTAGCTTCACTATCCAAATTCAAGTACTACAAAATTTTCATTTACTTGATAGGCATTACTTAATCAAAGAGTATCTGCTGTAGTGTTTTAAAAGGAACAGTTGCATATTCAAGTAAGAACAACAGACCTACTTTCCATCTTTTTGAAGACTATGTTCCATTTATTAACATTCACAGACACTAAGCTGTTAAAGTGACAATAAAGAAACTATCTTTAGACACTTTTACCTTCAGATAAAGGTAAGTTCTCCATGGTTAAAGTTAAAAGGAACTATTCACAGAGCCATCAGGTTAAACTTGACTGAGGGTATAAATTCAACAGAAAAAAAAATCTAAAACATTGTACGGAAGTAATATAATTCATACATACAGGAAGCAGGGAGAAGTCATTTCCAAAACATGTTATTTTGAAAAAAATATTATGTCCCTGTCACTGCAGCTTCACAGCATATTTTGTCACACTAATTCAGTGGTCGGAAGTTTGCTCTGTATTGCAGTAAAGAAGACAACCCATTTCCTATGACTGCTTGTTTGTTTATTACTAGGAAGTGTTTTACTTGACCAGAAAAAAATACTGACTCTGAACTTTTATGCACAACTCGTAAAAAAAAATGAAGCCAAAGAATCCATAATAAGAGATTCAGTTGATTACTCTGCAGTTAACCAAGAATGCAATTTCCATTTCTTTCTTCAGCCAATTGCTCCTGTTGGGCCATATCCTTTTAATTCGATGCTTGTATGAAAAACATAGATCGTTGCACTGGCTGGATTTTGTTGCTTTGCATAGACTTGTAGAAACTTTACCATAAAAACCATACAACGTGTAACACACAGGATAACAGTGTGGAATATCCTGTTTTTATGGGCATGTTCTAGCTATCAATCTGTCAGTCTGAATCATTTCTACAGCTGTGTGTATAACTCACAGTGAATCATTCTCCGGTGATCTAATTTTTTCTGCTCATGAGATATTTCTGAGCATTACTAATATTTTTATTAAGTACATGTTTGAAATTTTCAAATTATTATTTTTTTTAATTGTGCTGTAATTTTTATGGCACGATCATGAAAAACTCTTGTCTGTAGAGAATGTGAATTAGCCCTCAGTACTTTTACTTAAACTGAATAGTAGCTTTCAGTGGCGACACAAGTGGAGCAAACAAAAGGAGTATTCAAACATGTCAAACTCTGTTCCACGTTATATTTGCTATTTCAACTGTTAGTTTTGATTGGTGAACTAATTTGAACAAAATTGCTACTGAAGTCTCATTGGGTGTTTGTGTTAACACTTCCAGTAGTGAATGCTCATTTATATAAATGTTAAATGCAAGTTTCACAAAAGTCTGCCTAGATAAACTTATATATATATAAAATGTTTCAGAGAATGAACACTTACAGAAACTAAAGGGGGTATAAGCTTCATTCACATGAACAAATATTAAAAGAAACGTCCCTGATAATATAGTACATCTTCCGTTAATATAATATATCTTCTGTATATTCAGAGGAAACACAGCTTAAAAAAAAAACAAGTGATTTATATTGTTCAAGGTCATATACCATCAGTGAGGATTAAGAAACAGAATCCTTGAAAAAGATCCACAAGAAAGTTTCCTTACAAATGTGAAGGTTGGACCTATTTTCTTAGTATGCTCCAGAAGTTTCAAAACCTCATCCAAGTTTTAAATGGTAGAGAAGGATACAGATAAAATTTGGCAGTATGAGCAGAATTTTGCTCTGATTCTTTCAAGTTCAGTTGAGCTTGAAACTCAAAACAGTTTTGATATAGGAATAACTTTTTTTCTTTTTATGATGATGATGATAAAAGTTAAAATTGTTCCAATAACTTTTACTTAAAAATCCATCAGTCCTTTACAGATCTGTATAATTAGAGTTACTCTTAAACACACCATTAACCATAGGAAATTAAAAAACACTAGGTTTCTTTATTCTCATTACAGGAACCTAGTACTTAAGAAACTTAAATGGAAGTGAGTTAGAAAAAACAGGTATATAAATGCCCCACTGAAATAGCTAAAGAACTTCAAAACAAGAACACCAGAAAAGAAATAAAAGAGTAATCTCTTTAACCAAATTTAATTTCCTTAGACTGGCCAGTCTGAACAGTTGCTGAACAGTGACCTTGTAGAATGAAACCTCCTTCCTCATTACAGCATTCATTTCTATTAATTAATATCCCTCAAAGCTCCACTGATTTCAAAATAGGCCGTCTACCAGAGGATGTGCCTATATCAAAATTATAAATTAAAACACTCCAAAGCTGTAGGAATATTTATGAACACACACACGGCCCAAGTCTCCAAACCAGGATGTCACAGATAGAGGCTCACTGAAATTCTGCCTCTTGAAAGAGGATTCAATTTGCCGTAGAGGTTATTTAGCTTAGACACCTAGAGAATAGCAGCTGGTTACGAAGTGTCTGTCATTTAAGCACTGGCTGTTTCACAGGCTGCAATGCACCAAGGGGAGAGGAAAGTGATTCAGTATGTCTAGTTTCTACTAAATTGAAAGTACTTTATTTAATAACATTTATTTCAATAATGGAACACTTTGCTTTTGATGGAATGACCACTTCTATTTATACATGGCATAAAATACAGTCCTGTCATTAGAACCTGTAGGGTTGTGGTTTTGTTTTTGTTTTTTTTCCCGTTCTTTTCTAAGGTTTTTACTACAATCGGCTATAATATAACTTATTATTACATCGAAATTTTGTGCAGATAATGGTATAGAAAATATATTGGTTGCTAAATTCTCCACAGGTCAGCTAAACTGGCCATGCATTTTCACAG
Organism: Nothocercus julius; assembly: GCA_013398735.1. Classification (NCBI taxonomy): domain Eukaryota; kingdom Metazoa; phylum Chordata; class Aves; order Tinamiformes; family Tinamidae; genus Nothocercus; species Nothocercus julius. The sequence continues at coordinate 2,290,541 of VZSV01000014.1, forward strand.
GGGATCTGCAAGGGCAAGCTGTACTAACTCAAAACACATTAAACAAAAAGTGCAAAAGGCATTGCAGGTTTCAGAGTCTGTGTGGCCTCAGCTGACAACACTGAGACCCTAGGTCTCTAATTTCCATCTCTGGAAAGCACCTTCCACAACTGGGCTCTAGCTCTATATACATCTTTAAGTTGTGTTTATCTGGAGAGCTTCTGAGCACCCACGTCCAGGTGCAGATCATGTCCCAGCTTGATCCTGGGCTGAGATCAGCTCTGAGCCTGGCTCCGCTCCCGCACTGTCTTCCACAGGAAGGAAATCTGGGTCTCTAAAGGCACTGGAGCTTTCGCCCGTCACTGATTTGAACGAAGGAAAGACAGCGTCTGATATAGGAACGCTACCATAAAACCCCACGGGCCGACATGGTAGATGTCCTCTAGCAGGGGAGGGTCTCTACAGGACCTGGTCTGTGCTTGCTTAGGCGGGAGCAGGAGAAGTCTCTCAGAATCTGCTGTTACCAGACAAGACTTCTGTGGGGGAGAAGGGGAAGGGAGGAGGAACAGGGAGGAGGGTTTGACTAGAGATGTCCCTTAAAAGAAAGGTAGAATACAGCACAACTAATTATTTAACAAATGTATCACAATAGCTGTTTGTTTGATTTTTTTCCTTCCCGTTACAGGTGTGTTTGGTTTATGGCTAGAGTAAAGAATAAGAAAACAGCCTTTCTAGCCATCTTCTGATGTAGAATAACTGCCTGTATTACTATTAATGCAAAATCTAATCCTTACCTGAACCTTAATCACACCTCACAGACTGTATTTTATTTTTTTCCAAACTTTATAATCTCTATCAGTTTTGCTTTGAAAAATACTTCTCTTCAGCCAGCCTTTCCCAAATACATCCAGAGTCACAATGTATTCCCTCTTCTGTGTGACTCTTCCTGACCCTCACATGCCACGGGAACACCGTTACTGAGCACAGAGCAACCTAATTTACACTGATTAATTATATTCCTGCACAATTAAGTGTGTAAGAACTATGAAAACTCAATGATAGTGAAATGAAAATGTCTTTAATAATCAGTTGTTACTAAAGTTATGTTCAATAGCCAACCTAATAAATTTACTGGTTATATTTAATAGAATAAGACTTGCATGTAAAATCATTGCTATCTAGTTATTAAAGGCATGCTTCCTGAAATAAAGAAGTGGTTTTTTTTATGATATTAATTTTAAAAGAATATGAATGAAGATAAATGCCTATGCTACATGCCAAAGGAAAGACAGCAGGCTATTTTAGATCCTGGATGCTCACCAGGGAAGGGATTTTCTGTAAGTAACAGAGGTAAATCCTACTTCACCGAAAGCAGTTGGAGTTATGTTCTTGAGAAAGACAAAATTTAATCAGATATGTAAAAACTTTCCCTATATATTAAAAAAAAAAAAAAAAAAAAAACTTTATATAAAGTTCATTCTTTTCTCCTGTTTTCTTACAGCTGTTTTTCAAGGTCTGGGGCACATTCTCTGGAGAATCTCAAAAAAAAGGAAAGATTTCAAAAATCTGTTTCTCTAACCCCCTAAGGAAAGTAGTAGAGCCCAGTGATCCTAGGGGCACTGCTCACAGGACTGTGGCTGCCTTGGGCGGCCCATGGTGGCAGTGAGAACCGCATGGCTGCAGCCATCACGTGTGGCAGCCTTGGCCCAGAGGGACCCTGAAGACGGGGGGTGCAACCTGCCCGGTCTCATGCTACAGGGAGCACGAGGGCTCTTCTCCAAGGCTGTGGTGGGAGGCACAGGGTGTCCCCTTTGGGAGGGATGCTCTGGTCAAGTCACCGAGTTGCCAGAAAGAGGAGCTGTGGAAGGGTAAGAGCAAGGTAAGCAGCACCACAGAGACTGACAGGGCATTTCGGAGTAGCAAAAGTCAAAGACTTATTGAAAAAAAAGAAGCGCAGCCAGAGGTGTGTATGGCTTCCATGCATTTACAAATGTTTACTTGAAGAACACATGTTCACTTGAAGAACACTTGAAGATCTGTTGAGAGAAGTTTCTGGTCAAGCCATCCCACATCCAGCAGTGGGTCCAGCCACAAAGATGAAATGAGAAGGAACAGTGGTCACAAACGTCCTGCCGTTAGGTAGCCCACACTTAGAAGAGCAAAGACAATGGTTCCTCCACCCCATGAAGCACTACTAGTGGCACTGCTTACACCCACTTTGCTCCATTCTGGGCCTCCCAGTAAGAGGAACCAACTAACCTGAGGCAAGTCCAACAAGGATCTGGACAGTATGATGACGCATGTGGAGAGACTGATAGCCCTGCATTTGTTTAATGAAGGAGACATCTTATTGCAGTCAATTACTTCGAGGGGGTTTGTAGAAAACCTAGGCAGATTTTCTGAGATGCAGCAGTTAATGGTTGCAAGTCATATATTGCAACAGGAGAAATTCTGAGCAGATCCAAGGAGAAAAGTAAAAATGAGCTTGAATAAGCACTGGAAGAGGTTGCCCAGAGATGTGGAATCTCCAGTGTTGGATGTATTCAAAACTGGGTTAGACCCAGAAAAAAACTCTATGTAATTTCGAAGTCAGCCTTACTGTGAGCAAGGATTTATACTAGGGACAGACCTTTAGAGGTCCCTTACAACCTAAATTATTCTGCAGTTCTTCATTCCTAAGATAGTAATTTCATGAGGATTTTCGCTATAATACCTCTCTGAAAGCAATTTTGAAAATCATCAACAAAGCCTTGTTCGAACGTAGTAATTTGTAAAGACGTTTTAATAATATATACAAAAGAAAAAGTTGAGTCTGTGCTTTAGCAAGTGAATGAGCACTTCTGTTTTGTGCATACTTGACATGACATCTCTACAGTAACTTTACAGTTTTACCCACTACAAAAGAAAGCTCATTGACAATGTTTATTGTTTGACAGCTGAATGTAAACAGACAGCTATTTTTAAGACAATGAGTTTTTTTACAACAGGCATATTAAAAAAAAAAGTCTGAAATTGCTGTTTGGCAAACTGATGCTCTCTGAAGATTTCTTCTGAGACTACTGCCAGGGATTTTGTTTTTGAACTGTCAATATCTGGCCTACAATTGGCAGGTTTAACATTCTGTAAGGGACCTTCTTTTCAACACCTATTTAAATGCTCTTTGGAGAGTGACAGAGAAGCTGAAAGGAAAGTTAGGTTATATTTTAAGTTTGGAGATTTGAACCACAATCAACAGTGAAGGGCCAACTCATTTAGATGATACAGTAATTCGTTAGAACATTTACTAGAAGTTTATATACAAGTGAAAGCATACGTTGAATCATACATAATGTGCACTATGACATATCATAATCTTAAATCTCCATTCAATATATTAGACAAGTTAAGGACAAATATTTTCAAAATAAAATAGGTAATTAAGAGTCCTTCAGAATTTGGAGCATCCATAGCGCAATTAGGCTTGTTAGCTACTTTTGAAAACTCTGGTAAATGACAAAATTTGGTAGTATTTTCCCTTCAAAATTAAATTAATTTTAAGGAAAAAAAAAAAAAAAAAACTCTTTTCCTGTCAGAATTAAATTCTTACTTTCTCTTTTTCCAAACTGTTAACATACAAGAAATCAAACCATGTAACTCTCATTTCCCTGTTCTTTTCAGATGACAAAATACTGATAGGATGCCAGTGAAAAGTTAGTCCGTTTTATTTTATGGGCTATCAACTCTGTCCATTTTATAGGTAGTGTCATGGAAGAGTACAGCTTTGACTTCAAACTTGACGAAATAAAATAAATTTTCAATCAAGCAGTATAAACTTCACTTGCCCTAACAAAGCAGTCAGCAGGCAGGATGTGAATCAGAGTTATAAAGTTAAGGATCTTTTCCTGCCAGTCTCCCTAGCTCAGATCTCTAGTGTGTGAAGCCAAGCTTAGCTCTCATCTCCATGCAGTTAATGGGCTAATGGTTGAAGTGGCCCAAAAAGAAGTTTGCCCTGACTTTTTACTTGCATGTGAGCACTCTCTGCTACTACATGGTAATTTCTTAGACAACTATCAGCATTTATGCCTACTATGAACATTCCAAATGCAAGTTACTATGAATGATTACGAATAAGGGATTTTAAGCATAATTTAGAAATTAAAGTATGGCATTATACTATGGAAAAGCAATGTCCTTTGTGAATCTATTTTAGAAAGACATTTTTCAAAGAAAAATGTTTAATAAGTAGATAATTAGCACATAATGGAAGTGTGAATGTGCAGCAAAACTGCTATTTGTACCTTTGAGATCAGTGCTTTAAAATACCATTTTAAGATGGCTGTAAAACTTGCTTCCATAGTGTCACATTGGTAAATCTCCATTCGCGATAATTCTATCTACTTTACTTCAAGCAATTTTTTATATATATATTACACTCTTCAAAGTATATCATCATTATTATTATTTATATTACAGAACTGCCTACAGCACCAATCAAGAGCTGGGTCTCGGTACCATAGATTCTGCACAAGTACAGTAAATAGAGAGTTCTTTCTCCAGAAACTGAGACAGGTTGAGAGAAAGAAATATTGAGGAGAAAGGCACTATTATCTTCATGGAAGGAAAATACAGACCAAAGTTTTGCTCAGGATCATGCCAGAAATATAAAATAGAGATTTAGTCTCCCTTTGCACCAGATCGAGCACCCCAGAGAAACATTTTATTACTTCTAAATTTAAAGATGGCCATATGGTATGATCCTTAGCTCTCTTTCATTTTCCTTAAGCCAAAGGGAACACACTTGTGTATTAAGGTAACTATGTCAAAACTGAGGAGAAATTAGATGTGAGAATCAAGATTTCTCTTCAGAAGATATCAAGGTTACTCAAATGCTCAAAGATTCAATCAGTAGACAAGTTCGCATTCCTAGCTGTGCGTCAGTCTGGTGGATGCCAATTTCCATGCTCCAGTAGTCTTCAGAAGTGGCAAAAGTTGCTGAAAATGAATCGGTAAAATAGTTTCTATTAACAGTAATTAGCCAAAAAATGGCATCTATTAGGAGACTAAAAATTTAGCTGAATCTTAGTCCATAATGTAACTGTTTCCCCGATACAGTTTAGAGATAAGCCATTCACAGCTTATCCTGTTTGCAAATGGTTTCTTAGGTATTTTTGTAATGCTTGGTCTAAAGAGACAGCAGCAGCTCTTCACGGGACCTCTGCTTCCCCTGTGATGGCTGCGCCTGGGATTTGACAAGTTCAAGGGGCAACCCCCCTTCCTGCTTGCCTTGGTGGAGTGCGTGGAGCCCGGATGTGGAGAGCAGGCTGAGCACACCGCAGGCTGCCACGGAGGATCCGGGATTATGCCTCACAAGTCACTCTCACACAACGCTCAAGCCGCTTCACAAGACCTACACGGTGGCTGTGCTGCTCACAGACACCTTCGATGAGGTACAGGCTAAAGTGGGTGCAGATCCACGGTAAAGAAGATGGCCAAGTTCCCCCACTGCCTTCGGCCACTGCCTTTTCTTCATCCCAATTCCAATATCCACCTACCTCAGACTATGTGAATGACTCCTTCACTGAACATTAAAAATGTTATTTTTGACAGCACCCCAAATCACAAGCGACAGATTACTCCAGACCTGGCAGAAAAAGCTCAATAGTAGCCACATGGCATCTGAGATTAACAGAGATTCCCCACACTTGGCTACTCCTTCAGCTGACTCCAAAAGCAAATAAAATAAAGCCTAAATTGGAGGAGGAGAGTTTTCTTCCTCCTGTCTTTCACCCCACCTCAGTGTCACCACATAAAACTCCCTATGGCAAAGCAGATCTCAGCCTCCCAGACACTAGCAGAAACCACGTGTAGAAACTGCCGGGCTGGCCAGCTGGCATGGGAGCACTCTGTGAAGGAAGTTTAAAGAAAAGAAGCTGTACTGGACAGCTGCTTTATGGTTCCCATCTACTGGAGATGGGACCACACATTCTGAAACTTGAAGGAACTGTATTTGGAGATAACCAACAATGATATATGGATTCAGAGTTTCAAAAAGCAGGCTAATTACCATAATTATAGATAATAGCAAATTGTAAGTTATTAAATTTCATCTCTCCAAATTCAATGTGAAACTTCTTGGAAATTAATTTTGTCAGTTAAAAAAAAAAAAAAAAACGGGACATCTCAATCAACACTAAAGTCAAAGTCCTGGAGAAATTAACTTATATAATAAAAGAAAAAACACAGTGTTGCTCTTCTATGAAGGAAAAGGTTTCAAGTACTTTTTTTCTGAGAATTCATTTCTTTTAACCCTTCTGGGAGATTGGCATCATATACTAAGTTGCAGCCCATGAGGACCTTGTTTTCTCTTACTTCACTATGTCAGAGTTATAAACTACTGTTTTTATTACAAAAATTTTGGCAGCCATCTACCTCCAGTGCACTTGCTGTTCTCTAAGAGGTATTTTCCCCTAGGAACCTATATTCTACTTTCAGCTGGCTAATATTTTCTCTTCAACAGAGCTGTTTATCAGCAGAGCCTAGAAAGACAGTTGTTGCTAAAGGCTGTAAAGTTCAGTCAGAGCAGGTCAAAGTATCTCAGAACTTACTCAGCACACTTCATATGGGGCTCACATGATTGCTGTTTTCTTGTCTCTAATCAAACGGCAGGGAATGGAAGTAATATTTCAGGTGATAATTACCCCATTATCGTGATGGGTTGAAAAAGTGGTAATGTAGTAAGTTTTGTAGCACTGGTCCCAAATTCTTGTTATTTTTGCACCATGAAGATGATGAAGTTTAGGAAATCTTCTGTAGGAAAAAAAAAATTACATGATATCTTTCCACACAAATAGGATGCTTCTTCAGGAAAGAAGGCTGACATTACATTTGTAGCTGTGGGATAATGGAATCAGCGTATTCAAGGTCAAACCAGGACAAGAAATTTAAAAACAGAATGTGAGACGACCCTAAATTCACACGGTGCACAAAAATCAGAGAGCTGGGCCATCAGCAGAACACAGGAACATATGACCCCATTCATTCTCTTGCCAAATAGATCATTGACATTTCCATGAGCACAAAAAAATTAATGGGAAATGAAATTCTGTTGCCAATATAGAGTATTAAAATGCCAGTATTCATTTCCTAATTCTCTGTTCACTTATTTTCTTCTCTTGATGTGTCTTGGTGGATGAATCTGATTCCATGGTCTTCAACGAGCAGCTGTGCCACCAGCAAGCCAGAAGAACCACAACTCTCTTCTGCTCAACTTCACATTGCTGCCTGACTGCTTCTTCTCCTTATGACCTCAAAACAGCTTTTCAGGACAATGAAGAATGAGGTGGGGGCTCTCCCACTCTCAGGTTAATTAATTTTGGGGGGGGCAATATTAACTGAGGTGCGTTTCATCCTTTCCCGTATAAATTACAAAGGGTCATTTTAACTTAGCCCATTCTACTGCTCCACACATAGCTATCGTAATTTAACCATTGCAAGGAAGAAACCACACATTTTCCAAGACTATGAAGGACTTTCAGACAAAGCACTGGATACTTCCCTCTTTTTTCTATTGCTGGAAAACATGCAGTGGACACCATATGTATCAGAGATTCAAGAGTATCTCTTTCTTTTACACTCCCCCCTGATGTAAGCCACTTACTGTCTACCCTGTTATCTCTAAAATAGATTAAGACATTGGTGAGAGTATAGAGCATTCATGTGCATTTATCAATAGATAGGGAATACAGTTTCTATAGCTCTATAGAGTAATACTGGCATTTGTTTTATATTCCTTTAATTAGAATTGTCATTGCTGAGAGTTTTTTTTTTTTTTTTTTTTTTTTCATCTGCCAGGTTGTGTGTGTAAGGTAAATATTCATGTTTTTAAACAGAGGGAAAGGGAGAGAAAGACCCATCACTTGCATTTAATCACACTAAACAAGCTCTTTAGACAATTTGTTCTGAAATTCCTCTAATTAGAGCTTGCCCTCCAGGTAATGCTCTGATCTGATTTACCAGTGAGTATAAATTAGGGACATTATGCAATTAGCCCTAAGACCACAAATGGAAGGAACAGCTGGGTGGCTCGGAGGGGAAGTAAACAAACAGCTCCTATGAGATTTCTTAATAAAAAATAATAATAAAAGCCCCTTCTTCTAGGCACAGTCTTTAGTGAATGCTTCTGCAAGAAGAGAACATTTGTTTTGAAATATGGCTCTTCACATTTTGCATCAGGCCGGTACCTCTTCAGGCCTCTGTGAAGGTTCGCTGTGCATTCATATCACCTAGGAGCCACCTTATTCGGGAGATATTAATACTTTAAGTAATTGGTAAAAATATCTTTGCTGATTAGCAATGATGTCATCCATTTCCTGTAAGTAACATATAAAGCCACCTCCTGACTCTTCTGCAGTTTCTGCCTTCATTTTTGCTCCTGCCTATCTCTCTAATCTTAAGTATAATCCTCCCATTTGGGAGAAGGCTTAATAAAAAAACAAATTCCATTTAACATATGATAAAATCTAGTGGGTAGAAATACTGCTTTACAGATACTTTAATGTCGTGGAGGTTTCCTGAATAATAAAATATTGTGATAGTAACACTCCTGATCTGTTTTCTTTTTTTTTTTTTTTTTTTTAGGACAGTAACATCTCTAATTTTTTTTAGAAATATTCAAAATTCAAAAATCTTTTACCATCTCCAAATAGATAATATAAGTAATTAAATACATACACATTTATTTTTCAATAGTAAAGCATTAGTCTTAATATATGTATTAAAGTTGCCAGACATGGCTTTTAAACCAAACGGAAAGTAAAGCTTGCTCTGAGTTACAGTGGCCACTCCAGCAAACTGACTGAGAAAACCTCAGGAAATTTTCTTTGGCCCTGCTTCTAATGGCTTGACATCTGACCTTGGATAACTTCAGCAAAACGAGAACTGCATGTGGGTACTGCTCATCTGTGAATGAAGAGATGAAAATGCAGAAAATGCCAAACTCAACATCTCCCCAAATGGAATGGCTTCTCCCAACATTAAGATTCCAAGGATACTATTCCCATTGATGGAAGGTCATTGACTATGTCAGGGGGCCTTTCTCACACCTCTTCTGCAACCAGTGATGGCCTGAGGCAAGAGATCACCCTGAAGTGGAAACCTGAAGTTGTATTGCAGCTTAGAAAAAATAAGAGCTCATGCCACCGAAATGCTCCTGCATTGACTTTCTCATCTGATTATACAGTCACAACTGCTCCGATCCACAGACACTTCTGCCAAGGTGCCTACATAAAGAAACCATCCCTAAATTCTCTACCTAGCCAAGCAGTGATTTAATCTTTAGACAACTCCTCGCTCATCAGCTTAAAATTAAACATGAAGATTAACTCACTGGCCAAATGGATACATAATATAATAGATCATTTAAACAAACTATGGGAAGGAAGATGCGTGGATAGCAAACTGTGATGCAAGAGGAAAGATCTCTGCTTTCATGTATCACAAAGCATTCCTGAATATTGACTCAGATCATGTCCCTGAAAAGGCTGACATTCCCCTTCTTGCTGCTGCCTATTTCTCTCCCTGTAAATACACGAGATATATGGGAGAAGGAAATAGGTAGAACTCCTCTCTTCTTATATGTTATGTGGGGCAGCTGACTCAGGTCACAAAATACTAACTTTGTCATTCGTATGGCCCTGCTTCCTAAGCCACAGTAATTCCTTCTGCTATCCATAAGCTTCTTTATGTATGACCTGTCCTCAAGCTTCCAATCCCCAAAGAAATTTTCCATCGCCACACTTCCATATAAGATGGAAAATTCTTCTAAATCTTACCAATCGATTATTTCACTAGGCATTCTTTATTAATACTTCATTTTTACAATACTGTCAAGCATTTACATCAAGTCTCCTGGTAATATCCCTATTATCCCTAGTAGGAACCTACTAGGTCATGAATCTCAGTGATAGCCCTTGTAACACCAGTGCTACACACCACACTCTGAATATTTCAGTCTGAAGCAAACATCAGCAGTAGGACCCTGTTTGTATATATTCACTACACTAAGAATTTTAGATTGAATAATATAACATGATGAATTACTAAAAAAGATGTCACTATGTTCAACGTATACATATCCAAAGCTACCTACTGATTTCGCACACTTTTCTATCATTTGAAATATGTTTTGGACCTCTTTCCTAGTTAGAAATAGTTAGAAATAAACATGTGGCACTATCTTCATTTCATGATATTGCATTTACCATTGATTAAAGCCATTAAGATTAATCAGAAAAGAAGATAGGTATGTCTTATAGATACATTCTTTTGCTGGAGTAGAGGTTGAAATGCTACCTGCTCTGCTCAGTTTTAATATTATTTTTTGTTAAAATGGCTCTCAGCCAAGAAAACACTAACACAAGCCATCAGAGACTTCACATTTCTGTCCTAATTAGAATCAATCTTCTTTTGCTACTTTCTCTGTCTACCCTCGCTTACATACTTTAAAAACTTTTTTTTTTTTTAAATTGAAAGTACTTTATAAACATAAATGAATAAATGACTCATTTCTCCATTCCTTGAAGTACAGGGATTCTTTAGGATTCTTTCAATAGTGCATAACAAAATAAAGCACCATATAATATAAAATAGCATCATTCCAATCAGAAAAAAAAATAAAAATAAAAAAAGAAGAATCTATATTGAAGACCACAAATAGGGGGGCCGTTTTCTCCACAGAAAACCTGCATTGCCAAGCAGTCAAAGTCAACCTCCCCAGATGTGACATGTATTGGTTAATGTTATTTTATAAGACATTTTACTCCCAAGCTATTCCTTCTCTGTACTCTCATTAACTCTCATTAACTGTCTGGCTCTTATTTATCAGACTGTTAAAATAGAAGCTGTCTGCATAAAGACAAGTTTTCTGCTTTGTTTTTAACAGAACTCAGTGTTTTTCAATCATAATCATCTGTACAGATAAAAGATTGCAGTTCCAAAAGAGTACAATTAACTTTTGCCATTACTGTGGCTGTTTTCCTAATTTTTTTTTGAATACATATGTTCTGACTTCGAATCTATCTGGTTCCATACTACAGTTTCAAAAAGAAAGAAAATCAGTATAGAACAATAAACTTATGCAATATTCCAGAAAACAGTCATCACAAAGTTGAAATCAGTTTGAATCAAGGCATCATTTTGTGTTTGATATAAAGCAAATAGTGAATTCCTTCCAAGTCCATTCAGAAATAAAGCAAGCCTAGAGGCATTTTTTTTTTTCCTATGGGACAAGCAGAACTGCATTCAAGCCAGAGAGAATCTTGATTAAAAACAACAATTTTGTCAGGGGGAGTCTTCATTACGGTGAGATTTGCCTAGAACTAGATGCATTGGTTTCTCAATGTTTTTACCCTAAAAATTTTACTTTTGAGGATATATAAAATTATACTTATATTTATATATAATTTGACTTATAATCATGTATATCTCTGCAATGCATGCCAGGTATTTCAGGGGATGTATTGCACAGCCACTGGGAGTTCAATCAAAATATATATATTACATATGTGGCTTTTATTAGTACGTTAAATGGTTGCACCCTAGGATGCTGCTGTGTCATACTGGAACATCAAACACGTAGTTTGGCATACTCCAGAAAAGAAAATGGTACTAATAAAAGACACAGCAGTATATGGGGCTTTCAGCTGTGATTGTAACTTCAGATCACAGGATTTCAGTTGTCAGTGCACGAGGATGAGCATCTGAGAAAGAAAAGTTGTACTTCAATGAATATTTTGTATTTACCAACTGTCGAAGAATGAATAGCTATAGCATCATTTAAACAGTGAAAGCCTTGCATGGTCTTGTCACGCAGTTATAGCAAGGACTACAAAAAAAAGGAAAGAACAAGTTATATCTAGATCTACAGCCATTTGAAAGTCCTCTCCTTAGGGAAATCACAATTTTGTGGACTTGAGTGTCAGCAAGTGAGGAGGGTTAAAAAAGGATAAAAAAAAGCTATTTCAATTTTTTTTATATTTTTTTTTATAATAGAATTGCTGAAGAACCTGAAAATTTTCTAAGTCTTTTTTTTTCTTTTTCCTCCCCTGTGACTCTCTATAAGGATAAAATTGGGAATAACAGTAAGGGTGAATTAAGTCGATCCTTGTATATATATACAGAAAAGGACTGTGTAATGTGAAATCGGCTACTGCTGTGATGTTATAGTAGAGACCAAGCAATTTATCTGCATATATCTGGGATGTATGAATTTCTCACTAGTGGCAAGTGAATTATGACCATACATTTGCTATACCACAGAAAGCCATCAGGTATTCTGTACAAGGACCTATTCTATATATATATAAAAAGAATGTATCTTTGAAACTCTTTGGAGAGTTTTAAAGATGTTATTGGTATTTTTTCTTAGCTATAAAGTTAGTATCATAGTACAAATGTCATGTGAATGGTCTTTATGAGACAGAAGGACTGGAAAAGAATATGAGAGAAAAAACAAGAGAAAAATAATTTGCAAACTTTAAAACTGATTTGTACTACCTCAGTGTTGTTCTTTTAGGCAAGTTCCTGTAGAGGCAGTTAGAGAGGTAATCATTCTGTTTCTAGAAATATATTCTGCCTTCACTACTTAAAATGAGAGACTTGCTGAGATATATAAAAGGAAGGCTAACTAAAAAAAAAAAAAAAACACAATTTGTTTGACAAGCAGGAATGTAGAAAAAAATACTTTCAGCTGAATAAAACAAATTTTGTTGTACTTTTACTTAGAAATGCTTAATTGCTGAATCATTTTTGTTAGGAGATCTTGTAAAATATGAATGCCATCTCTGAAACATCCTAATTAAATAATACATGAAAATACAAAAAGCTTTGTTTAGATCAAGGAACTCACTCGCAACTGAAAAGGTCTTTGAAACTAAAAGTTTTTTCTAAATTTCATTTAGCTATTTTTCTGAGTGGGACTCCAGAACTCATCAGAAAACTAATCTGGAACATCTGGAAAATACTGTTTTGATACAAATGTTATGGCTTGAGTATCAAGACCACAGGAAAAAAGAAAAAAAGAAGAAGAAGAAAAAAAAAAAGTCAAGGGCTTTTCATTGCTGATGAACCAGAAAACTTCATATACTTCTTCATAGGAAAAACTGTAGAACAACAATGTAGTCCCATTTTGAGTTTTACTGAAACAATCTCAAGTTGAAAAGAAAAATGCAAGAGAATATAAGCAGTAACTACAAGTATTAATTATTATCAGAACACATTTGGTATTTCTAGCTGAAATGAAGATGGTGATGAAAATTTCTCTCTAAATGAAGATAGTCTGTTTAAAACATCAGTTTGATGCTAGATAGGCATAAAATTACTTTTTTAGCTAACAGTCCTTAAGCTCATCATTTTGAGTGCATGTAGAGAAGGGCAAAATAAATTCCACTTTTGCAGTTAATCTAGTGGCTGCTCTAATTAAGATCAATTATTCATGATCAGCATTATCAATGTGAAAATAATACTTGTTATAAATGAATAACTTATGTTTATGTGAAGGTTAATGGTTCTTCTACAAGTTGGATAGTGCTCTTCTAGAGGTGTGTCCCCCAGAAAATACACTATTAAAAGATTATCAAAATAATCCTTTCTGCTTCTGTAGAAATTCTCATTTCTGCTCCTAGAACTTCTTGATATATCTACCTGTATATCTGACTTCTGCAGACATGGGACAGATAGTCTCATTTTCACCCAGCTATAGGGAACATCATGACTGGTGAAAAACAGATATTGCTTTGGCAGACAGAAAAAAAAAAATGGGTGTTGGAAAAGCGCAGTTCTGGCCTGTGACAAAGGTCTGTGCAAAGGACATAGGTCTATGGGCCCAGACTATTTCCTTGTGATCTTCACGTTCATATGCACAGAAGGGGCTGAAATCTAGTTCTCCATGTTTTAACCTACCATTTCCTACCATTTTAATGCTCCCAGGCCCTGTCTATGTAAAGCAGCATGCAATATATCACGTGTGATATGAACTGTGTCAATTCAGCTAACGAACAGAGAATCTCCAAAACAGACTCCCTGGCTCAAAGCAGCACAGTCCCTTTAATCTCCTCAGTATAGAGCTGAGAACTCTCTCTTTTTTTTTTTTCCCCCCCCCCAGATAAAATCAGACCCCTAAATAAAATTCATTGTCCTAAAAAAGCAGAAAGAGGACAAAGAAAAGAAAAAGAAAGAAAAGGCAGGGGGAGGAAAAGAAAAAGCAGAAAATGAGAATAAGAACAAGAAAAAAAAAAAAAGAAAAAAGAAAAAGCGCTTACAGTGGATGTTAATTTTGCTTTCCTAAAAAAGATATGTGCGAATGATCATTTGACTAATTACATGGACCAAATCCAAAAATATGTTCTCACTGTGTTGCTGATCCAAATATTTACAATTATGACCAAAAAAGAATTAAAAATTTTCACCAAGAGTCCCCTCAAGATCCTGTCTCAATGGATATATTTTCCTGCAGTCACTCACAACAACATGTATCAAAAGCAAAATGAGAATGCAGGTAAATAGCAGCAATGTAAAACAATGCTTGAGTCATACCTGATTTTGTTTGCACTGTTTGCAGAGAGCTATGAAGAAAGACTACAAAGAGAAACTTGATGTCCATTCCTGGAATTGTATCCTTGAGTCTGACCCTGTCTGTGAACTTATTCATAAACATTGTGTACACAAAATGCGTTGTATAAACTGCAGGATTTGTTTTACTGCTGAAAAGTCAATGTTCTTCTCCACTTAACCACTCAAGATGGTGTTAGAAAACCACATAAGGTCACTGGTTTTATAAAGTAAATATTAAAATGTTAACAAAAAGAAACCTCCATTCATAAATGAATAAAACGAACATTCAGCTGAATACCAGAGAAAGCTTTTAGGATGCACAAATAAAGGAAAAAAGCTGCAGGAGCCAAATATCTTACTCTTCATAGAAAGAATTTTAGACCAGCATATATTCCTGCTTTTGAATTCAAGATTTACAGAAACAACTCAAAGGTTTTTGCTTTTGTTTTTTCAAAAAAGAGAAATAAGCAGTGATTACAAATAGCCCTGCATCACACACGTTCCCCACTGAATCTTGAAAGGATTCAGAAAGTCTCTATGGGGAATGGCTGCCTCCTGTATTTGTTGGGTGTCTTACAGTGATGACGGCCTTTGCCGAGGGGGGCAGCCCCACGTGCTCCGGCTGCGCTCGGCTCTGGTCGCTGGCCTTGTGCAGTGTTATCTGCTGAATTCCAGTGCTCTACAGAAATACTCTTTAATCTCACCAAGGACCACAAGGAACATTATGCCTACAGCCCAGTCAAGACAGTTAAATTCTGCCGTGCTCTCATCTTTGTGTTTTACGCCTACAACAACAGGGCTTCACGGGGCTGAAGAGGCGGTTCAGATTTCACTCCTGCGGACCCACACGGGCGGTTGTCGCTGCACAGCCCCGGCAGCGAGCTGAGGCGCAAGCGGCTCCGAGTGAGTAGCCGGGTCCTGGTTACTCCTTTTCCTTTGAAAGGACAATTCAGTAACCAGTTTGGCTACTCTCACCTTTATCTTACATGATGTCACAACAGATGTTTATAAGGTTCCTTTATGTTATAAAAAGATGGTATCTATCCCTAACAAGATGAATGTTGGCTTCATCTTAAAAATAAAAACAGCAATTTAAAAATCACAGGCAAAAGCAAAGAGCTCAGTGTTAAAAAAAAAAAAAATTGCCAGCTCAAAGTGAATCACCAATACTGATTCAGCTTGAGGTAAAATCTGGATCTGGTAGTTTCAATTTTCATTTAAGCTTTAGCTGACCTAACCAAAACATATGAACACGCCAAGAAGGGTAAAAAACACCATCTTCTGAGATGTCTACCTCTCTGGTCAGTAAAAGAGTATTTAAGAAAGAATCTTTTGGGGAGGGTTTCCACATCTTCTCTTCCTGCTTGAAACCCAGAACTACAGCAGACACATGTATGTTGAATGAGTTATCAATAAAAAACTTTATAGACTTCTGTTTAATAAAGAAAATATAGATAGGCAACCTTTTCAAGACATATGAAGAGTCAAGAACCACTGATAATGTGTGCACAGGAATTAAGACCAATATTCCAGAGAACGACACTGTAAAACATTCATGCAACATTCATATATAAAACATTCAGCTACATGCAGCTGCCTTTTAAGGCCGCTTAACATGCTTCACCAACCTTCTCAGTCCACCTACCGCTTCTCAGAAAGACGCACCACTGTACCACGGGTGTGACTCTCACTGAACAATTCTTTTTTGATTCCTGTAAATATGGCTGTCCTTATAGAAATGCTACTGCAGGATCTCCCAAAACGCTCCCGTAGTTCTGCCTCAGAAATCAAGATGAGCCAGCACACATTCTTATGGCCTCACTGTGAAGATTTAAATTTCATTGGCTGCGTATAGCTTTTCTCCAGGGATGTTCTGAGAACTTTTTTATGATAACATAACTTTTAATGGCTTTTGTCATCATCTTTCTGATAATGATACCCATGATATGTCTTTCTGGGTGAGAAGATATCCAATAAGACACTAAAAAAGAACTTTTTTAATATTATTTAAAATACCTTATATTCATACACACAGTTAAAAGGTCCATGCTTAGGCAGGGACTTTATTTTCTTTCTACCTGTCCAAGAGAGAGCTTTGCTAATGCTCCTGTGCACAAAATGGTGGCAGTTTTTCATTTAAAGTTTATTGATTTGTTAAAGCTTGTGTAAACTTGTACCTTACAGAGGTGTGAAAAGTCTGCAACTGATGTAATGGCAACAGCTTGACATTTCCTTGAGGTTTTTCCTTGTAAAAGGAGTAGTGCTGACTAAAGGAATGTTCTGAACAGATGTTTGTAACTCAAGCGACATTGGTATTACTACAGTTTAAAACACAGTATGTCTTTGAACCTTTTTAAGAAAGTATTTTTATTCAGGAGCCAGCATTTATAGACAATATTTATGCCTAAGTTACAATGGAGGCATTTATAGTACTGTACGTCTCAGTGAGTTCATAGTTCAGTAAGGCCTGAGTAAACCTGCTGAACCCTCTAAGCTGAATGAATTCTCTGTTTGCCCTTTAATAACTTCTTCCTAGTTAAATAAGCAGAATGACTCTGTGAGTGAATAACAACAAAAAGAAAGATGGTAATGCTTTGTCTTTGGAAAAGAAGTTGCTGCTTGCTCTAAACCAAAGATATTTTTGGTACGAGTTTTATGTTATTGGTATTATTATATACATTCATACAGATCTGTGGATAAACCTTCTAGTTCTTGAAGGGGGCACCAGCAATTAACTTCAGGGAGGACTGTGTGGTGCTTCTTTTAGATATCTACAAACAGCAGGTTCCTTGTTTAGGTATTTACCTAAACAAAGATGGTGTTTAGGAACATGTAAGTGGAATTAACAACGGCCAGGAAGGAACTAGTGAGATATGCAAAGGAGAAGAATATTTGACATCTTATCTTTTTTTTTTTTTTTCCTATGCTTGGATTCCTAATGATGGCCAAAATTTAACATGTCTATAAGGCCTGGATTCAGAGCCTGGACTTAGGTGCTCTGTGCAAAATGTAACCTAAGAAACCAGCCAAACCTGCCAGAAGATGCCAGAAGGGCAAGTCTCAGACCTACTCTGCAACTGCCTTAGTACACTCACACTAGCACTGGCAGGATGGCTGCATTCCTAACACACCTGGTAATAACATACGCAAACCCAGATTCATCCTTAGAGAGCCTCAGGTGCTGAACCATGAGCCTAGTCCCCTTAGGCACCCTCTGCAAGCAAATCGTGGTGGTCACTCCTAAAAGGCAGCAGCACAGTTCTGCGGGCTGAGTCACTCTTGGGGAGAGCGCATCTCCCTTTACTCTAATGGGATATTAAGGAACTAAGGCCCTTAATGTACTTTTCTTTAACGCCTAAAACTAGGTGGGCCGAGCCCTCCCAGGGCATTAGGCTGACATCTTCCCAGTCTGAGGTGTTACTTGTGTAGCGAATATATATTACACATTTAACAAGGTATCACTTGACATGAATTCAGGTTTCACTTGAGTTAAGCCCTACCAGGAGAATGCAGGAGGTGTGTTATTATCTTTAAAATAAAGTGAATAAAATATCAGATGAAGGTCTTCTTTAGTGTCTTAGAGGCTTGAGACTCATATCTTTGAGCAGGTCCATACCACTTTTCTGGAAATAAATTCTGAGTTGTCACTAGCACAAGCCTGTGTTTGTGAAGGCAATTTGAGTTCATATATGTCCCTGCCACCATGAATACAGAAAGTGCAGTATAGAATACATGAGCACACCTTTTCAAGACAGAAGAGGAACTTTGAAGCCAAGAAACTTTATTAAGATTTTCTGAAATAGTGTTTAAGATGTATTTCCCAAACCTTCAGTACTTTGGAGTTGAACCAAAGATCCGCTGAACTCAATGCAGACACTGAAATTAACTTCACTAGGCTTTAACTCCAGGCTACATCTGTTCTCAGAAAACTTCTTTCCAAAACTGGCACAACCAAGATGTGCTCGGCCTCCTGCCCGCTCGGCCAGCTGTCCATTGCATATAAGGACACTGACCACGTCCTTTGCCCACTGTGGAGGACCCTATCGGGGGGAGCAGAAACGTTCCCCCAAACGTCTCACCAGATGCCGTCCTGAGAGACAAAGTGTCTGTACAAACAGTAAGTCTGGTCTTGTGGGAAGTGCCAGGGTCATTCCCCCTCAAATAATGTTGGTATATTGATATGTCTGAGTAACAGCCATTTCGACTATGTTTTTGACTCTGCTTTTTAATGATTTCCTTTCATGATTGCAGTTTCATAAAAGGTGCTAATTGGCCTTCATGTCCTGGCAGAAGGTAAAAACTGGATGAAAAGTGAAACACTGTCACTCCTCTGTTTATGTAATGTAGCATTTAAATGTACTATGAGGAGACTGCACATTACTGCATATTTATCTGCAGCGCATCAGTCCCACAAGGGCTTCTTTCCTCTCCCAAACTAATGTGGCCATTCCTAACATCCCTGTTCATCAAACTTCAAACACACACCACAGGAAACTTGTTCCTCTAACAAATATTTCCAAGACACCAATGGAAACAGCACAAAAGAACCCAAACCCCATCCAAAGCATTTCTGCTCAGCTGTTTGATACAAACATTGAGAAAAAACATTTCATCTTTTTCAAACGGACCAGGCATTGCTCATGTGTTTCCAGACACACAAAGACAGCATGTGTAACTATATGAATGCCTCTATAATTAGAAAAATACTTACAGAAGAGCTAGCTATTTACATGGGCAGAAGAGGTAATACCCTTTTCTTCATTTAAAGTGCACTATAATATGGCTGCCTTAACTATTCCCCCCACCTGCATGTTAAGAACCTCAGGAGTTCTTAAAAACTAAAGGAGGCAAGAAAATGAGTTTACAGCATAACAGTCTACAGGGGCTCAAAATAGAAAAGAATCAACAACAACAAAACAAGGAGTGATTGTGGTTGGAGTAGAAGGCTGCAGAACAGATTTTACTTGACAAATTAGACCTTGGTCCAAGTTCAGATCTGATGTGTAGGTAAGTTTAAGGGAGAATAAAGTGATGTAAATTACATCTTCTCTCACTCTCTTAGCTCATAAATTACACCAGTCCTCATACGACCCAACAACTTGTGTGGAAATAATATCGTCTGCACCTTCCCCTTCTGGTTCCTCGCCTACCACATTTATTAAAGAACTCTGTACATAAAATGTGATAAAACAACCTGGAAGCAATATTATGCATAATTCTACTCTGAACCTATTCTTTCTCTTACAACTCAGTTTAACTCTTTTTTTTTTCTCTCTCTTCAGAACCATTACAGAGTAAAACTTGAAGATTAATATCTGCAAAGCTCTGATAGTGCTCACAGTTCCCAGCCAATTCCAAAGACAGAGAGAGTACATGACAATTTTGGAGTAAACAAAACATTTCACCATGAATGGCAAGTATGATGAACATTTAAAAAAGAGCAAATAGTATTATATATCACAAATTACTTTTTACAGAAAAGCTAATTCAATAATTGTATTGATTTTTTTCATGAAAAAAAAAAGAAAGTATTAGCTTCAAACACAACATCCACAGCTCTGCACTTCAGTGTGTGCACACAAACACATCCTCTTATCATTTTCTTTCGTGGGTGATTTATCAGACTATGTCTATATTACAAGCATTTAGCCAGTATAGGCAAGCAGATCTTCATGCCACGCCAGCAAAACCTTTTTTTGGTAACTGTCTATTGAGACCCACCCTAAGTTTTCCCCACTCTTCAGTGAAACTCCCCATGTTGACAAAACAACATTTTTATCTCCATAGCTAAGTTAATTAGTGATTACAATTGTTCATAACCCCTAGCAAAATATACTTGCTGAAGGCTGCACTGAAGAGAAGTTTCCGCGTTTACAGTGTAGCTATAAGCTGTGCTTTGTGTCCCTGTGGCTCTTCAGAACTCGGACTAAGGCAGCCCCTCACTTCTTACCCACGCACGTCAAGGCCTTGTGAGCCGTTGGTCCAGAGGCTGCACACGCAGCAGCACCGCAGCCCTGAGGTTAATAGGGCCCTGGTTCTCAGCTGCTGCTCAAACAAAAACCTGCAGCACGTATCAAATGTTATACAGGTATTAGGATCAGCACATATAATATCAGTTCCTTCAATCTTACAAGGCTCTATCGTTAAAGAGCATTATCTTTCCCATGTAAACCCCGGGAAGGCAGAGAAGAATTAATAAACCTTCACTCCGTGACCTGTGCAAAGGCAAACGTGCAGCCCAGAGCTAACAGCTAACTCACTTTTGCAGCCTCTGGAGATCTGACAATCTCCTGGCTCTACCCTTAGGTCCATAAACAGTGCAAGGGTGGGCTGAACATTACAATAATAAAGACTTGTCCTCATAAGCAAAGCTGAAATAGGACATATCTGGGTCTAATGTGGACACAAAACAGATTCCAGCCCCCACCTTTAGCTCTTCATTCCATCATGCTTTGATCAGTAACTACATCCCCAGCACTGTTTCTCATTCCTATAGTTAGAGCTGGAATTGCTAGACTAACTGTCCTTCTTTTGGCTGTTCTAGAAAAATCTAGAAAAAAAAATTGCATTCAAAGGTAAAGCCAGAACATTTTACTTAGTTTGGACTTTAAAAAAAGACTTTTAAAGATAAACTTAGTGGGCCTTTGATTTCTTTGCAAGTCTAGAAAGCAAAACATTTTATTAGAAAGTGCTAGAATTAAATCTTTGAAATTTCTCAGACTTCCCTGCATAAATAATTTGGCGAAGCTGACATAAATTCACAGCATCTTTCAGAAGCACTGATTGCATTTTATGCCAAAAAAAAAAAAAAAATGCTTTGGCCAAAGTATTCCACTTCACGCTATTTAGAAATCGCATCTGCTGGAACTCTGACAAGCTCAGCTCTCAGCCAGTGCAGGCGTGCAGGACATCTTTTGCATGATGCAGGCCTCCTGCACAGGTTCAGCAACTGTCCTGAGCAAACTAACACCAGCCTTTCTTGATGCTCAAGTGCCTGTGACCCGCTTCCTCAGTCACTAGATCAGGAGTTCTGGGTATCTGCAGAAGCCCATGATACTCCAGCTAAAATTATCCAAGTGTTTCTTCCTTTCTCCTTAGATTGAAGCATGCCTGTTTTTGAGAACTTAGAAACAACAGAATCGTATTTAACTGATTTTTAACATCCAGATCAGTTTTCCTATATCCTTTATCAGTCCAGTAAATCCATGACTTTTTTTTTGCAGTAAAACTCTTTTTATCAAGAGTGAAACACCTAATAATATAAAGCTGCTGTTCAATTATATTCATTCTAATTATTTTATGAAACAAAATAAGTACCCCAAAACCACACATTCTACTTGCCGAATCAGTTTCTCATTTCAATAACAAAGAAATTTATCCATCTGTGCAAATCTTGTGCCTCAAGATATGAATGAATTCAGTTGAATCTTCCTTGGTTCCTTACTGACCTGCTGTTTAGGGCTCCTTCTAGTCATAGCACTCAAATATGCACTACCTGCCTTTCTAATTTATGGATTTTGTATTCCTTTCTGCATGGTACTAACACCTCAAGAGGGGAGAAGAGTAAAGCCCTCCCTTGGTTAGCATAGCCTGGCTCTCCTGGAAGGCTGCAGTGAATCCCAACATCCTAGTGAAAGCCCCAGTTTTTTAATTATACTTCCTTGTACCCAGGAATTATTGTACTTCCTAGGTATCAGCAACAATTACCAGGCTGAAGCAGATGAAAAAAAAAAAAAAAAAACAAAAACTAAAATAGTGAGAGCACTGTGAAACCACGAGAGCCAGAGTACGGAACATAGCCTAAAGGACAGAAAATCCTAACTCAAGCAGAACTGAGCTTTTCCTCAATGAAGACTGAGTAAAAGTTTTTAAGCATTGTGAACAGAAATAACTGACACAGGAAATAGGATTTGCCATAATGAATCAGATCACTGGTCTTTTTGGTCTGTTATCTAGTGCAGTGACTCTAGAAATGTCCAGATGTTTTAGAAGTTTGAGGAGGAAAAAAATCCAAGCCCACTGTGCAATGTTATACATGAATGAAAACTATGAATACTTTCTTATCTCTGCCGGCAGTTTTATTAGATCCTAAAACACGAACACGGTTAACTTTCATCTGACCTTTTAAAGTAACTAAGCTAGTAATGGTCCAAAAATGTACTTTTCTGACTGTTTTCCTGTAAAGAAACTGAGACAAGAACAGGTACAAAGTAATTTTCATTATCTATATGATTTTTATTTTATTTTATTCTATAAGCCTTTTCCCGAGAGATGAGATGATGATCCTGCTTGGTTAACCATGACTAAGAGAGGTTGTCTGTGTGTACAGAGGCATTAGAGGATTAAAATTAGGATTAGCGTATGATTGTTGGAAAAGCATGAAATCTTTCCATTGCTGAGGCTTGGAAAAACCTTGTATGCCCGGTTATTGTCTGTGTGCTACAGCACATTTTCCTAAAGTGAAATTTGGAATTCAGAAAGCGATGGTATTAAGAAGCTTCTGGCAATGTTTTTCTCAAAAGGAACATCACTGGGAGCAATAAATAACAAAACACTTCAAGAAAAGGGAATAAGTGATCTTCCAGGGAATGCAAAAACAATTCAAAGTGAAAAAGCAGCTGGCAAGAGAGAAAGAGAAAATGCTGGGTCCTTAGACATCTTAGCTTTTACTTATACTCAGCATACACTCTGTTCTGTAACCATAGGAATCTTGCATTTGCTTGACTGCCCAGAAGAGAGTTAGGAAAAAGTCTAATGAAATCTACAGTGTAATAACTATACATCTGAATTTCTGTTTTCCTTATCCTGTAGGCCCCAGCTCTAACCCTAACTCAAGGACAGAGCAGAGTAATAGTGGGTTTTCCTTCTGTGAGAACAGAAAAATTAGGCCTGAAGATAAAAAATGTGACAGTGGACAAACTCGAAGCTGATTTTGACAGTTTCAATGCCATAGCAGAAGACTACAACCTGCATTATAGGACTTACTCATCTTACAGAACAGCCAACTTGTTTAGGCTATTATTTAACATCCAGAAATTGAGCTCTTTAAGAGTTTTATGGCTTGTTGGCACTGGGTCAGGAAAGTTTAGGCAAATCCACTAAAGCTGAAAACAATATGTGTAAGTTAAAATGTGTTAACAGTCCTTGAATTTGTTTCCATTCAGTACCAAAGCATTATTTACTCCTACAGGGAACTTCTAATTGCTGAATGAAAATGAAAGGCATTTATGCAGATTCACCTTACACGGTTGGTAGATTTGTCTGTAAAATTTTCCTGAATGTCTGAATGTAGCCAACACGTTAGCCTGTTTGTGTAGCTACTCTTCTCATTATACAGTAGGATACCAATTAAATCAGAGTTTCACAATTTAAACGGATGAAAAATATCATTGTCATTTAAATCAAGTGTTCAAAGCAAGGAGCAGGAGACTTTTTGTTTGTACTGGTGCTTTCTAGAAAAACCTGGTGTTCTCATTCTTTGCTTAAGCTGCTTCAGTTTTGGAGGACCTTCCCCTCTCAGCCAGTAAATTCACCAGCAAGCCATTAGATCTCTGCAGGTATTAAAACATTTTACATGTGCATGCTTATACAAAAGAAAGCAGTTATTTTAATCTAGTTAATAATTAAAGTGTCCTTAAAATTTCTTGACTTCTTTTTCCTCTTTATTAACAATCATGCACAAACAGTCATCTTTCTCATGCATAATTAAGTGCATTTTAAACAACTGTGATGCCAGCATCATAACGCCTCATCTAAGAAGCTGCAGTGCATGGTTTAAGTCACCATATCCAGCAGAAATATGCTTTCCAGGATATACATATGTCATTTCAATTAATTTCCAGTAGAAACATACAAAATATCTTATTCAGGTCTTGATTTTAGCCACCAACAACTTATTTGCCATAATTAAGCAGCTTTTCACTTGCACATCCTAGTCACTTTATATTTTTATTCTCTTCTTCTGTTTAAGTGCTCTGGGACGGAGAACTCTCTTTTTGTTCGGTGGTGTTACTGCTGATGCCCGCAACCTCCTTTTCAGGTGCAGATGCAGCATGGAAAGGAAGTGCTTTGTGGCCAGCGGTGCCTTCAGCCAGCGCCAGGTCACGAGAACAGGCAGGGCTGGGAAAGCAGCCCCAGTCCTATTGTGGGGACAGTCTCCTGGCTGGACGCAGCCATGAAGCTTCTCTCGTGCTCCACAAGCCTGTTCACCGGGAACACGGTCACCAGAGGCCAGCGTGATGCGCAGCCGACCACCGTCTCGTAGCGAGGCTGAGAAGCTGGAGAGGAACCGTGGTGCTGAGCACACTTTATCCATTCAGGAAGTGTTTACAGTGCCTGGGTTCGCCTGAGTCCACGACTAGGGACACAAGGAAAGGCAATTCTGCAACACAAGCAAAGTAACAGTAAAATGCCTATTAATGACACTAAAAATTCCTCTAGCATTTCCCATCTTCTCAAAACATACTGTTCTGTCTAAAAATACACAGCACAAAAATAATGTGTTAGTTCTCTGCCTTCTCAACAATGTACTTGGTTGTTATGTTCAGACACTTTTGTCTGAATGTGCTAAACACTCCACTCTGAGTCCTCCAAATCTCTGCTGTATTCTGACTGTTTCAGATTCCCTAGTACTGACTGGAAAATATTTCGTGTTGACTATTCAGCTATTAAACTGCTGTTCACTTCTTTCTACACCAATTTCAGTTGTCTTCTAGATCAGCAAAAAAGAAATGGTCATATTATACAGTCCAAAAAAGTAAGAGTTTGGACTTTTGGGGAGTGCTCCTCTATTTGAAAAACTGGGAGAAGAGTGTTCAGCCACTAGACATCATTCCTTCTTTTTGAATTTAATGGTCCATTTTCCCTATCTCTGTATCAAACTGTGATTGAGGTACATGAAGAGAAGGATTGTCCCAATCCAGGACAGCCTAGGAGCAGAACGAGTGGCGGTGCCTATACAGAGCAGTGGGCTCCTCTTCCCTCCCTCAGTGTCCCCACTCACCGTCACTGTAAAGTCTGTCTTGCCCAGACTTTGGTGACAAAGATCAGCCGCTCAGACACAGCCTCTCTCACACACAGAACCAAGTGCAGGTGAGGAGGAAAAAAATCCCCTCTTTTTCATAGGGTTATCACAGCACTTCCACTGTTCCAAAACTCAAGTACTACAAAAAAATGATCGGTGTGAAGTCCAGCTGCATGTGGTACAAGCATCTGAGAGCCGATGTTGACAGGAGGATTCCGAGTCCTCTATATTCTTCTGGCAAATTCCTGTAGAGCCAGGCCAGTTCCTTTAATCTCTATCATAAGTAGCTGACTCCCCATTCTATCTCTCTCTTCAAAACTCAGTTTCATTGTTCTTTTGCTATTCTGTGAAGAGCAAAAATTTGAACTTGTAAGAGTGGGATGTAGCTGATTCAGGTGTTACACCTATGATGCATCAGGTAAAGCGCCAGGTGCCTATGAAGGGCTAGGTTCTAGATTCTGCTATAGAAGAAATGATCTGTTCATCTGAAAAGGCAATAGGAGAGCACCAGATCCTAAAATGTTGTTTTACTTTCTAAACTAATGCTAAAATCCTGATTTATTATGCTTAGTTTATGATTGTCATAGTTCAAGATCTACTTCTTTTCACATTGCATTTCTATTTAAAAAGACAGAACCATCTGGTTGACCTATAATTAGAAACTAAAATACAGTAACTTAACCTTATATATTCATGGCAATAGATACATGCTAAGAAAAGGAAATTGACTCTGTTAACTGAAAGAAAAACATTCTTAGCTAAGGAAATATCAGATTGACATTAAGAGTAAGTTTGCAATTTTGACCTATCTCAAAAGTTTAGTATGTTGCTATTCTGTGTAAGTACAGACTTCCACATGCATACAGGGTAGCCTGTGCCCCTGCATGTATCTGTCACTCTAACCCAGAGCTTCGACAGTCTTTCAATAGTGAAATAACATGTATCACACTGGTCGACCTGTATTTTATTATAGATAGTGTAAGGCAGATGCAAAAAAAATGAGCAACCTGGAGATACAAGTGCCCTTCTCTTCCTTTTTCATTACAGTTGGCTGCCCGTGCTTTATGCATTAGTGACAAATCACATTGCTATTTATTTTTACACAGTCCTTAAAATGTGGAAGATGCTAGCGAAAAAACAGATGCCACCAAGACTGGCCCCGTTCCTGCCTTCCGCTCCCTGCCGCTGCAGAAACCCAGCCGCCCTGGGCGAGCGGCCCGCCGGCCGGGGCACCCTGACTGCGGCAGAGCCCGGCTCTCTGCAGCCACCTCGGCGGGGAAGGGCCCTAGGGCGCTTCATGAAGAAGGTCCCACAGGCGCCTCCCCTTGAGAACAGCCCTTCTGCTCCTGCTCTCCAGCGGTGCAGCGACAGTCACGCCTAGAGCAGGAAAGCCTCTCAAACGTACTCAACCGTGTTTTTCAGCTTAAACCGGATCTTTAAGAGTGTCCTTTAATTCTGGAGTTAGACAACTTATCCCACGATACGCAGCTAGTAGGTGGAGGAACCATAATTAGAAAGTAGGTAGCATGATTCCTGACTAACCGTTGCGTACTTCTACCACGCAACCTGCAGCTCCTCTTTCCATCAGATAAGATGTCTCCTTCACGGCTGCAGCACACAGAGCTGCAGTGTCGCATGGCTTCAGAGACAGATGGCAGAGACAACAGCAGGTTATTATTAACCAGCGAATATAACCTAGATAAAATAAACATCACAGACTTAAAGCTGGAGGAAAAAAAGCTGTCAGGTTTATTTTGATGTGAAAAAAAACAGAGTTGATTTTCAGAAAGTTTTAATCCTACTTGGGTAATTCCTATATTTCTAGGAAACACACGCTTAATAAAACATGGGTGATTCGGCTAATATCGATGCTCTCCAAATCCAGCCTCAGATCCACATGTGTATTGTCTTCTAGAGATATTATTAAAATACAAGTTGTTTTGATTAAAAATGAGATTAATCAGAATTTGAGAACATCCAAAGGGTTTTTTTTTTTTTTTTGTTAAAGATATTTTTTCTTCCTAGGTATTTTGATTTTATTCTATACAGTTTCACATATCATTCTTATTGTTGTATCATCTTATCAAACCAATAAGATCCAAATGTATTTAGGTTCAGAGCACCTATTCATTTTACTGTGACATTTGTCTTTAAATCTTTTTGAAGATCTGGGTGTAAGTCTTTTTATTAAATAGCACAATTTCCAAGTAATAAATGAACACATCTAATCTGTTATTTCCCCAGAAATTTGGGGTTTCTGTATAATGAGGTTAACTGAATGTGATTGTCATCCCATACAGAAGTTTGGAAATGTGCAGGAGAACCTTTCTGAAACACTTTTGTACTTCAGAAAATTACAGTCACCCATTTTTCTGATGTGGCTTTCAGAGAGCACAGAGAACAAACAGAAGTTGTGCTAAAGTTCCTTACTTTTGATAGTGGCATTTTTTTTGTAGATCATGATAATAAAAGTACGATACTAAATGCAAATGCCTGTGTCATTTCCATGCCTTAGCCTAGTTCTGCTCCAAACTAAGGCTGCTTAATTGTTCAAATGCCATTATATCTCTTTAAAAAATATATAATCTAAATTATACTGTCATGTTAGACTGAGCTTCTGTGAGACATACATATTGTACAACATCACATGAGACAAAAGATGTTTTATTGGTGAAAGGGATGTAGATATTCTGTTCTAGTCATCTCTGGTATCTTCTTTTCTGCCAATATTTAGCTATTTACAATGCCTTCCCAATAAGTTCTTGTCTGTTCTCTTCAGGTTGCAAGCAGACACAGAGCAAAGCAAGACACCTAAAGAACTGCTAGACGATTGTGCAGTTCAGCATCCCGCAAATTGAGATGGATCACCCCAGTAACCAACATATTCTAACAGAACTTGAGTTTCTCCAAAATTATCACACACACCTGAAGCAGGCAGCTGTGTAATTACAAATCTTGGCCCCTGCTCAGCATTTCTAGTATTCTTATTTCCCAATGGCTTCATTCGGATTGCTGAATGTAAGAGCGCAAGATCTAGACCATAACCTGACAAGAGGTGAAGTCGATGCATAATTCTCAGAGGGAAATCTCTCCCAAGATAAAGGGTTCTGTTTGTCCCATTAGCTTAATGATTTGTACAGGTTTGGAGGATGTTCATGTTAAATGCTGGAGAACAACTCCTTTATTTTTTAACTAATGAGGTTATTGCTATTTATTTCAAAAGTTACATTCAGGCAGAGGCTACAAGCCTGAACTAAACACATCAGGATTATTAAATATTAACTGGGATCTCTTTTGTCAGGGAACTATACTCAAAGCTAATAAACTTCTTCCCAAAATTGTATTTCAGGTATCAGCCTCAAGCTGAGGTTGCCACTGCCCTCCCTTCACATTCAGTAGTCCTTATTAAATGATACAGTCTGATACACCTGGGATCTGACCCTGAGGTCAAGCAGGACCCAGAAAGTGCCAGGTAACCTGTGGCAGGACTTCTGTGCTTTATTGAACTGGAAAGAACACCCAAATAAGATATATGGCACATTTTACTTTTTAATAATATACTCCTTAAAATACTGTTAAAGGTTTTGTAACTAAGGCCCCATTAAACTGTTTTACCTTAAAACTGAATCAACTGTTTCCTGAGAAGTCTTTTTGAGCACAGGCCCTTTAAAACAAATTGGGCCCTCTCAGCAAAGGCTGCATTTACATTCTGCATTGCAAGGTTGGTATCACACCATAATCATCATTCTCGTGATGAGACCTGACGGGCTAACCTGCCAGAATACAGTAGATTTTTTTTGGCATGTTTCCTTCACTTTTCACCCGCCCGCCTCTGCTCTTTATAATGTATTTAAATAGAGACCAAATCGCACATTATGACAAGCAGCAACTGGGGTCAAAACCAGCCCCCACCTCCTTCCCAGTTTCCATTTGCCTGCAGCAACATGGCTTGTTTCATCTCATCCCTAGGAAATAAGCCAAATGGAGGAAGCCCTTGGTAAGATCTGTCTTTAATCTGAAGAGCTTGTCTCTGTTTCTGAAGGAAAGGCTCCTCCTTCCCTTCTCCTTAACCCAAAGTGACTTTAAGAAGTTTACAGAGAAAATTATTAAAAATTAAAATTCAACTATATCTCATAAATTTTTCAGTAAAGGGACATTAAAGTCTGGACTCTGTGAGGACTAAGAGTGGGAAAAAATGTTCTTTCCTCTGGAGCATGAAGAGGTCACACCTGCAACACTAATATAAAATAAGAAATTTTGTGAAAAATGTGCCAGTGCTACAAACAGAAGCGGTCTAAGCCTCAGAAAAGTCAAATGATTCATAAAGTCAAAATGGCAAGTCCTATTTAGCTTTGCAAAACCAATAGGTTTGGTTTGTTTTTTTTTTTTTTTTTGCAAGTCGAAATCATTTTGCTGCCTTCAGGAAAAATGGAAAAGAAAACAAATAAAAGGACACCCTATGAATATATTTCAGCTGTGTATATGTAGCACTTGACAGTTACCTACTGCACTGACTGTATCATTCCAGAAGTGGTGTACATTTGAGAATCTTCC
This sequence comes from Nothocercus julius, assembly GCA_013398735.1. Classification (NCBI taxonomy): domain Eukaryota; kingdom Metazoa; phylum Chordata; class Aves; order Tinamiformes; family Tinamidae; genus Nothocercus; species Nothocercus julius. The sequence goes on from VZSV01000014.1 coordinate 2,320,683, forward strand.
TTGCCCATCAAGGATCCCAGCACTGCATGCAGAGAAGCTAAATGATATGTAAAAAATGGTAAAGATGATTATTTAAACTTCACTGTCTAATAGCTATGTGAAAATTATTTTGTTGCCTCTAGGCAAAAGATCTCTGCAAATGAAGACATGCAAGCAACAGAGTCTCATGACAGCTGGATAGAGTTTCCTGTCTGATAATTTGTTTGCTGTTTTCAAACTGAGCGCAAATTAGGTCTGAAGATTTTGACTGCTGAAAATATACCTCAGCATGTGCGTGCAAAACATTCAGGTGAAAGCAAGACACATGTCATGTTCAAAATCTTTCAGGCATATTCTAGGGGGATAGATATGTAGGATCTACCGCATCCTAAGCACTGCATTTTACATGGAGGGGTAAGTCACATTTTCCAGGTATGTGAGGTTCAAGAAGCCACTGACAGTCACGCAGGGAATTGTCATGGGTAGAGTGGCCCTGAAATTTTAGTCAGCAAGGAATCTGTTGTTATACTAATTATTTAATTAGACCCAAGTAAATTCATGTACTTCTAGACTTGTCAGATGCTTCCAATTCTAACAGTTGGTTTAACAAAAGACACATCTTGTGATTAGGCAGAATTGTGAGGAAGAAACTATAAACACTTAGAATCATTCTAACTATCCATCAGTGGTAGTGATAAAACAACATCTCTTCATAAACTGTGATCTATTACGGTTGTACTAACGGGTCTTTTTCACAGGGCACATCCATACATACAGGCTGGCTAAATAGACATTGTAAGAAAATCTGACATGTCCTCCACAACTTCCACATATCTGTAAACTATTAAATGAAGGGCCCAGATCCCGCAAAAGAACTATTACAGCTGTTAAGCCCACCTATAAGAATTTACAGTCTACTCTACTTACCACATGAAGGTCTGGAAAACTAATAGTAATGGGATCCAACTGAGAGAAAAAGCATGTCAAAGCCTCTTCTACTGGGCTATGAAACAGTTTGTGAAGAGAAGTGTTAAAATCTATCCACTGAGACTTCCAATACGGCTAGGCAAATAATGAGAAATAAAGTGTTCTAAACAATATATTTGAAAAAAAAAAATCACGCCATTCATTAAAGATTGTATCATCTACATTAAACCTCCAATTAGGAAAAATATCCTTAGGAAAGCATGTATGTTTCTGTTTAACTTTATGTGTGCTAAAACTTAGGAATCAATGTCGGCGTGCTTTTAGTTAAGTATTTTCTGACATTCTGGTGTACTTATAGCATATTCCTGCCCAAAGGCCATAGTTAGTGCACTGTGTTCATGTTGTTTCACAAGTGAGCAATACTCGGTCCTCCTGATTCACACGACCAGCACCAAAAAGTAACTAAAATATTGACATTGAGAGAGGAAGGACTCATTTACATATCAAATTAATTCCAGTACCAGATGCTTACAAACCTATTAATGCTTCATGATAAGAGTGAAAGCAAGAGAAACACTGATGTTCTGCCACGCATTTCTAGCTCCTGAGCTAGATTCTCATCCTAGCAGCTAGGCCTAGAATTTATTTCTATTGTCTGTTGTTGGCTTTTGCCCAGCAAAGTGAAGGTCTTTGAGCAGTTCTCTTAGGCCACATGTCTGTATTAGAAAAATCAGTGTCACTTCAAAAACTGACAAGAAGATTATCCCATCACTTCTAGCACTATTTCTTCAGATCAAGGTTATTTCCCTTGTGATATCTATCCCTTAACCCAAATTATTCTAATCTCACATTATTCCAGTCCCAAGGAATCTAATGAAAGCAAAGTTTTTATCAGGATAAAAATGCACATGCATAGACACGCACATAGGCAGTGACTACACACATGCACACCAACATGTAAACTTGTACAGGTTCAAAATCAGCTTTTGCTTCTAAAATCATCCAAACATCAGTTGTAACAAAAATACAGTAACACTTCTGAGATACTTCAATCCAACACTGTCTCCCATTATCTAATAATGAGGAGAACCCATCTCTGACAATGTCTTCATACTGTTCTGCATGGTGTAAGGCACCTGGAGGTTCTTGACATAACAAAAGCGGTATTTAAAATGAGTCCTAATCTACAGCAACTGTTTATGAAGGAATCATCAAGGAACAAAAGTAGCAAGAATATGGGAGAGCAATTTACACTATTTATTTTCCATTATTCTTTCCTTTTTTTTTTTTCCCTTCTGCTGCAAGTCAACTGTCAACCTGTTTGAGTTTCCGTATTTTCCCAAATGTATTTCTGCCTTTCCACCCCTATCTGTTCAAAGTCCTCAGTCATGTCAAGGCTCTGTGCTGAACCCTCCGGCAAGCCAGGAAAGTGACACCATTTTCCAAGAGGAGAAGGGTGGCCTCAACACTCTCAACAGCAGCACGAAGGAACAGTCCAGCAAGGGTGACGTGGAGGGCAAAAAGAGGGACGGGGAATGAAAAGAAGCTCCTCATACATTTTGACACTGCATATAGTACTCTGCAGATTTTGAAAAATGTTTGTCCTTTGCAATTGTACAGAAATATCCCCTGAGGTCTTGTCTGATGGTATTTTCTGAAGGAAAAACGTTCCTTCTAATCAATACTTAAAACACAGTTTGGAAAACTTGTTGCTGGTTTTGACATGTATTCAGTACTAATAATATAGAAGACTGTGTTCATTAGATTGTACAGGTTTTTACAGGCCACATGGAAACAAAAAGAAGAGTCACTGAAATGAAAAAATACAAAGAAGGAAGTGAAACACAGAATTTCCCGTACTCATTAATACCAAACAGATTTAACATCTGCATTTTTAAAAGGCAAAAGAATCACCTTTGTCCTCAGAGGACACTGGACTGATGCCCCTTCTGGGGTGGAAGATACATGGAAATCAAAATGTAGAGAATGGCCTTGTCTAATTTGTTTAATTCAGATCCTTTTCACAGGAGTTCAAAGTGCAAATCAAACCAGGAACACATTTACGAAAATGACCGGTTCCAGTTGAGATCTAACATGTAAGTAGAGGTGGGTGGTCCTCAGGAGGTCCAGATGTTTGAAGCAGACAGATGCCTAGAGCTATCAGATTTTTTTTTTCCTCTGAGCAAATAAAAAATATTGAATGTGAAAAATTGAACTACCCACCTCAGAAAAAGCTCTGAAGAACTTCTGCCTATTCAAATCAGCAGTGCCTGCCTTTTGCTGTTGCTTGTTTTTACCACTTCGTAGCTTACAGCAAAGTAACATGTGCACGTGAAATTGCTGTTTTGAGATAAAAGCTGTGTCATTTTTGCAGTTAACAAAAAACATGCTTTAGTGATATTCTGGACAAAAGTCTGGTCATATCACTGTTTTGAGCTGATTTTTATAATCCAACTCCATGACTTTTTAATTACAGCAATTGCTAACACTTCATAACCAAGAACCTGTAAAATGAACTTATTTTCTTTTCTATTAAAATACTCTCAAACATCTAATTCTTTCATGCTAACACTAATGTGTGGGCAACTATTTTCAGCTACAGCTACAGAAAAGAAGATTGAAATAGAAAAGAAACTATATGTCAGTGTTATTAGTAATTTATCTATCAGTAACTCTCACTTTCAGAAGATGATGTTTCTCTAAATTTAGTAAACAATTTCAAATAATTAATGGATGTTCAGTAATAAAAGACAAATGTATTGGTTAGTTCCATTTCAATCACAACATCCTGCCTTTACTAAGCACTGACATCTGCACTGCTCACTCACCTTATCTGTGACATGTAGCATCTATCTCAGGAAGGAAATACTGGGTAGCAAAGACCTTCCCAATTCCCCAGAAAAAGCAACCATAATCAAAGACTGGAAACTGAATCCAGAAAAATTCTAATTAGAAATAAGGTTCACAAGTCTTAAAGAGGAAGTGAATAAACTCTGGGAGAAATGTCATTTGGAGAAAAGCAGCCAAAGGAAGCAAACGACATGATTCTTCAGATTTAGGCTGAGGCCTGCATTCACGTCACCCAGCTTTCCATCATTTCATGAATGCACCCCAAATAAGGCAACTGACAGCAGCTGGCATCTTATAACAGTGATTCGGGTCTTGAATGTCTTTCTGGTCTTCATTAACAAGAAGTTACCGAGGGTAGCTTGGGGTAACTTGGTGAATTTTAGAACGATGTTACAGAAAATGCCAGACCGCGTGGTTCAGTCATTCCATCCAGATTTAAATCCCCTGCTACATACTGTACTGCACCCCCTCTGTTGTACTCTGAAAGAACTCCGATGAGCCCTGATAAAGCAGTTATACCCTTCATGCCCATTTAGGTCTTGGTTTCTGCTGCATTAATCAGCAACTATGTCAAACAAGGCCTGTTCCAGCAGTGATTTTTACTAACCCATCCACTAAAACAAACACAGATTACCAATTAATTCACAGAAACCACAGAAGAGTCATCAGCTAGTGATGACTTGCAACAATAAAGTTCAATATTTTCAAACTGTTGACCTAGAAAGGATTGTATAAGACATTGCTAATTTTCTGAGTCACCTAGACAGCTCTCCATTGAGTCTAAGATAATATCTTGTAGCTGAACTCAGAACTGCTAACACAGAGTTATAGCAACTTCTCACCTAACAATTACTCATTCCCACTCTGTTGGGTGTAAATCTGATATGAAACATTCCTTGGTAGCTTCTGCCCCCACTCAGCCTACAGAACTTCTGTTCTGATTGGAAACTTGGAGCTACTTGAATATTTCTGTGGATTTTTGAGAGAAAAAAACTTATGCAGATGAGCAGAACAAAAACGTTCATGCGTGTCCCAGTTCTTCCATGCCTTGAATCTTAAACAGCCACCCATGCAAATGATGACTGTGGTACAGATATAAAACAAACAAATCAAAAATTTAGTGCTGCTTAGCACAAGTGTAAATGACTGCATAATGTGAGTGCTGAAACAGGCCAGTCAGTACGTAAGTTTCTTAAAAGAGGAATCTGACAATAAAGTACAAAACTCACATATAAACAACAGCTAAGGTTTTTTTTTTTTTTTTTTTTTTTTTTTTTGATATTGAGCATTTGGCTAGTTGGTGAGAGATAATTTTGGAATCTAAATTGAAGCTTTTATTTTGGAAAGAGCAACTATAGAGATCTAATTAAAAAGAATAAAATATGAGCTTTGACTCCCTGTTTACTATGATTAGTAAGCTGCATATTTTTCTTTCTCTATCAAGAACATACTGAGTTTTTCCCTAGATAAGATTTTCAATGTCCACAAATTAATTTGCATTTTTGGCCATATGCATACATTTAACTCACTGGTTAAAATGATTTCTTTTGCAGTCTCTAGCTAGGTGTCTCTTTCTAGATTGCTTTTGCACAGTCTTTAAATGACCAGTCTATTCCTCCTGTTTCGGGGAGATGAGTGCTCATGGTTAAGCAACTTTCCAGATGAGTTTCCAGGTGCCAAAGGCACATCCTTCTCCAGGCAAGAAAGATTGTTGCTCATGCTCTTTCTTTTGATCCTGATAGTGTTCTTAAACATAGGAGGTAGTAATATTCATTAAATTAAGAAGCAATATATTATTTTTGTTTGGTTGGTTTGTTTCCGTTGCAATATACAATATTCAGAAAAGCATATTTAAAATGAGTTCCACAAGAAAAATTATTCTTCATATATTAGCGTTACCTTCAAGATTAAGTAAGCTTGGGCTAGCTTTGGTATCTACTGCTCTCTGAATGGCCCAGTGTACTGTGCAGTTTGTTAGTCCTTGTCAGCTTGCAGGAGGCAATGACTTCCACCCTCTTCCTCCAAACCAGATCTTAACAGATCACTGTCTTTTGATCTATCCTGCCAACTCGGCAAAATAGCTCATCATTAAGGTGGAGTGTAAGAAACATCTCCTCACATTTACAATCCTGACTATCAAGTTTGAGCAGATGAAGCTTCCTCTTTCTGTTCTACAATGCCGCTGCTCTCTCTCTCTTGTAGGGTTTTTCTAATAACTTCTTTTGAACTAACTCTAGGCACTAAGGGAAGATGATATCACACAGATACCCTGCAGGCTATATGAAATTATGCTATAATACAAGTATTTGCAACACTCTACAGACTTGAAGTTCATTTTTTCCCAAAAAAGATCCATCCATGCTGAAAAGATAACCTACATATCTTCTTCCTAGAAGAATGATTATGTATTCACAACTTTGTGATGTTTCTTTATATCCAGCTTATTAGTAGATCAAATCTGTGTCACTGACCTATTCTCTTTACTACAAGCATAATTATGACTCCATGTGTTTCGTTGTTCTCCTTACCAATGAGGATTAATGTATATTTTCTAATTCACTAAGACAAATGTTAAATAGCTTAGGGCTAAAACTTTCTCTTAACCACTTCCAGAAAAAAAAAATACTGCATCAAATTATTCCTATTTATATTTACATTTAAAAATGATTATTAGCTATTTTATTCGTGCCAAATTGGTTTTGTATACTTCCTTATATTCAGTCAAAATATATTGTGAAATCTAATCAAATTAGAGCACATTTTTGATATAAGCTGTGTTGTAGGTCAACAGAAAGGCACAGCTACATATAAAGTGTTTACCTACGATATAATCTACAACCATAAATGAAAGATAAAAAAAAAAAAGGAAAAAGCTAACAGTCAGGAACATATACAATGAAAGAAAACTATATACTATATGTGCACATAAATTCACTTGTAGAGGCAAATATATGTTTTAATACATTCTAATGCCTATATTCATTCTACACAAATAGATTATGATACTGACATAGCCTTATATAGAAATTATGGATGAGTTTATAATGAAGTCACCCAAAAGAGTATTACTCAAAAGAGGTTACTCAAAAGAGGTTACTCAAAAAAGTATCACTAATCAGCAACTTCAGTTGTTAGAAAGTTTTTAATCATAAAATTTTCTACTTAAAAGTTCAAATATTTTCCCATTGTGTTATCAAGACATAGTCACTGCATAGTTAACTGCTTCTGTTTTCTTTTCCTTCCCTCCTTCAATTTTTATAATTTGAAGTAAACACAACACTAATGAAAAGCATTTTGATATCCTTGGGCATTGCTTTTTGTATGATAAAAAACAAACACCATGACTCAGACAATAAGCAAATAATCTTCTTCTCTTCCCCACTACCTGCCTACCCCAGATATGCCTCGTAGAAACTATATTTGAATAGAAATAGCTTTCCTCAGTACCTGACTTCTGCCATGGTCTTTCCACAGGTTACCAGCCAGTGATAGCTTTGTGTTAATCACAGTACACTAGGAATACCAAAGAGGGGGTATGCAGGCCTAACATGTGGAAGCATGTACTCCAAACAGTCAGGGGTAGGTACCTAAAAGAAGGATATGAATGGCAATCAGAAGGACTAGATAACCTTTGGAATTGCAATAATAAAACCCACTTTGATGAGTTTCATCAGAATGAAACACAAGGACTTACTGTAAGTCTTTTATTTGGGGCATGCATCAGGCATGTCTGCATGAAACTGAAAGCTCTTAGAATGGAAGCCACAGTAGAGAAAAGTTGTAAGAAAAACATGGGTGAAATAGTCAAAGACTGACTGTAAGCCCCCTCTGTGATGAAACCTTAAAACAGGTGGGCATCAAGCTATAAGTTTCAAATAAAGAAATAAAAGGCATTACAAGATCTCAGCTAGAATGACAGGTTTTCTGATCACGAGTATTCAAAAAATCTCATTCAAATAAAAAGTGTACTAAAAATACCTCTTGATACAATCGAGATAATGAAAAATCTATTTCCTAAAATAAAATTGAAAGAGCTGAACTTTCCTGACCCAAGAAAACAAAGAGCTAAGAGAAAATTTTTCTCATTTCATATATAAATACAACAAAGAGTTAAGTAACACAGAGAATTAAGAGTTATTCAACAACAAAAAAATGCTGATAGAGAAATTGGTATAAACACCACAAATGCTTTTATAATGTGACTGGAAGATTTCTAATGGTCAAAATGCATCCTCATCTGATTTGCATTGCCCAGTTCTTCTTCTCTTTAATAGAGAACAAAAAACAAAAACAAACAAACAAAAAAGTAAAAATGTAGTTTTAATACGGAATTTGTTGGACTATTGAATTAATATTAAGATAGAGAAGGTCTACAGAAGTGTGGAATTGGACTTAACCAGCCTGGAGGTTCCATTCGTTCTTGCTTTCCTAAACTGCTGGGTCTAAAAAATAATCACGAGTTGTGACAATAGTACCCTCCATTCACTGGGTACTATTTGAAAGGCAGTAATTAATTTCCAACACTATTCCAAGATACGACAGTCGGTTATGAAGGACTCAGACTGGACTTCACAAGGCTATCTATGAGAAAAAAAAAAAAAAGTATCCCTCATCCAATAAAAATCAATAAAAATACCATGGTCTACTCTGTAGCTTATTATTAGTGTTCAGTTCCCAACTAGGAACTCCCCAAGCTTCAAGAGCTGCACATCATTATGTAAGTGTGGTCATCAGCAACTCAGCATCGTAATTTCTTGGCTAAATTACATTTGGAGACTTTTTAAAGTCAGAGTTTTTAGTGTCTTCAAGATACTTTTGGTGCACATTGGCTATATCTGTTAAAAATCTGATTCTTTAATATCTATTGAAATGAAGATACACAGAATTATTTCAAAATTGACATAGTTATGAGGATTTATTTGTGCTTCCCAGTCCTCTCTGTACACAAATACAACCAAGCATGTGCTAACTAGGGCTGTGTATCTAACCTAATATCATAACAGTTTTAGGCTATTTCATATTTTCTGAGAGCCAAGGCCTATTTGATTCTTTTTTTGCCAGTTTATCATGTTCTCAGAAGCCTACTGGAGTGCTTCTATTTAATGTTATCTTTTTTTTTTTTTTTTTCCAAAATTGCATCAGATTCATTGTGTTTACCCCCCTGCCAAGTCTCACATTAGATCTCTCACACAGACAGCAAAATAAAATATCCAGTGAATTAATGAAATAAAGTTCAGGAACAAATATCTGTAGGAAGAATGATTGTGCGTTTGGTTCCTCCTCAAGATTATCTCTTTACTTTATCCTTGGCTGTGGCACAGACCTTTTTCTATAAGCCTGAATAATCATTAACAATACTGAGCATGCACCAACTTCCTGATAGGACCTAATTCAGAGGTGATTCAAAGAAATCAGTAAACAGTACCTAAATTTTTGTACTTGATTTGCCCATACCTGGAAAATAAATTGTAATTTCAAGACCCACAGAAACTTGTAAGATCATGTTAGTTTCAGTCATTTCAAATCCATCAGCTAGGGGTACAATACAAATGTAAAATACGATTACTCTAGAATTTCCTTTAAAATCTTTTACTGCTTTCCAGAGCCACATTTTGTCTTATGGGCCTATTGGTACTATGGAGTCCATAAAGTTATGTGGGAGTCATTATGTTATGTCCTTCATTATTACAGCTTAGCTGGCAAAATCAGACACATTCCAGGGCAGACGGCTCCTTGCCCGGGATGAACGTCTCCGTATACCAGCTGTGCTCTTCATGACCACAGCAACACTTTTGTACGAAACCGCACAAAAATAAAATGGACAGCTCAAAAATATTCTAACAGAGTATATAATTAACTTTGAGACATGGCTCTCAAAATTTTGAAAGAATTCTCAAAAAAAAGAAAAATTTCACCAAGACCGTTCTGGTGTAATAGCTCTAAGAATTTGTTTGGGGAAGGGAAAGAAATCAAGTAAGATACTTAATCCTAAACAAGGTGGTGATTTCCAGATGCAAAAAAATAAGGCACCTTTCTGGATTATATTTAAATAATTTACATTATATATTAAAAAAAAAATAAAAGCAGCACAGTATTACTACCTCTTCAACTTTGACTCTTGACTCTCTCTTTGACTCTCTACATATTTAAGTGAAAAGAATGTAAAATTTCTTTTGAAAATTCTCTACCAGATATAGTTAGCCTTTAAATCTTACTATGCAGGGGAGTTCATAGCACTAATGAAAATAGACAGGGGAATAACAGAGTTATGATTACTACATGTGGGATTTGGTGACTAAGCTACACCTACCAGTTAGTCAGCCTGTTTCTTTTAATCACTCTGAAGGATGCAGACAGACACCTGAATCTCAGACACTTGTACATGCTTGCTGAAATACTTTTAGCTCCAGGGAAACGTCTGTAATATAGTTTGTGCTTATCAACTGTTTAATAGTAATGAGCATAATTACAATATTAATTTTTTCCCTTTTATGTCTAAAAAATAGTAAGGAAAAGATCCAAGAAAAGTGGGCCATAACTTCAATGCATAATACCAAACAGGGAATAGACACAGAGGTTAAATGGTCAATGATTACAGAAATATAAATCCAGAGAAATCAAGATTTTATATGTATAAAAATTATTAAACAATACAGCAAGGATTCTCCAAAGGGAAAACAACCAGTCAGAAATTGTTCATTTTTGAAAGATCGCAGGTTTGGGAGTCAGCTAAGACTTACCAAGCATTACTTATATTACAGGAACATTCAAAAAATGCCCAGTGAAATTCTAGGCCCCAATCTACTCCAGCACTGTACATGACGGTAATAACTACAGCACATTTCTTCTGCTTTTCACCTAGCTGTCTAGGCATGTAAGGGATATGTATGAGCTACTTAAAAATCAGCATAATGCTGCAGGAAAAAGAGTTGATGGAATCCTGGAAAGTACAGGCAAAGGAGTGGTAAGGAAGAGGGAAGAAAAATGTTCCTTTTTTCTTGAATAAGGAACTGGTAAGACGGATACGAGAATACTGCAAACAGATCTATGGTTGATAAAGAATTTGGAAGCAAATGCACAGAAAAGAAGACTAAAAGACTATGTTCAGAGAAAGGCAGAAATTACCAGCTGAAAATCAGACATACTCATCAGAAACCAGGCAGGAGGCTAACTATTCTGCAAGATAAATTCTAATCAAGTATTAATTACTAGGATCACTGTTGATCATATTTATTTGACATGTAGACAGCTGTTAGCCCTAAAATCTATGAATCTCTCCTAATATTTTAATATATCAGCCATAAGAGTAAATTTCTTACGTCAAGTTAAAGAGAAAAATCTCAGCAAAACCTGCAGCTACTAAAATCAGTGAAGAGATTGCAAGAATACTAAAGCTAAAAAATATCTTCTATTCAGAAGATTTTAGGCATGATTGACCAATTCCTAAAGCCAGGATGAAGCTTCCATTGAACAGTTATTGAGATAAACCAAAGCTTCCAATTCAGAACCTGAATTATTTAGTTTTCTCATACATTTCGTCCGTATCATCCACTGTAATTCTTTCTTCCCTGTCCTCATGTCTCTTTCCAAAACTATTCAGTGGATTTAACTACAAAAGGAGTGATTTCAATAACCTGTTCCACTCACACTTCAGTCACTTTTCTTAGGGCCAAGTGGATGGAGAGTAGCATAGCCCTTTTCTAGCCCTTGATTTGAAGCCATGTAATGAGGCAGCAAAAGGTAGAGCTCCCAAAATCCAGTTTTGCTAACAGTGGGGAAGACATGAGCAGACCTCAACTCAGAGAAACTACATTTTTCTGGATAGAGGGGATGCTTTGCCAGCCATCAGGAAACTAAATCCTCCTTCTACATATGCAAGGCACATAACAACACAAACAGATTTTTTATCTGATTTAAATTCTCGTTGTGTCACTGGTGGTAAATGACTTACCCACACACATGTGACATGGCAACATGAGGCACTGAGATGATGGAGAGAAGGAGACCCTATTTATCTGTACCAGGTGAGAGTGACTCATTTGGCAAATCCACAAATATGGAGCAAGAATTCCCTGGGCACTGAAACAAGAAGCCAGTCAAGCTAGTCCTTCAAGAGGCATCTAAAGTTTGGATTTGCACAATTAAGTACAACCACATTCCTGAGGAAGAAGTCCCAACTCACTGGACCACCAGGTTTTGACCTGCTCCAAAATAAAGTTTGTCAATTGGCATCAAGTCTGACAACCAATAACAAAGTCCTAACGATGGGTCGGAATTTACCAACTGGAAGAATCTGCTTAGCAAAGAGACCAAACTGTAGTGTTGGAATGACATAAAGCCAGCAGAGCTGCCCTGGATAGGAACTTATACCAGGGTTTTTGTATTGTTTTGTTTTGTTTTGATGAGAGCGGAGACTAGCAGAATTTGGAGAACATCTCAAGTACATGATTTTTCATGTGATTGTGAAACATGAAATTCTCTCTCCAATATTCAGTAAGACAGAGCCCTAAGCTCTTTCAGAACTTTCCTTACCAGTACCAGTACCAGAACTGACCTTGGTTCTGTCAGTTATCTTTGTCCAGACTTAAAATGATCTTTTCCTGCACTTTTACTCAGTCCTGAGCTTTTTACATGGCAGAATATTTGAAGAATAAGTGCTGCTACATTTGTTTGTAATTATTTCTATTTTGCTTTTCCTCATTGGTAAGATACCACAAAACATATTTGCTTCACAAAGCCATTTGTGACCAAACTTAAGTCATTAAAAACTAAATAAGCCTCAACCACAGACAATATAATGAGTACAATATATAATTAACCAGTGAAATTCACTGTGCATGTTCAAGTGCATTCTTGAAAAGGATTATATATTTACTGATATAGAAAAAATGCTTCTATAGATACCTGCGAGGACAAAACTACAAGGCTTGTCCCTAAGTATGCTCCACAGAGCGAAGAGGAGTCAGAAGGAAATTTCTTGCCCTAATAAAGTTATGGGAGTCAGGTGGATTGTGAAAGCCAGAGTGGGAGCAAGCACATTAAGTTTCCGATTTCCACCATTATCCATAGCAGAAGACATTGTTCTAGGATTGATAGTCCCACTAAGGCAATTCTTATATCCCTTCAAAAAATTTATGGAACTCATTCTGGCAACTCAGGCAAAGAGATAGGTCATGATCATTCCTAACGTGTGCTACAAAAAATGCAATGTGAAGTGAATGGTTATAAAAAGTCCTAATAATAATAATTCAGTATTATGGGATCTTTTGCAGACTTGCTAGTTTAGTGCTAATTTTATACAAAGAGAAGTTATTAATATTACATGAAATATTAATTTGGCATCATAACCAAAATCATTTTATAGTCATCGTAAAAAGGATGTTATAATTCTAAACATGTGTGACATGCTTTCACTGACAAATGGGATATTCTGAAGAGTGATAACTTAACCACTTGTGATTTTCTCACATACAACTTCTCAGCCTATATCCTGTAGGCCAACATTCTGCTCTCAGTTATAAATTCCAAGTAGGAAACATTTTCCTGTTCATGTGGTATTTACATATTTCCTAGGGATTTTTGGCTGCTTTTGGTTTGGACCATGTTAGTGTGATTATGTGGTCCCTGTGAAATAAGTATTAGCACTACACAGTACTAGCTTTGATTGGAAATAACACCACAGACTCTTCCCTAACTTTAGTTTTACAGATTATTTTGAAGTCTTTAGGAATACCTCAAAGGTACTTCTCTGTGTTTAAGATTGGCAGTGACCTGGCAGTTATTTGCTGATGCTCATATTTTCTTCCTATTTATATTGAATAGATTTCATCTGTTTATAAACACAAGCTTTCTAAACCATTTTTCTACTATACGAAGCACCCATTACAGAAAGATGAAACAAAAAAATCATAGTTATACAATGCTTTTCATGAAACTAAGGCACAAAGGCTTCATTTCTGATAAGGTAATTAAGGAATGTCCTGAAGACTGAAATTTGATTACTCATGTTTATGAGTGCATAAATGAATGTTATTCTCAAAACATGTGGCATAACGTATCTAATGTAATTTCTACAGTAAACTATGTATGTTATGCTTTATATATAATCCTGAAACAGAAATTGAAGCCAAGGAAGAGCAAAACATATCAGTTTGATCACTGGAACTTCTCTAAAGCAAAAATAAAAATTCTGGATTTGATCTTTAGAGAGATCTGAAATCTGAGATGTGAATCAGACCTATCCTTGAATGCAAGACATTAAGTATGTTTGTTTGGCATATTTTTAGTTATGATCTGCATTTTCTCAGTTTCTGCCTATTTGAAAGAAATACTATTCTCTCGAGTGGCTTAAAGTGACGTAAAACTCCTATCAGGTGCTGCAAGTCCATGATATTTACATGAGATAAAGCTCTCCAGGAAGACTGAGCCAGACATCGTCACTGCTACACCTAAAGCTGATACGTGAAAATACTTAGTACACTCAGTAATTCGGTGCCATTATTAGTTAATTTTAGTATGGCCATAAAATAAAAACACAATAAATGAAAACAAATACAGAAAAAAGCTCTTCAACATCTTTTTTTCTAATCCCAAATGAGAATTAAAATCATTTCTCTTTTAATTATTGTAATAATCAAAATTTACTCCGTTATTGACCAGAGTACTTCATAAAATACCAAAAAATGTGCAAGATATAAATTATATACAATTAATCAAGATCATGTCAAAAGACCTAAACGTTTATTGTGGATTTCTCCTCTTAAATAAAGTTTTTTTGTTTCTTTGCTTGTTTTTATAAGAACAGAATGAAGCAAATAAAGGAGCTTCATCACAGCTCCAAATTTTATTGAGCTGGAACCTAACTCAAAAATTTTCACTCTCTTCCTATCAGCTTCAGACAGCCCTGCCGTTTTGCTTCTCTTAGTCTGTATCGGTTTCGATTCCTCCATTTTTTCCCACAAACACATTCACCTCTGTACTTAAAATGCTACCTTTCAAAGCTCCCTGACCACGTAGTTTCAACTCCCCAGGAGATCAGGAGATTCCCATGCTGCTGTTTTAGCAGTGCTGTGAGGTTTTCTTTTTTTTTTTTTTTTGGTGAGAGTCCCTCAACTTCTCACAATTAATCTGAATGAAGCCCCCATTTGTAACTGTGTTTGATCTAGTTTGTAATATTTACAGTGCTATATGAACACAGAGAAGTAAGACTGAAAGAGACTTCAGGAGGATTTTCTGCAGCAGCAGCAGTTAAAAACATTACTAACTGCTTTATTTACCATTTATAGCAAACGAAAGATTGCAACCTCCTTCTCAGCAACTTTTTGTTCTAACAAAAAAAGTTAGCTTTTTTATTTATTTTCTGTAGCAGCTAACACTCCTTCATTCACATTTTGCAGGTCATCTTCTAAACTTAATCTTGTAGCTCTCTTCTACTGTCTTTAATTTGGTCAGCTCACTCAAGCAATGAGCTCAGATGCAGTTGTATCTGAAAGCCTAGTCCATACATCATATTCTTCTGAACAACCACATTGTTCCTTCCAAACTACAACTTTGTTCCTTTCCTGCACGTGGTGTTTACTTCTTCTAACAACAGCATGCACTCGGTTGACTTAGTTTGTGATTCATATTAATTACCTAGATTTTTTTTTCCTACGGATCTTAAACATGCTCAAATCCTCTTCAACCTTATATTTATGAATTTATTTATTTATAAATTTTATTTATAAATTATATGTTGATTATTCTTACTTGTTAAAACTTTATTTTAAAAAATGTTTCAGCCATTCTCGGAAGCTCTATTTTCAGTGAAAAATCAGTATTTTCCAGTGAAAAACTGGACAATTGCTACTTTTCTGATGAGTCCTAAAATTCTAATTCTAATCTAAAATTAAATCTATCACTTCTACTGAGACTGATAACTGAGAATTGCTTGACTTGACTTAATGACTGAAGAAAAAGTAACAAAGTATTAAAGAACGAGGGCATGGCAATGACACAGCATTTCCAACAAACTGAACAAAGAAAACTCTAATGTGGGTGCTAGGTTCTTAATCAGGACGCAATCTTGGGCACCATGGGAGATGAATATCAGCTTGGAGACCTGTCGAACTGCGCGTTCCTTTCATCCGCTGAAGTATCCTGGTGACAGCAGTTTCCACCCGTCTTTATGCCAAGCCACTGTGAGGAGTGCTGCTGGTTACAGAAGTGCTCGTCACCCAACCACTCTACCTCCCCCGATGAACTGGCACAGTTTGGGTGAAACATCCCTCGGGCCTTTCCTGGCCTCGGGGAAGCCTTGAGGACTATGGTGTAATAACATACCAGATGTTAATCTTAATTGTAGCCCTCGAAAACTCAAAACACCCCCCTAGGATTTCAGGGATGTCAGCAGATTCGCAACAGCGGCAACAAAACAAAAAACAAATCGTTCCTCCCCTCCCCCAGGAGCAGTCTGGCTATGGATCCCTCAATTCTATTATCACTTCTGTTCTTGCCAAAAAAACGCCACAAAATTTTTAGAAATCACAGAAGTTAGTTCTCAGATACTTCCAGCTGGAGTTTTGGCTCAGGATATGAAATATTTGTTAACTCACCAACAGTATTTCTTTATCAGATAAGGGTTTTTACCTTCCCATTCTAAAATAAAGTACTGAAGAAGCCTGCTTTTCTAGGTTTGGGATAAATGCTGTGTGAGATCACAGGTTAATGGCACAGACAACATTTAATATCAATCATGCTTACTGCCAAGATGTATTCATTACTGCAGTTAAAGTAAGACAAACTCATCATCACCTTTAATTTCCCATTCAAAGAGTCAATCTAAAATTAATGTCCAATAAGCATATTAGTTAGAAAAACACAGCAAATCTTAGAGGGCACTGGACTCAACGCCAGGTATAGTAGAAAAGACTGCACTTTCACAGGAATATGATTTTCCCTTCTGCAGCTGCTACATCAGAAAAATGAAATAATCCAATCAGCCATGACAGGATGTTTGATGCACATGCCCAGTGTCTACTCCCCTAATCTTGTCCTTCTGCTCGTCTCATCTCAGCAGCCGTGGAGCCGGATTCCAGCTCGGCACAGCCACACAGACGCTCCCTCGTGCCCCGCTGGCTGAATCAGCACAGCGACACCAGCTTCCAGACATCTGCACACCAGGCTGGAGGAGGATGCAAGATGTGGTCTCTCTAAAGCCAAGGATGCAGTGCAATAAACCTGCCAGGCTGGTTCAAAACCTGTCAGGAGGTAGCTCTGTTGACTTCTTTCCCAGAAGAAAGACTACTAACTGTTGGTATATCTCTGGACATATCCTATTAAATTGCTAAACGAGTCCAACCCTGCTTATAATGAATGAAATTAGATTAAGCAAAGACACAGAGAGCATTGGAGGCAAACAGAGTCTGAGAGTCCTGCATCCCAAAGAATATATGCTCTGAGGAGATCAAAGTTAGAAAAGAAAAATGCAAAACTATGCATAAAGAGGGAGCAGCCTAACAAATTAGCAGCTAATTTAAATTAAGATTGTTGGTTTGTGGTTTTAATACTGAAAAACCTGGGACAGCTTTGCAGTTTCCATACACAAAGAGGCTGTTTGGGGACAGTAGCTGTTCAGCAAAGCACTGGGGCCGCAGCAGTGTTGTTTGTGGTGGTCCAACCAACACCCTGAACCACAGTCAAGTCTCCTCCTCCCCAGCCTACAGAGGAATACAAACAGAAGGGCTCAATAACTACAAAATTTTCAAAGAGTATGAAGCTCTCTGACAAGTAGTTTTGGGGAAGCAGTATCCTACGCACTTATCCGATGCAAACTCATCTGAGGAGGAAATCTAAGGGACATCTAGGTGACATTTTCACCATCTCATTTTGCCCTCACCATCGCTCAGTCTGCGCAACATGCTAGAGCTTTGCTGATGATTCTTCCAACAACTGATCTTTCTTGTCCCTGATCAAGGAGAACTCTACAAAAATAGCTACCTTATGTGTGAATCCTTAGTTTTATGCCATTCTTGTGGGATCACAGTACTTCACAAAGAATTTATTTTTGATTTTGATTTTACACTGGTAAAAAAGCAACCTCACCTGAGAAATGTGGCTAAAAATATTAAACCAAGAAATTAAACTGCAGTCCTATGAAAGACAGTGAATGAGACAGTTACATGAGAAAGAATTTAGTTTAAATTATGCACAGATGTAACAAGCAATTATGCAGGACAGGGCAAATACAACTAGGAATGAGAATATCCCTAAATGAGGCCTCCTATCTCTGAGCACCTCCAGTGTATTTTCAAAGAACAGTCACTGCTGCAAATTTTTCAAAAGAAAAAAGCCAGAAAAATCAGTCTTCTGGAGAAGGATGTTTAATTCCTGCCAGTGATCTCCTAATGACATTAGATTATCCTTACATTTATGCTTAATAATCAATAAGAGTGGATAATTTACAACACTGAAACCACAAACTGCAATAATTTCATTTGTAGTCCTTAGCAAACTGATTAAACAAAATCTTTGTCACTTTTCTTTAACTGACTGCCTTTAATGCATATTGATCTGATGGCGTACAGTATATAAATCTATCTCTCATCTGCAGACAAGGAATGAAAGAGTGTTTAAAAGTGACCAGACAGAAACCTGAGCAGCTTAACCTAATCTATCTAATCAAATGTCACTCATACTTTCTGTGAAACTGTTGAAGCTCCTATGGCATTTCAGGCACGAAAAATACAGAGAGTTACCCAAAAAGCTCTAACAAAGGTCTAAGAATCAAGTTCTAGTGTCCAAAAGGGAAGCAATAAAAGCAAAGATTTTGTGGATGATCAAAGAAATGTGCATAAGAAATAGGATTAAACTACATGAAAATACATTAGGTTAATAAAAAAATAATGAACAAATTATCACACTATTCTGTGTTTGACACACAGATCACTGATACAAGCTGAAAATGACTACAAGTTCCTACTGTATTAGGAATGGCTGGTAATCTACCTGAAAACATCCAGTGGAAAAACTATTCTGTGAGTTTTGCCTAGGTTTCACCCTAGGTACATATGCCACAGGATTCACTGCCTCTCTGTCACAGAGATGAGATCAAGGAATGCATGGTCAGGGAAAGCGAATTCGCATTTGCCCTGTTATCACCAAATAAAGAAGTATCTTCCAAACTGAGACCTGAGGCCTTACAGAAAAGCTCATCCGCAACAAGAAAGAAGATGCTCCGTTGATGTCTGCTTTCAAATTGTGTCTCTATTAGAGTGCATCACATGTAAGAAAAAGTGTACTCAGTAAATGCTGAGGTCACTTGTGAACTAAATTACCCAAGTATTTTTTGGCATCATTCAAGCAGTGCTAAGTGTCTATTTTACTGAATAATAACAGAGACTGGAAAGACCTTGGTTTTGACTGTCATGAGCCATTACTACAACATGTATCTTTTCAACTTGTTCAAGATGATGAACATCTTTTCTACTGCAGCTGCGCTGTGCTTGGTTTATGCCATCAGATACTTTCTGAGAGGCGTTAGTGTCGATTACCAAAGCCAAGAGCCATTTCACATTTTTTCTACAAAGCTCCAAGACATAACCTGAAAAAATATGAGTTGTCTGAATTTTAAAAAGTGCTCAGATTAAGTTTCAAAGAAAATCAACATCCTGAAACTTAAAGCCAACTAAAATGCCTTTAAAAACAGTCTCCATAGATAGTGAAAATATATATAATTTAAGATTATCAGGTTTGATAGGAAACTACAATTTCTTAAGAATACTTGGAGTTTCAGAGAAACTTCTAACACACAACAGCTTTTCTTAGAAACTTTATCTCTTCCTGATGCTAAGGTTTCCCTGGCCTTCCAGCCTTATCTTGCTGGAGTTTAGGTACACGAGCTCTCACAGACAACTTCAGGCGATTGCCTAAATCTAGCTCATACTTTCATCTCAGTGCCCTCATTTTCCCATAGTCTACTTCACTATTAGGTAAAATAACAGCTTGCTTGTACCTTCATAAGGCTGTGCCATGATCTCCTCCCACATGTATGGTTACTAACAATCTTTTTTTTAATAGATGGGTCATCCCATCAGAGAACAGAGACCAGACGACAGGACCCTATTCTGTTTTCAAATTTGCAATCTGTCACTGCAACCGTTTCAAACATTTCGAAATGAAGTATTCAGATGGATGCTTATGTTGTAATTATTACAGGATGGCTCTCCCAAATTGTAAAAGTAGAGAATCTGAAACATCACCAACTGAAACATCGTAAGGACTAACAGCTCAGCTGCAGGCATCTTTCTGCCCCATCCAGTGCCAAAGGAAGCAGGTTTCCTATTCATGCTGTGTACCCAGACTTTTGACTCGGATTACCAGGAAGGCTGTAAGGAAAGGCTTCCTCTGAGCTTCTGAACTCATCTGGTATCCGCACCAACAAAGACATCAACGTTCTGAGATAAATTAGCCTCTGGAATGTTTTTGTTTTCGGCGCTCT
This sequence comes from Nothocercus julius, assembly GCA_013398735.1. NCBI lineage: Eukaryota > Metazoa > Chordata > Aves > Tinamiformes > Tinamidae > Nothocercus > Nothocercus julius. Next base: position 2,340,916 of record VZSV01000014.1, read on the forward strand.
GTTCTTAAAAGGCAATGTTTGTCACACATCTGGAAAAAGCGTGCATAGGTTAAGGACAGAAGATGGGAAAACCTTGAGAAAATAAAAAATGAAAAGGAACAGACTGGGTGAGAAAACTGGTGCAGACTAGTGAGGGGGTGAAAGGGAACTATCCTCTCAGGAGCATGTCTTGCAGAGACGCTTACAAAGATAGCATTTCCTTCTGCAGCTTGGAGACGCTGCATTTGACACATATCACTCCCCAGCAGTGTGGGTGGACAGCTAGCTTGAGATTTCATATGAAAGTGAAATCTTTAAGATATAAATATAGACAGAGCATCACAGAATTTCTACAAAGTGATTTTTTAAAAAGATTTCTTTTGTTGCTAGAGAAATGGTATACTACCTTTGGGCTGTAAAGCACGCGTAAGAGAAGGGAAAGAGGTCACAGAGGCCTTAGGAGCCATCTTTATGCTTGCATGTGCTTTTGTCTAGCATGTTCACAACAGTAGCCAATAGAAAACTGGTGTGTTGTAGTATGTAAAATTCCCAGAATCTCCAATACACTGTTTGCTGCAGCTCTATCTCTTTCTATCATTCCCATCACCAGACTTCAAGCGTGCACCAGACATACTGCTGGCATTTATGGTTGTCACTACTGTGTCTGCAGTTCTTCCCAACACAGATGAAAGACTCTTTACCACTAGTGAACCTGGGACTCATCTCTACTCAGCATAGTAAAACCATTGCTAGAAGAAACATCTCAACTTTTCAATATGCTTTTGACCTTCCAACTGATTTCATATAATACACGTGCCCTTCTGTAACTTCAGTATACAAAGAACAATAAAACCAGGCTGCCAACCAACACTCACATGTACTTGCTCTATAATGAAGTGGGAAAGACAGAGCGTGCTCGTAATACGTACATACAAAAAACATTAAGTAGCCTAGCAATTAACAACCAGTAAGCTCAAGGAATTATGCTCACTATTTACTAGTTTGTAGCTATTATTGCTATCTAGGTTAAAAAAAAAAAAAAAAAAGAAAAAGAGAGAGAAATCAATAAACACTGAAAAGAAAGTAAAGGTTGAAAAAAAAATCTTCTTCCATCACAATTATGCCAGACAAGTTATCAATATGTGAAAAGAAGTCTAAGCATATAGAAAATCTCAGAAACAGTTCTAACACTTCTGTGAAATGCTGAACTCTATGACTAAGAAAATAATTTAAGGCATATAGCAATGCAGTATGCACAGTGAGAGAACAAAACAACAAAAGCAAAACTGTCATCTATCGATGTGTCAAGAATTAGCGGTTGACCTACAAATCATATGTTCTCAGTGACACATTTTTAAGACCAGAGGTGAGTATTAGATTGTCTGAATATTATAGGTTAATATTAAGCTCATCTATTAAGCTATTAAGTTCATCAACCGAGAGCCAAATACTGTATGTCAAGTAAAGTATGATTTCAGAAAAATGCTTGTTTGATTTGTAGCAAGATGCAGAGAATCTACCAGCCTCCTACAAAACAGTTCTCCTAGGAGATGATATCTCATGGTGATGTGGATGTCCAAAATCTGGCAAGAACTTTGAATCAGAGTCTGCTATTTCTCAGAGTTTCAGCCACACCAATTTGGTACAGGAATTAAATATATAGAATGGCATCACTGTCCCATACCTCCAGGACCACAGTAAGGGAAAAGACTGAATAAACCTGGAGGAGAACTCCAGAATATATAGATCTGAAGATTCACACAAGCTAATGGGTGCAGTTTGAAACTTCAGCCTAGAAGCTGAATGGAGCAGTCAAAATTAAAAGTCTTCTTTCAGTTTTCCTTACTGAGTAGCTTTCATGTGTAACTTCTTTCCTTCCTCCCACCCCACACACCCGTGGCTGTTGTGAAGCTCAGTCTCAGTGCCTATTTACTACTATACATTATGAAGACATCTGAACAACTAAAAGTTTTAAATCCTAGTTAAGAAGATTGCCATGTGAGAAACAGGACTTTCATTTGTCTTTGTGGATCTTTACTTTAGCTATATCTATGCATTTTTGCTTAATTTATAACTACGAAGAGGGCAGGAAAGTGTCTGTCACTAGCATGTCACAGTGACCAGCGATCCATCTAATCCTGTCATTAATCAATACGTACTACTACTTGAAAAGCTTCTGCTAATGAACATGACTTTGGTAACAACAATATGTGACAGATATTTCCAGACAACTCCATTATACACACATTGTTAACTTATCAGATCAAGTCTTTGTTCACTTAAATACTTCCTGAAACTCAGACAAGAACATAGAGAAGTATAAATTTTCAGGAAGTTGCTTAACTATTATATGTCCTCTTTGTTTCAGTGTTCACCAAAAGTGTCACACAGTTTTTTCTTTCTAGTCTTCAGCAGGTTTTGTAAGTTTATCTCCCTGTGTAACAACACTGCATTATAAATGCTAACATGAGTCCAACAAATCTTTGCCTCTTAAACAGAAAGCCGTTTTTAAGAGAAGAAAGAATAAGCAGAACTAATGACAATTTAGTAAGGGAAAGAGTGTGATACACAAAGTAAACAAAGGGGTGAAAAGTGAAAAAGAAATTAAAGCTGCCTTACTACTCTGCTCCTCCATCACAGGCATGCCAGCCATAACTTGTTGGCAGCTGTGTGAGCTCCTCCTATTTTTATGTCCCTAGAATCTCAGAAACACATGGTAGAGGCTGTCCCCTTTTCCTTACCTACAACCAACTTACTTAAAAAAACAAGCTTACCTAGGGAGATGGTGGTATGAGCTATTTCTAATAAAATATGAAATACATATTGGTATGCTTCTGTGTCTCAGTGTGGCAGCAGAGTTACTGGAATCCCAACATTTTTACAGATATATTCAACAGCGGGGGAAAAAAAAAAAAAAAAAAAAAAGCAAGCCATAAGGATATTTTGTGTTTGTTTATGCTTCACTGAAAAGCACTGCAACAGTGTGACGTCACATCTACATGTTCTTACTAAGGCTCCTTGACATGTGAATCACTGTTAAAGGGAAAAATAACTCATGCTTTGTATGAAGAGAAATCTTTTATTTTTCAGAAATAATTAAAAGGAAAGTTCCTAGGCACAGGAAGAATTTGTGTTTTTAGAGAGACAATCCTATTAAAAATCTGCACTGAGAACTAGGCCAATGCACAAACACTGCTATCTTGCTATGAAAGGACGGTGTTTTATAAGCATTGCTAACACGGACTGAGTGAGAGCTGGCAACCTGGAAAAAAAGGACTATTACATCAAATACAGTTCTAGTCTGAACAAACATTTCACTGTGAATTATCAAAACCTGAGCTATTTCTTCTTCCACATGTATAGCATGCTTTGTGACATGAAAAAATATCTGTATGCTGGCATGTTTAAATGATGCATTTCACACAAAAGTTTCAGAAAACACTTATTTTATTTTTGCCTTCTTTAGGAAGATCTGCTAGTGTCCTTTTAATCTGAGCCTAACATGTATTCATCAAATGCTATTCACAGGCATATGGGACTGGCAAAGTGTGTTTCACTTCAAACAAATGTGTCCAGTATATACAAATAGTTAATTTCTATTATATTCTATCATATAAAAAGTATAAAGAGCTTATTAAATTCATTTGCTAGCTTTATATACATTAGCATGCAATATACCGGTTTGAACTCTCTTTCAGCATTAGTGGAAATTTAGACGCAGTGTCAGAATTAGGCACAACTTAGTCACTTTTGTCAGAAAGTTTAACCTCTCCTGAGAGTTACAGATTTACTGTGTCCCTTTCCACCACTACGAAGGCATAAATAGTACAGAAAACAATCTCTTGCACATCAAGTAAAGGTGCCCTTTCCCTAGACAGCATAAAGCCAATACAGGTACTTCTTCATCATTTATTTCATGTCCTCAAGATAGGAACAAACTAAAAGAGCCTGATTACAGCGTGCTATTTCACACAAAAAGGTGCAGAACAGCCCGCATGCCATTACCAAACAAAAGAGCCAGTTATCAGAACTTACCCCAAGACGTGGACCAGGCTCTTAACATGTAGCAGGCTGACTTGTAGAAGTGCCCAACACCAGATCTGCCTCTGAAATCAACCGAAACAGCATGTGTTCATCGTCTTAGAAAATCAGACAACTGCCTTTTAAGTTCATCAATCAGCGAGTTCATTAATTACCTAAGGGAGTCTATTCTTATACACAAAATTGACATACTAAACACAGGTCAGAAAGAACTTACACCAAAAACTTCAGAATTACCATCTTCTGAAGCACTAAGTGTGAGAGGAAACATCAGCCTGAAAATGGGCCTATGTGTACTCTAAATCAGGGCACAGGGAGGGTCAACTGCTCCCGAAGGAATGGCGAGCCAAGCGGGAGCAGAAACAGGACCAGAGACAAGTTAGCTCGGGAAAGGATTGAAGGCCCTGCCCTGAGTGAGGCTGCCGAGGCCATTAAGGCCTGAGTGCACTCAGGGCCCTGAGACTAGATGATATATAATACTATATGATATATAATACCATCACTGTTCTTTTGGTGCAGTGGGCATGGAAAGCATTGATAACGCTCAGTGCTGTTCCACCTTTGTGGGGAGGACACAAAGACTACAACCTTTCTTAGAGAAATTAAAAGGAAAATATAGATTTACTCCTTTGAGAAAGAAAAGCTCCAGTGCAAATAGTCCTATAGGTCATCTCCCTAAAGCCTAATTTATTTAAACAGCTGTGGACTGAAGTCAGCAGAATTGTCTCCTTTGTTAGCTGTGTGATATTTTAAAGAAAGTCCAAAAATGTCATAACATTTCGTATGTAATCTATGCAGGTGCAGATGAAATGGGATGTGTGGGCAAAATATCTCTTTTGTAATGCTTTTAATCTCTCTCCACTTACAGTGAACAATTGCACTCATGGTAGCTTGTTCTATAGTTGGGTTTTTCTTGAACAATTAATTCCCAGCAGGGACAGTTTTACTGGTAATAACAGCAATGGAAATGGTATTGCTGCCAGGAGTTCAGCAACTTACAGTCTCATCTCATGTTTGAGCACATCTCAGAATTCTTGAGATACAATTTAACTGTAGTTAAGGCCCACAGAACTGCACTTTCTTAAGCATGAACTGTGGAATTAGTCAGATCAAGTCTTTTCTAACGGCCTAATATCTCAAAGCTGTCACATGTGACACATGACTGCCTCAGAATGGTTAGGTCTAGAATCCCGAGACCATTTCCCAGGATTATACTGTAAATATCATCAATATAATCAGGGATGCTAAAGTTTTGAAGAAGAACTCAGCTGTATTTGTATATGGACATGCTTTCAACTCCTAACACTGCACTCATATACAAGACCAGATGAGACAGCGCTGGCCACAGCACACGCTGGCAATAAAAGAAACAAACACAATGATCATTTTGGCTTTAAGGAATGAGGGATCATAACATAATCTCGCACACCCCTCTTCATGGAAAGCAATCACGTGGGATCAGATCCCTGCTGACTGAACGGTAGGAGAGATGAAGCCAAACGGAAGCCCTTGGACCTGGACTTGGACTGGCAGAGGTGCCTGCCTGCAAACACCTTCCATGAGGAGTAACAACTCATTTTTGGTTGGGATTCAAGAGGGAAAGGCAAAATCGCATTTGTAGTGATGAGCTACTTTGAGGATTTGCATATATTAATAGGAAAACACTGAAGAAGCACAGTTAAAAGAGCACCTTTTCTCCAGCACTACACTAATTTTATTTCTTCCTGACTTTGTTAGGTACAGAATTTTTTTACAGAAATCATTTTTTACAGAAATTTAAATACCTCACAGAACCAGAGGGAAAGACTTACTCCATACTTCGAAAGAAATGTAAATACACACCTTCAAGAGATTAATTCAGGCAAAACTGTCTATTTAAAATGAAGAGCATGATCATTTAAAGCCTGAATTCATAAAAGTGGGGAAAGAGTAATGTAAAATGTAGCATGATAGAAACACGTCTGTTGGGGAAGAGCTCTTCATTCGTTTGTTTGTTTTTGGAGATGAGATTGCCAAACGACTGAAAGAATAAAATAGTAAAATCCAAGGAAAACTACCCAGACTTTCTCAGACACTAATGTAGTGCGATATAGGATACAGTACTTCTAAACTCAAGGGAGTCAGAAAGCAGGATCTGACACATGATTTCACCAAGATCATGAAACAAACTCTAAATTCTTCAGATGATCATCATGATGATGGATGTACCTTGTATTTTTCGTTTGCCTAGTTCCTTTTTTTATTTTTTAGCATATGACAGGATCCATTTTCAGACTTCTTCTGCAGATACTTTTTCTCCCCAATAAAGCTCAAAGTGAAAAATATTAACATAACTCTAGAAGCTAAGGCTTTAGGAAAAATAGTAAATATCAATACACAGTGTCATAAAATCTTGAAACTTCGCAACAGTGGATTCATGAGGCTCCAAGATTGTCACTACCTGAGTGGGAAAAAAAACATAGGAACTTCTGAGATGTGAGGTCCACTATGCTCGTAGACAGATATGCTTGAAGGAAAAAAAAATGGATGAAATAAAGCAAAGACACACTTGATGCTGAAGTGAACTGACAGGAATTAATCTTTCTATGAAGATCATCTTTACAACTTTCTTCAGTATTCATTCTACATTTATGGCAATCACAGGAAGTGATAAACTTGTTTTATTGCTCTTTAGAGGTACTATTGCGTCCAATTACCTTGGTGCTACAGTTTTTCCTAATTAGCTGGCAAATACACATCATTGTTAATTACACTGTACACCACTCAGGAAGCTGGAAATAATTAACCATGTTTTCATTTTACAGCTGGCCTAGAAAAAGTCAATACATTTAAATAACTAGCCCTGAAATACTCTTTCTGATGATGGCAACTAGTTACATGCAAAATTTCAGGAAAAAAATGCTTGAATAAGTTGTCAAAATTAAACACTACCAGTGAAAACAGGGAGCTGTGTGCATCTGCGAAGAACACGTTATTTCCTTTAAGGAAGAAAATCTATACCTCTATGGCACACAAACAAAACAAAAACACAGCAAGACTATGTGAACAGCATAAATGTTCCAATGATAAAGAATATATAGCATGAACAGCTTTTTAAGCACTGAAGCTAACAGAAACTCCACATGTACCAAACTTTAAAAAATAAGCCATAAAAAAATTCATCTTCAAATTTGCCAAGTAATTAAAATTCAGCATGTAGTTTCACTGCAAAACAGAATACTATGGTATCTGAACAAGAGATGATCTTTGCTAAAAATCTATGTTCTTGATAGCACTTGCCCAAATATCCTCATCTTAAGCTACAGCTGTATTTACACGAAAGGCCAGAGCCTAGGATGGACTTAACCTCAGTGCTAAGTGCACAGGCGCCCCACAGCCGGAATTAAGGGAGTCGGACCTTGCAGGGCAGCCTTCCAAGCCCGGGGAGCCGAAAGCGCTCAGCGTGCCCAAGCTCAGCAGCCACAAGCACAGAATTAGCCAACAGTGGTCAGGAAGGCACCTGCACCGTCACCTCCCTCTTCGGGAGCTCAGGCCCAGCGGCACAAAAGCTCCTGCTGCTCTTGATCTCCGGCTCTGAACACTCCCCCACACGGGCAGCCTCTGTTTGTTCCTTCTCTTACACCGAGGGGAGCAGATTTTCCTTGGGATTTCTCTGCCCAGGTCTATTTCTTAACTCTTTCCAGAGATTCATTCTGACTATCCTCAAAAATCAGATTTAAGCCTGCCCATGGGCAGATCATTTAGAAAAGTTAAAAGATGAAACTGACAAGTAGAAAAAAACTCCTTCTTCATCAGGTATAACAAACTGCTCTTTAAAACTCAGTATCCCTGACAGTTTGTAAAACATGGAGATACACTATCCCCATGAAAGCACTAGCAAATTGTTTTCTTCAGCTTGCCCTTATATATAAAGCAATCAGATACAAAATTGGTTGCTAGTGACTTCGCAAACATGAAATAAGGCATTCTTGTTTGAAACGAAGACAAATGAGATTTAACTGCCATTATAAAATATATTTCTATTTAAAACTGTCATTCACATGATCTTATTTTTTCATGACTTGACAGTTACATTAAAACAAAAAGAAATTTAAACCTGAAACAAAATATGCCTCCAGAGTCAAATTTGGACTTCAACCAGTAAAAAAGAAATCAAATGTCAACAACAAAATGTGTTCAGCCTAAAACAATCCCTGTATTAGAAAAGAAGCATTTTCCTCTGCTTATTCTGTTCGTTTTAACATATAAACATCATTACTGCAAATTACTGATTTATCAAATTGAAAACAGCATCTTTACTAAATTGAAAACATTTATGAGCCACCAAAATCTTTGGTAAACTTACGCAAGGAGGCAAAAAAGGCTAAATCTTTTTTTTTTTTTTTTTTTATTATTATTATAACAGGAATGAATCTTACTGAACAAAACCAAGCCCATTTAGATTTGCCTGTGAAAACAATGTAGCCATACATCAAGAATGATGCATTTTGCTGTAAACACTTTATCTGCTATTGTAGTTGAAGCACACACCTTAAGTATGGATACTCTGGAACTAATGGATAACCTGCTGAAATCACCAAAATCATTTTCTTTGACCTCATAGGGCTTCTTGTAGGCTTATGGCTATGTACATATCTATGTTTATGCATGCGTAACACTCCATATTTTCATCTGTAAGAACATGTAATACATACAGGATTATGTATATGTTAAGGACATGTATTAACTATTAGACATATAGCCATTTTTCTCTGTCCATTCATATGTAGCAAAGAGATTCTAGAATTAAAAGACATAGTGGCTACTATTATTTTTACATTATTCTGTCTCTATAATGGTATTGTCATTTTCCATACTGGAAATACAAATGGGGATTTTGGTGTTTTCCTGTAAGAATACGCATTTGCCTAACATTTCAGTGCAAACTGATCTCTGTGTAGTAGAAATCATTCCAGTTGCCCCATATTTAAAATGAAGTCCGTAAGTGAGTCACTTCACAAACCTTCAGGCTGCCTGACCTACTGCAGTAACGCTCAGCATAGCAGATTGGCAAATTTACTGAAACTTCAAGCTTCCCATAATGAAAAGAAAAAAAAAAAATGACATCATATTAATACTCTCAAGCCCAACAACTCTATGCAAAGTTGAAAACTTCAGGAGAGGACATTCGAACTTCCACCTTAGGCTGCAGTTCAGGATTTCTTACACACTTGGGAGTTCATGGAGAACCCACGAAACAAAGTAGTCTTCTTGCACAAAGATCAGAATAACCAACAAAATATTACCCTTAAGCTTTAAAAGAATATTTCTCAATTTCTCCCTTGTTTTGATCTTGGAGAATGGGTCAATAACGGTTGCATGACCTTTGAAATCTTTGGGTTTTATGTGCGATTTAGGTTGACAGCCTTTCTGCTCCTTTGGTGGGGGGCTGTGGATGGAGCTATGTATCTCAAGGAGCTTGGAGGATGAGGAGATGCTGAACTGAGGCATCTGCAAAGGGGAAAAGTGGTCCTGCCTTTGTGACACACAATACAAAGGCAGTAATTTAATGAAGTTCAGTTTGTACATTAATTAAAAATTAATTTAGAAGCAAAGAGCCTGATTCTGATTTCAAGAAAATCAATCTTTAAAACACCCACTGAATTTTGCAGAAGAGAGATAAACTTCTAAATTATTGACCACTGTTGCTTAAGTCATCTGTTTGCACCAGGTGTCTGGTTTCTTAAGGGACTTTATAATAAAGATTCAAAGTCCTTCCTTATCTCAAACCCTGAGTAAACTCAAACATACTCAGACATAATCTGTACCAGTTCGACTAACCACAGCTATGCATCACTCCCATGATGCTGGGGATTTCTCCAGCACGCAGCGCTCCTCTGGATGGCACACGTTTCACCTTTGCTCTCCCTGCCGTTCAGGGCAAGCGCATCCAGTTCTGACTCTGCTGGATCATCATTTCCTCTCCATACCAGTTACAGAAGGATATCTATTCCTAAACAAATAGTAGCTGCTCTGACCTCTTCCTAAGTCCCCTTTCAGTCTGCCAGTCTTTCAAGATCTCTTTATATCAGCAGTGTTGTCACAGACATGATTGCTTAAGGCTATGAGAAAAGCAAGTTTTGTAGGAAGAGGAAGTATTTTTCATTAAAACAAGTGATACAGTTGAAAAAGTCAGGCTGGTTTTCTGGCACTGAAAGACAAAGTCTCCTTTTTCAGGCTCACTTTTTTTGTGAGTAAAAGCTTGTCTAGTTTTCCCAGCTACATCAGTTAGTTTATCAAAGAAGTATTACCTCTCCCTAAAAATCTACTTCTTTCTTTGCAACACCAGGATTCCTTAGATTAAAAGCAGTAAGAGCATAACTTTGATAAATACTAATTAAAACCTTCTTAGTATCGTAAGGTGAAAGCTAATTTGCCCACCTAGCATACTATATTTAGGGGTGGTACTGCCGGATTTTTTCCTATATTTTTGAAGGTTTCATCTTTTACATTATTTTCTCATTGAATTCTTGTTTGGTACATTCTGTCAGGATGAAGTGAACTCACATAGGTCACGTAGTTCTGTAACAACCACCAGAAGAGGCAGACCTGTGCTTAGTAAGATTGTGAAATAAGTTGTATAATTAAGCTGCAAAGCAAGAGCAGCAGAATTCAGGCAGAGTGTAATAACTTTGTTTCATTAAAATACAGGTCTTTTAAGATTAAATGGTGATTGTCAGGCAAGTTATCTTAGGAAAAGAGCAAAACAAAGTAGTTCCAAGATAATCCACCAGAAAATGATAGGGAGTATTTAATCTCTTCAATAGATCTGCTCAAATAATAATTAAAAAAGCGTCATTGTACACATAGTCCAATGTAAAATAAGCTTTACTCCTGTGTTACGTGATTCTGCCTGTTTCGCTAGTTTACCTGCTGTATCTTTAATGTAATTATATGTTAAAGTATACTTCCTAGCAGTATGTTTGCACCTGTAATGACTGTACAAAGATATGAATAAATGTGGGAGGAAAATAGATTTTCTGTCTTGTAAATAAGTAGTACTTGCCTTTTCATATTACATTTTTACCTTGACCCAAAATAATAAGATAAAACTTGAAGAAAAAGACCTATAAAAAGATTTTTATGACAATCAAAATATTTTGCTAAAATATGCGCTTTGTTTTGTTTTCAAAAAAAAAGAGTAGCTTAAGTAGGTAGAATGAAAGATGCAAATAGCTCTGTTTCTTGTCTGCAGTGCTGACGAAGGGAGATACTAGGGAACAGCATAGAAACAGAGTAGAAGTATTAAAGGGGTATTGTTCTTGCATAGGCCTCTAATCAGAAGTTGAAGATCTTCCTGAGTAACAGCTTATGTCTTATGTTTCTTAGACTTTAACAGATTACTCTGAGTTCGAACACTGAATTTTTAATTTATGCAATTTTTTGGCATACTGTAGCAAAAGTTCGACAGATTAAAACTTTGTTGTGTGCAGAAACAATCATTTTTTTTTGTTTGAATCTTCGATATGAAAAACTAATTTGATTTCTGTATTCAGAGAAGCAGTGAGCAGTTAGTGCATGGAATCATGCCTTCTCCAGGCACATAATTTTTCTTCAGAGCTCTATAAATTTCCCCTTAGGACATACAGTCCTAATCTATCGGTACATTCTCTATAGAAACCATCGCTTTCTTTAATCAGTCTTCTCTCCTTGCTCTGCATGTTTTCTTATTGTACTACATCCCATTTTAGGATAGCAAGAATGCTGCCCCTTTCCAAATAATTCCTAATCCTAAATTGCTTTTTAAGCATGTTTTCATATCAAAGCTTGTTAAAATGTAGTTTAATGAATTTTAAAAAGATCTCCTTTGCTCCTCACAGAGAGTAAAGAAAGAATAAAGTTTGACATAAAAGATTTCACATTTGAACCTGTAAGATCTTAAACTAAAAAATTATTCTGGCAAACTGGAATCTTTCTATCGATTTAGGGTGATGCAAGTGAATAAGCATGGCAAATGTTGTAGGTAATATCTTTCATTAATTTAACGACATCAGCAGAAAAACAACTGCATAAGCATCCCGGCACAGAAGCCCTCCTTCAGACTACATTTTCAGACCATTTTTTCCTGTCAGCTTAATATTTGGATACATCTTTTGCTTCTGTGCTATCTTTGCTTTCCCACCTGAACACAAGAAAGCCTTCCATTCTCAAAAGAAGCTGTCTCATGCTGAATGTTTTTGTGATCTTCAATCTCCTGTTTTGGAGATGGGAGCCAGGTGAATTATTAGCTCACGGAGGCATTCCCATGCTGGGGAAGGAGCTCTCTATCTCCCTATCTGGCTTTCTCGAGTACCTGTTTGGCTCCAGATCTGCCCTTCCCTGCAGTGGAATTTCCACCACAGACCTGCGCGCTCTGGAGCAGCGCCGAGGCTGCTCAAGTCACGTGTTCTTATGGGGCCCTCAGATTTGGTGTTCGTTCATGTTTCCATACCTGAAAACAAGAAGGAAACACCGGCCCTCTTGACTAACAGCAAATACCATTTTTATTTTTGAAATAAACAGTATTTTTTGATGAGAATATTTCTTTCAAAGTCTTGTTCCGAACTCCATGAATCTGTAAAGGCTATTCAAACGAATGATATTTGAAGATAATTATGAATAGCCTTTCCGATTTTATTTGAACCGTACATTTGGGTGAAAGAAAAAAAAAGGATTATTTGATTAAAAAGAAAAGGAAATTGGTTAGATGACACTTGAGAGTTTTATCAGGTCTTCAAAATCTGTAGAACGTTAAATATTTGTTTTGCAAAGCAAATTCCACAGCACATTCATCACCACCGATCAGCTCGGCGAGATACGATTTTAACAGTGGGCACACAGCATACAAGTCCTGTGCTCCATTTCAAACGTGGACACTGACCCTGTTTCTGACCCAGAAAATGTCATTTCACCTTCGAGCTTTCCACTTACTAGTTGCAAATACTCTACAATTATCTTTACCAGAATCAAAGGGAGCTTGTGAAAGCCATATTTTACCTGGCTATTATTAGGGTGTGCAATGGGAGAGGAGATGCATCTTTTTCTCACGATCTCACGATGTTTACTCATATTTGGCGGTGTAACAGGGATGGCAGCCGGGGCAATTGCTCACTATACTCACCAGCCTGCTCATCTGATTATTATAATTATTATGACCTGTGCAGCAGAGATGATGGAGCCCATCTTAGGCAAACCGAAATGGGCTACTGTGTCTGTTTGTTTGAGCGTGTTAGCATAAGCTGAAATCACTGCAGATTCCAGCTATTCCAGTGCTCCCTTTGAGATCAATAGCTCCTTCAGCCGTCCCCACTAAGCTTGCCATGAAGCTACAGCTGGCACCCTTGCATTCCTTCTCCAGGCGACGTGCCGGGTTACTTGCTTCACTCTCATCTCCCCGAGATAGGTTTTTGTGTACCTGTGCTCCTGTAGTTGCTGGCCCCCTAAAACGTGGCAGCAAAGGCTGGCACACACGTGTGCACACAGGCACACGCACCCCCTGCGAAGAGAAGGCCTGCTCGGTGCCTGGGGGTCTAAGGGGGCCCTTCCCTTCTGCACTCAGGCTTGTGCCGCGGAGCTTTTTCCCTCCTCCTCCAAATTAGGCCAATGAAGGGCTTAATGTCACAAGCTGGCTCCTAGTTTTTAATTACGCTAAAGCTTCAACACGATGTTCTAGCAACACAAAGGATCAGAAAGTTCAAATAAGTTATATTTACAGCCTCTGTAAGGCCTCTTTACACTGTGGAAGTGACAAAAAGAAGCAGACCTAATGTTTGCAAAGGACTTTCAAATGAGCCTTTTTTTATAAATCTGAAAGCATAATAATCTTTCAACTCACTATCTAATGAAGGTTTCTTCAGCCTTTCCTCCTTTTGTTGTAGGGGAGGTTTGGCTGCCATCACTTCACACTCAGCCACTTTTGGCTCACAAGACTATATGACACTGCTTAACCTCAACAGCTTCATACTAACCTTATGAGCATGCTAGGAAGGTTTGCTCCCATTGGATACGTCACAACCCAAAAGGCTGAAAAATAGGATGTTATTCATATACTCTAAGTTGAATGATTCCAGCAGGAGGAGAAGGGAAACCCAGTCAAAAGCCAGGGAGGTACAAGAAATGAGGTTAAATTAAGAAAAGACAAAAATCGAATAAATATAAGGAAGACTTTCTTGAGGGTGCCATACAGTAAGTCACAGAACAGCTAATTTTTTTATCTTCCGTTTGTATTCAGTCATTAATGCAGGTATTGAAACTGATTTTCTGATTTTTTTTTTTTTTTTACTGCAGAGAATCATAAATTCTCTGGCCTTTTGTGTCTCTATGATTCATTCATGCCGCTTCAAACTGAAGCCTTTAATGTTCAGGTTTGATAACTTACAGTATGCAATCAATTTATCAAAAGTATTATTAAGTTAAAGGTTAACTGATTACAGAAGATTTTTCTATTTGATTTACCAAAGCGACAGAGAAAGCAAACATGCATACTCTGCTGCCTGTGTTTTTTCTGTATGAAACTGGAACAAAAATAGCAATAAACAGCTCACATAAACACGGTGAAATCTCTTTTCCCATCAAAAGCTACACCACAGTATAGTACATGGAACGAAGACTTGCTCATGCAAATCGTCAGCATGACAAACCTGAATCTCTTCTCACTGAAATCTCACAAATTAAAAGGCAACCCAGTGAGGCCAGAAGGCAGTATCAAAGAACACAGAAGAAAGCCACTCCCAGAGTACTAGTTATGTAAGAAGAAATGTGATGTTATTTATAAATCTCATCCTTAAAGGAAATGTGATATGTATAATTTCATTTTCTTAGGAGAAAAGAAGCTTGATAACTCTGTCAAGGAAGGCTGTAAATCTGGATGCTGGAAACAGGAAGCAAGGGTGACTGGAACACCACACCAGAACGTTTCATACCTGCTGGTCAACTGTACATATTTTACATTCCTTACACAACAACATGCAGCACCCAGAAGATTACATGCCTGCAAATTGCTAGAAAGGCTATGCCAAAAGTTATGGAGGGGTAGCTGAGGTGCCTTAATTTACCATGTCAGTAAGGTTCTAGTCTGCACTGATAGCCTTGATATTCAGGCGAAAGTCAGTCACAAATTCTCATTAACAATCAATGATGGAACCTCTTGTTCCAATTTCAAAGGCCCAGCACACCAAAGTGTTAGATGTCTCCTACCAGGATTAGACGCTTTGCCAGAAATTTCCTCCCCTGACCTTATTTCAGCAAGTTCTTATACTATCTTTTTTTTTTTTTTTTCCAGGCTTGCAACAGAATTAAAGTAAGAAAGGGCAAAATGAAGATGAATGAACACATATTTCCTCAAAGATATGCTAAGATTACGCAGAATTTCCTTTAATAAGATACAAAAGACCTCATCTGGCTCTTGTCATTAAAGTCAATAATCCAAAATCAATTATGCTGTAAAATGCTTGGAATCTTATGCTGCTGTCCCATCAATTTTGTACTAGCTTTCATTTCAAACAGATTATTCCTGACTTTGAACTGTATTCACTTAAGAATAAGGTCATCAATGTGGAATCATGACAGTTTTTGCCCACTGCTCCATTAAGGCAAGTAAAGAGTAAACTCACCTGAGACAGCTGCATATGAACAGCTCGCCACTGAATGAAGCATCCTACGTACTAAACTGACCTGAGTTGCAAGTGGGTCAGAATTTCTTAGTTTAGAAGAAACTTTGTAGTTTAGCAGAAATTTTGTAGCATGAGATTGTATCATCTTTTCTCTCAACAACAGGGATTTTCCTATGAAGTCTACATGTCACAATAACGAGTGAACACAGTGAAGAAGCAGTTAACTTTCAGAAATTGTAGTTTTGAATAACTATCTCGATTGGAATTTTTTGAAACATAATTCACTACATTTTTGTAATCACAGTTGTGAAATTACAGTGATATTAGTTACATCTGAGCTAATCTTGAATGCCTGTTAGTACAATACACAGGGATAATGCACCCTTAAAGCACCATTTCAGATAGGTAAGGCTAATTAGAACTATTTCAGAAACAGTAAAATTGAAGGTAAAATGATTTATATAAATGTTTTATATAGGTATTTCTCTCTGCTGAGGCCCCTAACAGATTGAAATCTGTTGTCCATCTTTGCATTTCCTTTTATCTATGCCTTTGTGCCAAAAGGAGCATCATTAGTGTTTTAACAACAATATCCTCTAAGGTATTTAAGCAACTTTCCTCTCTTTCGCTTTTCATTGTTTAGCTAGGGGTATATAGATAAGCAGAATGATTGATTCCCAAGTCTCGTGTAAAAGTAATGTTTCCCATGCAGATACAAACGAAAAAGTTTTCTCTTCAGAAGAAGACCCTGCAGAGATGACTCTCTAGATATTTCTTCTCTTTCCACCTATCTATAGTTCATGTATTTTACAACTATGATCCCCTTTTTAATTGTCTCCAAAACCAAGCATGATATTGCTTAGTTCATAATTACTACATGCAGTGATGCTAAGTGTTGCTCAAAGACACCTTGTCAAAAGATAAATTTGAGTTCACAGCCACCGTGCACTTAAGAGGTAAACAAAGTTACTCAGAAGGCAAAAATTACACTGAAATAAAATGGGCACAGAGATAATCAGAGTATTATAAATGTGTTGTTACCCTTAAACATTTAATTTGCAAAGCCTTTATGGAATAATACTAGCAAATATATTTATAAATATATTTTCAACTTTGTTCCAGAAGTTGTGCATTACCTCTCAGTTTTTCCTAGAGGCAAGTATTGGCAAAAAGGCTAGTGTAATGTGGCCTTCAAAATACTGCTGGAAAAGCCATTGCAGCAAGCTGCTCCCACACTTTTCATCTTTCCACCTCAGAGCTACTTCTCATTAGCTCCACCACACAGAAATGAGGCTTTTAATGCAGCTGTTCCCACCACATCGCATGCCCTTCTCACAGCACAGTCCTTAGAAGGAGAGCCTCATACGTTTTTTTCACCTTTTTCAAGAAGCTCATAAAACACCAAGAGGCAATAATCAGTTTAATTCCAAAGCAGAAAAAGGAAAAGGCCAACCACTGTATCCTGTTTAAGTCTGCGTGCCCAAGCAGTTGGGGAGGTACAGAGAAACTTCCCAGATGGCCTTGACCGGAACATCCAAGACCCTCTCGATGCCAAACACACCAAATGGGTGGTGTGAGGCATTTCCACACAGCGCTGTATCCAGCCAAAGCCTGGGCTGTGGATAATACAGAGGCTCTGAGACACAAGGCTAAGTCAACCGGCAGGCTGTGCTTTCCTCTCTTCTGATTTTTAGGGCTCTGAACCATGGCTTGCGATCTAACTTACCATATTTGCCCGTGTTTTACAAATTGGGTGTCACCTCTTTTTACTGGCCAACTCAGTCTTTCCAGAGGATGCTGTTTACTTATTACCTTAAGGAAGTATCCTAAAGACTCTAATTATTTTTTTCTTGGGAAGTAGGGAGGTGCATAATTCAAACCTAACCCCCCATAAACCAGACATAAGAAAACCAAAATACTGCTCTGGAATCATGGGAGTTATTTAGGGCAGAAATGATATCCAGAGGTCCTTAATCCAAACCCCACTCAAAGCACACCCAATGCCTACGTTAGATTCACTTCTGAAATTACACTGGATTGCTCAGGGTCAGTCATACGTGGTAGACAATTCAGCTAAAGAGCAGCTACTCTTCACTGAGAAAAGGTCAAGCATCAGCATTCTCTGCTTGCTGTAAAACCAGTGCCCTAGCAGGAAGCAGGTGACTGACTTGAACGGAGTGATTTGTCTACAATTCCATTTACGCCTGTGATCATTTGCCAAAAGTGCTTTGATGGAGCTTCATCGCTTCTTTTTTTTTAATAAAACAATGCAGATGGAGCACTCTAAACAATGAAAAATTGCTCTCCTGCACGGCAAAGTGAAAAATACTCCACAGAGATTTTAACGGCCTTAGTTAATGCATATAGAACATGCGTCTTTCCTAAGTACCATGTCACATCTTTCAAGCAGATATTATAGGTGAAAGGGGAAAAAGGAATTGGAGAACACTCTGGGAAAATATCTGGGAACTGTGCTCTTCTCTTTAATAGAACCTGGTCTTCCTTTGTTGTTTGACATATGAGTGATATGAAACGGAAGTTTCAGCAGGATTATGAATGGCATGGGGCCAAGCACGAAACATAACTGTCAAAATCTTACAGGGGAAGAAAGTGGGGAAGAGGAGACTCAGAATATGACAGATCCATTGACTGCTTCATTTCCACCAAAACACAAACTCTTCCTGCCATCCATTAACGATTTTAATGAGGATTTCCAGCCCAAGAAATGTTCATGAACTCTCCTTTTGTGTGGGTAGAGTTGATCACGCCTAGCTGGTTAGATCAGATCTTGGAAAGGCTTTTCTTCCTGGCTTGCTGTGACTTTGATCTAGACATTCACCGTGTCATTACTGCAACATATTTCTCTCTATAATAATACCAAGAGCTATCTTTATAGCTGAAGTTGAAATAGAGGTGGTGAGGTGTAGCATTAATGTTATTGCTGTGGATTGCTATTTCGCATTCTGCAACATCAAATGGGAATTTGTCTGAAGAGCACAGCAGCATAAACTTGACTCATCAGAGACTGTCAGTGATCAGGGACTGTGCTGTTTTCAATGCAGGTAGGATCATAAAATCAGGAATAACTATGCTTAATAAAAAGATCAAGAGGGCATAAACTACTTGTGAATCAATCAAAGAGGTCATAGCCTCAGTTTTCTACTGATTCACTTATACACCATTTACATGTGATTTTACTCTGCATTAGATATCTTTATGCTCTTTTAATTCTCTTTGAGAAAACTGCTCACTCAGATGTCACAATGCTTCCAAAGCCAAATATAAACACAAATTGCTTTAGATTTTAGACATATGCATGGTGTTAAAATTCACAGTGATGCATGTTAGGGAAGAATTCTGTTCTCATTTCACACTTTTGTCAATCTGAAGCACCTCCTCCTACTTCAGTGAAGATACAATCACTAAATCATAGCAGAATGTGAGTCCCTGACTTCAGCGTGGCTGTGTGAACTACTGAAGGTGCACTTTTCTTGACCCCAAACCTAAGTCCTACGAACAGAAGCTTTGCACATGAGTCTGCCCATCACAAAAGATGAGCATTGATAAAAGGCTGAGATTATGTCACTGTATAAATCTCAAAGGGCAGATTTTATAAAATATTTTGATTCTTAAATATGCAAAACTATCTAAAAGGATACCTTTGGAAATCCTGCTAGATACCTAGATGCTCTTTAAGACAACAGCATGTCCTACAAAAACTATCCCCAAATAAGCCAGGATCATACTCAGTAAGGAACAAAATACATACATACATATGTATGTTTTAACATACATACAGGTACAAAATAATTTTAACATACATACCTATGTATTCCCTTACCAAAAAAAAAAAAAAAAAAAAAAGTCTTGAACAAGCAGATGAATTTTGTTGTTACATATTTTACATAATATACTTAAGATGGTCAGTGGTATATAGAACTGCTTAGATATAAGGGTAATGCTTGAAGAAAATGCCTCATTTACTCATGCAAAGGCTATTAAGGCTTCTACAAAGCAGAAAATCAATTTGTATACTTGGAACCATGTTGTTTTTAAATTACATAGCACTAGTAACGGTTTAAAGGTAGTTATACAAGTTTACCCCTCTTCCCATGCCTGACACGGACAGTGCTGAATTTGTTGAAATATGTTGAAGAAACTGACTAAAAATGCAGGCAGATGAAAGGAAGGCCTGGCAAAAAGCTTCTGTTTGATGAATTCTGTAGTCCTCAAATTTAACTGCCCAGTTATCCAAAGTCAGCCACACAGAGGTGCAAAAGGTGAAAGACACAGAAGAATCACTGACTCTAGGTAGTAAAGGACATACACTCTAGAAAGGATTTATTTGGGCTTCATCTCACAAGAATTCACAGCCTCAATCCCCGTCCTTCACTCCTACCTCTGTCTGTGCCAAAGTGGATTTCTATCTCCACCGAATGTATTCAAAAAATCCATCATCCACATCCTGCTTTTTTTCCTGTCTTCTGTCATGTTAATTCTGCGCATTAACAACCTGGTGACTTGGTGCCCTTAAGTATTCTATAAAAAGCAAAGATGCAAAAAGACAAGGGGCAAAAAAAGCTTTTCTTGGCACAGTTAGCAGAACTATGGCACAGGAGTCATGCGTTATGTGACTGGAGTCACATAAATATCACAGACAATTACATTCCACTTAGTTAATTCCAATATATCTGTGTATGAGACCACAGGCATAGTCAGGCTTTTCAAATGTCGAAGTAATGCCAGTAAATCAGCATTTCCATGCATGTGACAAAGTTCTGTGCTATCACATCAGCAAGGGCTCAGCCCTGGTCCCACACGCGTCCCAGAAGGGGCCTTTCTGACCACAGCCGATGACAAAGCTCCTATGGGGGCAGCCTGCCGGATCCTCATCACCGCATACACATCTGCGCTCCCCCTAAGGCCCTGCTGCTTCATAGAACACCGTTTTGCTGATATGCACTGTAACTTACAGTTTTGCTGAGTTAGCTTCCTTTTAAATAAAGATTTGGTCACATGAACATCAGCAGTTTATCCTAGTCACCCCTCACTGGTTATCCTCTTTGAGGCTGCTCTGTGTAAACTACCAGGCCTATTTCCTCTTTCTTATAAACTTAGTTCCACTTTCTTTTGTGTCTTTTTTTTTTTTTTTTTTTTTTTCCAGCAAGGAATAATATGAAAAATCCTTCATTGTAAGTTAAGATACAAGGTCTCCCAAACTCTTTTATTTCTCATCCTAGAATGTGTGCTATATATTTGTTTTCCTTTTTAAACATTTACTTCAAAATATAACACTTGGTATTTTGATATAGAATCAGATAGGTAGGATGAAATATTTGTTTATTTGTTAAGTACAATATAGTGCTGAGAATGGATTCTAACTGTAACCAACAATTTGATAAAGTTTGTTGTTGGCTTCATGCCTTTGCTGCTGAAAGAGGAAATTAGCAGATGAGGCAAGTGATGCTCATGTATATCATTAAAAAAAAAAAAAAAAAAAAAAAAATACTACCTGGGAAAAACATAGGCCTAAATTCAGAAGTGGTTCTTAGATGATGTTCAGGAAAGAATAAAAAAAAAATAAAAGAGAGAGAAAATCATGATCATATTTGCTAGCAGGAACTTATTAACTCATTTAAAAACATCAGGACAAAGCAAGTTGTACAGAAGGTGACTTGAGTTAAAATCCAGGATAGACTCAATCTAACATGAAAGAAGAAGAACTTACATTGTTTTGACTACAATTTCAGAAAGCATTAGTTGGATTAAAAGTCCTACTCAAAAAAAGCTTTTGGTTACAATGAAAAAATTTCTTGGCGTAAACCAAGATCTGAATGCAAACTGAAATAACAATTCAGCTCCTGGAGTAGGTTTGTGGGGAAAAAAACAAAACAAAACACTATCCTATAGGAAAATTCTACATGAAAAAGGACTTCTTCTGAAGGTTTGCCTATTCTTGTCTTTGTATATTGCTCCAGTACACTGCAAGTTTCACATACTGTTAAGCACACGGATATTGAGATTTGGAGATATATGATCCTTTATCCTCAAAGAACCTCTTCCGTACCGGTACTGCTATAGCAAACATGTTTCAAGTGGTACCGCTCTGGGAGCTGACAAGGCTTTACATTGCTCGCTTGGCAAAAGAACAAGTTACCACAGGGTAAGTCAGAGTGTGAAATTACAGCAACATGGTAGCTGCCAGGTGCATGTTCTTATCCCACAGAAAACATGAAGGAGCTCACCTCTTACCTGCCAGCTTGTGAAACAAGGCACCAGGGCAGAACACGCAGCGAGCACTGTTTGGAAAAAATCCAGCTAAAAGGCAGAACAGCCATCTCAGGTGATAAAATTTACAATCACGCAGGTAACTACAAAACTGCCAGTTCTGCAGCTGATGACAAAGGGCGATGTGAACCAGATCCTTTACTTTTATTAGCTTAATGTCAATGCTTCAGCATACAAGTTCTATCACACTTCTTACATGTCACCAGTTACTTTGACCCAGAGAGTCCCACTGAAGATACAAGAGTGTAGGTAGGAAAATGTTAACATATTTACTCGGAGAGATGGAGTTGTAGCAAGAAAAGCGGATGAATATTAGAAAGTTCTCATAAAAAGTCTGTTCCCTCCTATAAGTAATACCTTCTCAATCTTCCAACTCCTCCACATGTAAAATCACATCAATTTACACTCCATTTCATTGACTTATACTCTAGTAAGTGAGTGTAAGCAGGTCTTAAGGTGTCTAACCAAGCATAAATTACACACTTTACACATCACCTCTGAACTTAGCTCATAGGTTTTAAACAAAAGCACAGTAATAAATCGATGGTTTGGCCAAGGGAGGATATGAAATGTATATCCATTTTGGTTTCTCAGGGTTATCACTGTATTTCATCAAAACTAATAAAATCCTCCTACCTCTTATTTGAACATAATTTAACTCAAATTGAGATATGCACAAAATATTTAAGCAGGTTAAAAAGCCAGAAAAATGTATGAGGTTAAATAAAACATGCTTTTTTTTTTCCCCATCTCAGTATTGATCTGTCACTGAAAAGAAATGAGCTTTAGGGAACCCTATGTCATTTTCTGGTTTGGGCCATATGTTGAAATCTCTATTGTTTAATTTCATTCTGGTTTGCTGTCAGTTTTACAGTGGAATATGAATGTAAGTAAATTGTTCATGAGGTTTGTGGCAAAGCTACTAGGCTATAAATAGCTTTTCAGAGCCAGTAAACATCTATTTAGAAACAATGAAATCTATTTATTGCCAGATGACTTACTCATAAGGTCAATTATTGCTACAAGCATTTAATTAAATGGTGATGTAAATTTGATGAGTGTACTCAGTAAAAGCAAGCCACGCTCTACACTTTGAAAAGGTGAATAGCAGAACTGTCTTTCCATCACTCCAGTTAAAATTAATTGGTCTCTTGGAAGTCTAGTTTTACAAAATATGCAAATGTCCTGGTTCATCTTCCCCAGAATATTATCTCCATTAACTTAAAAAAATATTCCAAGAAAGTGGTTTCTCAAAGCAGAACAGAAGAACAAAATTATTTTCTTTAATCCTGGAATCCTGGGAGGAAAAAAAAAATGTTGTTGTTGTTGTTTTCTAGGCTTAAGGGACATTTTCTTTAAAGGATAATGTGGAACTGGAAGGCAAATACTATTTAAGCACAGAAACCTGTAATTATTAATGCTCTACTGCCAGTTTTAAAAGCCAGACTCTGGTTCTTACGAGAAAGGGGAATTGCACTGCTCTGTGACTTGCCCCCTCCCTAACCGCAAATTAATTAGATGTCAAGTACTAAATACTGGAGTCAATGTATTCAAAGGGGCACTTCACTTACAGGAGAGAAAAAAAAAAAAAAAAAAAAAAAGGCTGACATCTGTGCTTCCTTCTAATTTTTGTTTTTAAGGCTTTAAAATAATGACAATCCTTAGAGCGTAACATTCACATTTTAGAGTTCATATTCCCTCACAGAGATTTTTTTTCTA
The DNA here is from genome assembly GCA_013398735.1 of Nothocercus julius. Taxonomy (NCBI): domain Eukaryota; kingdom Metazoa; phylum Chordata; class Aves; order Tinamiformes; family Tinamidae; genus Nothocercus; species Nothocercus julius. Next base: position 2,364,573 of record VZSV01000014.1, read on the forward strand.
TTTTAATAGAATTCATTCTTACAAATGATAATTACAAACAAAACTCACCCCACCAGCACCACACCATAAAGCTGTGAAAATCAAAAATCTTGGTTTTGTGCATCTGCTGAACCAGAGCTTTGCTTGAAGTCCCTCTGTTGAAACTCTGCTTGATATTATGAACCACATATTGGACAGACTCTTCTAGCCTTCACCCAGACAATATTTCCAGTGAAATCAATTTTAAAATTTGCCCTTAGATCAGATCTGTTCAACTGGTCAAACTCAAAAGTTATGAGACAGCTTTGTGAGTTTCAGAACCAGAAAGACAGAATAAACTACTTAAAATCCATGAAACATGTAAGTTGCATATGAACTTGCTCCATTTAGCATCTCTAACAATAACCTGGAAGAGGTGACGAAGCACTCTCAAGTTCACAGATGACACTAAATTGGAGAGACCAGTCAATAAATTTGCAAGGGTTCTGCAACTATGGGGGAATAAGCCCTTGCACCAGCACAGGTTGGGTGTCGACCTGCTGGAAAAAAAGTCTGCAGAGAAGAGGGGGGTGGTCCTGGTGGACCTGGCAGTCCTGGTGGACAACAAGCTGACCATGAGCCAGCAATGTGCCCTTCTGGTCAAGAAGACCATTGGTATCCTGGCATTAGGAAGAGTGTTGCCAGCAGGTCGAGGCATGTGATCCTCCTCCTCCGCTCAGCCCCAATGAGGCCACATCTGGAGCACTGTGCTGGATTCACCTGTATGAAAGGGACACAACATTACTGGACAGAGTCAAGTAAAGGGCTACAAAAATGACTAATGGACTGGAGAACCTCTCTCATGAAGCTCAGAGAGCTGGGACTTTTCAGCCTGGAGAAGAGAAAACTGAAAGGGAATCTTATCAAGACATACAAGCATCTGAAGGGAAGGTATCAAGAGGATGGAGCCAGGCTATTTTCAGTGGTGCTCAGTGACAGGCAGCAGGTAATGTTCATAAATCAAAACACAGTAAGTTCCATCGAAATAGAGGGAAAAAACTCTTTAATGTGAGGGTGACAGAGCACTGAAACAGATTGACCAGAAAAGTTGTGGAGTCTCTGTCTCTGGATGCAAGCAAAACCAGCCTGGATGTGATGCAACGTCCTCTAGACCCTGCTTGAGCAGGAAGGTTGGACTAGATGATCTCCAGAGGCTGATTTCAACCTCGACCATTCTGTGATTCTGTGTAGGGGGAGGAATCTCTCCTCTATTTGTATTTCCTGAAAAAGGACATGACAGAGAACCCCACTGAGTGGGAATTCACACTATTTATAGTGTGAAATGAACCCTTTGGAAAAAAAAAAAAAAAAGACAGTATCTCCAGGGCTGCAAGTCTCCCTTTGCAAGGTAATTTGGAATAAAAATGACTAGCCCTATGTTGCAGAGTATAAAAACATATTGGAAAAAAAAATTCTCTCCTCCCCTCATCAAGATCTATACTTGAACAGTGTGAGAGAGAAAAAAAAGCATGCAAAGAATTTAATCAGAAGGAGGGGCAAGGACAGGATACACAGTTTCATCATTCTGTTACTGCATGTATACAATTCTGCTTTCCTATAAGTCACGTACATTACACAGTCTTCGTAAGCCAGGATTAATAAAATGTCAGTTACAGCAAAGGCAGAGGAGTACGGCCATCAAACGGGCACAAATGTCCTAGAGCATTATTAGCTGATAAGGATGCTGGTCTTATCTAATGAAGAACAGGCTGTAGGTGGTGGGAAGCAGCCCTGTTGTAGAACAGCTGGAAGGAGGCCCCTGGAAAGCACAAACACCCTGGTTGCCAAGTTGTCTCACTGAGGGTTTTGTCCTGAAGGCCGACATACGTCCCCAGTGTGGTGGGCAAGGTGCTGCTACAGTTACTCCAGGTCTTTCCACACACTTAGGTTTCTTCTCCTGGCTCATTCTAACTTTCTAACAAAGAAATTAAGTTATTTCAGCCATAGCATATTTTGAAGTGACCACAGGGGTTGTGCCAGCCAAATGATACATACTGATCATACAGTTCACCTCTTAATAACCCTGCTCATCAAACTCACATTTCACAGAAGTTTAGAGCTCTGACTCACTGAAAGTCTTTCTAAAGTACCTCTTTCTCTTTGGGTTTCTTCCATTTGTTTTGTGAGTGTTAACTATCTTAACACTTTCTGTGCAATTAAGTAAGCAAATTAAATTGAAGGAAGGCCTTGCTTATGGCTTTCCAATATACTTCTGTTTCACCAGAATTAAAGGGGACACTATTTAGAAGGTTAGATAACAATTCCTGAGAATTCGTATCAAGTAGTGTAAGTGGCCTGGGTAAATATACACAGGAAACTCAGTTAAGCAACCTTAGTAGTAATTAGCCCATTTTTCCCCATAATGCTGAGAAAATATTCTTTGAATGTTTTAGCAAATGCATTCTATTTGCCCAATAGGCCAAAATAGTTTTCCTGGAGCCATTATTTTATACTGTGTAGAATGCAATATTCTATGTATTCTATATAAATTATGTATCACATAATATCACTCTTCTGCCTGCATATACTGTATACTTCATATCTTTGGATTTTTTTTCAATTCTATTGAAAAAAAAAATCTATTGACTAGCCAGCTGCAATTCAGTTATACTTATGAAAAATAATGCTGAACCTGAATATTACTGCACATCTCCAAAAATGTGCATAAGGCTCCAATAGGAGCATAATCCGACTGTGACTGATCTGCTGAGATCACAGCAGCAACTTGTTCATGATGCAGCTCTGCTTTCCCATGCCAAAACTACTGGTACGCTGCACTCGTTTGCATGCTTTTTCAGGTCTAATAATTGGTGTTGATATCAATGTAATCATCCTGACAGTAACAAAAGACTTCTTTCTGACCAGGTATTCACTGAGCAAGACAACCAGAGCAGACACTCTGTGATCCACACAGTCTCCACGAGAGCGCTGTTCCTTCACCACTGTCTGCCCAGATTCAGACTTGTTAAAGCACTAACCTAATTCAGACTTGTTAAAGCACTAACCTAATTTATGTCCATAAAAGTGAGCGTGAGACAGCCCTGTGGTGAGGAGATCCCTTCAGAGAAGGCAGTCACCAACTCAGCAACTGGAAAGCGCCTGCTGCCCTGTTTAGATGAAGTATGGCACCGGCCAGGAAGTGACCTTTCCTCCTCACAGCACTTCCAAAATCATCTCCCCAGAGGTAAAGGCTGCGCAGAGTGGGAGAGGAGAACGTCTTATCTTTTATTGGAAAGTTGCAGACCTTACTTGCTTATCAAAACATTTATTGATTACACTAGCGTAGGATAACAAGACAAGACTTAAAAATGTTGAATCTGGTTTTAAGATTTTTGCTTGTTTGTTCACATATGCATAAATGAAAAAAGATCCCTGCTTCAGCTAGAAAGAAATAATGAAAAACTATTTTCAAAAGTATTGCTTTACAACAGGTAATACAGCAACGACCTTGACTTGCATTTAACTGTGAAAAGTGATTGTTTTGTCCTGTTGTTTCATGGTTTGATAAGTACTTCCTAATGGAAAAAAAAAAAAAATGACAGGCTGTTAATAACAACACACTGGGTCAAAATGAGAATGAAACGGCTTTTAGGCAACTCTGTGCTCCCAAACTCTCCTTCTTCCCTCCCTCCCTCTTAACTTCTAGTTTTCATGTCTTCAAGTTTCCTTTCAACATTCTAACATTTCCACTGAATTTTGTGCAAATAGTTTAAGTTACACTGCTACCTGCATCTTTTCCTTTAAAAGATATAATTTGTTAAGACCCTTAAAATCACATGTGGAGTCATCAGTTTTCTTGCTACTCTTGCACACTGGAGGGAGAAGCTGATGAAGAGAGAAGGGCCATAGGCACATGAAGAAAACACACTATGAGTCAGACTATATTGACCACAATGTTGAGGGCAACTTTCTTGAAGAAGATCCTCACAGTCCTTCCCAAACACATGACCAAAACATGTCTGCTACATTCCCAAAATGTGCAACAGGTTGTAAAGGGCTCTTGTGTTCTGGTGAATGATTAGAAGGTATCAAGTCGTAATCATACCATAGACTTACTCCTTATTGTTTTCAGAAAACAGGAAAGGATTTGAAAAATGTGCTCCTTCACTGACTTCCTAAGAGACTGTTGGATCCACTCTACACAAAACTTCTTCCTCTGATGCAATTTACGAACAGACCTCTCCATTTCACTCCACAGAGAGTGCGCCATCATCTACCCCAGCTCCTTTGCAACCCCTCTACACAGGAATTGTGTCACAAGGGTCCAAAATATACTCAGATTCTGCCTGCAATTCAACATCATTTTAACACACAGCCACTTCCTGTCATGAACTTCTCCGGCAGGAATGTGCCATGAACAAAATCACAGATTCACAGAATCACAGAATCCAACCCCACAGGTTGAGGTTGGAAGGGACCTCTAGAGATCATCCAGTCCAACTCCCCTGCTCCAGCAGGGACACCTAGAGCACGTGGCACAGGGTGGCAGCCAGGTGGGTTTGGAAGATCTCCAGAGAAGCCCAGCCTCTCTGGGCAGCCTGTGCCAAGGCTCTGTCACCCTCACAGCAAAGCATGTCTTCCTCACACGGAGATGGAACTTCCTGTAATGTGCCCATTACCTCTTGTCCTGTCATTGACCACCACCAATTTGTCCCCATCTTCTCGCCCCATCTTCTTTACATTCTCCCCTCAGGTATTTCTACATATTGATCAGGTCCCCTCTCAACCTTCTCCAGGCTAAACAGGCCCAGCTCACTTAGTCTTTCCTTATACAGATGCTCCAGTCCCTTAATCATCTTCATGGCTCTACGCTGGACCCTCTCCAGAAGCTCCATGTCCCTCTTGTCCTAGGGAGCCCAGAACTGCACCCAGTACTCCAGGTGAGGCCTCACCAGAGCTGAGTAGAGAGACAGGATCCCTTCCCTTGACCTGCTAGCAACACTGATGCAGGCCAGGATCCCATTGGCCTTCTTGGCCACAAGGGCAAACTGCTGACACATGAGAGAGGCCAAGTTTGAACAATTACTCTTAGAGCCGTAGCAAAAAGGTAGAGAGCTGTAGCAAAACCCTGCCAAGCAAACAGCTGCTCTACACTACGCTGCCTATTACACAAGTCAGGAACTGGCTTTCACTAAGTGCCATCCCTAAGTAGAACCATGAATTAAGACTAGAGTGATCCTTTCTACCCGATGTTATGTACTTAGATACAAGACAGCAGTAAGACAAGGAGAAGGAATTTTAAGGGAAGATACAGTTTTTGGAGAAAAATGAGAATATGCCATTTCTGGATTATGTGCATGTCTATAGGGCTTGACCATTCCTTCTCTTCCACTTCACACTGCCCTTGCCTCTGGCCAAGGAGGGATAAAAGTTAAAAGTTCCTGCTGACAGGACAGCAATTGCTCACAGTTCTACAAGGGATGAAAAGGACTGTATAAAATAGAGTAGCAGAGATTAATTAGGGTATTTTTTCCATAATCTTTTCCATTTTCTTTTGTAAGTTATAGCAGCACAGCCACTTGTGCTTATTACATTTCACTAGGTGATTTAGTTAGACATTCATGGGTAAGATAAAGAGAAATTAGGAAATCAAAGGACTGTGAAGAGAAGCAAAATATCAAAGGGAGCTAAGCAGACAACAGAAGAGTTTGGACCTCTGACATAATAGTAATAATAATTATTATTTATTTTTATAAAAGTTAAGAGCTAATAGTAAGAACTAATCTGTAGCACAGATAAATAAAATAGGCTCAATTATCAATTATCCAGGTGGCGTCAATGAAGTAGCTGATCCATTGGCAAAAAGAAGTGGTAAAAGCTGGAAAAGGTAATTGATAAGCAGCAAAGAAGAGTTAGTCAAAAGGCTTAACTGTCCCACAGTCTTGGACATAATTAAATAGCAGAAACAAGCAGGCTATTCAATGGCTGGATGAAGAACTGACAAAGTTTGAGACAGAGCAACAACATGAACAGAGCTTGGGGCCACCTGCAGCCCTGAGGGCCAGAAGAAAGGAGGTCATTCCAACTGCTGCAGCTGTCTACCTAGGCAGGACCCATACATCTGTCCTATCCCTACTGTGTGACTAGTAGTTTCTACTTGAAGTTCAGAGATTTCTCCAGAACCTTATGCTGTAAGCTGATGAAGAAAGAGTTCCTTCACTTTTGAACATGGATAGCTGGGACAGCTGCCAGTCTTGGATAAATACCTTTTCCTCCACCATTTCTTTGAGAATGAATGGCAGTATTGATAACAGGTGATGCATTCTACTGTTTTGGATGGAAACAGAGACAGAGGCAGCTGGGAAGTGTGGGCGGCTGAGTGACACTGTATTTGACAAGGAACTGGTAGCCAACAAAATTTAACAAAAACTAAAAGAGGAAATTTAAGAGACTTAATGAGCTAAATCCATTGCTTGTGAAATGAAGGTTAAGAGACCATTTAATCATCATTTGTATGGAGGTGCTTAAAGAAAGGGGTCTTTAGGAAGCAATCCAGTGGTTGAAAATTCAAGACATGCAAACTGAATTATGTAATTAGCATTGAAGACAGTCGATATCCACCATGGATCAACAAGACATTAGTTATCTTTCTTAAGTGCATTCTCTCTAAGCTACAAGTTACTAGGCTTAACACAAATAATTTTAAAGGAAATTGAGCATTTTCTAACTACGTGAGACAGACACCTTAAATGGTTACACAACTTGTTTTACAATGCAAAACCGGTCAAAGATTGTATAATTTCATGATACAGGGTATATAAAAAATAAAGCATTTCTAGCATTTACAAAATGTATTGAAAAGTGAGGTATTTCTCACTTTTGCAACTGCTTCTGCTCCTTCTTGTGATATTTGTTTCCACATGCTATCAAAAACTTCTGTTTTAATGAAAGTATAAGACGAAACTACAAACGGAAGGTGACTGAGCCACTGCAGATTCCTGCTTCCTCTCACCATTTCCAGTTAGGAGAATTACTAGAAGCACTGTGTTCATGTGAATTCAAATAGTTGAAATGCCTAGGCCTCTGAAACTATCCTGCATGGTAGCAGATAATAATATCAGTCAGATCTGCCTCAATCTGTGTTAAGGGCAAAAACATATTCATACACAGTCTTGTCTTCCTTTTGTACCATCAATGATTCAGTGACTGTTTTAATTACACCAGTGCAGAACACCTAAAAATCTGACCCATAAAGCATATATATTATTTTATCCTTGTACAGTAGCCTTCTGCCTGATAACCTCCACTTAATCACAAAAAAAGATGTTCTTGTGAATGAAGTTATGTTCCTTTGTCCATTTTAATGTATCTGCATAGCCCATAATTAATGTTTAATATGTCTGTATATTATACGTGTTTGCATATATATACATACTATACATAAATATGTGTGTGTATATATATTTGTATATATATTTGTATATGTATGTATATATGTATAATTAGTACATCTACTTTGACATCTGCTTCTCTCAAAGCAGGTCTTTAATCTTTGATTTCTTCATCTGAGCACAATTCACCTTTTTGGACCAAACTGTGCCACGCATTACATGCATACATAAGAAGACGGCCTTTCTAATAACGTACTTTTCAAAATTCAATGCAACAAATGCAACAAGTAATTTGGAAGACAAAACGTTTCTGAAGGCAAGTATTTAGCATAAGAAAAAAAATAATAAAAATATTTTAATTAAATAATATCAAAAGTCATGATATATAAATAAAACAAGCATGAAGAATTTCAGCAAAGGTCACTTCCTTCTCCTGGTCACCAATCTAGTCATTACCAGCTGACAACTTCACAAAAGAAACCACTTACAAGAATATGGAGCGCTTTTGAATTTTAGGTTAGTTCAGGGAGAATGTCCAAAGAACAGACAGAATAAGAAAGAGTGTGTAGACAGATGTGGGATAACAGATCCTTGGGTCTGAGATTTATCCTCCCTTGTTTTGGCAGATTGGTCATGTAGATAAACACATCAGTGCTAAGACTATAAACACTGGTGTTTAAAAGACTTGTTAAATGTAAAAAAAAAAAAAAAAAAAAAAAAAGAGCATTACCAATATTTCTGGGTTGGACCTAAGCTAAGCTACTAACACAGCTGACAATTAAAAAATCTAAAAGTAGAAAGCACAGAATGAAATTCGCAATCAGTAACGGATAGTAGAGGAACTGTAAAGAACAAGGAAGAATGCAGACAAATGCAGACATATAGAGCATTCAAAATGCTAACAGATGACAGACAGTTCAATGCAGACAAATGAAATGTAATTATGACTTTGATAAGCCTTTATGGCACAAGACTACTCTTTGTTCATGATAAAATATGAGGAATAGAGATGAAAACAGATGAAAAATTGAGAGACAAGTCATTGTGCATCATTAATGACTGATAAGAAACAAAGAAAGACAAATCAATGCATTTAATGAGTCTTAATAGTTCAGTTGTGCATATCTCTGGATTAGTATGCATATGCCTCATAAAATATGAGTGTTCGGAAAAACGGGGAGAAGCAAAAGTTTCTTCTTCATGAGCTGTTAAATACAAGGTGTCTTGCTGAGCACTCAGCTAGAGAAAGATGAGTTTCCTTCTGCATCTTCATCCACAATTCTAATCAAGCTACATAATGTGAAAAATTGAACAGGTGGTCTATGGATTTTTTTTTACATATTTCTGTAAACTGCTGTACAATTGCAAGGACAGAAGATCTGCAATAGTAACCAAGTCCACAGAGAACAAATCATGCTTCCTCCCTCACAACAATATGGGAGAGAGATACCCAAACACTCTATCGCCATGTCTCTGAGAACAGATTTCTTATAATCTGCTAAATAAATTTCTTAATATTACTGCCTGGTTAATCTAGAATAAGCTTAATTATGTCAAATCTGTCTTATAAGAAAACAAGGCAAATGACAGCAAAACTGGGCCCTGAGATTGTGGACATTGGGAGTACTCGGACACTGCAATCCTCAAGCCCAGCATGGCACAAACATGACTGAGCATTTCTATCCAGCTAGAGCGGAAGAAAATGCATGTGAATACAGCCTTTGTAGTGGCAAGAACAGAGGCAAGGATAGAACTGTGATCATTTGCAAGTCATATGCTTGAAAACTATGAGAATCAAAACTGCACTTCCAATGGAAAAAAAGGTGAAGTGTCTAACATAATACTGATTTAGAATGTCCTTTTTCCAGTAATTATCTTATTCACAAATTATTGTATCGTTTGGTTAGCTGGTTGCTTTGTTGCTGCTTGCTAGTTCAATGACTGTGTTTTTGAAAGTTAGAGGCTATTTTTTCTTTAAATGAAAGCTGTGACTATTGACTCATTTGCAGTGGCAGATCAGAAGAGGGCTGGCCAGCTGGAGTTGCTGTCTCCCCTAGCTGTCCACCCATCTCTTCTTATTTTGCTTTATCAGGAAGAGCTCTGTGAGACATGCAATAACTCCTAGCAGTCACCAGTTTACAGCCTATCAAAGAAAGGGAAGCTGAAAAATTGACCCTGGTCAATTCTAATGTCTTCTGCTGTTAACTGCAGAGGTGCAAGAAAATACCCCAGTAACGCCTGCTGGGCTGGAAGTACAGCAGAGTTTGGAGAGACAACCACTTCACCCACCTTTGTTTGGGTGACTGCAACAGTTTCAAAATCTTAAATCTCCTAAATCCAGGAATTAGCTATGTCAGATTATCATCAAATGGTGGTGGTGGGGGATCACAATACAGTCATTCCCAACAGTAACACTCCATCTCCTCTGAGACTGTTTCAATCTCATGAATAGCAATGAGAGGCTAAGAAAAGTGAAGCACTGATACTATCTTTAATGAGCTTAAAAACATTCTCACACACAGATGAATAATCTTGTCAAATATTAACTGTAATAAACTAGCTTGTATTGATTGGTAAAGTCATCTACTGTCTGAGATCAGAGCGGAAGCTTGTGCTTGGTGTGCTCATAAAATGGACCTTCATAAATGGTGTGGCATGCGTCACTCATCTGTTAGCCGGAAAACATTACTTGTTTGCAGCAAGCCAAGTATGCAGTTCCTGGTGGTTAATATCTTAAAATGCCCCAGCCCTGTAAGCACCCATAGGCCTTCATTAGGCAACCATAGGCAGCTTCCCCTGGGACCCTTCTGTACACCCTCTGCACTGCGCCAGGCACCACAACTCAGGACAGACATACCTGTTTCCAGCTGTCTTCTGGATAGGCCCTGGCGTTACAAGCAAAACGGCCTCTGCAGCTCTGCTAAGCAGTCCCTTCAGGGCTGTACCTGCTTCAGCATGGGGAGGCTGCCTCCACGAGCACACCTCTTCAGCAGTGTCCCCTTTACTTTCCTCCCTGTTGTGCTTCTCCAGAAGGATCTCTCCACACTTCTGCTGTCTCCTCTCACAATCTCCTGCTTCTCCTTCCGCATCTCCCAGCCCTAGCAGGCACTCATCTTTCCTAGACACATGGCAGTAACCCATATTGTCCTCCAGGTGCAGGTTTTGCGATGCACCAGGCTGTTTCTGGACCCTGCAGAGCCCGCTGCAAATGGCTGTGACTGGCACAGGGCAGTTCATGCACTTCCACATAGGGCCCAGCCTGCAACCCAAACCCTGCTTTTCAAACCCAAAACGTCCTTGCCTCTGAGAAAGATTATTATACAGGACTATATTACATGGTTTAACATCATGATAATCTGAACTCTTGTAATAACCTTCAGCTCTTGCCCCTGCAAATCACATAGCTGAGACCGAAGAGCCCAGAGCAAACTCAGCCCTGTCCCTCCACGGGACAAGTAGGATCAGCCCGTTGCTCCACACCCCCCTCCAGCAGCTGCTCCCCACGCCCTCCTCCCTCGTGCAGACTGCACGTGGCACAGCCCCCTCGCTCTCCTCGCTGGAGCCTGTAGCTGTATCCCAGCGGACCGGGCTTCCCAGCACTGCCAGACCGCCCGCAGGGGCATCTCCCGGGAGCAGTAGCTGGAAGCATCTTGCATTTAAGTTCGCTTTAAGTTCAAGCGCTTGCACCCTTGGGTGCAGTGCGCCCGTTTCCGCAGGCCAGCTCAATCACCGGCCTGGAAGGGCTCCGTTTGCAGGGACAGCCGCCCCCAGACCGCCGGGGGCTCCCGTGCCCAGCCGACCTGTGGCAGCCCAGCTGAGCCGTGGCGGCCGCCCTGGAGCCCCGCGTGCTGCCCATGCTCTGCATCAGCAGCTGTCACGAGCAGGTCCCTCTCTGCAGCTCTGCAAAGCGGCCTCCTCGGGCCGTGCGCGCTGCGGCGCCGCCCGCCCCGGGGCTGCAGCCCCGCCGAGCTCCCCCCGTCCCGCACCACGTTCCTCCAGGCGCGCCCGTCCCTGTCCTCACTCCTCCCCCGCAGCAGGGGCCACCGTTGCCCAAAGCCGCCTCAGCAGCGGCGCCATGTGCTCCCTTGGTTCCCTTGGGGAACTGTGTGCAACCAGCCAGAACTGGCCGAGCGCCTCTGCGGCTGCCCGGCGCAGGCGCGTGCGAGAGCGCAGTGCGCGGCCGCGGCTGCCTCTGCG
>VZSV01000014.1:2382034-2414934 GCA_013398735.1 Nothocercus julius
TATATATATATATATATATATATATTTTCCCATGGCAATACATTTCTTTCTGGCTTGCTTTTTTCTCTGTTGTTATTAATAACCCGTAAAAGGGTTGAATCCGAAGGTCTGTGTGAAACAGCACTTTAGCTGCATCACGCTGAGGAACGTGCACAGCTCTGTATGTGCGTGTGCGGGAGTCGCAAGTGCTGCTTGCTACAGTTTGCGTAGCAGACTCTGTGAGAAAGTAGGGACCACAGGTGAGTCCCCAGGAGATCCTCCTTGCTGTGGGGATTTTTGCAGCCCCTAACCACAGGGGAGAAATACGCAGCTCTCCAACTGCTCCCCAGAGTTGATGCTGCTGATTTGTTTGCACTGAAAATAACCAGGGATAGGAACTGGCACGAAATGAAGAGTCCGTGTGTGCGGTGAGTGCTCCTCGGCGAGTGCTCGCACACGGGCTGAGGTCCCTGTGACGGGCGGGACTGCAAAGGGTTAAGCCGCTGACTTGCTTGCTAGGCAAAGTTTGAGGAGGAATATGTCTAAGGCAGCGCACGCTGCAGCCACACGTTTGAAATCTGTCACCCTCACTTAGGAGCTGCGCGTCCCTGGCTGTCACCAGTGAGTAAGGAGCGCACGTCCGTAGCCCGCTCCGCGGCGTTGCGCCGGAGTCGCCAGGGGAAGCGGAGAGGAAATGACCAGGCGTTCAGCCTCGCTGGCCGGGCGGTCTTCAATGCCATCAGCGGCGTGTCAGGGCTAAGCGACCGGCTGGACAGCAGATCGAGAAGCAAATTTCCTTCCTCTTTTCCTTGAGAGAAATCTCTGGTGATGGTTATCAGCTATGGAAAAAAGAGACCTTGGTGGTGATCCTTAAAGCAGTACCATGCCGGAGCCCAGCTCTTCTGCCGCCTTCTCCCCTCTTAACCTGCCCGACCCCATGGGCTTTGGGTGATCTGCCAGGAGGACCTGCCCCAGCGGAAACAGGTAACGATGGATCATTTAGTCGCTTTACGATCGGTGCTATCTTGATTTGACCAAAGGGTGTCCCAAGTATCTTGCTCTAATTTAATGTGCGGGCTGAGTGGAGGGGTGCAGACAGGGTGTCCAGAGGAGGTGCCGGGGGGCAAGCATAACTGTCCCCAACCTCCCTGAGACCATGGGGCAGGGCAGCACTCTGCACACAAGTGGTTGTTTTTTTTTTTTTTTTTTTTTTTTTTTTTTTTTTTTTTTTTTTTTTTTTTTTTTTTTTTTTTCTTAGCACTTCCATTTCACTCAGTGACTGGTGGGGAGTGGAGGGGAGGGTGTGCTAGAAATGTCTGCGGGTCGGCCGACATCTGCTGTGTTTTATGTTATCGACAAGTTACAGATGCTGGGAACGCAGAGAGAGAAGGGTCAGGAGGGAGAGAGGATGAGGAAGGATTAGAAAGGGGAATTTGTCAGGAGAAGATGCACCGTTAGGTATAAATCATGTGCAAGGTGTGCTTTGAAAAGTGTGCAGGGAAGAAAAAGAGAAGGAAGGGGAAAAAAAAAAAGGACCCGAAGCAACCTCGAAAGAAATAAGAACCCCTGGGGGGCGCGCGGCTCGCCGCGCTGCCCCGCGCACCCCGCGGCGCCTTCCGCAGCAGCGCAGCCCGTGTCCGAGCGCACTCTAAGCACTGCGCTCTCTCCTGGGCCCTTAGGGGGTCGGGGAGCTGCCCGGGCTCCCCCTCGCTCGGCCCGGGCTCCGCGCCCGCGCTGTGCTGCGCGGCTTGGCGAGCCTCGGGAGCGGGGCTGATCCCGCCGGGAATGGCGAGGGATTGGGCTCCGGACGCGCCTGCTGTGCAGCCTCGGGAGAGGGGAATCGGCCGCCGGGCTCTGCAGTTGCCTTTCCCAGTTCCTCACACATGGCACTGATCAGCTCCCCTCTCCCCTCGCCGTCCCTCCCCATCCCCGCTCTTAAAGCAGCTCGCAGCGCAAGTCGCGCCGTGCGTTTTCCTTAGCGGTGCGCGAGTTTCAGGCAGTTCCTCAGCTCCTCGCACGCCTCGCGTCCCACCTGGGCCACCTCGTCCCATCCCTGAAGTGCTCCTCGGAGTTAAATAGTCCCGGTTGCCTTCACCTGGGCTTTCCAGGACAGGGCAGGAGCGTGATCGATAGCGGCGGGGAAGGGTAACCCCGAAACATGGGCGCCCACCGCTCCTGCCCCCGCACCCGCACATGCCCCGCACCCTCTGAAGTGCCGCAGGAGACATTAGCGTGGGGCGGGGGGGGGAGGTTGGGGGCTGTTAGCGCCTTGGGGACGCCAGTCCAGGGAGACGGAGCTGCCCTCGGCAAGGAATGGGTTAAGAGAGGGGGGGGAGCAGGAGAAAAAGAAAACCTAGGCTGACTTTGCCTCTTGGAAAGCTTTAGGTTGCAGCCCTGCCTTCCAAGCATTCTTTAAATGAGAAATGTGGGAGGGACTCCAGGAGAGAGAGAGAGATGGCTATCAACTGAATTCATTACTGTAAACATCTCCCTGGGGTGTCAGGCAGGGAGGAAAAAAAGGCACGACTTCCATTAGCAGGGAATAGTCAGATCTGAGGCATCGTTACTGCTAGGATCAGCCTGCAGCCGCGGCTGGAGGCAGGCGCCGCGCTCGCGGACTGACACACGCCCGCACGCAGACGTGGCCGAGGCCGCCTCCGACCTGCGAGGGTGCTGGCTCCTCGTGTGATCCTCCTGCCACCTCCAGAGGACGGAGAGAGAGGGGGAAAAAAAAAGAAAGAGAGAGAGACCAGGCACCCCCGCCGTCCCTCCTCATTTATTTTTCCCCGGAGAAGGAGGAGCGGCGGGCGGCGAGCGCAGCGAGGAGCGCGAGTGCGTTGGGGATGCCGGAGTGGCGGAGCAGGGGGGAGGACGATGCGGCTGCCCCGTGAGGGAGGAAGGCGCGGACGGCGCGGGGGTCGCTCCAGAGCCGGCGGCCACCCGCGAGGAGCGGCGCAAAAGTTTTGGTGCGGGGGGCCAGAGGCGCGGAGGGGGATCACGATCGGTGCCGCCGAGGGATTCCCGGACGCCACCAGGTACAGTCGGGATTTCATTCCTTTCTCTCCCCTTTCCCGGTAATCCTAAAGTGCGCGGGCGGGTTAAAGCCCCCGCGCCCTTGGTCGGCTCCGGGAAGGCGAAGTCGCCCGGCCGGGGCGGGTGGGATCGGGTTGTGTGTCGGGAACCCCGCAGAGAGCGGCGGCCCCGGGGCCCGGGCACGCGCGCGATGGTCGGCGGCAAGCGGTGCAGAGGGGTCCCCGCTTATTCCGCGCCCGAGAGCCCGCGGCCGCAGTCGCAGCCTCGGCGCGGCTGCTGCGATTGCTCTTTCCGGGGAGGTGCCTCTGAGGAAGGGGAACTTTAAAAAGCGGAGCCTTTCTTGAAAGAGAAAGTCGGTCTCGCTCCGTGCCGGCCGGAGTTCAGACGTGTAAAGAGAAGTGCGGGCGGCGGGAGGATCCGCGGGATCCGGTGCGCGGCCTCGGCAGCGGGGGCTGCGCGGGGGCGAGGTGCGGGGATCGAACCGGGGCGCGGAGCACAAAGGAGCCCCGCTGGATCAGAGAGCGGCCCCTGGAAAAATAATAAGTAATGCGGAGGGGGGAGGGGAAGGCGAGCAACAACAACAAAAAAGCACATCCCGAAAAAAGAAGTCAAAGAGCTGGAAAGACCCCTCTATAGCACGAGATTAAGCCCCATAAAGGATTAAAAAAAAAAAAAAAAAGTAAGGGAGAAGCTCTTCACCTTCTTTTCAGAGTGGGAATCAGTCAACAGGAGCTTTTAATTAATTTTAATGGAGGAAATCTGTTTTAAGGCTTACAATAAGCTAATAAATCCAAGGCACAAATCCGTGTAAATTCCTGTGCTGTGTGTGGAAGGTACTGATTAGATTTCTTCAGATGCCGCTTTTTGCAATGCAGAGCTGGGCTAAATAGAAAGGGAGAAGTTCCTTGCATGCGAAGCAGGAAAAGATACTAGAGCAAGTCAGACTGCTCTCTCCCTCACACAGACATGCACACAGACACACACGCATACAGAAAGGCTGGGTGTGTGTTACAGAGAGCTTTATTTACTGCATCTAACTTCTTGGTGCTTGCAGGGAAAATAAAACCAATTTAGAGGTTGAGATTGATCCCTGCTCAGCTTAAAAAAAAAAAAAAAAATCTTCCCTGAGCTTCATTCATTGCTTCTTTCACTGACACTAATGTGGTCTTTCTGCAAGAGTACCTTTACATAATTCCATTTTTTTTTTTCAGAGGAAATTCATTAATTGATTCAAGAAATGCATATATTTGGAAAGGTGGAAAATCTATCCTGGCATTTTTTTTTTTTCTCCAAGCATTTTAAAGATACTGCACTTACATATCCCTACTTGCCTATCTCTACCTATCTTTCCTTTCTAAGAGTCAATATATGCAGTGTTCTCACTGAGACAATCTTTGCATCACCAAAAAGATATAAATGATGATATTTGAAAGTCACCATTTTTAAGTGCATAAGGTGATCTTAAAGTACTAATGAGAATTTTGTTCCTGAAAGTGGTGCAAGAGGAGAAATTTCAAAGATCTTTACCATCTGTAGGAGACTTCCTATTTAAACTGCTAGGCAGCTAAAAGTAAGAGCATGCAGGCCTGGAATACTGCATGTGAAGCAAGCCAAATCACTGTGCAAATACCATGTCTGTAGAACTACCTGCGACTACAGCAGTCATCGGTGTTTTCCAAAGTCCAAGACTGTAACAAGAAAAAAATGGTGCTGGAACGGACCCAGCATTCTTAAAAGATACTCTGCTCACACACAGGCACCCTATATTTTGTATAGGGTCATGTTATCTGCGTTTAGCTTTGAGAATCTGGATCTAATTTGAGCCACTGTTGCAAGTCACATTTATATCCTGGCCTGCTGGATAGTTTGATTTAGGATGCAGACATATCTCCTTTGCGCAACCCTACACTCTCCCAGTTGGAATCTGCATTACACAGGCTATGGTTTCCATCGAGAATCAAGAATGTGCTTGTCTTTAACTGCTTAAAATAGCAGTATCCAAAGTGTAGGATGTCGTTAGGGCTGACTTCCCTACCCTTCCCGCAGAAATGAAGGATAGTCACAGTTTTACCAAGCCAATAAAACAAAAAAGGAGTTCAAACAAGCATCACTATCAGGCTTTTCCTGTACTGCGCTTTCTATTTAAAGGACTTGAAAGAAGGCACACTTAAGATAATATTGTTTCCAGGAAGGTGAGAGCTTAATTTCTCAATCATTTCTCTTACCTCTTTAATCTCAAAATGAGTTCATTTTTCACTAGATTACTTTCATATAACTTTGAGGCTTCTACCAGGCTGATTCAAATCCAGTCCATTAGTGACCTCTATCTGTGAGAAGTGTATAGTCATTGTTTCTTTTTCTTCCTTTTTTTTTTTTTTTCCCCTTTTCTTTACCATAGTAGATTGGAAACAGAGGCTCTGATCTGCTTTGCGTTTTTATACCTGAAAATCACCTGGCTCACCAAGTTGTCAATGTCATATCGTTATGAGCAATGTGTTTTAATGGCAGTTTAAGCAAGAAAGTGAACTGTAGTTCCAAATGTGCATCGGGGAGCTTAAACTCTTAACGTCAGATAGCTATTCCAGGAAACACTGATAATATGAACATTTGCAAAAAACAAAATGGAACAAAACAGAAAAGAAACAGAAAAGCATCCAGTTGAACATCAATAGTAAAAGAAGTGCATTTATGTTCCTCTGATGGTTTAATACTTACTCTAAAGCTGGCTGACGGTATGTGAAATTTTATTGCCCCCGAGTGCTTACATAATAACTGAAACTTGAGACAAACACTCAGACCAGATATACTATAAGTAGACTTTATAGTAGCAGGGTGTTTAAAAATGTAGAAAAAATATCCAGCTGTGTCTATATTAGGCATACATGTCAGAGATCAGGAAAAGGGGGGTCTTTATAAACAGATGGTCTCTTTTAGGGGATTATTAAACCCAGCTTCCCAATACTAATTTGTCTCTTGTTTATATCCACAACTATATTCCTGTTTTAGTTAGTGATTATAGATGGCAGCTGAGGACTTGATCAGCAGTATTTTTGAGTAGGTGAATACCATTGTTTGAAATTTCCCAGATTGTAGTTGATTACTTTAGCGCTTGGTGATACGATGCTCTAGGTGTTTTCTTCCCTGGCCCTTGGGCAGTTTCTCCAGGAGCCTTTTTATCAATGTTATTTATTTATTTATTTAGAAACCAAAAGAACTGGAACTTACCCTGAAGGTTTAAAAAATGCATTTTCTAGTAAAAGAAATATTTGTATTTTATTTGTCTTAAAAAAAATAGAAAAGAATATTATATACCCTTATTACTTAGAAGAAAGCTAATTTAACATGCACTGAAGATAGAAGGTTTATTTCCCTAGAGCTATGTGTAACCTACTCCTTTCAAGTAATTGACTTCTTTTAAAGGAAAATAACCACAAAAAATAGTCATTAAAATATGTTTCTTAACAAAGATGTTTTATGCATTTATTCAAAGCAAACCCAAACCTTAATCCATAGGAAATACCCAGGAAACAAGAATTGAAATAAGTAGTATTCTCTGCTTAGTAAATTATATTCTAGTCACTTCAAACAATGTATTGCAGGAATAGTACAATTTAATTTGATACTTTCAGCCACTGTTGTAAATTGTTAGCCTCTGATTTTACTTCTACTTTCTTATTTGTGTTTTACACAGCTGTTTCTTTTATTTCTTTTTTTTTTTCTTTTCACTTTTCCTCTCTATGGTTCCTTGTTTTGCCATGCCTCTTTGAATGGAATCAAAACTAAATACTAGAAACATTTTAAAATAAATTTATCATATGCAGTTCAGCATTTCTGAAAACTTAATGATGCATGAAGAGATCCATAAAATATTTCTTTTAAAGAGATATCTTAGGCTGTCAGGTCTACCAGGAACAATCTCCTATAGGAACAACGTTCGTATTTTGCGTCAAGCTGTGACTGCTTTACTAATTAATATATTATTTTATAAGACACTTTCCCCAGCATCATTTAAAGTGCAGGTGCATTTGTAAAGTCGCGCAGCTTCTAGAATCATTGCATACTCAAAGGTGGCTGACCCACAGCTGAAACAGATTCTTCGGTCCTTGTTGACAAAACTTAAAGAGCTGTTGATGTGCAGGATCAGATCATTTGAAGGCCAAGTCTTGCAAAGTGATGATTTCCTTTTCGCTCTAAGTAAAAGAGGGCTTGCCTCTGACAGGAATTCACCTTCTCGAAGTCTCAGTGTTTTGCCAGATCTGGCCCTTAGGAAGCAGAGTATTCACTGAAAGTGGGTCACTGAAAATATTCTGATCTGACTCTCAAGTCAGAAGGCCACTTTCATTATTAATCACTGGCTAGCTATTCAGCTGGAGAATTAACTTTGTAATTTTCTGTGACAGGTATGGGTTAACGACTGCAGTCACAAAAATCAAAGCAAAAAATCAGTGTGAAATTTAGCTGGGACAATGATCTAGAGGAATTCTTGTCATGCTCTGAGGTCTGATTTTACAAACCCCAGCCCGGTGGGGACAGACCTTGAGCCAGAGATCACAGAAAAGAGCACTTAGTTCCTTTTATTGGCATTTATTCGTAAGTGAAAGTATCAGTGAAACCATTTGGATGGAGGGAAAAGAGTTCTGCTTTTCGGTCAAAGTATCTTTTTACAGTTGAGCTGTAATGGGTAATTTAATTATCTGCAAAATACAAAATCATATAGATACTAAATCTTCTCCTTCCTGAAAATATTCTCACTGTGACTGAGTTCATCCCAAACTATACTATTGGGGAAAAAAAAAAGTTTAACATCAGGGATCCTGAGAGATAATTACAGGATGAGAGCAAAAGATTTTTTAATTTCATCCTGCTGATTCATTAGCCAGTAACCATCACACAGCGGGGCTTCCATGTTCGGCACCATCTAGGCTGGCTGGTGCAAGACTGCTCTCTCATAGTATATATTTAAAACTGTACAGAAATGCTACCTGACCCATTAAAAGCTAGAAAAGCCAGAGCTGTGAAGAGAAGGCACCGTCAGCTCCTTTTCCGAACTGCAATCAGTGTGCGCTCTACAGCGGTGTCCCCGCCAGGTCCTACTGGCCGCTGCTTGGTCAGAACCGATGGGGAAAGTTAAGAGAAAAGCTTTTCTTCTCAGTGTGAAGAATGCCCAGTCCTACACCATGTCGTCGGGTAAGGAGCTGTCGCCTCCCCGAGCAGCCCTGTAGGAGATGGCCCTGGGGTGTCTCAGGGCAAGGACGCAGCCCTTGCCGCGCATTGCCGAGCGCTCCCGGGAGCATCCCAGGCTCCGCACAGGCCGCAGAGGACGAAACCATGGTCAAAGTGCAGTCATAGCATCACCAATGACAGGCTGGTTTGTTCGGAATTACAAACACTTCTTTTCTCTTGAGATTTCATACACACTTTTCCTGCAAAGAAAAAGGAAAGTAGCACTGGAACTGGTCTCAAATGTGCATGGCATTCACAATGCCAGCTTTAAGGAGTACGGCAAGGAATATGTATTTCATTAAGCTTTACTGACTGAAAAAGAGAATTTATACACAGTTCTGAAGAAATGCATTTTGTGTATAGTATATGTAATCTATGTATGTATTACATATACAGTAACCATGAATTCATATGTAGTCACAGACCCTTAGCATACTCTGCTATTGTATCATTAATTTACATTAAAGAATTATCACTTTTTTTGTTAGTGAATTGAAAATCAAATCCAATCAGAAAACCATATATTTTTCTTCATTCTGTTGAAACTTTCTAAACTGAGTAAAAAAATGAGGTGCTCCCAAGAGGCATGGCTGCCAAGGCTGATAGAAAGAATCTGTAGCAAATTCACCCATTCTTATTAAACAGAACTTCACTGAGGAGAGACTACTTTAAAAAATAATTTATTTGATTCCGGACGCAGTCCTTCTCCCTTTCACTGGCAGATTCATTTCACAGGAACTCCTCTCGTGTTTAGGGATCACTCATGGAAGTAATAATTTGAATACCCCAAAGTGATGTCATTTAGCTGTAAGTGGAAATGATACAGCACCATCAGTATGTCTCTGGTTATACTAATATATACTAATATGTGTGCTTGTGAAATCAAGTTATACAGGTGGAAGTGATATTTAAATGATGAGAACTACATCCATTTTAGGGTTGCAGCAGCATAAGTGTTTGCCATGGACACAGTTTACATAGTTACATTGCTACAAAACTTATGTTTAGGTTACATATCAGATCCGTGTAACACCTTATCGATTATACTTTTGGTGAGATGGTTTTAGCGAGCTGTTGAATATCTGAAATGTTAGTTGCAACAATGTGAAGTGTCTCTAAATGAAGAAATATTCTTTGTATTACCATATCATTTCATTTGTGATCTAGGAAGCTTTTTGCTAGGTGGTGCTTCGAGTGTCATTGAAAGATTTGCATCAAGCTAAATGTACCCCATTTAGCAAGCTTGTCTGTCTTGTTTCACAGGTCACCCCATTGAATGATCTAGATTTTAGCTTAGTCTAATCTTTAGGAACTTCGGTTTGAAGTTAGTTGCAAACTCTCTTAGACTAAACATACTTTCTTAAGCCGTATCAGTTAATAGGTTGCTCTTTATTTCATAATAAATTATAGGTATCTAAAATAAAATCTGAAGCTTTGTCACTTCAGTACCTGAACCATTTACTGTGAATCAGGTGGTTGGAGGGCTCTGATTTAAAATGTTGATGTTCTGCATACGTATTGCATTATGCTGTACTGATCCACTACTCTTGTCCCCACATTATTCCTTGAACCAGAGGATCTGGAGGTGGAAAAGATACAAAGCTCCCCATAGTTCACAGTCAGCTCTCTAGTCTATTCCTCATAAAAAAAAATATATATTTTCAAAGTTTCCATCACAGAATCATAAGTAAACAACAGCAAAAAAAGTAGTGCTTTTATCCAACCTGATACATTTCCCTCTCTTTAAAACATATTTAGCTGTCTAAAACAAGTTGCCTTATGTTGAAGATGAGCACACAGTTAGAGACTGTTAAAATTCAACAGAACATGAACACATACACACATACACACAGCATCATTCCCAACTGTATTGCTAAATCCTCTGTATCAAATTGGTATATGCCCAACAGTGATTTCCGAAATAGCTCATTCTGGCCTTATGCCATACTGCTCAGTGAAGAGCTGCTTCTTGCTGCAGTTCAGCAGTAAATTGTAAAACGCTTCTTGCCAGTAGTAGTAGTAGGTTTTTTTTTTTTTTTTTTTTCTTTTGAGAAAGAGAGACAAGGACAGAGAGAGATTACTTTAACTGTTTGACAAAATTAATTTCACAACCTTTTTCTTTTGCAGTGTTGTGCAACAGAATAACAGTCTTTACTCAGAGAGAAGAGTGTCTACTATTATAGCTTTCAAAATGCCTAGGCAATAAAGCGGCACAATGGACATCTCTCTTTTTAGAATGTGCACTCTGAATGCCACAGAGAGAGCCAAGTCCCCTCATTGCCTAGAAATGCCTAAGCCTCTGTGGCAGAGCATCTGACAGTAAGGGCACTCTAATAGCTTTATCCATGTTGTGCCCTATCAAAACGTCTCTTGCATGCACTTGGCATTGCATATTCAGAATGCTGAATGTGCACATACGCACATGCAAGGACACAACACGTAAGCAAAATCTAACAGACTTTTCTGTGAGAATTTAAGTGGCAAAGTATCACTTAGCAAACTACTTCCTTCTGATTTTTTATGCTAATTATTTAACATTCATTATAATTTTTCTTTAACTAGATGACAGGGCAGTTTTACAGCAATACTGTAGAATTTTGAAATGGAAATAGTATATTAGCTTGTTTTTTTTTTTTTAGACTGTTTGCTTTTTTTCCCACACTTCTTTTCCCTTACTGTTAAAAGTTAGCTACTTATTTCCACAAGTAATGTTGTTTTCAATAAAGTTTTGAAAAGAATGATACCATTAGGTTTGTATCTTTTTTTGAGTGCTGGTTGTATGGTCCTAAACGCACAATGCACTACTGCACTAATTTTTAGTTACATAGAAAACAGCACAAAGCAGAAACTATTGAGGTTTCAGTGCCAACAGGATAGTTGTTTTCTATTCCGGACAAGGTAATCTGATCAGCATCTGTCTAACTTAATATTTCGTACATAATACAGTTTTCAGCTAGATAGTATATTATCACACAAGTCAAACACTCAGCTCTGTCCTCAGATCAGCACAGTGGACCTTTATAAATCTGGAATAAATGAGATGTTAGAGTTGCTGCCAGCAGCTCTGGCAACAGAACTGTTGATCTACCCAGATTCTCTTTCCTGCAAAAATTTCTTATCAGCAGATCCGCACATCCTATATGTCGTGACTGGATTTACAGATAAGAGACAGAATGGCTGAAAGTGGATGGATGGCATAAGCATAAATAGGTCATGAGTTACCAACTGAAGAGCTTGATCTTGAACCCTGCGTGGGGGGAGGATTATAAATTTTGGAAGCCCATCTAAGGATAAGGAGTTCTCTAGGTAGAACAGTTTGGCTGTAGTTCTTTGCCCTTCATTTGTCCAGAGTTGAGAGTGCATAAATCAGTCTGTACAGGCAAAGATGACTCTGAAATTCATAACCACTCATCTCCGTGACATTGATGGAAACTCTATTGGATCAAATGCACTGGTATTCTAATTATGAGCCTCTGATATTCAGAACTTCCCTCAGGCCATCAATATCTTATATGCAATCATATTTTACAAGCTGCCGAATGATTGTCAGGTTATACATGTGCTGACCAAGAGAAGACATCCTCGAGTCTAGCCAAGTCACTGGAGAAAAATAATCCTCTTTAAGCACTGAGAGAGTAAATATCTTTAAATTTGAGATGGCATCAGTTTTCGCTCACAGGCTTAGTTCTTATGAAGAACTGTTCGAGGATATTGGGAGGGGTATTTGAGTTTACCCCCAGATATTCTCTTGTGTTGAATGATAACCATACTCAGCAGAAAGGCATCTTTTTTAACTCCTTCAGTGCTGTGCTGAAAGTGCAAGTGGAAGTGAAAAAATGCCAGGACCCTTGACAAAAAAATTATACTCCCTTCCACCATCTAGGACACTTTTATTGACATATATATGTATGTTCAAGTAGTAAAATACTTGTCTCTCTATATTTTTTTAAATATGTACAGCAGCACTGGCCAAATCAGGATTTTTAGACAGTTATTCATCTAAAAAGGATTTCTCCTTACTGATGAAGTTCATTTTGTTAAGACTGTAATGTCAGATGCATTTAGGACACCAGGTATCCTAAAGATAATATCAACTAAGATAAGTAATGATTTTGGTAGAAGCTTTTATTTTCTTTTGAGTATTCCCCATATCATTTTTTTCAGACAAAATATTACAACATTGTGCAGAGGTAGGATGAAAATAGGAAGAGAAAGTGACTAGAAAATAACTTTGCAAGAAAACTAAATGAAAGTGAGCAATCAAAGTTCTCCAGGCTGAATGAAATGCAAAGATAAATAATGAACTTCCAGTGCCACAGGAAATCAGAATTTCCTAATGATCACAGTTTTAATCATCTTAACTATTCTTAATCAGAAAGGGAGTCTTCTCTACGGAGAAGTAGGTATATATAAAATCCAGGCAAAGCTGAGAGAGGAGAAAAAGATCTGTACGGTACCGTGCTTCTTTTTTTCTGTTGTGGAAAAAGCACATGGGAATTATTCGGCAGAGTTAATGCTATCTCAGAGTGTTTTAACTGCAGAACAGAGACCTTGATGAACAAGATTTATCGAATTTGCATTCCTCATAATATTACTTCACATCATCATTTTCACGACCTTAGCAACTGCACATGTTAACCTTAAGAAAAAATAGGGATATAGAGTAAAGATGGGATGGAGGTATCTATTAGTAAGGTAACTAGTCTCAAATGTTGCTCTCAGGCATGGGTATATGCACACAAAGTCCACTTTACATAGATAAAGGGTTATAATGAATATTATTTGTTATTTAAAATATATAGGTCCTGACAACTTTTGTGTTGTTTAGATTTCTGTTGGCATTAGACCTCTCATTTGAAGGAGCTTCTACAAAAAATTGAATTAGAGGAAAAGGAGAGGACAATACAGTGTGGGCAAGTGGCACTGAAGTGTGTCATTATTTTCCTGCTCTTAAGTAACATGCTGCAGGAAATGATCGTGCGCTGCACATATAGAATTGCGCTGTTGCTCCAGTGTTATTAGAGCATTCATTCTGTCCCTTGATTCAATCACTGGTAGGTCAGACATGGATGAAATTCTGCATTACAGCTTGAGCTTGGCATGTGTTCGTTCCCCTTGCAGCTGACGCTGGCACAGAATTCAGCGCTGAATTCTAAAAACCACGAGGTGACAAAACTCAGCGCACAGCAAAAGACTGAAGTGGCAGAGGTCACGCAAGCTCTGCGACGTGTGTGCACGTGGCAGGGTCCCCATTTCTCCGCTCCCGGGTACACTGAATGCCCGTGACCATCCTCGGCCCCAAGTACGGGCACTGAACACGGAGGAAACCGCAGCTTCGTGGGAAAGGTCATTGGGCCTGATAGGTTTCGTTGCTTTGTCAGAGAATGTGCAACTTCTGTATGATTTCTGGATTCTCCACAAGTCTTCTGGAAGTGAGAACAATCTGTAACACCAGTTGATATATACTGGCTGCAAGGTAATCTTGCCCAAATCCTGGCAAAGTATCTGACTATAGTGCAGTTACTATAACTGCAAAAGAGAAGGGAAAAAAAAAAAAAAAAACAGAGGGGAGATGTCACTGTAGGAGGTAACATGTTAGCCCGTCGCTGTTTCAAATTGAACTTCCTGTGGGTACTAAAGCACAAATGAACTTGGCTGGTCTCAGTCAAGCCTTTCGTGGATAGTTGCCCCCACGGGAATAGCTGTGGCATAGATTAGCTCTGTGAATAGATTCAGGGCAGCCGTGGGACTGAACTGTATTGACAGAATTGCCCCAGGGAACTTAGGTACTGTGTTTCACTCGTTGTTACCTGTCTTACGTTTTCACAAGCACTAACCTTGACCTGAACACATCTCTTAAGTAATCATTCTTATGGATTTGGAGGAAAATCATATTTTGTCAGATTTGCAAGTCTTCTATTAGATATTCCAAAGAAATGACATATGAGGGGAAACTAAAAGAATATCCTAAATTATTTCATACTTGTCATCATTTCTTCTCTGCCCTCAGGAATAGTATTACAGTTTCTGATCCATCTTCCCTAACACGGTCTAAGACAAATTGAAAAAAAAAAAAAAAAAAAAAAAAAAAAAGTACAATACTTTAAAGCTGTAAGAGGGGCCAGGATGACCAGTTTTCTCCCACCAAAAACAAAACCTTTCTGTTTCTGCTTGAAATCCAAATGTCTTCTGTATGAAATGAATAGTGGACTCAAGTAAACTCACCATTATTAACTGAGCCTCTTTTTTTCCAGTCCTTTTCTTTTCTTGATTTAACAAGTAGTATAGCCTCATGTTTGCACCTAAGATTGTCAATGTCAAGTTTACATCAGTGCTTTAGTTACTAGGTAATTGGGAGTTTCAAGTGCATATATGGAATGGAGGTTGTTCTTCATCTTCATTTGCTTGTGTCAGAGAACTGCAGGCATAACATTTTTATCGATGCAACTCTAGACTTTTGGCACTTGCATTAAATTTTAACTGATAAGTTTTAGGCAATTAAATACATTCTCTTGCTACAGGAACTCTCTGCTACAGGAATGGGGAGAATAATGACAGATGGCCTATATCAGTTTGCCACTTTCTTAGTTCAATTTAGCCTGTAGGTGTCCATCCTGATCCTGGTGTTGGCTAAGTAAGATACAAACAGTGTGAGCAAATTGCTTTAGTGTTACTGGAGATAACTGAATACTGCTGCTTTGTCAGTGAATATTTAGTTCTTGAATATACAGTGAGACTTATACTGTTGCCTCAAAACAGAGATAGGAAGAAAAGTAGAGGTAGCGTTACTGACTGGTAACTAGTGTTCTGTTCTAATAAGTGGTCTGACTGTCTTTTGCCAGCACAAGTTACAGTGGTGTCCTAGAAGCTGTTAGTGTATAAGAATAAATGTATCAATTCTGAAGTCATCATTTCCTTTATGAAACCAGTATGGTGTTTTTCAAGCAGACATAAAACAATCTGAGTAATAATGGGCCACATTCTATTCTATTCTGTTCTATTCCATTCAATCTTATATTCTGCTCATCACTATAGTTGCCTAATGTCAATCCATAAAACTTTAGCAAAAGATGTCCTTACAATAGATTTCTGTAGTGTTTGATAGTATCAAAGGACTTTATTTCATGCAGAGAGTTATTAATATATGCAACAGGAGACCTGTTCAGTCAGAATTACAAAGCTCACAATTCCCTCCGAAGGTGAGAGAGGGCAGAGTTTTGTATCCGTAATTGTTTATGACTGTGTGGATTATATTTATAACTCCACTGACATCATATGCATGAACAATCTATCAGCAATTAACAAAATGACATCAATTTTTCTGCATATTCCAGGAGCAAATAGAAGTGTTGCAAAAGGAACTCCCAGTGGATTGTTCCTTTATAATGTAATATATAGTATCCCTCTCTCTTTCCCTTGTTCTCTCTCTAATACCTTAACATCTAACATTTAAAACCTTAGATATGTTGAAACCTACGTCTTCCCACCAAGATTAAAGGGTTATACTTTCATAGACCTATGATTCTATCTTTTTCAACATCTCTTATCTGAGAGAGCTACTTCAGGAAGGAGTCTACGGGCTCACTAATAGATATAGGTACAAAGCTATCTTTCTGCACTGTGTTGAAATGAGATTAGAGCCGACAAGAACCAAATCTTCCCTTCTCTTTACTCTTGTTCCTTTCTCCCAGGTAATTATAAAAGTTGAATTCATCAGCTTAGTATATCGCTTGATTTTCAGGCAATTTCCAGTAGGAGAATTCCACTTGTTTTAAGTGTGTGTGTGTGTTGTATAATTGCTGACAATCACACAGGGGTTCTTATTTCATTCTCTTATATCCGTGCAACCTTGGGAATAAAATCATTCAAAGCATATTACATTCCTGTAACAGCAGAGAAACTTTCTGACAATTTTGCACTATTGAAATCTTTTTCATGAAGCACAACTTCCAATAAGGGAAATCACATAATATGAGCTCCAACAGCAAAAACTAGTGTGTGGCTGGTCACAGTTCCACTGTATATTCTCTCTAGTATATCATTCTTCTGAATGGAATTATTGTAGATGTATCCAGCTAAAACTGAAAATCTTCATTCGTGTGGTAAGGCAGAAAGAAGATAAGTGTTTTTGTATTGGGTGATCTCCACAAATATAGCCAGATCTATACAAAAATCAGAAATGCAGTGCATTTGCAGAACCGTATGAAAAGCCTGAAATGGAGGGTGCTGATGATTTATGCATCAGTGCATGGATATCAATACTTTGGTAAAACAAATTGCAAGCTATAAACTATATTGCTGCTTATTTCCACATTCTTCCATATTCATCATTGAACTTAAAAAACAAGGGCAGAAATCTACAATGTTTTTGGAAAAAAATAAAGCTAGAACATTTAGTCCAAAAGGAATGTCCAAAAATTCAATTTTAAGTGTGTTAAATTTTCATTAAAGTACTAAATAATAGTGAAATTAAATAGTGGTCTCTACATTATTAAATAAAAGATGAAAAAGAATTGATATCTTGTAAGCAACAAAAAAGTATCACCCTGTCTGGGCCAATTTTCTTAACTTATTTTGGTGGATAGTGTGCCATCCTGTAGAGAACCTCCTATATTTACTTGACGTGGTCATTACACCACTTG
Organism: Nothocercus julius; assembly: GCA_013398735.1. NCBI lineage: Eukaryota > Metazoa > Chordata > Aves > Tinamiformes > Tinamidae > Nothocercus > Nothocercus julius. Next base: position 2,398,912 of record VZSV01000014.1, read on the forward strand.
AATGTGTGGGCCACACATTATTAAATGTAACAGTAGCAAGATACAGACTGTCAAAGGCACTTCTAGAGACATGTGAGGAATTAAAATTTATTTTCAAAGGATTGTCTTTTTATGTGTCTTCAGTATCTTGATTTCCTTGAATTACAGAACTTGTCACTTTCTGTACTAAAACTACCCAAATTAATTTCACGAATGAAGCATGCTTATTGGTATAATTTTGGCAATCTGAGGCTCCTCTAAGCAATCCCTGTTATACATTAGCTTTAGAAAGTTGGAGGTCGGAAATTGCCTCTTCTGAACTAATTCCTGGCAAGGAAATAGTAGAGGATGTGATTCCAGTGCTCTGAAACTGTGACACCTAATTTGATAATCAGAGAATTAGTAACTACACAGGAGAAATGGATAACCCAGGAGTCCAGTGTGTTTCAGTTTGATGCTAGAATATATGCTCTGTAATTTGAATACACAAGTCTGCTCCTCAGTTGGTCTGTCCTGAGATAATTTTCTTGGTTTCAATTAAGTAATGATGAGCTATAGTAGTTTAAGATTTGAACCAAGGTATGAATGGTCAGATAGACTAGGAGATGTCTAGATTAGCTTTCTAGATTAGAAAAGAAAATGTCAGAGATTGAAATGAAAATGTCAGTCACAAAGTCATTCTTCTTAGATTTACCATAATAAGATCATTAATTTTCTCTTTGACAGTATGTGCATGGTTGGTTGAAAATTCTGGAGTAGTTGAAATTTAAAAAATTAAAACAAATTGTCATTTGGTGAAACAAAATGTTTAAAATGAGGCAGAATTACTTATTTTCTTCCCAAAAATATTTTAATTTTAATGGAAAAGAGAAATTCAATACTAGTCCATTGTCATACGCAATTAATTAATTTGAATATAGTCCGCCATTAGGCACTAGTGTAGCTAACAGCAACAAAATAGCTGAGAGCAACTATGTAATTCTGTGTTTGATATAAGTGACTGAAGTTTCTGGATCCCTGGGTGGTGCTTTGACAATCACCGAAATCAATAGATGTATTTCCCACTGACATGCAAAGTGCAAGGTTAAAACTTCGAAGCACCTTTTGGAGGAGTGTGACCAAGACTTATATCTTGTGTTCCTCATTAGGACTTCACTCAATGGCATCACAGAATCATAGAATCAAGATCACTGAATCCCTGTAAGCCCTTCAACACCATGCCTGTTAAGCCATGTCCCTGGGTAGCTTTTAAAGTTTTAATATGCTTATGAGCTCTTACAGCTTTCTTCTCATGTAAAAGAGCATCCCCCCAACACAAGACCCTGTATAAACCCTACACTTGTGATGTGCTTCCTAATTTTAAGTCTACTGCAAAGTCCTACAAGCTACTACTTGGGAAAAGTACGTTTTTCTTTTCCTATTCGGTGCACTGGTGGAACATGAGTACTGAGGGAAACGTATACCTCAAAGTCAGGCAGAAAAAATGTTTTCAAAGACACTTGGAATTTCAGCTAGCACATACAAGGTAGGCTTTTTCAGTGCCAATAGTGGACATTAGCATCTTTCAGAAAACAACATGTAAAAATAACCTTGAACTCAGATGAGCTGAAGAGAGAGTTTGCAGAACTAGATGCCAAGGCTTATATGTATATTTTGCCATATAGACTTAATACAAAATTAATTCTCAAATTCTTCACAGTCCCTGAAAAGTTGTTTTGTAAAGTGTTTTCCTCCAGATAATCATAATCAGAGACGTGCTGAGTAATTTTTGAGAAACTTAAAATCACAATGTTTGTCTCATTTGTTAGAATGGCATCTTTCCTATTTTACCTGTTGTTTCAGCTAAGCAGAACATCAAGGCTTTTTTCCTAAGAGCAAGATCTATTATACAGTCTCATTTCTAGGCACAAATAAAACCAGTTTTGGCAAAACACAGATGGATTAGTGTTGGAAAGATGCCTGCACTGATAGGGGCTGGTGCAGCTGGCATAAGGGAACTTTCCTGACTCTGAAGGTTAATTAATTGAGTTTGGTCATTTGGCATAACAGAAAGGAAATGATCAGGACTGAGTCTTGCCATAGGATTCGTATCGTATCCATTGAAAAAGAACACTCGGAGTGCAACGCTGTGGGTGAGCAATTGAGAAGATAATGGGGACACACAGCAGTGAAATAGCAGCAGGAGTCTATTGCCAGCTGACAGAGCTTTTGTCCAGAAGCCTATTCATGAAATTTGTTATGTATTTACTCCAGATCTAATATCCATAGGCCCAATTAGCTAAACTCTTACAAATGCCCAAATTTCCATTCACGTCAGGAAGCTCTGTGCACACAGGAGATTCCACATGTTGCAGCCAACAGTTAAAATCATGTACTGTAGAAAGCTGTGAGAAGATACTATGATGGCTTATATTATCGAATTCTGCCTGCATCCTTTCTCTTTATAGTCCAACTATCGTTGTGCACCTCATCAAGTTTCTTTTCCTTGCTGATGGACTTAAATGCCATAAATCATTTTAAAATAAATCTTGTTGAAAAAGAAGTTGCACACAACATAGGGAAGTATATTTTGTACTTTCACACTTTTAGTGGCATTAATAAGATCAATATTTATATTGCCATAAGCTTAGCTTGTACTAGAGTGTCATTTATATAGTATTGTATTTCTTCCAAGTACACTTCCTGTCAAATTCATTTCTGGCTTTTTGAAGGTAAACATACAGCAGTGCAAAGTCATATACATGGAGCTTCCAGTATTTTTAATGTTGTTTCTATAAAAATAATGACCTTTGTGCAGCCATCTGCAGCCTTATGCACAGCCTTCAAACTCAAAGGTTCTTTAATATTATTAATAGCAATAACATTATCTTAGTAATATGAGAACTGTAGCTGTCCAGATTGAATTTCAGTGGTAAAACTGCACTGGAAAATATGCCCATCTGCATTGGTTAAAAATATAAGTATAAAATGAAAGCATTACTCCTTGCATTTCAAATACTTTACAAGTAATTTGAGGAAGGTTCAGGAAAGTTGCATAAAAGCCAAAAGCATTAAGATTATCAAGAAGGTATTGCACATGTCTAGGCTCACATTTCACTGATTTTTAAGTGTTGTTGCAAAAACATTAAAGAATTTTAATGCCTGCAAATATTTGTGATAAGTTTATCAAGTATAATAAAAAGACAATAAAAGAAAGAATGGAAAAATTTATTTTAAGGAAATATCAGAACAATTCTTTTGCTTGCAAAAGCTGGAAGATTTAAATATGCTGGAAGATTTGCATTTCTCTGGACTGAATAAAAATCAAATGGTTTCATTTCATATTTGCTTTGTTTACAGTTTTCCAGGATTTAGGACAGAAAATTTTATCATTGCTTATTATTATGAATTCCTTACAAATAAACAAACGTTTTTAAAGCATTTCGAGGTCAGATGCACAAATAGTGTACATTATCATCATGCTCTTTGGCACAAATAGCCAGAAAGGAGATCTGGCTTTCTACACAGATTTTATTTATAGTTTGTTTGATTCAATTCCAGTTTTATACTGTCATTTTCATTCCCTGTAATAAGTTGATATTATACTGGAGCTATTTAAAGAGATTATAGTGTAGGTAAATTTTAAATCATGCTCCTTGTCTAAGCTGATATTGAAATAATGCATAATAATGCATGATGTTTTTCTCAAGTCATCGCGATTTTATGTAAGTACATTAGTGGACAAAAACTATGACCTACTCGAACAGCAAACTTAAAGCTTAGTTCCTGAAGAGTCACTTAGCAACATTGTGCTTTAGTGATTAGAGAATGAATTAGCATAACAGAGAGACAACTGAAAATCTGGCTCTGCAGAAAAACATTGTCTTCAAACAGTTGAGACTTCACTCTTGGGTCTTAGGACTTAAGATAAAATGACAAGACCACGTAAGCACAGTAAGTCAGCAGCAGAGTCAAAAGGAATAAGACCAATAATTTTTTGGTTAAAAACATGACCTAACCCAGAATTTCCTCCAAAAGCTTCTTCAATTAATCATCTATAGAACACTTGAAGATCCTTCGGTGAAAGGTGATCTTTGAATAAAATCTAGATGCCTCAAATTCTTCAGAATTTAAGCCAACAGCAGAGACAGTTTTCAGTGTGTGGCTTTTTTTTTTTTTTTTAAGGAAATCTGTATTTTTTTCAGAGAAAAATTGTTAATATTATAATGAGACAAATTACAAATATTTAGCTGAGAAGACAGATGACTAAAAGGAGATAATACTGAAATACATAGCCTATTATGCACATAGAAAGACATTAAATATTCCAGACTACTCATTTCACTTTATCTGAACAAGAATCTGTACAAAGAGTTCTACAAAAATTCAGCAGACATTTGTTAAAATTATTGTATTCTGTGCATTTATGAATTATCCTACTGAATTCAGTGCCGTAAGCTACCCGTAAAGCCAAAAAAGTTATGATTTGGACTGGTATCAGGTATCTGTACAGTTAATGAGACATTACAAATGACAAAATATTTTACAGTTATGAGGATATGTACCCTTGTAAGTGAGTAAATAGTCATTAATCATTTAAGCAGAGCTAGGTAGAAACTTAGAAACTTCTGTATGAGTAAATGGACAGGGAGACTTTAGGCTTTCGTTAGTGTTTTTGTTCTTAAGGCCTCTTGAAGCCCCTGGTGACCATTGTCTTTGAGCTTAATTGCCCTTATTCTGCCTTCTCTCATGTCTAGCATATATTTTCAATATAAAACATTTTGTTTAGTCTGGCTTTGGCAACTTACAGAATTGTTTAAAACTTTGTATTATCTTCTTTTTCATATATTTTTAGCACTAATCCTCTCATTCAGTCTAATACCTTGGAGCCTTTTCAGTGTCTACTTACCAGGTTTAGTACTGATTAAAGAGCCGTTAACTGAGCTGCTCTTCTACATTACTGAGCTATATTTTGTATTTTCTTATATGTATACATATGTATGTATATATGCCACATACATTTCTTTTAAGAATTTTATCCTGTGAAGCTGTCTGTTTCTCATTAGCTTTCATGAATTATGACACTAGAGTAATAAAATGGTAGCTGTTTTTGTCATTGCAGGATTAGCCTTGCAATATGAGCAATCCTATAATAATTTATTATCATAGAAAGGAGGACTCTAATGATTTCAGCTAGTGGTATTCCTAGAAAATACCTAAATATATGACTGCTTTTCATCCAGTAGAAACCATGACAGACAGCAGGGTCACCATTTTTACACTTAGGTTTTGAGATTACAATGTCGATTACTGACAATTCAGTGATGCCACAGATAGTGCTTTACACAGCATAAGTCTAAATAAATGGAACCTCCTGACCTTGCTTTGAATGTTATTGTGAATTGTGAATGTGAAACAGATGAGGAGAGTTTTTTTTATGATTCCTGTGAAGCAATTTAAATTAGTCTCAGTATCATGAATTAAACTCAGTTGCTGGGTTTTCAGTAACGAAGACGCTGAAAAATATACAGACTACCTAATAGGAAAATATATTTTAAAATTGAAAATTCCTCATTTAAAAAGAGAGCAAGACTTAAGGACACATAAATCTTACCCTAGAAGCCTAGCAGATTTGAAACAGTAACTTCTGAATCATTCTTCATGGTTAGAGAATAGCATGCACAAAACAGATTAAAAAGAGGGAGGAGAAGAAGAAATCTTTGTTATGCTGGTTGTTGGTACTTTGCCTTGGTCATACTCAAGTATTTTAAAGACATTTTGAAATAAATATTTAAGAATAGAGATATATATGAAAAAAATGAAATGGAATGCAATTTGCATCAGCTAAAGACGGAGAAGTCATGCTAGACTAACCTGATAGGTGTATTTAACACCATAAATGGTTTTCTAGGATATGATGTACCTTTGCTATCTGGATTTCAAGCGAGCATTTGATATGGTGAAATTATTCGTTTCGCATAAGAAAGTGACTTAGAGGCTTGGAAGACTTAGAAACAGTAAGCTCTCTAAGTCTGAAATAACTAAAGAGAATAGAGCTAAAAAAGAAAACATTTGTCTCAAGGAATAGTATTAATTATTAGTAGACTTTTTCAAGAATTATCTTGGTGTCTGACCGTTTTCATTTATGAATTTAGTTTATTATGAAGAAAAGAAACCAAAAACACAAACTTGAGAGACATTGAGAGTCCTCATCCAGAAGAGGACTACAATAATATATGAGAAGAGCTTGACAGTTTGAAGACACAGGAGTAACAAGTAAATGAAATTCAGATGAAATTCAGTGATGTAAATTGAGATATCAAGTACTAATAAACTTTATATTGTTGATTAAAAAAATAGGAAGGGTGACTTGCATGTATGAGTCAAGTACAGAACACTTATGTACTATTTTGTATGACTTAGCCATGAGAGAAAGTGAGAAACAGGAAGAAAGAGACAGAGAATAAAAGAAGGAAAATGTCTTAGAATGTATGAGGTGAATTATTTCCTGTAAATAATGAAACTTGGTGCTTCATAGAAGGAATGATTAATACTTTATGAGGAAGATCACAGAGAGTGCTCTTGTCCATGTTCAAAACAGATGAGTTTGAACTGAAGCAGGTTCAGAGGCCAGTTTCATTGATAATTAGGAGAATGAAGAATCTATCTTACATGTAGGGACTGAAAGCGCTTGACGTAACCTAAGAAAATACAAGCTGAGAAAAGTAGGATTGCTTTCTATAAATAAATGGAGGGGGGATGAGCTATTTTTACTAAAGGACAAGGTTGCAAAAGAACAAATGAATATAAGCTAGCTATGAATATATTTATTCTGCAAATTCATAAAAAGGGTTTTAGATGGAGCTCAAATGAGATGAATGGGATTATATGACATGATTACTTATGATAGCAGGGAATTGGACTCACTGACCCAGGATGTCTCCTCTGGTTCTGCAGCATGTGCTCATACAAGTTGCAGTCCTGTGCTCAGACCAGTGATTAGTGCTGCTTCTGCTGAAATCTTGCTCAGCCTTATCTGAAGTCACTTCTGTTTTCATTTGCAGCTATGCTGAAGTCAGGGAGACAGGGTTCTCCTTCCTTCTGTTTCTCTCTTTTATGTAGAAGGAAAATAAAGCTACACTTCTGCATTTTCCAGTGAAATTTCAAGGGTTTTTTTTTCATGAGTTCTTGGCAGAAAAACAGATCAGGATGAGTGAAAGGTGGGTGGTAAACCTTTTGAGCAGGAATTATGTAGGGGCAGGTATGTACAATAACCAGTTTTACAGCTAGTACTTCAAATATGCGCAGTAATGTATACGTGCATGGTATGTTATAATTTTAGTGTAAAAAGTATTAACAGCTACTTCGATTTAACATTAAAGAAATACTTTATTTCTACAGACATATGGGAATTTCAAATACAGTGATGTAGGTGTTTCTCTGTACATGTTTTTTTATATATAAGTTCCACTGATTCCACAGAATTTTCTTGCTCTCCCAGCTCACTGCACTGAGTGACTTCCATGCATTTGAGGGTCCCAGTGCCTCAGGTGACCTAACTGGCTCAGGTGACTGGGATGATCAAGGTGCATCAGCTCACACTGGTGACTCAGATTTCTTTCTTGATGAGTGGAGTAGATATGGTATTCTCTTTTCAAGAATGGACATTGCTGATAATTTGCCTAGGAGGACACTTATGTAAGCTAAGAACAGCTACAAAAAGTTGGCCATAGACTTAGCTGTATAGCCCTTGGAAACCATCTTTTAATAAATCATTAGTCAAAAACATTTGCAACTGGTCAAACACCTTGTATGTGAGTCACCTTAAACATGTAGAAAGTATCTGTTTGCCTGTTTTCATTTTGATCTTGTAAGAAATAAGGAAATTTTGGGAGTAAATGTAAAAAAGTGGTAGCAGAAAGAGAGGAAATTGTGGGAGACAAGTGCTGTTTTCTTTTTCAAACCACTATGGGTTGTGAGGTCTATTATTCAGCTATAAGTAAGACAGTAATAATTCTGAGAATTTCATCTCTATCTTCCTTCTGCTGAACACGTGTGCTGGATCTGACTGTGGTATTGTTAGACATGCTACAAGAATATAAAAGGAGTAGGAGAGAAGCAATGGAGGAAAATTGGAACTTGTGTCTTACATTAGGCCCTGCCAGTCAAAGTGAATCTGGTGGTCTGACACAGTATGATATTTGTACCCAGATGATCTCGAGGGTTTAAAATTCTTAAAAAGAAAATTTCCACAGAGCTAAGTTATTAGGAGTTTCATCTGAATAAGAAATGAAGGATGTGGCCCTTTAGAAACAATGGTTTCCCAAGACATTCCTATGTCTTTGTCAATTTAAAATGATGGCAAGCAGTAGCAGCATTTTTATTGTATAATAGTAACTATATTAATAGCCACCACATAACAGCTGAAAAACATTCCTTTTCTATCTGGGCATGTCGCCTTAGTACATTAGCAAAGGTTCAAGAACAGAAGATGACAGGCTTTCATAGAGAATCATGCTGTTATAATAACACTCTCTGCCGTGCCATAGCTTCTGGCACTGGAACCCACCATCCCATCATAAATTGCTGACATCAGTGTGGTGTAACATTAATATTATGTCTTTAACCCCTTCTGTATCATTCCTCTGGGTTAGCTTTATCAGATTTAGAAATAAGAGGACCGTTTTCAGGAAAAAAATATTGTACACATATACAAATTTATTTATTACTATATCTCAACAGCAAGAGATACAAATTCAGGTTTTCACTACTTTTTGAGAGTAATGAGAACTCTCATTACCTTTTTCAAAATGATGGTATTAATGATGATGTTTCATTATTTTTCATTTTAAGTGGAATTAAAATTAGATCCCATGTCTTTAAAAGGAAAGAGCAGGTCATCCTTCACAGTTTTCTGATAATGTCTTTCTACATCAATGGTTTTTTTTTTATTTTAAAAACAGCAGATTTTAATGGGAAAAAGGATGAAGCAGTCTTCAGTTTTTCCAGGAGAGAGGTTACTCTGTTATTTTGACGACTGTAACTCCTTTTGCTGTATGGCTCCTAATTCTCAATCTTTTTCTAATCCCTTTAAGTTGCATCTGTTATTGTGAAACACAGTCTGTCATTTCCTAGTCATTTGACTCTACTGCTTCTTGATGCTAAAAAAGTATGTCTAACTCCAGAAATGACCAAATGCCAAGTAGGGAGGCAGCTAGAATAGAGGCAGAGTAAAACAAGGCTTTCTGGCTTGTTAGAAGATCAAACTGTCTGGAGTGTCAATTTACAACTTATGAACTTCACTACAGCTGAAAGGGGAGGGTTGGTGTGTGGTTAGTGACGTGGACATGTGTGGTTAGTGACGTGAATAAGTAGAGAAGGGTTCACTTGCTAACAACAAGCAAGGCAAGCAAGATAAACATTAAAGTGTATCACTGAGATGTTGATCGTCACAGAATCTTTTACCTGTTAATTTAATCTTTGAATTTAATTCTTCCTTTTCGACTCTCTAAGCAACTGGCCTTTTTTTTCTAGAGCACATGGTAAATTCAATATTTTATTCACTTTCTCTTTGTCCTTCAGTGCACTTACAATGTGAAAGGACAGAGGAAAACAAAAGGATTGAACTTTTACACTGTACCATTATTTTTAATATACAGCCAACTATAACTACATCTCATCTGGTTTACAACATTATTTTGATTTTTTGGTTGCTGGAAAAGCACACTGCAAAGCTGAGCTGATCCTTGGTACTAGAAGAGTGTTCAAATAAATCTTCTTTCATGTTCCCTTTGCTCAAACAAGGCATGGTAATTTCATTCCAAGAAGCCAGTTGTCCACTACCGTACCACAGCGGATGGACGGAAAGTACCACTTCAACCCAGGAAAATAATACTGGATTTTCCATTCTGCACCATCATGGAGCTGTATGCCACTATTCCTGGAGAGGATGACAGGCGACGAGCCTTGCTAAGCTCTTTGGACTTCTGCCCCTCCTTCTCCCAGCAGCTCTAATTTTACCTTGGAGAACTCTCCTAGACCTGCATTCCTTTACAGACTTTACAAACTTCTCCAGGATTTTTGCTGTCGCCTATTGTAATTGTAGTTACTATTTGCTTTTTTTTTTTCTCTTGCTGTTTTTTAGTTTTTATTCCACCAGCATTTCAATTTTTACCTAAATTATGAAGGATAAATGTTTGCTACACAGTGTGGGGATTTAACCACAGGGTTATAGTTAACTGGGATTGCAGATAAATCTGTCTGCAGCATGGAGAAACCTCCCCTGCAATGTTTGTTTGTATGTGAGTATGATTTTTTGATACTGCATTAAGAAGGAAAAGAATAATCTTTTTTACATAACTTGTTTTCCCGTTTTGATGCAGGGTAGAAAATATACTAAGATGCTTACACATTAATCTCTGTTTAATCAACTTGTCTGACATTTTACTGGCTAGCAAAGATTTATTTTCAACTTTTTCAGTAATTAATTATTGTAGTATTGGTTTATCAGACTGAAAGCCTAGAAGAGTGCCGGTCTCTGATTTTTTATAAAAGAAATACATCACAAGCACTGTGGAAGCACGAGCCATTCTTTTATCCTCCTTCCACACATATATATATTGTCTCACTCTATTTCTCCATTTAGCCTGGAGGGGCTGCTCTGTGAACAAGTGAATAATTTCATCTCCATGCTTACTTATTTGGGTTTTTTGGGCCAGTTATTCTGAACAAGCAGCGTGATTTTGTGCTGTGCACACCTGTCCAGGGATAATTGCTAAAATCTACTTATTTATTTCATATAAAACTGCCATCAGCTGGCAATGACATCTGGATTCAATTGACATAGATATTAAATAATATGCCAATGGTTGGAGGGTCCTACATTGTATTTCCAAGGTTTTCAATAAAATAATTCTTAACAATTATAGTATTCCAATACCACATCTATAATCCATATTCTTTTCCGGTCAGTTATTTCCATTCTAAACCTTTATAGAATGAATCTAAAAGCAGATCATGCATAAAATGTTATGGATCTGTGTAATGTGGAAGCTAGGGCTAATTGCATTTGACCTTTGCTGCTTTGGAACAAATCTCTGCTGTCCTAGAACTAAATGCTGATTATTTTCCATTTGCAGGAAAAAAAAAAAAAAAAAAAAAAAAAAAAACAGAAGAAATGATAGATATGTTTAATTTTATAATGGATTTTTTTTTTCTGTAATGATGATGAAAAGTAAAACTCTTGGTATTTTCCAAGGAATCTAATTTCAGGCCTACTTTTTTTTTTTTTTTTTTCCAGTTTTATTCTGTAGTTCAAATTAGGTTGTCCATCATTGCTAACTGTGAGACCTCCATCTGGCAATGCTAACGTGGCTATAGCATCTTGTTGCCAGAGTACGTGTCCATAAGGAAGAGTGAATCTAGATCTGCAAGTACCTAGATCCACCATTTCTTCCTGGCGGCCACTCAGGGTAATGAAATGGGAGAGGTGTAGGCATCTGGCCAGGGGGAGGTGTATTAGTTGATTATCTGTTCCCGCTGAGAAAACGTGTGAGACTGCTTGGATTCAATCTTCAGTCTGGGTCTGGTCCCAAGACAGCAGTGAGAAGATGCTGGTTTGCATTAATAACACACATATTAACTATATCTTCATGCTGTTAAATACAATTTCCAATTAAAAATCTAACAAAGGCAGTACAGTCCTTCAGAACTCTTCAATGGTGTTGATTCAGGATTTTCCAACTGAAAACATGCACTGCTGGCAAATAAATATCAGTCTAGTGCTGAGCACCTTAGAACCTATTAGAAATCAATCTAGCTGTGATTGCTCAGAAGCTCCAAAACACCATCATCAGTTTTCTGCCTGAATTAGTTTATCTATAATATTTACACACGCTACAGAATTTCTGTGGTGAATTGTTAATGTTTAAAACATGTCTTTAGATGTATTTAAAAGGCAATAAATCAAGTGTTGCTGTGCTGCATCCACTGCTAACAGCTCTTAGTCTGAAAAACGTCCTGATTTCACTTGGAGCTTGGCTGCCATACCTCCAAGTTTCATTAATTTTTGACAGTCCTTCTTGAGATCAGAATCTTATTTTCTTTATATAATCACAGTCTTTAAATTGTACAAATAATAATTTGGCATTTAGAAAACACTCAGACATTAGCACTGTTTTGATTATATGATTGAAAGCAGGGAACTTTAATAAAATATTCAACCAGTTGCTTTTGGAATGCAGTCATAGTATTAGCTGTCTCTAACTTTTTGTTAAATAGACTTAGAGAATTTTCTTTTTCATGTCTATTATTCCCGTCTCAGTTTTGATTCAATAATTACAGTGGGAGCTGATTGCAAATTCTATATTTAGGTTAGCTAGCAATTTCCTTACAAAGGATTATTGTGACCTCTTCCTTCACAAACCTTCACATCTCTGTTATTTACAGTGGGTATCCAATATTAGCTGCAAGAGATCCCCAAGGCTTTGTACCTGCAATCCAAGTTCTGATTTGGTTGTAATACAAACGGTTAAACTTTGTCACTTCTGTTTTCTTGCTTCTGAACATATAATCAGTGTTCTCAGACAAAGTGCACACTATCAGAAACGGGTGGTAGTGTTCTGAGGATATCCTTCACTTCTTTACAGGGACTGGTAGGGTGGGGATGAAGGCCAGAGTCTTCACACATATACATACGTTCTTCCTTCCCCTTCAAGGATGCATTCTCAGTGCCCCGTCACGGAGATTGGGGACATGCTTGAGCCCTCCTCATAAAAGCCCATATCTGACATATGGCCTCTTGATATGCTCCCAACACCGTTGGTGACAACATGCGAGAAGTGCTCCTGCTGACTCCTAGAAATGAACAGGAGACGAGTCTCAGCAGCCAGAGACTAGACTAAGTCCCACTGGGTTAGCTTCAAGCGATAGGCATAAGCTGTCAGTAAAACAGGGACTCACATGAGGCAGGACCCAGGCACCCTCATCATCCTCCGTGCCCTCAGGCCCCCACATACCTGTTGTCGTGAGGAAGAGTGGAGAAGACCCAAGCTCTCCAGGCTTTGCCTGTGAGCAGTCTGCATGGTCATCAACGCTAATTTCCAGCAACCTATTGAGCATCCTTTGAGCAGTTCTTTATATGTGGGACACTGTATAGTTCAATATTTTCTATTGTGTATGCTGTTACACTGTAGAGAAATGTTCAGAACTTGCCTTGTTGTCCAGCTTTGCTCTGGTAGAATAAAGTAGTAGGAAAAGTACTATGTTCAGCACACTCCCAGTTGTCAATTCCATCACCAGGCTGGCCACAGAAAATTGGCTACCCTGGGGTTCAAATGAGCTAGAGCCAACTGTTTCCCAGAGGCAACCGTTTGGCATCTGCTTACAATAGTTTTCAGAGGGTGAATGGCTGTACAGGGGTTGCTACCAGCCACAAGAGTTTAGAGCAGTCTGAAGTTGCCTCTAAATTTTGCAAGTAACAGTATCTTAAAGCAGCAGGGCAGGGCTGAGAGCCTAGGATTCGCAAACTCTTTATGGCAGCATTATGTTCCTAGTATGTTCAGTAGAGATGCGAGGAGAATACTGATTCTGCACCAGAATCCTTAGTATTAGTATTGATTGAAAAATATTACAAGGAGCTTGGCCATCATAGAGCAAATTCACATTGTTTTCTTTGCCTGCTATCATATGTTACAAGCCAGAAAATACTTACCAAAGCCCTGTTTAAGATCACAAGTGAACAATGCCTACAGGAGAAAGAGCATAGGATTCAAGAGTAGGAGCAGCCTCTGTCAGTGCAGTGGATTTGTTACAGGGAATTCCCATACAAGCCTGGGAAGTGAAATACTATCCACACTGGACAGGGAAACAAATAAGACATTATATCCAGAAACAATTGGGAGTAGGATAATATTTGTAATTAAACCCAAATCTGGCAATCAGTTTAACTCAAAGCATATTTTTAAGACATACCAGCTGTGTGCTTGAGAGACTGTAGTGCTGCTAGGAGCAGCAGGGGACATTGCTGGGTGAATGGGACAAGGTGCATGTGCTTCCTCTCCCAGTTTCTTGGCATTCTCCATCAGAAAACAGGAAAGAAAAAAAAAAAAACCTAAATTTTTAATCAAAGGGGGACAAATATCTTTTCCACTCCCAAATGAGACCATCAAAGCCCAGAAACAACTACAGTGCAATTGAGCATTAATTCAAGTCTTGTTAGACTCTAGAGATGGCCATATATTAGATAATCCAGGACTCATATTACAGGCTTGTGTTGTTTACATCAAGAATTCTTCTCTTATGGTTAGAAGCCATATTTACATGTAATTCTGTTTTGCATACTTTTTGCAGTGGTCTCAATCATGATCATGTTGGGGAGTGTTCTTCGTGCCATTTTGCTCGACCATAGTAACTGTTGCATGATTTGCTCTTTCTATGCTTTTTGAGTCCTCAGTATGTCTTTTATTCCTGAACTCCCTTTCTCTAATCTTTTACTAGAAAATTATCACTTTCTGATGTTTAATACTTATCCTCATTATTTCTTTGTTCCATTTACTATACCCATACATATTCAGGTATGTACAGTCTACTTCCTGGGGATCCAGTAATACTTCTTGGGTACCTAGCCTCCCCAAGCCCAGACATTTAATTAAAAAGAAACATTTTAAACAAGTGTTTTATTAAAATCAGTAGGGCAAGAGATTCTTTGCACATTCAGCTCCCAGCAGGGGGGTGTCTGCTGGATTTTATAATAGTTACAGCAGAAATCAAGTTAGACTGAACTTAATGAACTGGCCTAGCTGCATGTCTGTGTTTTTATAGGTTTTCTAATGCTCACTGTTTTCTTAATTATCCATTTATTGTTTTTGTATTGTGCTAGAGCTTCATTATTCAACGTTTCTGCTATACTTGAGAGATGAAAAGTACATTTGCTGTAAGTGTTAATTGTTCTTATTATCTTCTACCGTAAGAGGCTAGACATCCTGAAATCCATCTGTATAGCACAGAGAATCCCTTGCAAGGAAAATGTCTTTATTTTCTATCACACTGAAGGAAACAAAAAGTTCAGTCCACAAATCTAAGGGGAACTTAGTTAAAGCTGAGGGAGACTCAATTTCTTTGATATTCAAGACGAAAAAACAACCCTTAGAAATTCTGTTTTGAACCACTAGGAATCAAAGAAGTATTCAGTTTCCAATTACATACTGTCCTTTCAAAAATGTGAATACCACTTAATTCATATCAGTCACGGGAGAGAAAGAACAACATTCAAAAGCCAGTCCCTCACTGAAAACCACAAAAATCTTCTTCTGGACTAGACTCGCTTCACCTTAGAGACTGGGGAGATGATGGAGAAAGAACACAGAATACCCTGAAGAGAGAAAGGAATGAAGGAGATAAAAAGGTGGGTTATGAGGGAAGTCTCTGAGTTCCTTTTTACAGAACACAGGAAAGAGTATTCAATACATTCAGTTGTTTTCTTTTTTTCTTGACTGCTTGATCTCTTCTTTGGGAAAAAAAAAAAGGAAAAAAAAAGAGGAACCACTTTATTTAGAAAATTCAGCTGTTAGCAAATAAACATACATTGATTTGTGAAGTGATGTGAGGATAAAAGTAAAAGTTTTGCCCGTCAAATATATTTCCAGAGTTTCTGTATCATGTAACAGCATTTTTATCATTTTTTTCCAATTAAATCAAACTATGGCTGTTAGGTTTTACACAGTGCATGATGGTACACTGCATCATCAAATGAAACTTCAGGCTAAATTTTCATTTTGAGAAGTGAATTAAACACTTAAATATCCTATGAAGCTGATGGTGTCCATTATCTTGTTTGTTATTTAGGTCTTTAAAGAATCATAGAATCATAGAATCATAGAATGCTTAAGGTTGGAAGGGACCTCTAGAGATCATCCAGTCCAACTCCCCTGCACACGCAGGGTCACCTAGAGCAGGTGGCTCAGGACTGCGGCCAAGCGGGTTTGGAAGATCTCCAGAGAAGGAGACTCCACAGCCTCCCTGGGCAGCCTGTGCCAGGGCTCTGGCACCCTCACTGGCAAGAAATTT
>VZSV01000014.1:2415464-2461832 GCA_013398735.1 Nothocercus julius
CTGGGGTTATTTTTCCCCAAGTGCAGGACCTTGCACTTGTCTTTGTTGAATTCCATAAGATTTCTCATTGCCCAGCTATCCAGTCTGTCCAGGTCCCTCTGGATGGCAGCACAGCCCTCTGGGCTGTCAGCTACTCCTCCCATATCCCTTATGTAGCAATAATAGCCGGCCAGCATCAACTGACTTTATGGAAACCCAAGTTTCAGATGCTTTCTTCAAAATACTGTTTGCAACCCTATTACGCTTAATGTCACTCAGAACAGTCCCAAGAAAGTTGGAGAAAATTGCCTTTTTGCTTGTTTCCTAGTGTGCCAGAAGTACTCTGTTGCGGTTTTATCTTCTTGTCATTCAACGAAGTATTAACTGTGGGTTTTTTTGTGAGCTGATGTTGTTAAAAACATAACTGTTACATAAACAGCAAAGATGTACATCCTGAATGAAAAATGTGGGTGCAGAAATCAAGTGATATAACAATACAAGTAGTGATGTTGGGTCCAATCCTCCAGGCTCACTGACTTCAGCAGGCCTGCCTACTCATGTGCGTACGAATTCTTGCAAGATCACGCCCAAGGTTAAATCATGGGAACGAGGAAATGGAAAACTTTCAAAAGTACTTTTGAAAATAAAACAAAGGGCCAGCTGAAATTAATGGGAAATTCTCCATTGACTTCAAAGACAGTAGAGTAGAATCAGAGACATAGAGCCTTGTATATGGGAAAGGAATCCATGATTTTGTACTAGTTTCTCAAAAATGTCATTTTATTATAGAGCAAGTTCCTTTATCACTTTACTCACTTCTGGATTTTCCTGTGAAGAAGTACATTTTCTCACAGACTAGCACAAATAA
The DNA here is from genome assembly GCA_013398735.1 of Nothocercus julius. Classification (NCBI taxonomy): domain Eukaryota; kingdom Metazoa; phylum Chordata; class Aves; order Tinamiformes; family Tinamidae; genus Nothocercus; species Nothocercus julius. The sequence continues at coordinate 2,416,312 of VZSV01000014.1, forward strand.
ATCCACTCCCCAGTATAAAATAAATGTCAGAAATATCACACTCAAATATTTAAAGTTAAGCCATAAAATAACTAGCATACACTGTAAAGTCTGTTTTATGTTATTATAACAGTTCTAATTTTTCTGAAAAAGCAAACAACATTAAATGATATTCTAAAATATCATACAATGCTGCAATGAAAATCAGCTTTGTTTTTCTTTTTCTTTCTTTTTTTTTTTTTTTTTGAAGAGAGGAAGAATATTCACATTCTTGAATATCTCTACTATATTGTGGCACCGGTTTAAAAAAATAAATATTTCTCCACAAGTGTTAGAAAATTTAAGCATGGAACTGAACTGAAGGTGTTAAAAAATACGCATTTTCTTTTTTCAAGACTTTTTTAAAATGTCTGTGTGATCTCTTGGCCAGGCTTTAGTTGGAAATGTCAACATATTGTCAGGCAAATGTCAGGCTATGTAGGATCTCTGCTGGTCAATGAAAGCACAATAAAATGGCTTGTTTCAACAATAGAGAATTTGGCCTTGGAAGCAGAAATTCCTGAAAACTGGAGATGCATTTGCATTCTTTTTTTCTTTGGTGTTTCAGAATATTTATGTGACTGAGTTTTGAATGGGCATTGAAAGAGATTTGTAAGCTGTTGTGTGGATTTCATCTTAAATATTTTTCTGTGAACATGTACACCACAAAATTGATCAAAATAATAATGAGTCTTGAGAACAGAAGCTTCTCCATATGACTAATGTGACCAATTACAGAAATGAAGGACATTTTCAATAAGAAGCCTTCTCATTGCTGTAATGAGCAGATAATTTTTTGTATGGGTCTGAAGAATGAATACATTTTTAAAAATTATGATATTTGAGTCAAGAACATCAGAGGAGCAGAATAAGAGGTGACATTTGTCAGTTAGCTATTCCCATTTTCTTAATCTCAGTTTGAAGAGCAAGATGGCTCATTTGATATTTATGGCTCTACAAGTTCAAGCAGTATTAAGAGACAAAAAGACTATTTATTCATGGCACAGAGTTGTCAGTGTGATTTGTTGAATCAAGAGAGTCGTAATTTGCCTACCTGGAGTAACCCGGTATTATCAACATGAAGTATAATATTTGCTCCTAAGGTAAAGTAACTATCATGAGTTCAAACCCCACCTCCTTTCTGGCTGCATTAAAATCTGGCTGCAGCAGAACTTAGGCACTTTCATGTCATGCGGACCTTAATATTTCAGGTCTGTATTTGCCTTCTGCAGTGCATAGTGACACAGTAACTAGAGGTGTTTTTTGGCTTTGGCTTCGCAGTGCCATTCAAAAACCCTCAGGACAAATTCCCCCTTCAATCCAGAAAACACAGACTTGCAACTTTTAAGCATTTAAAAGGACTTTTGTCATCCACTGTCAGGGAGAACAAGGTAAAACCAGCACGGTCACTTTAATAGCTGGTAGTTAAAACAAAGATGGATTTGAATAGCTGCTGTGGCTTTGGGCAGCATGTGTTTGTGCTGTTCTGTGACAAGGCACAATAGTTTCCAAGCTGTCTTAGCCACGGCATCAGGGCAAGCTGTGTACTTGTTTCCTTGTAACCTTGTAAATCATACTGTCTATTTACATGCCTTCAATAAACAAAAGAATTTCTGCAAGTGCTTTCATTAAACTGAACTCCCCACTGTGACACCAGTCGTCTTCCCTATACTTGCACTGAATGAGTCTGTCTGAGGCTGGCAGTAAAGGCTGAAGGGAAAAAAAAAAACAAACCAAAATAACAAAGCTGGAACAGTCAAACCTCAGGCCATTAAGGGCCACGTCTTCAAAGGTGAACGTCTAAGCAGAGAGAACATGTGGTTTCATTGATTGAATGCAGACTAGGAGACAGGAACCTGTAACTTATAATTTTCTTGTGCTCCTGTCTCACTTCGCAACCCTTAAGCAACTTAATTTAACTCTCTGAGGAAGATACGGTGTTGCATTTTTTATTTTATTTATTTATTTTTTTTTAGCCTAACAGCACCAGTTACCAAAGGCCAAGGGGGACTGAAGACACACTTTGAGGTGTCCTCATTCTGGCACCTCCAAGGGAGCAGCAAGGCCTCCTGAAGGAAGCTCTGAATAACCTCCCAATGCAGAACGGTTATATAAGATCCTAAAGCCCTACGCCTTACTCTGTAATATCCCATATATTGAGTCTTATGCCACATTTCTCAGAAAAGTCTGAGCTGCTTCTGATACTGTCTGTGCCAGAGCAGTTCCAAGGAGACCTGGAGTTTTGTGTAGTTCCTGCATATGCGGCCATAGCTCCGTATGCACTCTGCAGCCACATGCAAAATGCACAGCCGCAGCGGCTCAGTTTCTAATCTCATCTGAGACATAAAGACACTCTCTGAATTCCAGAAGGAGGCCAGTAGTGCTTGTCACGCCGTGGTTTGGCGGGGGATTGTTTGTTAACCCTCAGAACAAAAGCCGCTCAATCACAAGGCCTCATCTCCCAGGAGAAAATGGGAAGGGCCACTGAAGGATTCCCAGCAGGAAGAACAAACTGTGTATGAGCTCCGAGCTAGTGCGTTACCTCTCAGTGAGGCGGCTGCCGCTGATTGCAGGGGCCTGGGCTCAGTGACCTACGAGGTCACCTCCGGTCCTCTGTTCCCATAACACACAAGTGAAGCAGGGAATTAGCCCGTCACCTGCTGGCAGCCATCTGGTCACAAACACGGTTAGTGTTGCAGTTCCAAAGGTGGAGCTCTCAAATCCCAACTGCACACATGCAAATGAGCGGAGGGATGAATATCATTAAATATTCATTGTATCGCCAGAAAGTACCCTCACAAAACTAGCACGTGAACATTCAGGCCTGAACTTTGAAATCCTTATTTTGATTACCTCAATGCAAAACCAGAAAAAAAAAAAAAAAAAAAAAACAGGAAATTAAAAGCAAAATTTCCTTTTTGTCTTCTGTGACATTGGCTTGATGAGGCCTGTGGTATTGCCATAACCCTAGTTTCTTGTCGGTTGAGTAGCCACCAGCAGAGGATACTTTATCTTGTTTGCTTTCATTACCTGTGTAGTGAGATACCTGGGAAAATCTATCCATGCAGCTTGGTGGAGAATGCTGGTTTTAGGTGCTTGGCTTCATTTTACCTTCTATTATGCTCAGGAGAGATAGAATTATCATAAATATTCAAACAGGAAGCCAAGTGGATTAATTGGATTAATCAGTCATATTTACTTAATGTTTACATTAAGCTTAAGAAACACATCTTCTCGTTTGTACGTTCTACCATGCAGTTTTCCAGTTCTTCTGATTTTATTGTGAATCTAAAGGTACTGGCATTTTTATTCTGGCTCCTTCTCCTGGACTCCTGTGAGTCTGGAGGAATCGAGCTTTTCTGTTTTCCCACAAGATTCAATACTTTGTGATTATAGGTATGTGAATACTACTTGCAAATGTGATTGCTAAAGGTTTTCCAGACCACCACAGCACTTCTGAGAAGATAAATGAATTTATCAATTAAAGAGCACCACTTAGGGCTCGCCTGTGTGCAGGGGGAGTCTACTTGCTATCCATTAGAAAACTGGTCTCACTTTGATTCTTCATCTCGTCTTCTTCTACTGCTTCTGACAGTAAGGTGCCTTTCACCCCAAGAGCATGTCAGGGAAAGATAATCTCTAAAAAGAAGAAAGCCTGAAGAGCAAAGGTGTCTATCAGTGCTGAGACGGTGGTTCCTCCAAGCAGCCCCCTTTAGAAGTCTGCTCCATTGCTACTGGCTCAGTTTGGTGACAGGTTTGGTGCTGAGGGAAGGAAAGAAAAGTATGACTGCCTTACAACTGTTTCTTCTTCATGTCCTTTCATACTCTTAAGAAATGCCCTTAATTTACTACTTAATTTTTCATTATACTCATCACCCATTTTAATGAGTAATGACGCTACTTACATAGTCTGAATTAGAAAGAATGGCCAGGAGGTGAATGATGATATGTATAATAATGGCCATGGACACCAGGTCTCGGAATACAATTATCCATTTATGATAGAGCAGCGTTTGAACCTTCATGGCTAGACTCACATTATAATATCATGCTGACACCAAAGCTGAGCTGACTATTACAGACACAGCTTGCAGATACAGCATGGAAGTATGGAACTGTGACCACAAATTTGTAATTGCATGTTTTAAGGAAGGAGGAAATACTGTCTGCATTTCCTGTTAGGAAACATTTACTGACTGCCACCATCATAGGTGTTCGGATAACATTCCTGTAATTTTTTTTTTTTTGGCTTAGATCATTAAAACAGCAAACAAATAGTGATCATTAGAAAATAAATTTTAAATATTGCAATTTCATTTAGGTTTACGGTGAAAGAGAAGTGTGCAAGTTTTTGAATTGTTTATTCACTAAAAAGAGAGAGGAATTTATTAGGGTGGTCCTTGAGATATTATTAATAGTGATGGGATGAAATTGAGTGAGGGATCCAAAAAAGCAAGGATGCATATTTTCTCTGGTCTGATTTCTTCTAATCATTATATTTACACTGAAATTTTATTTGTCAAAAGTATCACATGTAAAAAGAGATAACATTTTTGCTAAACTTTCCTTACACTGAAGCTCAAGCAGAGTTATGTATTCCCTAGGCTAGTGAAAAATGAGGATCTTTCAAGATACTGTATCTCAAAGAAAGTGAAGCGAGCAAGTGGTGTTTTTTACAAAGGGTTCTGCTTGACAATCTTCCCAGCAATCCAAAAGAAAAAGACATAATCTGTTAAGTTCACAGACTTTTATATAAACTTTATATAGTTGCTGGTCCAGTGACCTCTATCTCCAAAGTCTGGGCAGGAAACTGAGAAAAAAGATCCCATCTGTAACATACAAAGAATAGAAAAGGAATTTTAGAAAGAATTTAATGATGTTTCTGAAATAAAAATTACAGATGTGTTCAAAATGAAACCCTAGATTCAAAACATTCAGAGCTTCAAGGCAGTGCAGGTCTATATGCAGACATTGTGGCTTGGGTTGTTCTCTACAGGAAAGGTTCAAAGGTCATTGAAGACATGAGTCCAAACCATGATGATACGTTTCAGTTCCTTTAGTGGTCAGTACTTCATTCTGTAAGATTTCCAGTCCTCTAAAGCTAAAACAAGACATTGCTATTTAGGGAACTAGAGCTTACTGTAGCACTAGAAGCATCTGTGACATTTTTGCATCATCATTTCATCATTTTATTTTTGTTCTCACTTTAAAAAGTCATGGCCTCAAAAACAGTACAAAACAGTGAGCTCTCCCTCTTCCCTTTTGCTCCTCCAGGAATGCCCAGGAGTAAATAATAATTGTTTTGGATGGACATTATTTGATCATTTTTCCTTTAATATTTTATTTATGGCTATTAACAGTTATCTGAAGCTTTGAAATGCACAATTCAAGTGGTGTCAGTGACTTTTAAGCTCTCAGACACTTTACAGGGTGGCACTTACTTAACTTCTGACTGGAATTCTCTGCAAGCGGAATGGTTAGGTCTGTGTGCGCAAAGGGTTTCTGGTGTTGGTCTCAATCTATAGTTCTGACTTGAAGAGTGACTCGCTAAAAATATAAGCAAATCCCAACTGAGATAGCCAGCGGTCTATCTAGTTCAGCAGTAAGAGATTGCTGCAGTCGCAGTTTTGCCATCCTTTCCCCTTGCAGGTCTGCAATAGTGCTGCCAACTGGGGGACTAGGGAGGGCACAGTGGGACTGTGTCCCTGCCTCTGGTCCCGAAGTGAGTGTGTGTGAGAAAGGACCTGTTGTCCATGAGGCTGTTGAATCATTTTTTGACTCTGCTGATGCTGTTTGCTCCACAGACTCCTGTGGCACATACTTCAGTTCACTATCTGCTGTGTAAAGTACATTCTTTTATCTGTTTTAAACTGATATTTTGCTAATTTTGATGAATCTTAATGACTCTTGATATAAAAAAGGATATGATTTGCCTACAGGAATTTTCCTGTATCAGTTCCTGTGGTTGGACAATGTGAGGCAGGTGAAGACTGGTGTCTGTGAATTTATGGCTAATTTCCTACAATGTCTGCACAGGTCATTTTAAATTTACATTTATTGTAGCTGTAGCTCAGTAATTTGTAGCATGGGAATTCAAAAAGTGCAACCAGTACAACCACAGTGAATGTATTTAAACACTGGATGCTTAGTCAGTCCTTATCCATGCTTAAAAAATACTTGGTTATTAGTAATAATACCAATGAATTCTATTGCTTTGGCAAGCCTTTCCACTTTGTATAATTCCTATGAAGAAATTTTAAGTAAAATACATTTGCATAGAATGTGAAAACAGATTTGTATTTCCTCTTGGATACAAGATGGTTTTCTGCTTCATTGGAACAGAGGAGGGCAATATCTCCCAAAAGGCTCAAAAGCCTTGAAGATAATTGCTGCCAGGGCGGGTTAGCTTAAGCCTGTTTGGATAGAGCATGTGGCAGTATCTCTCAGGAAGTATGGTATTAGGAAATAGAGTTCATTTTGATTGAGCTGGCAAGGAAAGGATTTCTAAAATAATATTATACAGTAAACAGATTCCACTGTTCTGGACTGAGCTGGTTCAAGCTCTTTGGAGTCAGTAAATCTGTTATCCTCTGGAGTAGCTACTATTGTTTGATTTTTGTGGTATATAATTTCACACTGGTTTTTGAATTCAAGATGAACTATTTGCTATCATGGAGCAGAGAGGTCTAGGTAAATCTGAAATTGAATGCTTGATAAATTCCTGAAAAATTCAAACTGAAGTTGTGCATTTGAAAATACCCAAATCTTTTAATACTTTTTCTTATTTTCAGAGCATCTTCTGTTCTCCGGGTTGTATATCCTGAGTAGCACACAGAGACACAGTAGTCCAAATAGAGAAGCGAAGTGAAGGTATCTTTGTGGTATAAGAAAATTTCCTTTATGTACTACAAGAAAATTTCCTTGCCCAAACAACAATAGCAGCTGTTCCAACTCACAGAGATCTTTTCCCTGCTTGTAGGCTGCCTGTAGGCTTCACTGCTGTCCTTCTATCCATAATGCAGTAGTTTCTTCCTCATATGCTCCATAGGTATCCTTCTGCTTATGCCAGTATGTATATGATATGAAATTAAACAGGAAGATGTGAGCTTTGGCTTGCTGTTATGTCTCACAGAAATATCTCCTTGGCCTTTAAAGTTGATATGCTTTCCAGTCCCCTTATTTTATAGCCTCTTTTACTAAAGGATTGTGTAGAGGTCAAAACAGACTAGCAGAGGTAAGAGAGCTGAAAACACTGTGACTTGGATTTAAAGTTAACACTGGTTTTACATCCTACATCAGTGGTTTAGAAGAAATGTATACCTTATTAGTCTATGGTATATAAAGTATAAATAAAGATGCCATGCCTCCAATATATAACATTTTGGTGTATACATAGATTAGGATTCCAGTTCTATCATGCTTAGGAAGGCATTCAGACCAGGGGCTAGCTCAGGTTTTTGTCCAGTCAAAAAAAAAAAAAAAAACAAATCAACAAAGCCCCAAATCCCTCAGCAGATTTTCGGATGAAGCCCATTTAAGATACCCAGAGGTCTGCATAGCAAACAAAAGAGTGTTGTATTTGATTCATGCAGTGACCTGGATAGGTATACTGTTCTGCAGACAGAAGAAAGCAATAATTGGATTTTTGAGCAGGCCTATATTCCTGCCCATGGGATAGCTTAAAACTCTACCTCATATTTTTTTATATTTGTCCCTCTGGCCCTCTCTCAGGTTTTATTGTGCACTGCCTCCCGGCCTTCCTGCACTCATTTGCGATGTCTAGTTTTGTATAAGCACAAAATGCTGATAAGAATACTACTGCGATTACTTGCAATAACGACTACGCTGAAAAGTAGCACAAGGCAACGTACTGATAAACAGTCCCCTTGCCTGAAATGCCTTGGCACTTGTCAGCTGGAATTTGCTCTTGGGCTGAAGGCCAATGCGAGGCTTCTGCACCTCTTAGGACCCACTTAAAAGCTATTAAGAGAGTTTAAGTGGTGCACAAGTCTCTTGTTGGCCGCCTGCACAGGACTAAAGATAACCCACTGTGCAGCATTAACGGCACAAGACTCTTTTTCTCACTCCGCTGCTGCTCAGTGTTGATGTCGGGCCCGCTGGCAATTTGGATCTCGCTGCTGCAACCACACACAGACCTCAGAGGCAAAGGGGACAAGTGGAAAACAAAGCTGAATTGCGTTCTGTGCCCTCTTCTATCTCTGTCAGGATTCATTGAGGGTGAAGGCTTTGAACTTCCAAAGTGAAACAAGCCTAGTAGAGCACTTTAAAAAAGTGCTCTGCTTTTACAGCAGTTACTGGGAAAACACAACGACATTTGAAAGTTTAGGACCGAATACCAAGCCTTTAGTATGCTATGGGCTGCTTCTGTATAAACACACATCCATGGTGTATTTCCTCTCACTCAGGACCCTGTAAAGGAAATCAGATGTTTAGCTGTTGCCATTGCTGTATCCTTGCCTATGATCCTGGTCAGAACACTGTGTAGCAGGCAAAACATGAAGCAACATGAGGCAGAAGGAAAACATGTGACTTATGTGGTTTTAATACTGAGAATCACTGGGTTAAACACGTCGATTTACATTTTCTAGCTGCTTCTTACTTACATTTGTGCCTGAAACTGAAACTTCTCTGTTACAGTTTTGTGCAGCCCCATACAGCCTCTTCTTCTCAAGGAACTTTGAAATTAAATAAGTAATCTGAAGGACTGCTGGAGAAAGGAAGAGTTACTCCATTTCACCAAAGGAAAACCCTCAGAACAATGTGCCAGAGAATGTTTTGTCACTGCCAGAATCAGGGCTTGCACTGACGTTCCCCACAGCACTGAATAAATTCTTTAGTCTCGCAGCCTATCATATGTTTCTCAAACTTTTCATTCCTCAGTCATGTACATATTTAGGACATGTGTTTGGTCACTGATATGGAAAAAGGACAGTAGCACCTTCTCACTGAAAATAGGGACTATCATACAGAGTTATAGAAATCCTTGTATAATATATCTTGGACTTGTATGAGGTGGGAAAATTTCTGCAGCAAAGAAAATGAGCAAAAAATAAATGGCAAACCCAAATAAAATTAACAGAAAAAAAAAAAAGAATAATTTGTAAACTGCCTGCTTGGTATTTTTTCTCACTGGACTCTAATGGAAATCACTGCTTTCACTGGTGTCCAGATAAACAGTGGATTTTATGAGAATGCCACATCAAGCTGGGTGTTTTTGTACTGATATACAATAGGTCTAGGAGGGAGGCTTATTATTTTGTTCTTTCTGATTCTGGTGTTATGCAGGGTCACATGGGGTTTCCTGTGCAGGGTGCGCTAGTGCCATTCTTGGAGTAGTGACAATACTGCTCTTTTCTCCACCTATGCATGGAGAAAAGAATAGTTGTTGAGTTTTGGAAAAAAGGTAAAAAATCCAGACCTTTTTCAGACACCATTGATCCTGAGATATTATACAGCTGATAAATAATTAACCTATTCAGCTGAGTAGCTGTATGTTCTTCATCCATCCTTTTAATATCTTTCTCCTTTCCTGATAATTAGTTATCTGGTGGCAATGATTTAAAAATTCTTTTGATAGCCTTAAATAGGTCTTATATGGATTAGGTATCATACACGTGAGTTTTTTTTTTTTTTTTCTCTAGATGGGAAACATTTCCTTTTCAGTGGCCCCATAATGCCTGTAGCTTAGGTGATGGGTCCTCTTCAATGCTGAGAGAAAATTAGGGTACAAGTAACTTTCTTAGTCTTTCTTAAGAGTGCCTTAGCAGTGTTTGTGGAATAGCTCTTAGCACTGTGAAGGAGCAGCATGTTAAGTAATATTAAAAGGGAAAGGAGTTATCTCCATCTGGCTTTGTTGGAAGGATATACATCTGATGACCCTTACAGCTCTATTTATACCAAGGTAGCTCAGAGGTTGGGGAGCAGCTAGTGCCATGTTTTCTCCCTGGGCCTTGTGCCACAGATAAGGAAGATAAGAAAGTGGCAGCCCATACTCGTTTTCCTAAGACCCTAAATGAATGATATCCCACAAGGTAATGTGACACCATGCAGAATCTCATCAATGATGTAGCACCATGCAACACATTGAAAATGTGTCAAGATGTTGTCTCCACAGAAGCAATGTTTAGTCACTTAGGTCACCAAAAGCAGCTTTTTCAAATTACCCACAGACGTTTTGCCAAGCTGCCCACATATCACTAGATAAAAGCAAACTGTTTGCTTCACACTGCAGAATAATTTATAGGTAGAGACCAATTTGCTTGCTAAGAAACAGCAGGTTGCCTTCATTTTTTTCTTAGTGCAAAATGCATTATGCTAAACACAGCACAGGACATTTGTGTTCTGAAAAGGGAAATATTTTAAATTAGTTTGGTATGATTAGTTTTTTGAAACAGACGTGTCCAGTTTTTGTCACAGAAAGCTTTGTCACAGACCCTTTGGAAAGCAAACAAAGAATTTTTTTTTCCTTTTACCATGTTAAGTAGAACTGTCCAGAGGCAAATAATTCCACTTCATGACAACTTTCAAGGTTTTAAAATAGGAAAAGTAAACACTATTTTACGAATGTTTTCATGAAGTTAAATTGTATCAAAACTTTTTTTTTTTTTTTTCATAAAATAGTCAAGTTTTTATTCTTCCTGTCTCCTTTTCTCTCTCTCCCTCTGGTCATAAATGATCAGAAAGCATTGAACCTAAGGCACATTTCTTATTGAAAACATAATCAAAACTGACAAATCTCCATGAAATATTTTGGCTTCAATGAAACCATATATTTTAATGAAAATGCATTTTCTTGAAAAGTTCCAGATAGCTCCTCATGTAAGATTCTTTTCATCTGCCATTTCCAACTTTCTCAATCCAGCTTTACATCATCACATATTACATTGCTGATTTTATGGAGTCCTAGATGAGATGCATCAAAGCTATTTCACCTAAGATATAAAATCAGGTCTTCAGGCATGAAAGAATTATTTTACCAGCATTCTAAATTGATCTTCCTGGCTTTTTGGCATATTAGTTAAGTTTTGAACAGTACATCATTAGGCTGGTGAAAAATCAGATTAGGCCTTGGGGGAAGGTTAATAAAGACACCAATAGCCCTTTGCTAGTAGATGCAAAACTCCATTTAATATCGGTCCTGGAGGTGATCATCTGTTCCTCTTTGCCTGCTGGAGCGAAAATATCATGATGGTCACCATCTGGACTAAGACTTGCAACAATCAGCAATTTTGCAGTGAAAGCACAGAGATTTCCTTATAAATAGATGCTTAGGCTATCACAGCCTTGGGGCTGCCATGAAGTCCTAGACAACTCAGAAGCTCAAGTTAGTTAAAAACTTGGAGTTCTGCATGTTTTCTTTTCCCAAGGAGCCCTGTCTTCTTATGAAAGCAATTCCAGTTTTAGTTTTGTAGTTTGCTGTTTGTGTCCTCATTATCTTTTCTTCTGACAACTGCAATTAGCTGAAATTGCTGGTTTTGACAATTCCTATATTAGAATTCAGGGCTCCATAGGCAGGAAGTCCTTAGTGGAAGTCTTCCATTTTTTGAGCTCCCCCTCTTGAACTACTGGGGGTTAAAAAGGTTATAGCAAAGGTCTGTGCACCTTTATTCTATGCAAGTGGACATTCAGCTTGGACTGAGTGGTATGGCAACACAGCAGATAATTTTGGGTAGATAACACAGGGATGTCTACAAATACAGCTACAGCAGGAAATGTGCTGTTTCTTTGATACTAGGTGTTCAACAGGCTTTCATTTCTGAAATCAAAAGGGATAAACTGTTTTTATCGCTAACATAGTCATATCCCCTGACATATGTTGACTTTGAAAACAAAAATCATTGACAGAAAAAGAATCTGAGGAAATCAATCTTTTGTCACAGAATGGAAACCACCAGTGTTCTTGGGCTCAGAGGTTGCAGTAGCTCCTGTTTTATTAATTACCACAGGTCATATGGTCTGTATGAAGTTATGCAACATCAAGTTTTATGAACAACTTCCTTTTATCATAAACAAATAACTGTTAAACACAGCAACAACAGTATCTTAGTCCAGATAGTCTGTGTTCTCATTGTGAGCTTCTGCACCCAGTTAGGAACGAAGCTGCAAGCCTGAGGAGGAAGGGCAGCACAGCTCACTCTCCAGCATGAGAGTGCTTGGTAGCTTCGAATTTCTGGCTTCAGCCCAAGTGCTTATACCCTAGTTCCTGTAGTTGCTTCAGTGCCACATGCCAAAATACAGTGATTGCTGTCGGGTAATTGTAGTCTAGTTTGCTCTCTCTTTTGACCTGCAACTGTTTCCTAGTATTCTGTAAAAGGAGAAAATTCTGCTAAAGCTGAGCTGTACTCCTTCCAAAGTTTTCTCTATCCCTTTTTTTTTCTCCATGGCTCTCTCCCCCACACCCTTAACTGCCTCCTCACATCCATATAATAATTACACTCTGTAGATGAACCTACAGGCAGAGGGCAGGCATGAACCGTGTTACAAATCAAATCCAATGGTCATCAAAAAGAGGGAAAACAGTTTTCCCAGAAGCAGCAGTTTGTCCAGCCATTCTGCCAGACAAGGCAGCAACCACTGGTGATCCCGGACTTTAGTTAGCAACAAGAAGCACGTTCATGAGTGTGCAAGGAAGGACACAAGGGGGAAAAAAACAGTCCTCTATATTCATTTATTTGTTTACTGACGGGAGAGAAAGTTTCCTGCTGTCTTAGCTCCCCCTCCTGGCAGTCAGGAATAGGCCTCTGTCAGACTGCTTTGGACTGATGGGAAGCTGAACATGGCCCATGTTTCCAAAGGCAAAGCCTTCCTTGATGACACTATGAGGCCTTTTAAAAAGGGGATTTCCTGAAGCCTGCATGCTTCTGGAAAATGTCTCTGCTTCAAAATGTGCAGAAATGTAGTTGGAAAGAGAGAAAAGAACTGGAGGAGAGGGTTAGAGAGGAACAAGGGGGAGAAGGGTGGAAAGTTGTCTTCACTCGCATTGTTGCAAGACAAACCACTTGGGAAACTTCCTCCTTTCTGTCCCAAGGCAAAGCCAAAGCCATTTCCCTTTCCTCCAGCAAGCTGCCCGATCTGAGCTCAGAGAGGAATTACAAATGGAAATTGGGAGGCAGCAGGGGTTCCAACAAAGATATGTCCTGAACGATGAGAAGAAGAAAGAAGGAAATATGAAAGAAGAGCTCCCCCTATAAATTTGCTGAGTCAGCCTCGTGATAGTATTGCAAAGGCAATATCTTTTCTTGCCAAAATCTATGCATATTGACTTCACAGTATCTGTAACCCTATACAGACTAATTTTTAAGCTTCCTTTTAGTACTAGCTACTCCTATGGTCCTAACAACAATGTTCACTTTAGGAGGAGACCACAGATAGGACTTCTCCTGTCATTAGTCTCTCCTCTTCCGCCTTCCCTTCTCTTACATAACACACAGCCACAAGGACTAAGCAGCTGCAGCATTAAGCATGCAACAAAGCTTCTTGAAAAGCACTTCGGCTCTTAGAGAAACAGTGCCATTTTCTCTGTGCCTTTGATGCAAAGATTGTAGCATCACATCAAGAATTTTCAGCGCTAAGTTCAAAACCAAATAGCTCACAGAGGAGGATATTCAGTAAGCCATCACCTTAGTCACTTAATCAGTACAAAAAAAAAGTATCATATTCATTCATGTGTAGATGCAAACTCTGTTTACATAGAGAAAAGGGATATATCAGGTATTATTCCATAATTATTTTTATTAGAGCCTGATAGAAATATAAGGACTTTTTCCTCAAGCACTGTCTGTGCTAGACTCCAAAGAAATGGAATTGCAGTTGTTTTCTGGTTGTCATTTGATTCCACACATAGTAGATTTGCACGTACTGTATGTGTTAATGACATGGAGTAAGATTATGACTTGATTATGCCCTTGGCCTGCAGAAAAGCCAAGTAAATTAGTGTTGAGTGGTTTTATGCTAAATGGAATTCATTGCCTTATATCAGTGAAAATATCACATATGACTGTGTTTGTTTCTGCTTGTCTTTACATTTTTGTTGCATGATGCTCAGGTTCAGTGGTTGGAATACCTTAGAAATATCCTAGGCCCTGTTCTCAGTTCTTTTAAGGATTTCTTGTGAGTGAATAGCCAAGTATTGTTATTTTCACCTCTAAAGATGTGCCAGCCTTAACGTAAAACATCTGACTTATGAAACCAGACAACCTGATTCAGGAGCCCAGCAAAATAACTCCTGCATCTATAACACTGGGTAGCCAGTAGGTAGCCATAGGCAGGATGTGCTCTATACTCTGTTTTCCTTCTTGACTCCTATTTCTGAATTTTCTTGATGAAACATTGCTGGGTTCTTAAGTACCCTCATGGACCTTGACTTCTACACCTGGGATTGCGTGTTTGGAGGTCTGCAGTATGAAGGATAGGGAGTCTGGGCCTGAGAAGCTTCAGAGCTTCTTCTTCAAGCAACCTAGATACAGACAGTGAGGCAACATTGGTCAGGGAGTTAGGAAAGACATATATGAAATACTAAAAATTTATGAGTGAGTAACATTTTCAGGAATATGCTTGTTTATTGAAAGTAAATTGTTTCATGGTTATGCATAGCTGCCTAATTGAAGCTTGAAGTTGTGTGTGTAACTCTCAATAGTGCAGAGGAGATTTTGCTGTCCTCACTGCCCTGTGTTCCAGTATAAATACTTTAAATCAAAAAAAAAAAAAAAAAAGAAAGAGATTGTTCAGTTCCAATTTCAAACAATAACAACTTCAAAAACTTTATGTAGCACTTTTGTGCTAGGTTTTTCCTCGCCAGCTAGCAACAGTCATGCCAAAAGAGAATTTAGAGAAGGAAAGTTTGAAGAAAGGTAGAGGGAGAAAAAAATTGATCAGAAACACCTTCAAAGATATGAATGGAGGAATTTCCACTGATTTCAGGAACTCAGACCACTAAGCCAAGATTTCAAACATGGCCACCCGTAAAATATGCATATGTTCTCATCTATTTCAGTTGTTTCTCTCATCCTTATTGTATCATTCCCTAAATCTTACTAGGATTTAGTATTCTAGTTGCAGTAATGCAGAAAACATGCCAGACACTTGGATGGCATGGCTTGTTCTCCAAGGAGGATATAGTGAAAAATAATATAAATCAAATGTACAGGATAAGGAAATGGAGAATTTTCCTTTAGGAAGCCAGCAGGGATAGGGAGAAACCATAATCACTCGCTGTGCCCTCAGTCTTGTCAATTAGCTAAGAATAAACTGTTTCAATTTTCCAGCCACCTGGAATTTGCCTGTTTTTTTTTTATTTGTTTGTTTGCTTGTTTTACTCACAGTGTTACTTTTTAAAAGCAAGCAGATTGCTTGACTCTTTAAGCTTCTAATCTTAATTTTAAGTCTTTGGGGTAGAGATTTCTAGCATAGGGACAGAACCCCTGCATTAGGGTCCCTGAGTTTGCTGAAAAATACTGCTGCTGCAACTATTACCGCTGCTGTGAATTATTATTAAGCATTTATAAAAGAATGCTGTGGTAAAGCCTTTCCCAAATAATTTATTGAAGCACATTTATTTCTATCATGGCTTCTCTATTCCTTTCCACTGTCACACCACAGTCAACACTGAAGTGATAAATATCTTATTAGATTTGTCCTTGTGCTTTTCCTAATACAATCTGAAGCAGTTACCTGGGTGACAATGCATATTTTCTGTACTATGAGTTTTAGAGTCTTGGTTTATTAAGCATTGCTAGCTGTAGTTTAGGATACTGGCATTAATAAAAGGACTAATTTTCTCATAAGCAAAAAGGGAGAAAATATGCCATTGGAAAGTTTAAAAAGATTTCTAAGGACAAAACCCATGTAACCATAAAAAATAAGAGACAAGCTTCGGAAGGCCAGCTCCCAAAGTGCTCTTGCACTTAATGACTGCCTAGTCAAAGGAATGCTGATGCTAAAGAACAGCGTGTTTTGACTCATTTTACTAGATAGGAATGAAATCTTTTATTCAGATACCAGGAATACATAGGTGAGAGGTACTCTGGTCAGAGGCCAAGTGAATATGCCTCTTTAAGTCCCTTTTAATGTGACATTTCCTCCTTGGGAGAATCTGAGAGAATCCAAAACTGTGGCCTGTGGCTACACATCTTCAACTGGCCTTTCAGTCACATCAGCAGTCAAACAAAACCCAAACAGCACCTGGAGTTATAATCAAAACAGAAGTCAGTACAGGATTTTTGCCCTATTGGGAGGTACAGACTGTTTCCAGTTAAAGCAAAGGGCTGGGAGAACCGCGAATGTTCTGTGTGGTCCCAAGCATCTCAGAAGAGGCTCTGCATGTCCTTTCTTATTTTAAATGACAATGTCATAACAGATCAGAGCAGTATGATCTAGATGGGAGGCAGGCCATATTAAAGGCGGATAAACTGTCACACTTAGGCTTTTGTAAGGATGTAATCCTGTTAGGGTTTCTCTACAATATCACGTCATCTCACATAATTGAAGCAAAACTACTCTTGACTGAAATGCTCCTGCGAGAGAGAAAGCCTTGAGAAGCAAGCAGCCAATCTTACTGTTTCTGGAAGAGGACAGCATACAATGCAGGCATATGGCCCATTTGCAATTTTGGATTCATAATAATAGATTACAAGACTTTTCTGCGCTTCACTTTTTGTCTCCAGCTGTTCTAGCCCTGGGAATGATACCTGGTGAGGCTTCTGAATAAATATAGTAATCTCCAAGGGCAAAGATTCCTACTGAGAGATTGTAAGAGTTTGACTCCTAAAGAGAGTTTGTACGCTCTTGATCCATGGATTTCCCAGAAGCAGCATTTGGGACATATTATAAACTTCACAGCTGCAGCAGAAGAATGAGTTTTCAAATGCCAAATATTACTGAATTACATTTCTTGCACATAAGCAATATTTGGGATATATAAACTGCATGGCTGTAGCAGAAAAAGCTTTCAGATGACATGCACTCCTTAATTACATTTCTTGCACTTCTGGAAAGGATGGACAGGAGTTACATGGTTTAAATAAAGGAAAATAGATTTCTTTTTTTCTTAAGGTCATTTCTGTTCACTGAAAACTCTATTTTCCTGAAGGCC
This sequence comes from Nothocercus julius, assembly GCA_013398735.1. Lineage (NCBI taxonomy): Eukaryota > Metazoa > Chordata > Aves > Tinamiformes > Tinamidae > Nothocercus > Nothocercus julius. The sequence continues at coordinate 2,433,440 of VZSV01000014.1, forward strand.
CAAACAGTGAGTTTTGATTCCAACTAACAAAATGGAAAAATACCATGCTTATGTAACTGCAATCAAAGGCACTGAGCTCTGCAGATGCTTAGGACTTTGCAAGGTTTATAACCTTCAGTTTAGGTTAAAGTACATAAAATGCAGCAACTTTTTTTACAATCTTTTAAAACAACACTTAACAAGGCATGACAACATCATACATTGCAATATTTTTCATTGAGTACTTTAGAAAATTAGATTGTTTGGTTATAAATCTGAATAACAGTATCAGGGAAGGTGAAAGTAAAAAAGTACACTCTGAAGCAGAAAAGGCACAACTCAAAACTTATCTATACTATAGCTAAAAGAAACTGTTTAAAAAGCTATTCACAGACATCTCTGTGGGAGAATTGAAAGAAATGCCTAACCTTTATGGTTGCAAAGAAAATGCTTTCCAGCAAAACTGCTGTAGTTTTGCCTAATTCTGTGCTGATATGCTAAAGCAATACCCTAGCAGAGGTGAGCCAGTTTCATTTAGTATACTGCTACTTCTGAAGTCTGTTGACAGCACAGTTCACGTAATTAACAGTATGAAGATGATTAGTTTTAGCAAATATGTTGCCTTACAGCAGGATTTCTTGTACTCACAGGTTACCATATTTACTTAAAAGACTCCCTTCATAAGCTGCTAATTCAGTGTAGTGAGATGCAATAATCTGGCAGTATATATTAAGTTGGAGGAGAAAATATATAATGGTATCCAGAACCGAAGCAGAACATTAGAGAGTATGGTAGGAAATGAAAAAAAAAAAAAGAAAGAAAAAAGAAGGAAGGCAGGAAGGCAGGAAGGCAGGAAGGCAGGAAGGCAGGAAGGAAGGAAGGAAGGAAGGAAGGAAGGAAGGAAGGAAGGAAGGAAGGAAAGAGTGTGTTTATATATATAGAAACAGCCCAGATCTGTTCTGCTAGACATCAGTGACATAGCTTTCATTAAAGTGAGTGGTTCTGAGAAAAAAAAAAAAGTTTCCAGCAAAATGTTTAAGTCTTAGAATTTGAAAAAGACTGTGATTGAAATAAAGACTGGAGTGATTGATCTAGACTGCAGTGATGTCAGTAAAAGTCCTTCAATCATGACAGTGACTTGGAATCAATCTATTTCAAGAGTACTTAATAGTAATAGTAAGCCAATGTTTAATATTAATATCTTTTTTTCCAGAATGCCATAAAGAGTACAGTCTTAAAATAGTCTTTCAATGGGCTGGATCTTCTTTATTAAAAAATTCATTTTATTCAGATTTTTCTTTTTCTCTTCCTTAACAGGCTGGCTGTATCCAGCAGATAGCTGATATGAGGACTTTGCTGACTGAAGAAAGCTGACTGTAACTCCAGCAGAATTGTGTGAAAGGAAATACCATCCCACCGAGCAATTCACATACAGACGCCTTTTGGTAGCTTTAGATTGCCCGTTGCTCACCTGCAAAGAGACAGCTGTTGTTTCTTTCAACACACATGGAGAAAGGCAACAAAGTTTGTAACCCTGGCTAATAAGGCTGTGGCTTTCTCATAAGAAGTAGGAGGTAGGCAAGGATTATTTTATACTTAGCCTGCAGAACTTTATCTCTTGCCTGAACACTGGACATAAACTAAAGCCAATTCTAATGACCTGAGATTTTGCTACCTGTGCTTTATTATTGTTATCAATTCTTTAATACTTTGGTACTTAATTACTTTAAAGTAGAAATGGGCTCGTGGACTAGAATGTGGACCACAGATTGGGCTGTTCTGAAATCATGGCTTGTCTTTTCCCTGGGGCTCTACATGCAGGTCTCTAAAACTTTGGCCTGTCCAAAAGTGTGCCGCTGTGACCGAAACTTTGTCTACTGTAATGAGCGAAGCTTGACCTCAGTGCCTCTTGGGATACCAGAGGGTGTAACCGTCCTCTACCTCCATAATAACCAAATTAATAATGCTGGATTTCCTGCAGAGCTGCACAATGTCCAGTCTGTGCACACGGTCTACCTATATGGCAACCAATTGGATGAATTCCCCATGAACCTGCCCAAGAATGTCAGGGTTCTCCACCTGCAGGAAAACAACATTCAGACCATTTCTCGGGCTGCCCTAGCTCAGCTCTTGAAGCTGGAAGAGCTGCACCTGGATGACAACTCCATCTCTACTGTTGGTGTGGAGGATGGTGCGTTTCGGGAAGCTGTCAGCCTCAAGCTTCTGTTCCTGTCCAAGAATCACCTAAGCAGCGTGCCAGTAGGCCTTCCAGTGGACTTACAAGAACTTCGAGTAGATGAAAACCGAATTGCTGTCATTTCAGACCTGGCCTTCCAGAATCTTACCAGTTTGGAGCGTCTGATTGTGGATGGCAATCTCCTTACTAATAAAGGCATAGCTGAAGGCACCTTCAGCCACCTCTCCAAGCTCAAGGAATTCTCAATAGTACGGAATTCACTAACCTACCCTCCTCCTGATCTTCCAGGTACACATCTACTTCGGCTCTACTTGCAGGACAACCAGATAACCCATATACCACTTACAGCCTTTTCAAACCTCCACAAGCTGGAGCGTCTTGATATTTCCAACAATCAGCTTCGGATGTTGGTAAAAGGGGTATTTGATAATCTCTACAACCTGAGGCAACTCACTGTGAGGAATAATCCCTGGTTGTGTGACTGCAGTATTAAATGGGTCACTGAATGGCTCAAATTTATTCCTGCTTCCATCAATGTAAGGGGTTTTATGTGCCAGGGACCAGAACAGGTCCGAGGTATGGCAGTCAGGGAGCTCAGTATGAATATGTTGTCATGCCCCACCACCACCCCTGGTCTGCCGCTTGTCATCACACCAGCCTCAGCTACAACCATGCCAACTACGTTGGTTCCCACCTCATCAGTTCCTCCCCCGAGTAGCAAATATAATCCTCTCACTCCCACCATAGCCACACTCCCCACTGTGCCTGACAGGGAGGACAGAGAAAAGGTGACACCTCCCATATCTGAACGAATTCAACTCTCCATCCATTTTGTGAATGACACTTGCATCCAAGTTAACTGGTTGTCTGTTTTTACTGTGATGGCATATAAACTCACGTGGGTAAAAATGGGCCATAGTCTGGTAGGAGGAATTGTTCAGGAACGAATAGTAAGTGGCGAGAAACAACACTTAAGCTTGGTAAATCTGGAGCCCAAATCCACGTATCGGATTTGCTTGGTTCCACTGGATGCTTATAACAATTACCGAACGGGAGAAGACACTGTCTGTTCAGAAGCCACAACCAAGGCTTCCTACTTAAACAACGGCAGCAACATCCCCTCCAGCCATGAGCAGACGACTTCTCAGAACCTGGGCTCCCCATTTCTGCTGGCAGGGTTGATTGGGGGTGCAGTGATATTTGTCCTCGTGGTCCTGCTTAGCATTTTTTGCTGGCACATGCACAAAAAGGGGCGTTACACCTCTCAGAAGTGGAAATATAACAGAGGCCGACGGAAAGATGACTACTGCGAGGCAGGGACCAAGAAGGACAACTCCATCTTGGAGATGACGGAAACCAGCTTCCAGATTGTCTCCTTAAATAATGATCAGCTCCTTAAAGGAGATTTCAGACTGCAGCCCATTTATACCCCAAACGGGGGCATTAACTACACAGACTGCCACATCCCCAACAACATGCGATACTGCAACAGCAATGTCTCAGATCTGGAGCACTGTCATACGTGATAGTGAGGGGAGATGGGGGTACCTAGGACAAAGAGCAAAAACTCTGGAAAAAGTAAACCCTTCAATAACAATGAAAAAATTACATTTGATAAATGTTACACAGATGCATTTATGCATTTGAATACTCTGTAATTTATACGGTGTACTATATAATGGGATTTAAAAAAAAAGTGCTATCTTTTCTATTTCAAGTTAAATGCAAATGGTTTTGTAACTCTTTGCTTTTTAAATCTTTAAAAAATATTACTAAGTACTGTACAGGGTTGTACAATAAGAACCCAATGTCATGGCAAAGGAAAGAATGACTCATTCTTCAAACATTAACCACTTTGCTGTCGAAGCTGTCTGAGGGATCTGAGTTCCTAGGTGTCCTGTAGTACAGGAAAATAAGTGCATATTAAAACAGGATCACTAGGAATAGACAAAGGTAATTCAGATGAGATGGGTACAACTCTTTTGACTTAAACACAGAAGTTGCTGTTGAGCTTCAAACATTTTGAAATAATTCTGCTCTCCCTTACTAGTTCTCTATTTCCTACCTCCAAGTAAAACCTGGAGTTCTGAGTGCTACTAGGAAGACTGCTTTTGGTTTGAATGCGTTTTCCCCAATATACTTGGAATAGGAAAGGTAGGCGGAACTCAGTGTCAAGCGCAAAGTGACCTTGTTTCCTATTTACTAAAGCTACTCTGAAAATGACCCCCCAAAGTATATACTTCTATGTTAGAATCTATTTCTGCTTTTCATTACGATTAAGAAGCTTTAGGCATTCTCTGACCCTTCTCGGTGGGAGATGAAGGTTATCAGTATGTAACAGATAGCTGTCATTAAGTTGCACCTCTCTTTAATAGAGCAGCATTTGTTGACACAGCATGTTCAGGTGAAGCCTGAACAAGGGAAATTCTCAGCTCTGTGGAATCCTTTCAGAACTTGTAATCTAAAAGTGCAAATTGCTGAAAAAATGTTACTAAATACGATGTCAAAGGAAAGGTTGCCAATTACTTTTATGGTTCAAACCCCATTTGATTTAGGGACCTGAGTTATGTTCTGCACAAAGAAATAAGAAAAAGAAACAAACAAACAGAGAAAACAAAGAAGAAATGATTTTTTTTTTTAATTAGTGGAAAGGCTTATTATAAACAGAAATATATTCAGCAGGGGGAATTGTATATAAATTCTGGAGGGGGGGGTTGGCTTTTATTTTCTTCTTTTCTTTTTTTTTCCATGGTGTATAGAGATGGACATTAACTAAGCAGTTGATTAGCTGAGGAATTCTGAGAACACAAGTACATGCTGTCCCTCCAAATTACCCTTCTTTTATCTTAAGCTTTTTGGAAGCTTTCCACAGCGATCTGCGCTTTAAAAGCAGTAGGTGGGCCTAGAATTTGCTCTTTTATTCCCTCAAATTCTTCAGCTGGAATCACTTCTGAGTTCTTGAGTTTTACATGCACTATGCAAAACATCATGCTTATATTAAATCCATGGTGCTACTCTCAAAATTATATAAAGTTCCAGCAACTCCATTGAGTCTGTGGCTGCCAAAAGATCTGGATTCCTTGCCAGCCCAGATTTAATTTTTTTTTTTCTCAGTTTGTATTTTTTTCATTGTGGCTCACTTTCTCCTCAGCTTGGGGACAAAATAAAAGTTCACAATAGGGAGAAAAAAAGAGAGACTAAACTTTCCTGAAGAAGTTTAAACCGAAGAAGTTTGAACCGAAAACGTTTTTATGGTGAACAGCTAGGGACAAGGAAAAAAGTCATTAGAAGTAGACTGGAAGTAAAGGCTGAAGGCCTTTATGAGGCTTCTTATGTTAGGAGAGAGGGTTTTAATCCTTTCCTTTGCTTATTTCACTCTATCCATTCTTGAACCCCAGCAGTCTATGAGTGTGCAGTTCTGAAATCGCATGACAACGCTCATTTTCTGCAATAAGAAAATGAATCCAATTGTTTGGTGATAGATGGCAAAGTACAATCATTATGTAACAAACTGCATCCTCCCCAACACCTTTTATAATCACAGTTTGAAATTCCACTCTATATTCTGTATATTTGCTATTTTCTCCAGCTATCACAGGTATTTTAGACAACCTGTGTGGCTACTGTATAGGTAAAGTCACTGAAATTTTGCTGAATAAAGGCTGCCGTATGATTTCACATGGTGTAATTCTAGGTAGACATGTCTATGCAAAGTGTTTTATCTGTGACCAAGAATATGATGAAAAGGTTGATACTTTTGTTTTGTGTGCTTGATAATATTTTAGCTTCCAAAACCCATAAGACAAGCAGCAAGTAGTTGTGCCTCTGCACGCTGCCATTGCATGCTGTATGCATAAGAGTTTGTTTGAAATTAAGTAGACCCAGCGATTTCCATGGGATGTGGCGGTGGTGTTTAATTTCACTAAAATAGCTAGCTACACAGTTGATTTCAAAAGGCATCCTTTGAATGTACATGCATACTAGCATTTCATACTTCAGTGACGGATGTGGGAGGAATCCTTATTCTCTTCAAGGAACATCATCTGTTCTAGGCCTCAGGATCCCGTAGTTTCAAGATGAACTAGGTGCCCTATTTGTAGGAAGTGACTTATGCAGGAGGTTCAGCTGTACAGTACATGGATGATCCACAAACCCAAACTGATGACAACAAATGTGGTTAGTGACCTACTAAGGTGAAAATAGAAGGCCTTCTCCAACTATTTGGTTTGATCATGGACTGTTAAATGTATATACACATATGTGGAGCATTACTGGGTTACCTAGATGAAAAATCAGAGCAATTTTTAAGATAGCATAATTTATGCTTCTTTTATTTGTACAGGATACTGATAAAACTTCTTTTCTATAAATACACTTTTGAAAAAGCTAAACCCCTTATACCAGAATTCATGGAGAGAACTGGGAGCGCCATTAACCAAATTCGTAGTTGTATTCAAGCAAAAACTCAAACACTCATATTTTATATTGGAAGAATGTTTCTTCCGATTGTGATTGCTATCCAAATGTAAAACAGTTCATGGACTCCAAGCTACAGCAGCATTCAGAAAGTTTCAAACAAAGTGTCTGAGTTGCACAGACAGCTGAGGCTTCATTTCAGGACAAATTTAAATACGTAGATAATGGACAGTTTGCACTAAGAAAGATAATAGGAAGAAGTCTGGACAAAATTTGTAACAATCTTTTGATGAAGTAAAATTAAAGTTATATCAGTAGCTTTTTCCTTGAGCTTCATAAGAATGGGATCATCTTTACTTAGTGCAAACAGAAATACTAAATAAAGGGAACTGTGAAGCAGAAGTCGGAAATGTATGCATATACAACACGTCAGAAATTCCAAAATGTTCAACTGCGGGTCCTAATTTGCACAGGTTTGTTGGACCTGTGGACATATGAATGAGTCACAAACAATATGTGACCCATCTTTCATTGCACACCACTAACAGCTGAAATAAATGTATGAAAGAGTTGGTGAGATAGCTTAAATGAAATTATGTTAGACCAGTTTCACAACAAAGTCATGCCCAGTGCTTTGGTTCCATTTGAAGACTTGTTTAGAAATAAGTCCCCATTTTCACAAGCTCTGTGTCTGTGGAACAGGAGTTCCTTGACTATTAGCAGAAACAAACACCTGATAGATGCAGGAAATTTTTGTTAAAAGGTTTCACTGAAGACATTATTATTGAATTTCTTTATCAGGCTTTTTAGGGATTGGGTTTTTTGGACTGGAAATATATTAGGCATTTTCCCTGTTGGTCAATAAGAAAAATAAATGAATGTAATATAAAAGAGAAAAATGAAATAGTTTTTACTATTTGATACTAGAATAGCTCAACTATTTTTTTCTCAATTGTTTTCTCTTTTCATGAGAAAAAAAAGTATCTGGGAAAAGTATTTTAGTCAACAAGCAAAAGAACTTTACGCATATCTTATTTTTGGTATAATTTTCAGAGGTCTGCATGAGACACTTTATTAATGACATTGCAGTGAAAGTTCTGTCTCAGCTTTTGACAGTGAAGTGGTTAATTCCCATTGGATTTTTCATTTATAGTATTCCTTCATCTTCAGTTCCAATAAGGAGATTAAAGTTTTTCTTTAGAACATAATAATGGTTTTACTCATCTTTCCAGCTTGTTGGAAAAACAAAACAGAAATAAGTGCCAAAATCAAAAGGTACTGGCTCTAAGCCTCATGAAATTCTGCCTGATGCTCTCTTCTAAACACAGAGGTAATTCTAGGAAGCTGATAATCACTTCTTCCCTGAACTCTACAGGGCATTTTGCATCCCAGATGACACTACAGGCAATTTTAAACAATTTCACATTAAACTTCTGTACAGCATGGAATGTCTTTCTTTTCAAAAGGACACTGGCTAGTAATCCGTTTGGAAAACTAGTGCAAAAGAGGTTTGGCAAGCTTTTATTATACTGCAGCTCTGTGGAAATGTGCCTCATGAGAGCTGAATTCTGATCCTCTAAGAAACAGATAAGCTACTAAACAAATGTTATGATCACTTGGTCCCAACTATATGAGGATGATCTTTCATAAAATTGGTTTTAACTGAGACATGCACATTTGATTCTGTTCTGTGTTGGTATATTTTCTATCTTAAATATGGAAAAATAGATGGTTTGAAGTCTGCATTATCTGTTTTCTGCAATCTGCCATGTTGCACGCATTGTTAACTTCAGAACCTCACTATACACTATATATTATCTTGTTGACATACTCAGTAAAGAGTTATTTAAAAAAAAAAATCCTGCTGTATTTATATGACCAAATTAACTAAAAGGAGGAGATGAATAACTGAAAGGGAACAAAAAGAAAGACAAAAATCTCAACCTTCCATATTTTACATGGTCTATGAAAAACACATTTACGTATTTTATATATTTTATTCATCCTCTCTTCAAAATCTAATAGGCAAATTTTTACACTTTCATTCAAAGAGTTAATCCATTTGTTACTTCAGTTTCTGAAACTTAATCTTATCTGTATAAGGTTATTTCATTTTGATACATATATAGGAAAGCACTGTAAGAGAAAAGACTGCAATCAAGTGTTTGAAATTAATAGGTGCACATAAGGAATACTACATATATTTATACCAAATATATATATATATAATATGTGAAAGCTGTGATTGTTATACTAAAAAAGTTGCATAGTCGGTTGATAAATGCAAGTTACATTCATCCTTGTCAATCTTAAACCTGCCTTTTACCTATTACTCTCTATTTGCTCTATTTCCATGAAAAGATTTTTTTTTTTCCAGTTTTCCCTTCAGTGTTGTTCTTGAATCTTCAGGATGCACAACATTCAGACATGGGCCTTAATAAATTTTTTTTATGCCTCATACATAATATATATGGTAACATTTACAGTATGTATAAAGTGATGCTTTAGGTACATAGAATATATACACATATACAATATACACAAGAACTAATTTTGGATCTTGACAGGGCCTGAAATATTGAATCATAGAGGCTCATGCCAAAGCTTAGAAATATGACATTATTGTCACATTTCCTCTGTAAATTATCTCTTTCTCTATCTTAACCCTGAATATGAAGTAAAATTCGTGACGACTGCTGCCCAGTTCATTCACATCCACCCTTGCCCTTCTTTGAATTTGCCATTTCCTCTGAGCCAGCTCAGATGCCTTTAACTATGTTACTTTCTTGTCTTCCCATGGGACGGTGGAGAAAAAAAAATTAAAGTAAACAATAAATGCTCGTAAATATTTAGATATTTCTGGCAAAAACTAGTTGCAAAAACATCTTTGCATCATAATTTTCAAGAAATGATTTTGTTCTCTCTCAAAACAATGTTGGTATAGTCAGATAATCTTTGGATAGCCCCAAATTATTGATCTTAGTAGTAACAAAACTTCAAAATGCATTTACTTTTCATAGTCCTAAGGTGATTAGTGTGTCTTCAGTTATATGGAGCTGTTCATGCACATGTGCATCCATGTAAAAATTCCTAAATTCCTAGGAACTTTTGGAACTGAGATAGAGAAACCCCCAAAGCAACTATGTAGGGGTATTTTTTTCCAGTATTTTTTAGTCAAAAATTCTCAGTATTTCACTTTAAAAAATGTTCCTCTATCTAAGAAAAATTATGGCACCATATAGAAAGAGTATATTTCATCATTAAAGCATGAAAAAAAGAACTTTAGTTCTAGTTGAAGCACTGCACTGTCAGAGAAACTCAAATTAAGGATCAAATTAAGGGTCACTAGAATACTCACTTATTCAGGTAGAGAAATGCACACATTTGATTTTTTTCTAAATAATTTAATTTCCTAAAATGAGTACACTTTTAGTGCAAATCCTAGTACCACTAATCTTTAAATTAGAATATTTATATAAACTATATATATAAAAGAGGGATATTAAAGTATGCAGTATGATATGATGTGCATGTAGCACTGCATCCCATATAAAAAGAATGAAACTACTAAGTAAGGAAGTATGCCTACATACCACATTGTAAGATCAATATCTTTTCTCAGAGGCTAGGGGAGAAGTCAAACGCAAACAATTGTGTACAGAAAAGGGGGAAGAAAAATACCCACTGAGCAACACTGTCCAAGCCACACAAAGTATGGGCTTTTTAAGCCACAAACAGGCACAGCAAGAACACACACATTGTATGCTTATATTTTTATAGCTTGGCTAAGACCTAAGTGACTGCAACGATACCATATGTGAATATGAAGAATTTGTAGTATTGATACACTGTAGTTGGGACATCTTATTCCAAGTAAGAAAAATCTTGATCCCTTGCCCTGGGCCTGCTATTTACTTTACGCTGTATAGAGTACATTCATATATGCAGGGAAGTAATTTTATTCTCACAAGGATGGAGAATTATTTGGATAACAAAAGTCATATTGACTACACAATCCTGTTTTTCTAAGTGTAGAATGCCTTAAAGAATGTGTATAAACTGTATGGTAGATCCAATTCAGGTCTACTTGTGTATTTACAGCTTTTGCTGTGTGTAAAAGCAAGAAGTCTCAGTGATGAATAGTTAGAGTGCTCAGGTGGACACAACTCATCTTGAAAAGCACAAGTGCCAGATGATTCCATTAAATGGCCTGTTTCTTGAACTAAATCAGTATTTACACATTTATAGACATTGAGCAGGTGATCACATGAGATAAATAAAATTATTTCTGATGGGGTTAGAAGAATATCTCTAAAGAATGGAATGCTTCATTTTTTATTTCTTCTTTGAAATCATGTGCTGGTAATAAAGGAAGGCAGATTTTGTTCTGTAAGATGAAATATAATAATCATGAACAGAATATGCAGACACTTCCCTTTACTGAATGAGTCTAGACACAAGAAAAGGCACACACATAGACATTCAAGAGAGGATTTTAAATTTATCTTACAATTTCTAAAATTTTCAAATGTTAGCTGTATTCAAGAACAATGAAATCCTTTTCTATCAGGTAGAAATGACTGCAATCCCTTCAAAATGTAATCAAGGAAATGTGATAAAATGACAGTCTAATTACAGAAAAAGCACAATACTTTTTCAAACAGCTTTCTTAGTGGCCAACAAGAAATAAAATAAGCAAAAAGTTTAATGATACTTTTTTCTAGATTTCTAGCCCACTCAACCGCATGTCAAACTGTGGTTTGACTTGAAAGTCAAGCCATCCAAATGACAGTGTTATAAGCCTACCCTGGTATATCTTTACAAACTGATTTGTACAGTCTTAGTTCAGGAAACAATATGGAGTTCACTGCTCTCTGTTTTACAGTGCTGATGGTAAAATTTTCCCCATTAAAGAAACATGTTCAGAAAATTCTGAGTTGGTGTGAAGTCAACTACTTCAGTTTATGTTAATGTGAACAACTTCATTTATTCAAACAGGGTGTATCATGTCTTTGTATGGACTGCAGATGCAATGCATGAACATTAAGCATGTTCAAAAATGCCGTCCTCGTCAGTATTGACCATTACTCCTAGCTATCAAAAACACTTACGACTTCACCAGCGTATAGGACTTAGAAAAATAAATGAATGGAAAACTTAATCTTAAAAAGGAGAGGCATTCCAAATGAGTATGGTTATAGTTATTCTAACATTGTACAGTTGAGTACTTTAAGCAAATAAAAATTCTCCTAAAAGTGTTGAAGTTTTCCCTACCAAAAGTTCCTACCAAACACATATTATCATTTTGTCCCATTCACAAGTGACGTGTTTAGGCAGCTTTTAAGTTACGTTTGCATTGCACAAGTGTCTCACAGAGTTCTCCATATTCATTACGTTTATGTTATTTTGATTTGACTTTACTCATTATAATGCAACATTTAGAACACACAAGAAATGGAATAAAGTCAGCAGAGCAGTTTTATATTAGTATTTGCTAAAATAATACTAATGGTCAGACTGCATCTTTATTGTAGCAGTAGATTTAGGATTTTAAAAGCTAGATATAATAAGGAAGTTATTTTAAAGCATATTCCTATCCAATTTAGGTTAAGTCTAATTTCTTAGAATCTAATTACAGTAGTCATGCTGTATATGGGACTCGGTCCCGTGATATGGGAAGACTGGATAAACTGGGTTTTGTGGTTATAGAAACCACATATAGAAACCATCATGTTTATAGGGTCAGTTATTGCACATTATCATCACTGGCTGCCGTAATGACCCCTGAGGAAACAAGCACCTAAAAAAGCAAGGTGGCGAGAACAGAAGAGAAATAACTGGAATCACAGCATTTCCTTTCGTTGTCAAGAAAGCTGGAAACTGTAAAGCTGGAGCGTCTTATAAGGAGAGATAATCAGGAAATTATGGTCTCTCTGCATCACAGTATGGGACCTTTGGTCAGTACTGGGCTCCATTTAGGTACTTCAGTGATGTATGTCCTCTTGGAAGTCTATCCCAGAAGTACAACCCAATCTTATAATAGCAGGCAAGAACCTGAATTTTATTTCATTTTGTGAGCCTTGAATAGCCATTTCCTGAAAGTTCTGGAATTCTAGCCTCAGCACTAAATTGAAGATATTGCATATGACCAGTCAGGTTTGGATGGTCAAATCTTTAACGATTCTCCTTTTAGCAATGCAATTATCAAGAGCTGCATGGCAAACTAAATCCTAAACCACTCCAGATGTGATCAGCAATTTGGAGGTAAGACCGTAGATCTATTAACCTTCTAACTTCAGTTTAAATGATTATTATTATTCTCCGTTATTCCTTGTCCAATTAATCCCTTTCTAAACATTTGAAACTGAACAGCTGTTGTTTATATATCACAATACAAGGAAAAAGTTTCTACAGAGCCATTATACTTGCAACCCTGCAAAATTATCCAGCAAAGCTAGAGAGATGCTGTCAGCATGGTGAACTATTTATCATAAGGTAATGATTTCCTGCTGTGGGATCAATTCAATTCATATCCAGAGCATGAGGATACAGAGGTGCAGATCTCACAATTTTCCGTTGCATCTACAGCATTTCTGCTATACCACATCGCCCTTTTCTAGCCTGGTTGGCTTTGGGGACAGTTTCTGCTTGCGGCCATGGCAAGATAAAGTTGTTCATAAGCGTTTACATTTAAAACTAAAAACATGACAGGAATTTTTTTTTTTTTGCTACTCCATTTATTTTTTGGCTTCTGTAGAAGTAATTTGCTCTGTTTTCTTTCAATGCACCGTTTGTCTTTCACCCATTTTTCAACCCACACAGAGAAGCACACTGTCTTTATACATCTAGACATCTATTTACACATATAGGCAAACATATATGCAGATACATGCTATATATTTCTATATGTATAAATATGGATTAGTTCAGCCTTGTACAGATTCTTTGCCCTGGACTTACGTGTCATTGCATTTCCACTCAAGTTTCACAGAGGCAGCATACCTGTCGAATATCATTTTTCTTTTTTTTTTTTTTTAAAGAACTCTGTTATCAGTATTAGTAAGAGTGTATTTTTAATACTGCATGTGCTCTGAGAACTCACGCACTACAACTTGAGTAATACAGAGAAGATTAATATAGCCCATTAAAGTGGATACTATTCACATTCTTAAACACTCTTTCCAATGCACAAAGCACAGCTGAGGAGTCAGTTTATAGCAGGACTTTTATGTCTAGTTATTAAACTGTATGCAGAAAAGAAAGGTGGGAAAAGACAGTATGTTAATAAAATCTGGTAGGAACAAACAGAACAGAACAGAAAAAAAAAATCAGAAAAAAAATCAGATATTTCTACAACAGCAGTATTAGTGTTAATTTTTGTATGTTACTTTCTTCTCTGACTTCTATTTTTCATTTCCCATATATGCCATTTTTTCATTCTGACATAGACCATCTTCCAACTCACCCTCTGCTTCATGAAGAACTTTTTGTTATTTCATGAGTGTTGTTGGATGCGCAAAATGCCCTTCTTACGAGTGAGGGGACTTAGTTGTATGTAGCAACCTGAAATTGTCGGTGTCTTTCATAACTGCCAACCTCATACTGCCACTTGTCCTCCTCAATTCATTTATGTAACAGTTTCAAAAAAAAATCTTGCTAAGATTAGCCACCTAGCTATTGTGCTATTATAGGAAGAGTTAATGATTTACAAGCATTTGCTAGGAGACATCCTTATAGTCTTCTATTTTACAAGATCTATATATGCATCAAATCTGCAGGGGAATATCTCACTGTGCTGCAATAGCACCTTTTCTTTTGCTCCTGGATGTGCCCCTTACATTGAGCTGATGAAATGGAATATGAAAAGTCCACATTTTGTTCCTCTCTCTTTTATCATTCATATACAGTTTAGGTGGCCTGAGCCAATAATGAATAGCCATAAAAAATCCCTTGTCAATCACTGTAAGCAGGAGCTGCTAGTCTAGCATCAATGAACATGTGTTGGGGCATGGCCTAACATGTGATGGTCTAAAAGTCAGGTTCTCTGAGCTTGGAACATGGCTCTAGTAATCCTTACTTACCTATTCCTGTGATAAAACTGATGTAGAAACAATACTATTTCCTCTGAGAGCCACAAAGCCATTCAAAGACATCCAACTCCTTCCTGAGGTCATAAATTGAAAGAAAGGCATTTCTCCCCCCAGACAAAGAAGAAGACATGGACAACAGTCATGCTCTCTACCCATTGCCCCAAGAAAACAAACAAGCAACAACAAAAAAAAACCACCAACAACAACAACAACAAAGAAATCATCCTGGACTGCTCTAAGAACTAATTCCTTCACTGAGTACAGACTGTGGCCTTTTACTAACTAGGCTCTGTGCCCTACTGTTCCTCCCAGCTGCTGGACAGCAGCGCTGTCCTTCCACCAAACATTAACTCTGCAGCTAAAATGAATCCTGTTGATGCCTCCACTGTAGTTCCAAAGATTCAGAGATTCTGCTCTGTATCATACACAAAGTGATGCTACTGAACAAAGTATATAAATTTTGTTTAGAGGATTTTTTAAAATAGTATTTTTCTCTTCCATCTGATTCACTGTTCAAGATGGAGACAAAGCGGAGCAGGTATTTCATGGAGAGCTGTGAACCTTATATTCTTTACTTTTAAATCTCTATTGTGGCAATTTAAGCAATATTTTGTTACGGATTTTCAGCGTTTGTTTTTAACCCACAATATTGAATGAATTTTGTTGAATTTCTCTCTCTGTATTCAGAAATATAGAAATACAAAATTATTAGTAAACTCTATTGTTTTCCATCTGCAGATCATTCTTGATAGGCAAATGAAATGCTAGTTCTCTTCTTAGTTTCTGGAGTTTCTATTACTGACTTTACTCTCAACTCCAAAGATAATGTAATACTTGTGAAAAAAATTAGAGGGAATAGAGATTTAGAAGATAAAAACCTGGACTAGTACAAGATACATTTTAGATAATATGGACTTAGACATAAATTACATAAATGACATAAAAATGTCATTCAAGTCGGGGATATGTAGTTATAATTGAGGTAAAGATACACAAGATATCTGTATCTGAGCAATGTTTCATATCTGTGGGATTTAATTAGGGTTGTGGTTTGTTTTAAGTGCCTGAATTAATAGATTATGGATGATTTTCTGCCCAGGTCAAGAAAAAAAAAAAAAAAAAAGATATACTTATTTGCCAATGTCTTTTTGAATCCCATATTTATTTGTTTTTTTTCCTCCAGTGATACAAATGTCTGCTAAGTTGCAGCAGTTTAGGAAAACTTCATGCCTGTCTGTTAAAACAAAACAAAATTTTGCAGCAAACATTCCTCTGACTTGTTAGAGAACAAAAAGAGAAATTGTTTAGAGAGAAAATTTTGCATGCTCCTATAATCCAGCAAGCAGAGTTTGATCAGAAGCTAAGATTGATCTGTGAGTTTCCAAGGCTGATATTAATTTGAAATTGTGCATAAAGCACTGTCAGATGATGACCTGAGCTGCTTTGATTCTAAAAGATGATATGCACTCATTTGGATTTAGCTTTTGACAGCTGCTGAAGAATGAGATAGAAATAACAGTAGCAAACAGAGAAGATACGAGTAAGAACACTAGCAGCATTGCTGTTGGTACAGGGGACCATACGTCTGAAGTAACAAGAATTTCCTTATGTTAGAATTTATTGTTTGCTGTAAAATACAGTAGTATTTTCTAATGGACATTATGGTCTTCACAATTTCTCTTAATTATTTTAAAACTATGTTTCAGAAAACATCCACTTCAGAAAACTCCATCCATCATGCTGATTTCCAGTGCTTCTGTGTATAAACCCCTTAGAGTCCTGACAAGTCTTTGGTACTGCTCTCGCTCTAATTTGTTGGCGAGTTTTTTCCTTTCATTTTTCCCGCTTGGCTGCCCTGGCTGGAGCAGATCATACAGAATACATGGCATGTTCTTTCATGTGTCAGCTCCCAGTGAAGGTGGAGAGGAGGAGTGAGAAAAAAAAAAAAAAAAGATGGACCCTTTCAGTCTTCTCTCAATGGAGATCCCAGTTGGGTCTCGTGAAGGGGCAGGATCAGACCAGTGCAAAGAATATCTCCAGGCTGCAGGGACTTGTACCATGTGTCTCTGCAACTAAGTCTGATACGAACAAACCAGCAAAAGGGACTCTGCTGAA
The DNA here is from genome assembly GCA_013398735.1 of Nothocercus julius. Classification (NCBI taxonomy): domain Eukaryota; kingdom Metazoa; phylum Chordata; class Aves; order Tinamiformes; family Tinamidae; genus Nothocercus; species Nothocercus julius. The sequence goes on from VZSV01000014.1 coordinate 2,450,237, forward strand.
CGAACTGCAGGGTGTTTATGACGCCTTTGGGCAATATAACAGCACAGAGGATGCTTAAACCCAAGTTTTGAATTCAGTTTCATATTCTGCAGTTCATACTTAGTTACTACAATTCTGTTCTTCAAAAATCATTAGGGACCTAAGTTAAACTAGCAAAACCAAAACCTTGTGGAGCTTTTGGGGAAATTTGGAGTCAATGCTAAAGGTCTATTTTTGAATTATCCTTTAAGGACACATGAATGATTCTTTTTTTAATAATTTTTTTTCAAACTCAGTGAAGTTTGCATGGGAGTTTAAAAGGGCTGGAATGGCCTGTGGATACTATTACAGAGTGATTCAGAGAGAATTATTCCAACAGCTTCTGCAAGTTCAGTACTGAAGTGCGAGTGCAGAAGCACATCTTTAGCCAAAAACATGATAAATCCTCTGCCAGATTATGATAACTTCTGTGGAAGGCCATCTAGGTCAGTAAAGGTTTCTTTTGTAAATCCTCACATAATGTTCTAGCCAGATTCCAGCCTTCAGTGTGAGGCAGTGAACAGAAAACAAAAATCCTGACACCAGAATGCTAATGAGTCTGTAAACCTGATGGTTTTCACTTATCATGGGAGAAATCATCCTTCACTGATTCAACAGTCATATTCAAACTTCAGTGGAATATTGTCACAGTGTCCACATTTATGCTTACAATAGATGAAAAGGAAATTGTCAGTTTGGAAAGCCAAGAATTCGTTATTGGGATAAGAAAATCTGAGCAATCTAATCAAAGATTTAGTTGAGGTCTGCTGCGGAAATATCTGAAGTTAAAGAAAATAAAAAAGAGGATGAAAATACAGAAGAAAAACTTTGTAATAATACAGTTAGAGATGTTGTACACACAGCTTCTAGTTTCTAACTTTTTTTCTGGTACACTCATCCTTCCAATGCCCCTCAGTATCCTTCTTTCTGATGGGATGGACTACAGCAAACCCCCAGCATCCCAAATCCTTCACTGGGAGGAATATGCTGTTGTTATTAATTTAGGATGTTCTTTCATTTTTATATCTATGTCAAGGTGTTTTGCACATTCCTTTTCTTCATTAGTCTGCATGTCTACATTACATTCAAATTTACTACATATGGTACTGTCTATGTATGTATGTCGTCTTTGTCTGCTTATTCTCTGTCTTCTTTTTACCCCTGAAACTGCTTTTGCCCATTTTTGTATTTCTTAAACCAGCCATTGGTGAGATGGTTATAGCCAAACTTTGCCTCGTCTCTTCTCACCCAATCCGTGAACTCCTCTACGCTACATCCTATAACCTGACTGTCAAGGCCTCTGCTCTTGTACCAGGCCTGCATTTCTCTACATTACATTAAAGTCACAGATATCTCATTGTATTCAAAATACCTGCTTGTTATAACTATACATATGATGGCTATACCGTAAGAAGAAAATCAATAGTAAAACAAATCATACATGGCTACTTGGTCATTAGAAAAAAAGTTTTTACAGCTAAATGAAGTGAAAGCAAAGCTGCAAATACATAAATGCAGAGCTAGTAAGACAGACAAGTCCCAGACCTGAAGCCTCACAAACTCAGTGCAAAATCCATGGTCTGCCACTACGGTGGCAATCTAGGCTATGGGGCTGGAAAACTTAGCATACGTATATTCAAAATTCACCAAAAGACTTCCTATACCTGCTCCCTACATGAAATTAAAAATGTGTTAAAAAAAAAATATTTTAGTTTTCTACTTCTACCCCTCTTCAATTAAAGATACAGGATTTAGTCTAAGTAAAAGCTCCTGAAGAGAAGCCTGTGGTGGAAAGCAAAGCTGAAGTAGGTAATAGAGTCTACAGTGATTCAGCAGCTTTAACTCAAATAGGGAAAGTCTGTTTCTGAGAAATATTTACAACCTGTCAGTTCCACTTTAGAAGACACTGTCCTTACTGGTGTGATGGCTGCCTTCCCTAACAAGATTGCGTTTCTCATAAGACTTTGCTAAAGACTTAAACTCATGTTCTGGCTTATTATTTTCCAAGCAGATTCTGAATCGTTAACTTTACCAACATTTAAAGTAATTGATTAATTAAGTCTTGTATTGAGATACTGCCCTCTAAGTGAAAAAATTGGTGAGTCATTGCTCATTCTTAAGAGGGTAGATACTCTAGATCACTCAATAAGAAGCATATTGTCTCATGTAGGTGTATTTTATATGCCAATTCATCACTCATATAAAGGTTCTAGGATCTTAAATCCAACTGAAGGGCAAATGTAACAGAAAACACATATTAAAGGAAGTTACATCATATTTAAATGTGATGCTTTAATGCATCTCTGTTACATAGGGCACATTCTGTATTTTTATTACTTAAATAGAATCCTTATTGGGTTTCCTAAAATGCTACAGCCTAGTGCTCAGTACTTAAATCAAGGACATCCTCAAAGACAAGGTTAGCTCCTTCTCTTTTTCTCTCTCTCTCTGTTTGAAAGGCAATCTTTCCCTTGATTCCCTTTTTGTTTTTTCTTCTTTTTTTGGGTGGAAGGGGAGTCTTGTCTAAATGTATCTTGTCTCACAGTATCAAGAATGCCACTTATTTATATATTTAAACATATGTAGATTTACACATATGTAGATTTAATTGGCTTTGTTACATCTAATCAAGTGTCTTTAGGTGATTAAAAGCAACTAGCCTTCACTGCAAAGAAAATACTTCCTCTTTTAAAGGAGGAAAGTCTGTAGACAAAAGAAAGCATTTATTATTATTATTATTCCTTCTACTTATAGTTCATAGGCTAATAGGCTTTCTACTTTAAAAAAAAACATATTCCTGAACATATCGTGCTGAAATGAGTAAGCCTTCATAATAAATATTTTAAATCACTGGAGTCTAATTCTGTTGAATTTTTAAATAGTTATCGTGATCGTATACATATTTGTACCCTACTTCTTAAATTCCAGAAGCTGGAGGTTAAGAAAGTTGAAGAAAATATCAATAGAATTGGATAGGAAAGCCTGTCAATGTTGCTAGCATTCTTTCAATGACCAAATGAAAGAATGATGAAATTTGAAGTTGTTTTCTAAGCACACTTTTGGTACAGCAAGAACAAACTCCAGAGCGTTCTGCTTTGCTTCTGATCAGCTCAGCTGGATGTCTCCCATACTCCTTTTCACTCTTCTTCTTGAACATTACTTTTTTTTCCATCCCAGAAATGCAAAGTCACTTTTTTTTTTAAACATAGACAAATCAATTTTTAACTAGAGAAAGAGTATATGGCACACACACATCTGTGACCCTACGATCCCCATACATGTGTCTATAAACAACATTATATCATTTTGTCAGTTTACTTGGTAAGGGTTCTTTAGAATTTATTCTTCAAATCCATGCTCAATTAACACAGGATATCCCTCAAGATGCTGCTGGATCTAATGGTTAACTATTTTAAATGTTTTGCTTTGTTAAAGAAAAATCTGTTTATTAGCAACCTTTTAGTTTTGATACTTCAGTAATTTCCCTTATGCCTGATGTGCACACAGTTGGCATGTGGAAGATACAGTATTTGAAGCATAAAGAAGAATTGCAAGTCTGTACCTGCTTCTCTTATGGTTCTTCCTATTCTTTCTTCTTCCTCCTAGTTCCCTGTTTCTTCCTTTATTTTATTCTAATTTTGTAGAACCTTTAAGTGGCAATACCACAGAATGCTTCTCCCAAAGGTATTCCACCTGTTGTATAGTTTCTGAGCTAGGCTTCTCTCTCCACAAAGTGTTTTATGGACAGTTAATGAACCTGAAATTCTATGATTTTATTTCATGTGCCCACATCTGTCTCCATTCTTTTCTTGCTTACTTTTTCTACGAAGTCCCTTCTTCTTGAGTGCCCATGTCTGCATCACCACTGCTGTGTTTGCAGAGCACTCTGAGTTCCTTCCAGGTTACCAATCACCATTTAAGTGTGGAACTAGTTAGGTAAAAGGCAAGAAATGCTTTAGGTGATTCAAAGATAGACATGTAGTAATTGCATGACTGCAATGCCCTGCTGGTTGAGTTCTATCTTTCATCACGAAGCAGCATTTAGAGAGTCTTTATACTCCACCTAGTCATCAATTTTAACAAGCTTGTGAGCATCTGTCTGTCTCCAAGACCTTATATTCTCACACTTGTTTAAAAATGCGCAATGAATTGAAAGAAATTGCAGGTGAGCAGAAGACATGGGACACAAAATGTTCATTTTCTAAAGAAAGCTATGAAAAAGTGATGAAGTGGTGCTGCAGTAAAACCATCTGTGGAATAATCATAGACTGTGCTGGATAGGAAACAACAGTGAATTGCTATGATAAAACAGAAAGAAAACCAAACAAATTCCACTTGGAATTGCATTAACAGCAGTGCTGCATATTATAATAACAGAGCAATTGCATAATCTTCACATAGGCATGAAGGTTGAAAATTGTAAAAATAGAAGGGAATAAAAGAAAAAAAGAGGAGAAAATAGTAATAGGGGATGTACTTCACCCCATGGTTCATCACATGGTCTTCTTGTTAAAATGTTAAGGGTTGGATAGTATTTCTGAAAGCTTTTTAGCATTTAGAGAGATTCCTTAACTAAGAAAGCTTTAGCCTGTACTTTGGCATAAATGAAGCAAAAGCAATGTGCCCAAGATGTTCAGATTTAAATGCAGTTTTTATTTAACCCTTTCAATAGAAGATTTGTTGAAAGCTATGTAATATCAATATTGTATAACACAGCCTTGAATGCAAGGCCATTCTCAGTGCTTCGGAAAATGTTAATATTTCTGTTTATGAGTTTATTTAAACTTTAAACTAATAACAATATTTCAAACACAAACAAATCATTAGGTTAAATAATTTTTAAAATTTCACATATCATTAAAAAAATGCAGTTTATCTCTGGATCAAGAAATTGGGGAAGGGGATGTCTCCATCCAGGATGGAGTGAACTGATTCAGTGAAAATATTACCAAGCCTATGGGTTAAAAAGCTGTGAGTAACGGCATCAGATATTCAAATTAAGTATAAAATTATTATCTCTTTCAAGCATTTTGTCAGTTCCTCATTTGCTTTGTCTACTGAACATTTGGGAAGGCAATCAGGACCAATTTTCAAGACTTTTTACATAGATACTTTTAAAGATTAAAACAAAAGTTAAATTTCGACAAAAAACAACCACAGTAAAAAAGTTAAATTTCAATTTTGCTGCATCTTAAATCATAATGGGAAGCTGAAAGCCTCACTTTTTCCAGCAATTTCCCAAACACCTCCAACAGAGATAAAAACATGACCTTACTGCAGTGTCCTACTTTCACAGATTCATTCCTACAGTTATATGAGGTGAATTGCACATTTATTCATGCTGAAAATAATGTTGAAATAACTTCCTAGAAAAACTGGATAAGAAAAATTGGTTCCTATTTGACACGTCTGAGATTCACACTCCTCACAACAGTTACACCATCCACAGAATTTTCTTTATCATTGATTTTTAGCTTTCAGTAACCCTATCTGCAGTCTTTCCTTTTGGGACAAGGAAGTAGTTCCCTCCTTTTCTTCCCTCAGGCTGTTGGACCAAGCGATTAGCTGTGACTGCTTCAGATGCTCTTCTAGAAACCAAATATAGCTTTTCAAAGAGAAGCCCAACCTGCAGTATGTGTTTTTTGCAGCTGCTTCTATAAACAATTGTTGTCAAAATACTCACAGGTAAACTAACGCAGACCTTCCAACTCCTCTGTTTGGCTGATTTCTGAAATGTAACTTCTTCATGGATCAGTCCAGGAAGCACTATCTTGATCTCCCAAATTATCTACGATGGATGCAGATTTGAACATTTTGAACAGAATTTGCCAATTTAAACTGATCAAATCCAATGCAAATTTGGCTGATATGCCTGAAGCTGTTCTAAGCTTCTAGTAAATTATCTACTCTGAAATAGCGAAATAAATCAAGAATCGTTATTGTGTGGAGTCTTTGGCAAATCATAATAATTATCCGAATTGTTTTTACAATATCACCAGAGCTGTTTAATATTGCCCTCCATCCTCATTTGTGATGCTCAAAGAGCTGCTTGCAAACCTCTGTGACCTCATATTCCTGGCCATGACTTTGTCTAATAGAGTATCTTCATCAAAGCCTGATATTTTATCAAAAATATTTCTTTCTATTGAATTTTCAGACTCTAGAATAAATAGATGATCTTGAATGAGTTGCCCTTTTATTGGTCAGTTAGTCTGGCAGAAGAGGCATTTGGGACCTCTCCTCCTTCCTGCATGCCATGTTTATAACCTTTTTCCATCTGTAATGGGTTTTCAAACTACTAATGTGCACAGTTTGTGGTACAGTCTGGCTGTGCCATTTCCTGGCATTGTAGGTCAATTCGTTAACTTGCTCATTTCCTTAGAGGCTCCCCTCCCAAGAATTTTGCATCTTAAAGAAGTTTGCAAGGATTAAGACTCACAGCAAGTCTTCCACTTCAAAAGAATTCTTGAAACTCTTCTGGCCGTACCACTCCTTCAGACTTTGATCATATTTTGTTGCATCAAGTCTAGCGTGGATTTTAAATCGCTATGCAATCCTATGAATATACAAAGTTTGTCTTAAGTTTAGTTTGCACGCTGGGATTTGCACACAAACACACACAAATCTCTGGAAGGCTTCTTCTGAGACCTGAAGACTTCTGGTATTTTTTTTTTTGTAAAGGTAGTTAAGCTGATAAGAAAGGTAGACTCCTGAAGTAACTTATGGTTACTTCAGGCAGACAATAAATAAAGTAGCACTACACTGCTATCACAATCTTTTTGGTCATATATATATATGCATTTGCAATTTAACAGTATTTTGATGAAAACTGTGATTAAGTGGCTTATTTCTGGGTAATAAGAAGCCAGTTTCATTATTTTATCATTCTTTAAAAATAAGGATCGCAAAAGTTGTCACTCTCTCTGAAAAAAAAAAAAAAAAAAAATTTTGGTAGATTCAGCCAACAAGACTTGTGTGAAGAATCCATGTTCTATATTACAAAAATCAATTGATTTTAGACATTAGGTAGCAGAATTTCTCACTAGGATTAGAAGCAGGGTATTTTACTTTGTCTAGTCTGATTTAGAAGTGCACTTATTATGACCACAGGACTACTTAAAGTGACTTTTTGACCATCCAGGAGAGGAATTTAGTGGGAGTTCCCAGGAAGAAAATATACTTGTCAAATGCTGTGGTCTGGTCCCAGTAGCTGCATCACTACCTGCTTCACCTGACCTGATAGGATGAAAAAAAAAAATCACTTCTTAAGTATTTCAGAAGCACTCTTGGTTTAAAATGCAAATAATAATGGGGCGGTTGTATAAGTGTTGTGCATTTATAAAGATGTTAAGGTCTCTTTCTGACAATCCCCATGTCATTGTCTCAGCATAGACACAATTTTCCATGAGGAATTTCTCTGTAACTTTCTGCCTTCAATGCCACATTAGAATAAAGATTTTGGTGCAAGAAAAAGTTTCCTGGCATATAAAATCACTGTGTGATTTCTGTGTTGAGGGTTGCCTTATTCAGCAGGGCTGATCCTCTTCCCAAACCTCTTCACTCTTTCCAGTATTCATGTCCGTGAGCAGATCCTAGTCCTCAGCTACCTCAGGCCTGTTGATTGGGGCAGCTCTGTCTGCAGCTGGTCTGATTTTAACCATTCTATGTTAATCGTGGCAAAAGAGTTGTTGTTTCCAGGCAGCATGCTTGCAAGTAAATAGTGCAGAATTCCCACCAGTGAGAGGCCCTCTGCACCTTCCCACTCAAGGATAAATTCCTGCTTTACCCCAGCAGACCCCTGCAAGAATATTATATAAATAGTACTCTCATTCTTCAAGGCCTTTTCCAGGCCTATAAACTTAACTGTTCTCAAGAGCAACAAGTTGTTTCTGTCTTTGCAGTTACAACCAGAGCTGTAACTGTTGTTTTGGATGAAGAAGTCATTAGTCATTAGTCATTAGTCATTAGGCAAAGAACTTCTTTATTTTGCAACTTCCCTGTGATATGTAATTTTTTATTCTCCAGTAAGAACCTTCTGCTAAAACTTTCTTTTTTCTCTTATGTCTTCACTAAACTGAATGTCTCTCCTTGGCTGTATCTTCAAAACACTTTTTATTACAGGAGGGTCTGGGCAATAGGAACACAAACTAGCTTGACTATAGACTCCTGCACTATTCCCTTGGGATTTGTAGTTGCAGATGTCCTCCTTACTACACTGCCACACAGTTATTACTGAAAAATACTTTTTTCCTCTTTTGTTCTTGTGATATAGTCTTTTATCCATGCAGCTTACATAGGATATGTTTTTTTTTAACCTTTTGAATTTCTTACATAATTATTTAGATGAGTTGTGAACTTGTTAGGACCCCAGTTTTAAGGACCACATCCGTTTATGCAGAATGGCTTGTTGTTAACCATATGCATTTTAATGACCATGGTCTGAACCACATTATGGTAAAATGCAAACAAAAGGCATTTAAACTTCTGAAATGCACAACAATACTATAGATTATGTAATATAATCTATATCTAAAAATATAATATAAAAGACAATTAACAAAAGAAAAGTACACTTAATTTAGCTTCATGAACAGGAGATTTTCTGTACATTTCCTGTATTCACCTGGAGGCAGTCTCTCACCTAAATGGGTATCTGTCTTTCTGCATAAACTGTTCCTAAGAGCTTCCTACTGCACAATCAAAAGTTCTTTTAAGAAAGTTTTCCTGTTTGTTTTGCTTTGTCAGTGTGAGTCTTTCCCTAGGAACTCTTTAAGCCAGCCATTTCTTGGGATCCTTTAGGGCTTCTCTTCTAGAATAATTTTTTCTCTTCCCCAAAGCCTGTTCATCTATAATGACCTAGGATATAGTTTTGACATTATTCCTATCAAATTATAGACTACTTTTTTTGATTGTTTGGAAATGCAAAACCTGTGCTTGGTTTGCCCATTAACATCTCTTGAACTCTTAAAGGAGTAAGATGCTTTCTTTTCATTTGATGACTTAATGTGTACATTCCAATGTAAAGTGTCTCCAGCTACAAAGCCTTATATTTTATATCAACTTGCAAACTGACAAATATGCTTAGTTTATAGATGGAAAAAAAAAATGCTTTCCATTCATTACCAGCTTTTAACTGAGATCAGACATGACATTAATCAGCTCTTTGGAATGATAATGGCCTAGGATAAATGGTCCCCAAACTAGTCTTCGAGGGATAATGGAACAATTCACAACAAATTTTGAATTGGCACTTTCCAGTGAGAAAACAAACAAAGCCATTTTGTTGGAAATGCTATAATTAAAGACATAACTATTGTATAACTACTGAGATTAGGGGCTGACTTTAACATACCCGAAACAGAACTTGAAACATCTACAGATATAATTATTGAAAATAAGGCCAGGGAGGGTGTTTTAAGCCCTGTAATTCTTCCCTCTCTCTTGCTTTGCTAACATTCCAGATAAATGTCTGTTTGAGCCTTAGCACTTCATGTAATGTCTCAAGGAAACACATCTACTTCTATTTAAACTTTCCCAACACTCTAAATTCTTGCTGAAACTATTTCTTATCCTACTAACCCTGGACCTAGAGAACAAGATAACCTCTATTATTGGTTTTGCAATACCCCTTACATTTTAAAAACTGTTAGCATGTCTAGGCTCTGTCATAATTAAACAAGGCGAGATCCTTCAATCGTTTTTTGTAGTTCCTGTTTCTAATATCTTTAATTATTCTTTGTATGTTCATCACATAACATAAATGACAAAATAAAATAAAATCATAATAAAATGACAAAAAGTATTACTGAGATACTAGCAGTACTAAGCAAATCAGAAAATGATATCACTTTTTAAGATATTGCTCCAGTTTGGCATTTTTCTTTTCACCGTTCACTGCATTACACTGTTGATTCATGTTCAGCTTGTGATCAGATCCTCTCTGGAACAAGACCTTCTTTTCTTTAAATTTTAGCAAAAAAAAAAAACATATATCCTGCCTCAAATAGTGTCTAATAGCAGATGTTTAGGGTATAAGAAACAATACAATTTTGGTGTATTCCTTCCTTTCTATGCTATCCCATTTTCAGTAATCTGCAGCTCAAAAGCTTCCTGCAATGGAGGTTACCATTAAACTACTGTATTTAGCTGTCCTTTCATACACTTTCTATCTACAAATCAGTCTGGTTCTTTTTTTTTACTCATTTCTTGTTTTGGCATCTGCAGCTGCTTGTAACAAGAAGTTCTGTAAGTTGATTATTTATCCTATGAAAGAAATATTTTCTTTTGTTTGTTTTTAACCTGCTGTCTGACAAGTTAATTGGTTGTCCCTTTCTTATTCTGCTAGGAAAGCAGCAAATAATAATTTCCTATTGAAATATGCTCACCATTCATGATAATACAAGCCATTATCACATTCCTTGTCTCCCGTTCCCACCTTCTCTTTCCACAATGAGGGGAATTAGTCCAGGTAGGGTTCTCTTTAGATGTATCTTTTCTCTAATCATATTTATTATCATTCTTGATTTTTTTAAAGTTTTTAGTACATACTTTTTGAAACAGACTCAGGATGCTGGAGCACTGTAGCTTCAAGAAGTTGCATACTGACCATTTCTCAGTTCTTCTTGTGTTAATTCTAGAAATTGCATTTGAACATGAGTGAATATTGAGCTGAAGTCCTCAGAGAAAAATTGGTAATAATTTTAAGAGCTTTGCATTATTGTCCATCAAACCTTTAGTCGTCTCTTTCTAAATCTCCTCATGGCTGACAGAACTTAGCTTCATCATAACATTCATTGGCAAAGCACTTGTGAGAGGATGACCTGTTGTTTGGTCACTGCTCTTCTGAAGTAGCATCAGTGAAAGTTTAAAAGCCTCTTGAGTATAGACTTTTTTCTTTTTTTCTTCAGATCCCAGCTCTGTTTTTTATTTCATTCAGACACCTGGCATATAAAAAATGGAAAGGAAAAACCTCTCCCATAGAAAGGTCCCCCACCTCCTCTATGTATTATGTTAAAGCCTGTCTGATTATTCTGAGGGTCTGGTAGCTAAGGATGTTTAGCATTTCTGTATTCAAGATCCGATAATCTGAAAGGGAAAAAATCATAGTTTGGGAGATTCTCTACCTTATTTGTGGCAAGCGCTATGAATCATAGACTGCACTCAGGCTACTGGAAAAGTTCCAGACAAGAAGTGTGGAAGCAGGTTGTTTGTTTATTTTGCACTGAATAATTGAAAGAAGTACTAACTAACTTACCCCAGTTTAGTCCGAGAAAGGATTTAAGTGGACACATCCTCTGATACCATGTTTCAGTTTTAGCTTCCGTTAGAGGCAAAGGGTCAGGCAAGAGCGCAAATACAGCAAACGCAGCATCTTAAACTGCTGTGGTGATGATGGATGCAGTGGCATTTAGGAGATATGATTGATTTTTTGCTGATTGTGTCAGGATTAAGACAAATCCAAAAGACCACTTAATCCATTAGCAAATACTGCTCTAATATGCTCTCTATATAATATTCTCTAATATAATATTCACAAGTACAGGCTGGGGGCTCACCAGTACAGGCTGGGGACTGACCT
>VZSV01000014.1:2467728-2503526 GCA_013398735.1 Nothocercus julius
TCCTTCCTTCCTTCCTTTCCTCCTTCCCTCTTTCTCTTTCTATCTCTCCATCTATCTGTCTCTTTCTTTTACAAAACCTCCCTCTATGCCAGGTATAGAAGTTATATTAATATCAATTTCCCGAAAAAAAAAATGTGTATAAAAATCAGGTAATAGTTTTGGAAAGTTCGTCAGCTTAGAATGATCATATTGTTGGTCTGTTGTGGCTTGTTAAAGGGTGTTTTAGTAGCTTCATTACCAGCCAAGAAGAAATTAATTCTTTCAGAGGATATGAGATGATCTTTAGCAGAGAGATTGTTACTGACTTTCCCCCTGAGTAAGCATTTGGGCTGAGCATTTTATACAGAGGAAAGAATTTTCAGAAATCTCTGCAGGTTCTGAATTGCACTTACTTTTGTGCAGGCACGAGAGTTTTAGGAGAGGAAGGCTGGGGGAAGTGACCCTGTACAATTTCTAATACCAGACAGCATTGTGCGAAACGGGCGAAATGTCACTGCTGTGGAGGCAACGTGATGAGGAGATGAATGTTATTTGCGCGAGAGATGGCTGCAGATGATCTCATTAATCTTTCATTTTATGGACACTAGTTTCAAAGGCAGACAAAAGTGACTCAGAATGTACAAATGGCATAAAGGCTGGTCTCTGGCCACTCAGGGTACAAGCAAGCATAGTACAGAGTTTGCTTAAATGTCACACTGAGTTGTTATCCCTGGCTCTGAAGAGCCTTGCAACTCCACTGGAGCTTGGAAGTCAGGCTCACATAGATATAAAGGAAGATGCTCACATTTAAGCCTAGATGAGAACATTTATTAGGATGTTATTCCTGCATTACAAGGGAATGCTGTGCAGCTACTCTACCAGCTGAGACACCATGCAGCCAAAAGCTCAGGAAGAGCATAAGTTGGACCTTTATGCACTGGTGACAGCATTCTTCTGCTGACACCAATTATTTCTGCATATTACAAAGGGAATAACTAGGTGAGTTGTTGTATTATTATCTAATATGTCTGCTCTTGTGTTCATGACAAGAGCTTTAATTTCTCTTTTATTCAGACCCTCTGTTTTTTTAAATCCGCAAATAGTCTTGTGCTGAAGCCTAATGTCTTTTTTTTTTCCCTGACCTGTAACGCTGAGGACTCACTGGCTCAAGGCACCTCTGGAGGTAGAATAACCGCTCAGAGAAGTCTGTGTTCCCCCATCTGAAAGCTCACCTTACCTAAACTCTGACTTTTATGAAAAGCAGTGAAAGTTTTGTGATGTCCATGTCTACGTCCAATAAACATGTCCCTCTCTTAAGGGACTACCTTAAAATTTCCCCAAGGCTTCCTGTATGGTCTCAAAAGACTTTTACCTAGAGGTGTCTGCAAAGCAGCACATCTCCCAATGCACCGGGGCAGAACTTGACACAAGTTTCACTGTGCAAGCACTGACTGTGTGAGCAAGCTGAGTCTGTCCAACTGCACACATTGCTTACAGAAGACTAGATAAATCCCCTGGGAGCTCATCATTTAAAAATACATATTCAGGTACGGATGTGCCAGAGACTTTAAGCTCCACTTTCTCACCCCTACTCATCTTGCTGTCCAAAGAAAGAGTGATTCATCCAGCACAGCTCCGGGAAGGCTTTTCTGGGCTGTTCTGTTCTGAACAACGTGGAAAGCACTACTGAGTTCCTGGCACAACACAGTCACTCCAGCCATGCTTGCCTAAAGAGATCACACCTAAAAAGGAACTGCATCTTCTCTATTTACTCATTTCAGCCTCTCTCTGTTTTTTTTTTTTTTTTTTTTTTTCCTGAATTTGTACCTGTTGCAGTTTGATGGCGGGGTGGGGAGGGCAAATTTGGTAAGAGATGAATCCCCTTGTGTTCCAGCCAATCCTCAAAAGTTAGAGAGACTGGGGGTGGCTGGGCTCCTCTCTTAACAGGGGTACCAAATACTGTGGTAACTATAAGCCTGACTCTGGCTGTACCGGATTCACAAACCGGATTCAAAGTCCATGCCACCATTGCTGGCCCAGCAGCAGACATCTTTTCTTACTGTGTGGCTTGTCAGCTGCATGGTACCACCAGGTTGCCACCTCTGCACGGAGTACAACAGAGTTTGGCCACGATGTCTTCAATCCACTCCACCCTCCATTCATTCATCAGCTGCATGGTACCATCAGGTTACCACCTCCGCAGGGAAGCCAACAAAGTTTGGCCATGGTGTCTCCATTCTGCTCCACTCTTCATTTGCTCTTATTAGTGTGTGCTAGGCGGGCAGACTGTGTTGCCAAGGGAATCACGGAGAAGTAGATTCCGCACACACCAACCATCCTGGAAGTGGTAACTGTCTCTCACCTCAAGGAAGCCTCTGTAATGCCATAACTTCTGTTAGGTCCTACTTTTTCTCTACTTTCCCCTTTCTCAAACAATTCTCTCACAGTACATGGTAACAAAAAAAGAATTTTGAAATATAAAAAAATCTCTAAGATTTATTCTCCAGAATATTTTAAGAGTTAATCCATGTCTACCTCTAGGGCAGTTAAACAGAATAATAGCCTTTGTAACAATTTTCCAGTTATGCATATAGCCATGTAAACCACCTCGACTGAAGATGCCAGAGGAAGTCCCGAATATTGAAGAGTTTAGAGAGAATTAATTTTCTCTGTTGTTATGACTCAAGTATATATTAAAAATATCAGAAAACAAGGCTAGATAATTATTTTATTCATAACGATAACTTTACTTCAAGGGAAGGTTACAAAAATCTCTTAAGTTTCTCACAGTACTGCCCAACAAATATTTGTTAATTCAAAGTCAATAGGAACCTGGTTTGCATGAACAGCACAACCTCAGCCTCCACAATCAGACAAATGTAGTACATCTCTCTATGTACAATTCTACCTATTTACAGTGTCAGTGGATGAGATCTGCAGAATCCTAACATTTTTTTTTTTCCCAGCAGATGAATATAACATAAAACACTTTATTTTTATTATTTATTTATTTATTTATTTATTCTCTGATTCCTCCCTATTCTTCCAGGCACAATATTCGCCTGCAGCCAAATAGTGCCTGTTCTTTGTGTGGGCATGCAGTATGATGAGAAGATGAGAACATAAGGTCTTTTTACCCTTCTAATGCTTGTACAAGTCCAGATAGAACAGCTATTCTCTGTAGGGATGGAATGGTTTTGTATCTAAACTCTTTGAACCTCAGAGTCATCAGAATAGAAAAAAAAATGGGGATTATGACCTGCCAGGAATCAGCCAGAAATATCTGATTTATTAGTAAGTAATCTCCATATAGTTTTGAAGGAGCAGTCAGCCCCTTGTAAATGTCTGTACATTCAGTTTTAGCTCATATTTAGTAATTGGTTAGATGTCAAGCTGACCGCATCTCTTTCATTTCAATACAAGCACAGTCTATGTACTAAGGAGCTGCATCATTTCTGCAGCCAAGTTAGACATTACACATTCATGAGCTACTTTATTAACCGTTGGCTTGCACCTCTAATAAAATGGGAGCTCTATCCAGGAGACCTGCTAAAAAAAAAAAAAAAAATTACTTCTGAGTTATCTTGGCTTGCCTTTTTTACAGCAGGGAACCGGGAGACCAGACTCCACACTTTCTCTTACATCAGTTTTCTCCACTTCTATGATGATAATACTTCAGATTATCATTAGATAACAATTTATTATTAGCCCAATGAGGATGTGAGCCTTAAACATCGTTTGTAAAAGACTCAGAGTTCTGGCTTGAAGGAAGTGAGTGAATGAGTCGTATCTCCCTGCTGAGGCATATACCAAACCCTGCCAACATAAATTCTTGCATGCGGCGAAACAAGCGGGGCTTCCTTCAGTGACACACTATTTATTCCATTATTTACTCTAGCGAAAAATATATACAGCATACAAGTGGATAATGTTAGTGCTCAGCACTTTTTTGTTGTTGTTTCATAATATTTTAAATTACTTCATGAATAGCACATTGACTGATTTTACCTTGGATGGAACTAAATGTCCTAAGTTACTGAGGCCTTGTGTATATTAAGGAAATTTATTTCAACTAAACTTTGTCAATGTCAATATTCTGGTTCAAATCACTACTCCAGATGTTTTGTATCAAAACAGAGAGAGATGCTTGAATAAGAATACATGAAAGAATGTACGAAAAGTATCACCATCCTGCGTTTTGTTTCTCTAAATGCACCAATGGCCAAAGTTTGCAACAGATAAATTACTCCAGTGCAAAATTCTCTAATAACGGCAGAGCTCCTGTGACTATATTGCAGCAATCCTCTCTAAGGTGCAGCCTGTCTCCTGGGGTTATACTCACATCCACTGCCTTGGCTCACATTTTATTGTCAGATAAAGACAGATTTATGGATGTTTTCTGCACTTTCATCCTATTGGCTCTCAGGTGGGAAAATGAATGTGTGAGTAAACAATCACTCCACAGCTGCTTGCCCATATGCATACAGAAATCAGCTCCCTACCTCTCAAGAATCATATATGGCATTGCATATAAATGTAATAATATACAGATAATTCTTGTACTACTAAGGAGTGCAAATATTGTTATACCTTTAACTCTGAGATCCCTGAAACCATGCTTATATTTTACAATGTACCATCACATAATATATGTGTTTGTTTTTTTTTTTTTTTTTTTTCCTTCTGAGAACCGCAGAAGACTGGAGGCTGGAACTTCATTGTAGTTTATGATATGGATCAGAGTCTGAAGCTTCAACTCTCATTCCATAGTGTTTTACACACAGGGATGCCATTGAAAGCCACTAATGCCAGTCCTATGCATAACATGAGGCCTTTCACACTGCTAGTAGAAGTGTCAGCACCTGCCCCATTGTCATCAGCCACAGTAGCTGAGGGATTTCAAGACAAGGAGTTTTTATAGACTGAATACTTGGGCAAACTTCTCACGTAGGAGTAGCTACAGCTATATATATATATATACAGCATTGCCCAAGTGCTTGTTTCAATGCCTGGTGATTTTCAGGCACTGATGGCTGTTTTCCTGCAAAGCTATAAAGTGAAAATGAGATGGATGAAGAGTGGCAGATAAAAGAATCTACAAAAAATCCAACAAATTCATCGAAACTTTTTTTTTTCTCTCTCTCTCTTTTCCTCATGTCTTTTTATCACATGCACATGCAAGCACGTGGTCTTTTTTTCATTGCATTCACTGAATTATAAAACACATGCCACATGTTCTGAGAGCAAGGAGTTTACGGGGAGAATTTTTTTTCTCTCTCTGTCTTTTGTTGTCATAAAAATCACCACTAACAAAATGAATTAAGTGCTCAATAGATATTTATAAGAAATCCTACATGGCAATAATGGCTGAGGATAGTACTGTATCTGTCAGAATGATGTCAGTATGCTTTGTGTGTTATATAGAGACTGTATTTTTACCAAAAAGATGCTTTTTGCAGTGTCACTGGATTTTGTAGTGAAGTAGATGACCTGCAGAGAAGCCTGTGTGCCCAATTAACCCCTTTTAACGGTGCAAGATTAGAAAATAGAAAAGCACCAGACAAATGTGTGGCCGCTGAAGGACCTCTCCTCCATGGCTAGTGTGTTCAATGTACTGACTGGCAGGTCAGGTCAAGGAGAGCGGCAGCTGCTGCTTTCACTGTTCCTTTAGGAAATGATGCTGCTGGAAAAGGGCTATGTCTTCTGAACAAGACGCATCATACAGATTCTCATGCAATTTTAGAAAGATTTGCAAGAATCAAAGTCAAAGGAAATGTTTCTCCATGGACGTACCAGAACTATTCATTTTTGGGATATGTCTATCCATCAAATCAGCTCACTAGACCAATTTACCCTGTAGCTGTGCAATCACTGGGCCTGACAAAAACATCAGACACAAACTGCAGCAGCATATGCCTAGGAGCACGGTGTGTGTTTGTGTCAAATTCCCTTTCTGTAAGGCCCTCAAAGATAGCATATCAAAATGTGACATTTTATCATCTTAATAAGATCACACAAAACAAAAACATCAAGAAATCCTAGCATAATATTCCATAAGACTTTGCAAAGCAGAAAGCATTCAGGCATTTTCCTAGCAAAGAAAACAAGCAAGTAAATGCTTAATAGCAATGAGATCAACATTGTTGCAGTAAAAATCTACCTGATTGGTAGTAAAAAATAGCATAAAACTGACAGAAGCTATGTAGAATTATGCATAAAACCAGGATTTTTTTCAAGAAAAAAAAAGCAAAGGTAACTATAAGCATATGAATTATTGGCAATTGTATAATTTTTGAAGATGAATTTATAGAAGTTCCTAAAGACCAAGGCCCTTTAGGTGCTGTCATTCATATAAAACAAAATTTCTGAACACAGAATTACCATAAAATTAAATAAATCAACCAAAATCTGACCAGTGAGTACCTGCAAGTCATCAGTTAGTTCAAAACTAAAATAAAAGTTAAAACCTGCATGTAGATAGTCAAAAGTTTTACTTGGCTATCTCTTTCCCTTCCTTTTTTACTTATTTCTCAAATAGACTGTAGGACTCAGAGATTGTGTTAATCTTTAAATAATTTCATAGATCCTGGCCCACATTCTAAGTAGACCCTCAACATGGTACTGTTATAAAAAATCAGCATGTGATATCGACATTAACTACTATAATAAAAGAAAACTTTTCTCCAGTTCTACTCAGAAACCTCAAAAACCTGAAGGAAACCCAGGCAGATGAAGTTAGAATCAATAAAGTAGGAATTTTCCACATTTTTGCTCCCACTGGGATAAGCCTCTCTCTGGAGGTAGTATTTTATATTCCTTAGAAGTTACTAGGATGTAATCACAGCTTACTCCCACTCCCTTCTTCCTAGACAGCCTCACTTTACCACCGTCACTTGATAACAAGGCCACTCCGATGGTTCAGTAGTATCACTGGAGCATGTTAAGCCCCAGCTAAGTTAGTGTTCAGGGAGCCTGTGACTCACACGACCAGCACAAAGTTACCTTGACAGCCGCAAGAAACAGATCTCTCACTTAGCCAAGTGTAAGTGAGATCACAGCAAAGCACAGGGGCTCTCGGTCTTCCTTGGTGTCTTGGCCAATAAATGGGTTGTGCAGAATAAAGTGCGAGTCCTTTGATCTCCTCATTATCTTGCAACTGCCCTACCAACTGCAAGAGTGACATGTGCTACATGTTACAGCTTTGGCTTCCTTGCAGCTGCAGTTTCATTTCTTCACATAATTTGTACTTTGGCACTGGAAAAAGATTATAATAAATGAAGTGCTGCTTTCAAAGTTTCAAACACTGGGATCTTTTCTTTTTTTCTTTTTTAATCCTGCTTGGCAAAGGTGGCTTTAATTTGACTTTCACAAGTGCAAAAACCTATCCCCCTTAGAAGTTGGTCAAACTATTAATTTTAGAGCAAGGACAACGGAGTACAGTAAAATCTTTTCACAAAGCCAGACAGCTTAACCTAATTAAAGGGCTGTTTTGACAGGTGGTTTAAAGGGGAATGAAGGCTATCGAAAATGGCTGCAGAGTCGTGTATGATGAGTGCCTCTGTGTTTATGTGTGCAGGTGAAAATGTGACTGTGCGGGGGGTGACAATAGATCTATGTCCATAAAACTGTTTTTTTTTTTTCCTCCACAAAGCTGCAGCTGTTCCAGATTGATAGATTTATTTCAATTAATTGTTTTAGATATATTGACTCAGGTGAACACCTACACCTGCGCGATAGTAAAAGAAAGATGTTTATGAAGGCCTGTGATGTCACACATCAGGGAAAATGAGATGGGCACTTTACAAGGGGAAACAAGCCTTGGAGGAAATATGTAAACATTGTTATAAGGGACCTGATTTCTTGTTCTATTCAATATCAGAAAGGGTCTTTGCCTCCATAAAAAGGTGCGCTTGTAGTTGGAGGTAATGAGTCTTCAGCTCTCCAAAGCAATGCTGAGAGGACTCAGATCGTTCAAAGCCTTTCAATGGCCTGGAACAGCAAGCCAGAAGACCTGGCTCCTACACACAGGTTTTCCCCGTCCTCCTCCCTGCTGCAGTGCGGATTTGCAAGGCCTCCTCTCTGCTACAGCTCTGCCTGCAGGAGCCCGGCTTGCAAGAGCTAGCAGAGAGTTGCAGGGAAGGGAGGGACTGAGGATCTAATCGGTTATGTAGCCTACCTGCTTCAGGGTAGTTCAAGTTATTATTTTAGCTTAACTTGTAAAATCTTGTGCTCTTATAAATATCTAAATCCTGTCTTCCTTTTCCTCCTATTGGCAAGGAAGCAACCTTGTTCTCCTGGAAGCCTATGTGTGCTTTGTAGGAATATTATCTGCTGGCGTGAAGCGACAACATTCAATTTAAGTACCAGAACAAACACGCTGTGAACAACGTAATCTGACAAAACTATAGTGTGTTTTGGGTTGACGTCACCTATCCTGCTAAGTAAGTAAATTCACTTCTAGATCACTAAATCTGCTATACCGATACTTCTGTGCCTTTGAAAGAAGGTTTTTTTTTTTGTTTTGGTTTTGGTTTGTTTTTTTTTGTTTTGTTTTTGTTTTATCATATTATCTATGCTTGTGATTCTGTAATTCTGAACTGGATACAGCACAATTTCTTCTCTTTTTGAATATCTGTCTAGAAAGCTACTGCCTAGAAGGTAATGCTGAGCAGTAAACTGGCTGCTTTGGGTTTGCACTTGCCTTAACCATTCTGATTCTCCCTCTTCTGGTATTCCCAGACTTTCATAGCTCCTTCTGTATTGCTGTGATGCATACTATGTTATTGAACAGATCCCTCCTCAGCTAAGGCACTACCCTAGTAGGTCTGCTGGTTATTTCTGTTTTTTTCTGTACAAAGGTCAAGAGATTGTTCTGCAGTGTGGTTTAATGGATTTGAAGCAAAGATGAGCTCTAAAGACTGACAGTTTCTGGGCTCTGTTTACCTCGGTGACCCTTCGTTGTCCACTCCTTACATTTTAGCTAGATGCTTTCTTCTTTTGTAGTGCTAAATCTTCATATTTAGGGAACGTTCTCTGTAAAAATTCACAAATAAGTGTTCTCCCACTTATACTCCAGCTGAAACTCTTCTGTGCCATGATACCTACAAGGATCCTTAAAGGCCAGGCCACCAAGGTGGAAGGCTGCTACGATAAGTGAAAACCACCCACTGCGGTAATCAATAATTTCACTGTTTCTTTGTTCTCGTTAGTCTGGCTGAATCTATTAGTTGCCCCCGTGGCTGTGTCTCTCAGTTATGCAGTGTGCCGTGCTTGGCACAAGGGCATGTATATGAGCAGAGCTTTAAAACTCTCAGATAACAAAGAATTACCTTATTTTTGCTTTAGTTTTGCCCATATGAAAAAGGCGATAATTGTAATATCATTCTAAAAGCATCTTAAGGTTCACTGATAAAAGAGTCAGGTGTCACTAGGGTCAATTCTTGACCTGATAAAGGAGAACAATTCTATTTCCATCAATGTGACCAACAAATAAACCACCTAAAATGAGGAAAGTCTTAGAAAGATGGGCAAGGGTGAGGTGCCCATGAAGCTCAGGAATAATGTAGGTGTCCTCATAAACCACAGCTGTGGCACAGAAAGCTGAGGCACTGACTTTATCTCAGCACAAAGGGCACCAGAGGGTGACCTTTGTATTAGATATAGAGTTATGCTGAGTGGATCAGCTGACTATGCCCCAGCTGAGTGGATCAGACGGTGCAAATGCTTTCTCCTGAGTTTATCAAAAGAATGTGAATGTCTCCCTGAGCTAACCAGACCGTATGGGGAGAAGTGTAAAAGTGGTTTAGTGCAACCTAGAGTATAATAACTGAACAACTAACTAAAGGGATTTAAAAGAGGGCAATGGGCTTGAGCTGCTTTAAACCCATGTGTTCCTTCCTGATGATGCTCAGCATTGTGACAGTGAGCATATTGTAGAGACCAGTAATGGTATTGTGGTTGAACTGTATATTGCAATTTCTGTATTTTGCTAAGTGTATACACTGTGTTGTGTTTTCGGTATATTGCTATATCATTCTGCTAAATCAAAAATCCTGTATCGAATTAGTGTATCAAATACCTTCAGAATAAACTTTTGCATTAAATATGGCACACTCCATATGTGAAATATCTAAAAGAATATGGTTAGAGAGTGCTGAGCTCTGATAGCCAGTCACTCAAAATTCTTATGTAATATTACGTAATATTTAATAAATTGGAAAAAATCTTTGCTGAATGATTTCCAGAATGGCCAAAAATAAAATATAAATAAATCTATCCTAAACATTTTTTTCTTATTGGAAAAAATACAATAGAAGCAACATTAGCTTATTTAAACCACTTCACTATCTAAGTTTCGGAAACTTCGTGAACCACCTGGAGGTAGCATAGGAATCCAGTCTTCTCAGGGTTAATTGTCAAGTAGAACCAATATTGTTCAGATAAAGTGAGAACTGTAGTGGTGATTAGGGTTATGAACTTTTAACCATTCAAAACAACTGAGAACTATTCACTCATTTGTGAAAACTGCATCATATGTTAAATGTGATTTTGTGTTTAAATTAATTTGGTGATAAAACAGAATAAGGTTCAAAACAGTTATACTCAAATCTTAAAAGTCCATATTTAAATACCTGTAGTATATTGTACTTAAATATTACAAAATTTAAACTATTAAAAGTTTGAAATACAGACAAATACATCACGTTGTTTGAAAGTAAATATCTTGCAAGCTTTACTGGAAGTATTACTGAAACCAGTCGGTTGAATGGTAGGGAAGAATTGGACCTATATTGAATAAAGTAATTCATGTCCAGGCATGTTTATATTCTTATTTCTGAGGATTAAAACCAGTAGTGATAGCAACCATTACTGATATCCAAATACTTTTGGAGTCCACATATTTAAAATATAGTTGAAATAGGAATTTTGAGAGCAGTCAAGAAATATTTTAGATGAACAATCAAAGAGAGACAGAGAGAAAATAAAGAAGAGACTCATATAACACAAACCATAGTAAAGTCTCCGTGTGGTAGGGGAAGAAGAACCTATATTTTAGATGTTTCTGTTTTATAAATACAGCTACTTGTTTATTACTGTGTCTGAATATTTTTTTCTTGGGTTGAGTGTTTACCATTTTCCTCCACTTTACACTGCCATTTGGATTTCCTCCAAGACATTTCAACATTTTTTTTTTTCTGTGAGACTTTGTGAAGATACGAATCATTTATATTTAGAGACAAAGTTTCTACATCCTTATCATGGTAGTCGGCACCATCAATTTTTCACTCACTGCTTTGCGTCTAACAATAATGTCAGAGGAAAATCCAAGAAGGGCAATGGGAATAAGAATCTAGGTCTTACATTTTCTTTCACTGGTCAAACACATGAACACAAACCATGAACAGTTTAAACAGCCAAGGTACTTACTCTCCTTATATTTGAGTTCAAGAAACTATATTGTCCACTTCAGGGTCTGGAAAATATACTTTTTTGTGTGCAAACCTGGCTGGTATTCATGTCCTGAAAGAGGTCTTGCCAGAACAGAGAGTTCATTAGCTACATAGTACACGCACAGGCATCTTAGCACTGATGGACAATTAGGGGATAAGCAGAAGACTGGAATAGTGAATAAAAGAGAGAGAGGAGTCAGAGCCAGCATTTAGTGCCCTTCACAACAGGGGTACAAATCAAGGTTACCAGCTTTACTGCCAGCGCTTGTGGAACTGATTGAAGTAATCTCAAATATGAGCACACTGCCAAAAGACACTGAAAGCTTTCACTTTCTATAGGTTTCAGATAATAACAGGGAAATTTCAGGACATCATAGGCTTGGAACCTAATTTCTTCAGTTGAGAAATTCAGAAAAAGAAAAAAAAAAGTTTCTCCTTAAAGAATTAAGTTCTCTTTGGTTTTCTATGGCTTTAGGTTCCACTGGGAATGAAAACAACAGGATTTGACTGCAGAGGAAAAGGCTGGAATCCATTGGAATCTTGGCATAAAAGTAAGGAAAAACAAATTAAAAGTGGGATAAGGCCAAGGCCCAGAACTGCAGGTAAGAGAAGGTCTGGAGAAAAGACTCTCGGAGGACACAGTATATATATCCCTGAACTCAAGCTATGTGCAACTTGCCCATGAACAGGGCGGCAGTCAAACAGATATGTTGTAGCTTATCTGCAGTTAACTCTAAGGACCAAAGTTATTGCACTTCGGATGCAATTCCCTCGCCTCTGTGTTCCACAGAGCTCCAAGCATGTCCTATCAGAGCAAATATAAAAGTGTCCTTAAAAATTATCCTCTTTAAAATGTTTTCTTCAAGAGAAATCACTGCCCATCCTACATGTGCTACTTAACATGGCTTTTTCCATGATTTTCATTTTTCATTATAAAACAGCCATAACTGCTCTACAGTTAAAAATGGTCACAAGTTTGTTTTTTTGCCAGTCATTTTTCAGCCAATCCCGCCCTCTCGAAAAGCAATCTCGCTGATATTGAACATGTTCCATCATAGCTTTTCAGGAGACCAAAAGAAAAATCAAGGAAGGTATTTTAAATTCACTGTATTTCATAAAAAGTACTGAGCTTTTATTATACACAAAACAATAATCCTAACTTTTCTTCCCTATTTTAACTCCAAAAATTATTTGGCTCTCAAATCCCAGATTTGTTTTGCTGGCATTGATTAATGTCTTTGGAAAGGATAGTGTAGGAGTTACAAAGATATAAAGAAATGCTTTTATAGATATATACCATGCAACAGTTGAAAGAGGAGAAAAAAAGAAAAAGCTTAGACATAATGGACCTGATTTTCATTTGCACAGTTCTGGCAGCATAAAAAGTCTTAGAGTGGGCATAAATTACATTTAAATACACTTTAGGGTTCTTTGCTGCTGCCAGAATGTGTAAAGGGGCCTTTATGTAAATAAGAGTCAGGGCCAACGTATTTTGGGATTATGTTTCTTTGGAAATCTTTACTATACATTAACTCTCTATATTTTGACTTCTGGGACTACTTACAGATTAAGTGTACCAGATTCTTACTCTGAATCAACAATAAATGAAATCAGCCATACATATCCAACAGCTTATTTCCATTATGGAATAAAAGAAAGAGGGAAAGATTGGGTGGGTGGACCTGAAATTTTCAAGGTAGTGGGAAAACAACTAGATTAATTTTAATAACAATTTTGATTGGGAATAATTAGCAATTCTGAGTTCCTTCTTAATAGACTAGTTGGGCACTAATGATGTTTCTGCCATTCCCTGAACTATTACCATACTAATGTTCGCTGGTGACACTTTCATGATGACAAGTGGAGAAAAAAGAGAAATGGAAAAAAAATGAAAATTTTCCCAAAAGTCATAATTCTTTCTGGGAATAAAGGAAGCTTCATTATAACCCTGGAAAATGGATTATTTTGATGAAACATTGAAGGATACATTATGAACAACTAAAATGACTGAAATTTATGAAGCAACTTTTCTCTAACACCTCATAATTCAACTACTGAGTTAGCCACATTAAGTTATGAAGGTCTTTCCTCTGCGGCAGGGGACAAGGAATCTGCTATATCTTTCAGACAAAATGTGTTTTAGCTTTTATTTTAGGATATTTGGATTTAACAATACCTGAAAGAATCACTATTGAATCTTTCTATGAATTTAATAATCTACATGATCATTTTTATTAATAGTGACCTTTAGAGTGCGCAATTAATTACATTTTTATAAAGTTTTCTTTTCCAGGCATGTCTCAGTAATAAGATGAATGTGTATGTTTCTTATGCAACAGAAACACTGAACTACATGATCAGAGCTTTAATATCACATTTGCTTAAACGCTAGTGCAAGAACATATTACTTTTTTTCAAGGAACAATTTTGACAAAAAATTTGGATTAATTATGATGTAAGACAAATGTACTGCACTTATATGGGAGGAAAAAAAAAAAAAAAAAAGACCAAAAATGGGGAAATATAGCTCAGAATAATGCCTACCAGAGTGAAGGTCTTAATATATTAAATAAGTGACTGGGTACCCGGGAATGCATAATGAGACAGGGAATCTTTCATCACTAAAGTCACTCTTCTGACTTTCAGCCATGGTTTTCAGTGTCAGTAGTGCCAGCAGTGATTTCCAGAAGGTTATTCAGATCTCCTATCTGAAATAAATTGTGGGATCTCATCAAGGAATGAATTCTCAAAGACCCTGGATACCCATGTTCCAGTAATACATTTATCCACCTACAACTGTACAATCAGGCTTCTGGCTGTACAGTACCTGGAACAGAATCCCAAATCTTGAATGACAGACCTTGTTTTCCTCTACAGTGCATGCAGGAAGGCAACTGCCTTTGAGTCACCATGCAATCTGCCCTCCTCCATCACCCTTTCCCTGTACACACAAGAAGTGGGAAAAGCCTAAAGAGAACCAATAAAAAAGTGCTAAATCCAGCTCAGGAGCAACAGGAAACCTCTGTTTTCATATGATCCAGAACCAAAATTTTTCCCTTAGACACCAACATCTCTGCCTTGGAGAGGATTGATCTGTCAGATGAAAGGAGACTGGTTCTGTCATAATGCACATCATAGCCTCGGGAATAACATGTGCCCATGAACGACAGAGTAAAATTCAGTGTTTTTAGTGCTGGGGTTGATGGTAGGATTATGGGAGAACAATAGAAAGTCCAGAGCTCCAACTGTATCGGGGATGGAAGGGGCATGCCAAAAGAAGGAGTAGGCTGCAAAGAGATCTATCCTCTGACAGCCCCTTTCTAGTTCTGCTCCTGATGGACATCTTAGCTTTCTGCGTCTCAACACTAACCTAAACCCTAACCCCAAGCCTACACCTACGTGAAGGCTGAGCCTTAAACACAACCTGCCCACATTTACTCAGACAAAAAGGTTAAATTTGGATTGGAAAGCAAAAGATCTGAAACCCCTCGGAAGAGTGGGTCAGAAAAGAGGTTGCCACAGCAAAGTGAGGATAAGAAAGGACCAAGTTGCATTTGTGATAGACTTGATCCTCTGACAATCTCAAGGAAGACCCTGGCTACGTTTTTAAGAGCCTCATCTCTGAACAGGCAGTAGTGTCAACTGCTGTTTTTGTGCTTTTGGCTTTTGGTTGTTTGTTAGTTTGCTTTGGATTAGGTGTAATAATACTTGTTTTGTACACGACATTTGATGAACGTTACGTATGTAATTGACTTTCTGCTCAAATCTATCAGATTTAACAATTACATAAGTAATTTTCATCAAAACGCTGTGAATGAAGCAAACATTTTTACACCTATTATAAACTGTGAGATGACATGTTCAAATGTCTAGTCAAAAGCTAAATTCAGTGATAGACTTAAGAGTGAAATCCAGTGCCCCAGATGTGAGCCCTTTGCTCCAACTGTAGAAAACATTTCTGCAATAATTTACATCCAATCCACTCTGCATTGACATCAAAGGAAATGAAGTCAAAATTATTTTCAAAGAAAACAGGCCAGAAGGCAATTTTACATCTATTTCAGGAGACTAAATTTTGTCATATCTGTCCAGAGCAGGGCCAAGAGACTAGAAAGCCTCACAGTGTTGTACTTGAAGTGATAAAAGGAGGAATGCAATTAACTTGTCAGATATCAGAGAAACCCAAGGTTATTTCCTTTGCTGATACAGAGGCAAAGGAAAAGAGGGAATGCTCTTTTTAATCTCTTCAGTTCTTAGGTAAATACTTCATTCTGAGGAGCA
This sequence comes from Nothocercus julius, assembly GCA_013398735.1. Taxonomy (NCBI): domain Eukaryota; kingdom Metazoa; phylum Chordata; class Aves; order Tinamiformes; family Tinamidae; genus Nothocercus; species Nothocercus julius. The sequence continues at coordinate 2,483,439 of VZSV01000014.1, forward strand.
CATGATTTCTATTCTATATTGAAAATGTAACCACTAGAGGGTATCTCTGCTCAAAGTCACCACGCACAATTTCTAGGACTTTGAATTAGGAGTAATATTAAATAATACAGACAAATCTTACATTCAGATTCATTGTGGGTTAGATGAAGAGGGTGAATAATAAAGTGCCATTGCCTCAACTGGTTATTCCCTGCTTATACTCTTTTGAAGATATTTGGCTGTCTTGTCAAATTGAAATTTCCCCTTTTAGAAGCAAAATAAATGATTTCACTATTAAAATACATTACAATGTATTGATATGTATTGATTTTTGTCTGCTGTATTATTTAACATCACAGTGAAAGACTGATGCCATTTACTTCATTTCTAAGTTAACCCTTCCTACGTCCACGTCTGAAAACAAATAAAAAAATATTACTACTCCCTTGTTGTTTCAGATATTGAAATGGCAAGAGTTACCACCAGTGCTAAATAAGTACAGTTCAGTTGTCAGATGCTTTCTGCCTCTCACAGGCACTTTGAAACTCTGATTTTTGAGACTTCTGATTTCACTTACCATAAAATGAGGAGAAACTACACGTGATAGAAGAAACTATCCCCCATCTACTAAATATGAATTTAGGTACAAGACCCAGCTTCTCCACAATTTGAACTCCATGACTTTTACAGAAAACCATTAACCTATACACTCCTTATCGCCCTCTCAATTTCTTCAGCTAAAAAAATGATGATGGTGTTACTTAACACTTTTTGGGGGCTGTTTAGACTGTTACAAAAAATGTCTTTGCTAGGTTTTAAGGAATAAATATTGACAGAACATCACAAAATTCAGTGATCAGTCACTGAAATTTAACAACCTTCTAAGTGCTTTATTTCTTATCAACCTAAAAGCAACTGCTTCTTCTTCCTTAATTATAACTGATCATACCTGATTTTTAAAGAGAAATATTTTGCAAATAACCATGTGAATCAAATTACTTATGCCAGTATCTGGATCCAGTCTTATCAAAATCCTTTATTTGATATAAAATGACATCATTAGGAACAGGTGCAGCCTGAGATGGGTTTTGTCTCTGCTAGTTCTCAATGCTTCTAATTGGGTGATGTGTGTAAATACTAATTTAAGATACGCTGAGGATAAAGGAAACACTAGGATATTTAGGAAACTGTCCTAGCAGTTGGCATTAGAAGAGCTGAAGTTAAATACAGCTTGCAGCCTAGAGCGGCTTTAACCTCGGACTGTAAAGGAGACTCAAGACCATAGACAGAAATAGAGAGCACACAGTGGAGAGCCAAGCTAAGAAGAGAGATTAAAACACTGATTTGCAGTCATAATTATTTAGTACATTAATTTCATGTTTGAAAAGGGAGTAAATTACATGGTAAAACATATGATTCAAGACTAATTTTGTGGCATTGCACATATGTATCAGGTCAGAATTTAGGGGACAGGAAAAATCTCTGGAATAAATTTGGTCAGGGTAGAGAAGACAGTGATTTAAAAATGTTACTTAAGACCTGGTTCTCAAAAACTCTCAAGTTCCAGGAGGAAGATAATTGTAGACTTTAGCACAATGAGTGCTTTGAAAAATCTAGACAATTCATGTCGATGCCTATATGAGACATGTGCTCTTTTGAAAATATAATCATTGACCTCAGTGGGACCACTTAACTGAATTAAGATGCTTAACTCACCCTGGAAAAATGCAGTGTAATACACTAACAGAGAAATGGGACAAAACTTAAATATTCAATATATGAGTGAAATCTGGCAAACAGCAAAGTTTAAAGAGATCTAGGTAATGGAGATAGGACTAAAAATTAGATAATATTAATACTTGTAATGGCATGTGGAGGCCAAAGAAAATTGGAAACTTGGGATTTCTTACAGAGAGACAGTGTGTTGTAGAACCTCCTACAATATTTTGTAATAGCAATTTCACTCTATTAATAAAATATCACACGTGGAAAAGCACTTAGCATTCTGAATAGCAGTCATAAAGCTGTGTCTGGCTGTCCAAGCCCTAAAACCACAGCATACACCTCTAACTCTGTGCAACCAGAATCGCCGTGTTGCCATGACAGAGTACAGTTCACAGTTTAGAGCTCGTAAACAGTAATAACTAAAGAATTAGAAAAATAGGTGGATAGATAGTTAAACAGATAGCTTTTCATATGATTCTACAGAAAATCAAAATATTTGATTACAAGGTGCGCGGACATGGAGACACAGACATACAAATAATCTTGTTAAATGCCGGTTGGAGAATCCAAAAAAAAATGGCCACTTCTTGTTTCCCACAATCTAAATTCTTCGGCAACACAGATCAAGTCTAGTAAACAGTGACATGCCTAAGAAGACCAATTCGTCAGAAGAAATATATTCCTTTAGGAATACCTTTCAGATTGCTTGATGGCGCTGAGACTCAACAAGAATTTAACTGTAATCCTTTTTTTTTTTTTAATGTTTCCTACCTGCCTTCTGCCTGATTAGTATTTGGTGATGGTTTTTTGCTTCATTTCAAATCAATCACTGAGCTCTTTGGTTATCTCTTCTCCATTCATTCTTTCCTCCTGACTGAGAAAGCTTTTACTCTAACCTCTGTCTTTCTGGGCATGAAGAAAGAAAAAGATAATTAAGGGTTTATTTTTTACAAAAGAACATTAAGTACCTTGAGTAATCCCAAGAACATGAGCAGAGAGTGAAATGAAACTGAATAAAGGAAAATTTAGTTTGACCATTGGGGTACAGTTTCTATAATTGAAATTTATATCTGAAGAAAAATTACCCAAGAGACTCAATAGAAGTGACGTAAATCTCATTTCAGTTATTTGTGGTTGAACTAGACCAGATGACCTCATAACTAATCACCCCAAATTTGTACAATTTTATGAAGCTGTATTACTTGAACTTTCAAATTAAATGTAACAATAGTGTATTTATTCAACACCTTTCTTCTCTAAATGTTTACCAAACTAATAATCAGGAGTTACTTCATTCCACAATGAAACACAGCAGCTGAAAAATGATAAACAATTCTATAGCATTTTAGAACAGGATATTAAAAATAATGTCTGAGGTAAAAAAAAAAAAAAAAGAGACTATAAAATTTTATTTGAAGCGTAGGCAAAATACAACCACTATTACTCCTTTATTTTCAAATTTTCTTTTAACAAATGTTGCCTGCTTTTGAAAGAAATAATAGAGATTGTCAAATATTTAATATTTTGCCTTGCAACTCCACTATAATTACAAGAGATTACCTTCCTGAAAGACTTTAGTGAGTGCTGATTCCAAAATTGGACACTTAATGTCAGACTACAGAGAAGGGATCCAGTCAAACACAGTTCTTGGTCTTCTCAGTTTCAATGCTTCATGAATATTCATTTTGGCTAAATAAAGTAATCCACTAGAACATCAGTTTAAAGAGTTATGATTGCATGAAAAATAACAACAGCATTTTGAAAAAACCCTCTACAGAGGTATTAAATTTTGAAAAAAAAACCTCTACAGAGGTAATAAATTTTTTCCTGTAATGCACTTTAGTAATTGCAAAAGTGGGACTGGCAAAGTGGGAATTGCGAATGTTCTGCCAGTGGGAGCTGCACTCCTGCATCATAACACAGAATTACAGCGCAGGCCTTCAAACCCTTACACTGGAGGAGATGGACGTTGATATTGATTTAATGAAACACACTTTGCCTGTCCACTTTTCAGTGACAGTTTTCATTTTCTGTGTGTTGTTGGTTTGAAGAGATGCATCCTCTGTGGACCAAAATAAGACCTGTGAAGAAAAATGTTTGTCCTATATATTCTTCAGGGACAGGATAGTAGCATAGGTGCAGTGTCACTCGAGTCTGATATACCGATTCTCATGTTCGATTTTTGATTTCTATTATTTTATTCTTTTTATTCAATATCTCCTTGTTTTGTCCTCTAACTTCTCGATCAGTAAAAAAGTTTCAGGAAACTCCCTTAGTTGGTGCTCTGATGTTCTGCAGTGTAATATGTGTTACTCTGCAGTTAACCAGATTCATATTCCCATTAAAACCTTATCCTGTCTAGTTCTGTCTGCAGTTTTCTATTGAAATTTCACCATGTTTTTGTTGAAACTCAGTTAGTTTATTGACATTCTGTGAGACTTTCACATTTCCTGTGTGAGGGACATTGAATGGATTATTATTTATGATTGCAATTTTCTCTGCCCAGGATGTGATTGGTTTTGTGACCCATATTGCACCAGCATTAGCTGGAAGTGCAACAGTTTGTCCTCCTACTATTTCATTTCTGCTTCTTACATGATAAAATAAATTATTTGCACATTGGATTAATTAACTTGATATAAAGGAAGTTTATTACACAGATATCCTGGACAGAATGTGGAATACATTTTTGCCTCAGCTCTGTTGCCATGGAGGTAGAGGGTGTCACCTGCATCCTTCCCTGTCCTTGCTGAAAACCATCCTGATTCTTTTAGTGGTGCTTCCTTGTCACTTCACATCACTTCCAAGCTCAATCTAGTTCTGTTTTGAACTGCTAAATCTGAGCTTGCCATTCAGCATAATTAAATCCAACCTCGCAGGGACTGTCTACACTTAGGTCTATACCATATAATGAACTAAGTTGTTGCCAACAATAATAATACACAAAGTGCAATTATTATTAATACTGGCCTGCCAGCCAATAAGCATCTTTTAAACAGCTTTCTGTGCTGAAGGTGAGGCAGGTGAAATATAGGGTTCAGCATCACCTCATTTATAGTGTTTTAATATGTATTTTTTGCAGGTCTTTGTGAATTTTTGCCTTGCGTATTTTTTGTGCTTTTTATTTTGTAGATTTGTCTGTGAGGGATACATAATCATCCCCTGACTGTCTACCCTCAAAAATCACTGTTTAATTAAGCAATATTTACTCCAAAAAGATTTTCAAAGCAATTAAGGGAATTACTGCAAACATTAAAAAAAAAAAAAAAAAAAAAGGATTTTTCCAAATAGAACAGAAATTTATTAAAAAGTGCTTAAAAGGTTTCAGTGGTTAAAAAGTTTTTATCATCTATTTGTTCATCATTCCAAATACATTGCTATGAAGCACCAGGCAAGTAAGCTGAGTGTTGCTAATATTTTATAAGATAGATGTACACAGATACTTTACAGATAAAATTTAAGGAAATCTTAGCATGCTGAATAGTCAGTAGCGTACTATGTTTCTTTGTTCTCGGATATATAAAAATACTTATGAGTAGGATTTAAAAGTGTGATCAGCATTGACTATTTTAATATATCCTTCAGGGCAATTGGAGACCTACACTCTGTGCTTATGAAAATTCCATGCAGCTCATATGATTTTTTTTCCTACTTTCAAATAATATTCTTTTTTTTTTTTTCTCTTCTATGCCAAATCTTGTCTTATCTGGGGTGTCTGATTTAATATCCTGTCATTTGATGAAGAACTTATTCAGAAAGAGTTATTAAGAGAGATATATATACTGAAATATACCCACATTTGGTTTTCGATGGAGATTTAACTATCCTTGCTGGAGCGCAGTACATGGTAGCTCTTATAACCACTTCATGCAGGGCAGCTCAAGTTCAGAAGCAATACAGCTATGTTCACCTAACATTGCACCTATGATATTGAGCTCCACAACAAGTGAGGAAAATAGCAAATCTGACTCTAAACTGATGTTAATTAGTCCTCACAGTGCTGTTTGGTCCTGCTGTCTGGGTTTGGTTGTGTTGAGACAATTCTGAGCAGGCAAACAGGACCAAAGATATATGAGATATTTGTATATGGATAAAGCCCACTGTCCATTCATCTAGCATTCCTTAAAACCATATGCATAATTCCTTTAATTCCTCAGGATATTTCGTTAGTATATTCTGCGCCTTGGAGTGATACAGTCAGGAGCTTCACCTCTACAGCACTTGCAGAATTAAGAAAAAGAGTAGTAAAGATAGGAATAGTATATACCTTAGTACCAGGAGGATTGTAAATATTGTATTGTAATTTTCCAGTATGCTGTAGAAGATATTTTTGAATGCTTTGATAATGTGACACTCTAAGCGAAATTATGAATTGTCTTAAATGAAATTCACAGAACTAATGGCCCCTGACTTTGGATATATTCAGATTTTGTAGCTGGATTTTTTAAATGCTGTTCCTTTTAGAATAAGCTAAGAATAAAGCAGATTGAAATGTCTTGCATTGATCAGTGCTTAGGATATGAAACCCATCTTTATGACAAAACAAACTTCTGGTGAAGATGGGTAGAAGAAACCTGAGAACAGATTAAGCAAAGTTGCACTGCAAGTAATTGACTAAGTTATAAACATAATTCAGAAAATCACATGACCGTTCCCCTACTCTAATCATGAGATGGATGAATGCAGTCTCCCTGTTATAGTCATTATTAGTACGTATACTGAGGGAACTGAAGGGATGTTCTATACATGTTCTTTTTACAATTTTTTTCACACATCTCATATGTGATAAAAATGCATTAGCATCATTAGTCTGAGCAATTTCATTCATTTGCACATGGCCAGAAGGTCTACAAGTACAAGTAGCTGGGGAATTCTTATGTGTCATTTCACATGGCTCATTGGAAAGCTCCAGTGTAGTAGTGAGCAGACGGATGCCTTACCAAGAGGAATTTCACCTGACTGCCAGTTAAACTGTAGCCGAAACAAGTTTCATCATCAGAATGTGGGGAAGGAATGTAGAAAGCAGAAAAGTGAAATGTGAGCACACTTAGAGTATAATTTTCCACCTTGCCAACTACATGGAGACAGGAAAAATTAACTTTATCACTCAAAAAATGATTCCTTAAACTCCACTGGAGGAAACAGTGAAGCCTTAAGGATACTTGAATGCTCAGCAGCATCTTTGTTTTTCAGTTCCTTCTACACAGTATCAAAAGTGACATTATGTATGAGGGAGGGTGGGTAGCTGGAAGAATACCAGAGCAACTTGATGTGGAAGAGTCCATCCTTGTGCTTCTCCAGTGCACATACGGAGCCCATGCTTTTGCAAAATGCTCTGTGCTGCAAATTCCTGCAAATTAGTTCCCTCGCATATAGGAAGGTGAATAAGCAGACAAGAATAGGGAAGATCAAGTGTCTGTGCTTTAACAGTCAAAAAGTCAGACCTGAGGAAAAAAGATTAGGGGGATTTTCAGAAGCATCCATACGTACTGGCTGTTATTTCTGAGAGTTTTTTCTTTGTTTTCTGCTTTTCAAATATGGCCAGATCTTGTAGGGCTTCAGTCTCCGTATTAGAATGCCAGAAAATATATTGTCAAGATATTTAATCAATAATTCTACAACTTCTCTCTCTCTCTTTTTTTTTTTTTTTTTTCTGGTCTTGAAATGGAATTAAATAAGTATAACTTCTTTCTGCATACAGGTGTCTCCCCAGAGTAATATTCAAAATATTTTGCTTGATAAAGTCTTAATGTGCCATTCCAGATTATATGTAATATGATAATATTAGATCTTATCAGTAGTATCATATAAGAAGTATCAGAATGGGGTAGGATCTTAAGATGCCCACTTATTCCACTCCTCCATCTGAACCAGGATCAATTATTTCTACAGTATTTCTGGCTACCATTTATGTATGCTGCTTTCAGAAATCGCATTCTTTTCTCCATAAGTTATGCTGCTTACTTTTCTGTTCTAAAGTGGTAGGCTTGGATAATATTTAACTATTTTCTTTTTTTATAACAACCTGTTACTTTTCCAAGCATTATCATATTCTCACTGTTTAGGCTCTTTTCTAGACTAAACTGATCTTTTTTAAAATTCTCCTATATTTTAAAGCACTTCATATCTCAGGTGCAGAGCCAAAAAACTGCAAGGACTATTTTAGGTGAGGCCTCACTTCAGCTGAGCAGAGACAGATAATTATTTGTGACACAACTGAACTACGACACTTCCACTCTCGTATTACAGAACCACATTTGTGATTGATTCATTTAATTTTACAAGAGCATCATTGTATTGACATGCATTTTCTGTTGTCTTTTCTGATCCCCCCCCTTCGCGTTTTGTTGATACTTAGAAATATTCCCACTTTATTATTTCTCTTTTCAGATATTCCTTTCTATTAGGCTGTTTGATTGTTTATTCCTTTGCAATGATCTGCATTGAATTTCCTCTTTCATGTTTTAGACTCATTTATCATTTAATGGCTTTTTGCATTCCAGTCTCAGAATTCACAACGCAAGTTTTAGGTGCAATTTACTCAATTAACAAAGACATTAAATTACTCTGGAAAGGCCTCTGTGGAATTCAACAATGACAACGGCCTTCTGTTGGTCCCATAAGAGTTCAAGAAAAAAAATGAGCAGTGCCAGTTTAATACACTGAACTCTTTTTTTTTTTTTTATTTAGCCTACGAATATTCTGTTGTGCTATGTTTCTACCACTGTGTTGTTAGGACTAGCTGTGTTATCAGTTTACCATGACTTTTGTGAAGATCAAAACAAAAGGGGAATGAACACTTCTTTCAGCCTTTACTAGATATTTAAAACTGTTTGAAGACTCTTTCTAAACTCCCTCCTGCTACATTCTTTATTAACTGGAAGTTATTGTGCTGTTTTATTACATCTGTAATACTGGTCTATGCCCCTTTGTTTTCATTCAGGGACATATTTCATGTTTTTTACTTTCCATACTTTTTTAAAAAAATTACCCTTATGGTCATTAAGGGTTGCCTGATGTAGCTGATTTATCTTTTATTATTATTACTATCTTTATTCTGTGACAGCTGGAATAATGCAGAAATGAAAATTAATTTTGAAATGAAAAGAGAAAATGTTCTCATCCTGAATTTCTGGGGTATTTACTGTTTCCTAGTAAAATGTTGTGATACAGGAGAGTTTCCACTAAAAACGCTTTAATTTTTGGCTCCATCAACGTTTTTCCAGGGGAAATTGCTTAACTGAGTGCAGTCAGATCTACCTGCACACTAAAAGAGAGACAGTTAGCATAGCTTTCAGCTTGCTTGTCTCCTACTTTGCCTTTCACCGCTGAAATTTAATTTACCCATCCCATGAAATTTAGCATTTCAATTTAGTATTTCTTTTGCACACAAAATGTATAGAGATATCATTTAGTATAGGAAGAACTGAAATCTAAATGCAATTCAGTTGAAAGACAAAGGCATGTAGTTTTTTATTTCTCAGTCACTCTGATAAGATGTAATATGGTTTTATTTTCTGTGAAAAAAGGACTACTTTTTCTTCTGAGGGGCCCTCTTATTCTTGGTGGACTTGGTTCACTTGGTGGACTTGGGAGATGACCTAAAATTATGGCTTATCATATATTTCTGTGGAACTGATTTTATAGAAAATGGGCACATGAAAAAAAGTTCCTATCCACGCAGTACTCTTTCTCCCTGTTTGTCCCTATAAAAATACATCGACGTCCATAGCAGTCATTACTTTATGAAACAGAGATAATGTGGTCCTACCCCTTTGATTTTCTCAGCTCATATTCCTCATTAGAATTGGAACTGCTCTGTCTAAAGTATCAAGAGCATGAGTTGACCTCAGTTAGGGAGAAGTCAGAATGTGTCCGTTGTTCTCAGCTGTGCCCTTGCTCTGCTCCCTTGGCCTCGCAGCAGAACTGATGCAAACAGCAGCCTGGTGCAGTGCTATGACCTGTACTGCTAGAAGAGCTACCCTTAAAATAAGACATCCAGAAAGTGAGTTGTTGAAATAACCTCTCTGAACACTTAAAAATTAAGGTCTGGGTCTGGCCAGCAACCCTGAACACTAAAGCAGCTTCTTCACATGGAAAACTGTATGAAAAAATATCTCAGATCAAACAGTATCACACCGGTTTTCATCTGCAAACAACAAATATCAAATGTATTGATTATTTAAATTGGTTATGTATTTTTGCTTTTGTCTGTGATTACTTCCTCTTTGCTTCACCCAGAGAAACACTGTATGTAATGAAAAAGCTATTATCAGTGTTCCTGAGTCCTCCATCACATGACTGGACAATACCTTCATATATTTGATTTTTTACCATATATGCATATCTCCAAGCTTGCAGACGGACAGCAAGATCCTCAACATGTAGCTTTGTACAAAAGAAGCAAGTTTCTAAAGATACTTTTGTTAACAGATGCTTGATCACCTTAGAGGGATCTTGTGCATTTGTACACCTGTGCAGGTGCCTGCAACGAGGATCTGGCAGGCTATCCACATGTTCACAGAGACGGACGTGCAGCAGTTTTGAGTGAGGAAAGGGGCAGGTGGGAGAAAGTCATGATGTCCTTTATAAGTAGTGGCCATAAAAATTAAATACTGTCACCCTGTAACTTAATAATGAATAGTCTATTCTGTTTCTGTTTTGTACTGTATTGTTCTGACACTTCGATCACATTGTATTTGTGCACATGCACATGAACGCAAGTCTCTCTGAAAATTCGCTCTTGCAATTCACACTAGCTGAAAAGCATTACTACTATTATCAGTTCAGAGCACCGAGTATTTTTATAAATATTAATGTTTTCATTCTGGCATAAAACAAATGGAAAAAGTGACTAAACTGGTTGATTTAATTTATTCATTACATTTAGTTCAGCTAGTTGCTCATGTTAGAATGAGGTTTATGATTTTCTTCTGCTAAGCATCTGTACAAGGCAGGGTGAACTAGCAGTAAGGCTGAACAGATTCAAACTGAATTCAAGGCTTGAACAGCTCATAAAATGCTTCTCCTCTTGGCTCTGATCAGCCCCACATCCTAGTGGTCTGCGAAAAACCTCAGTCTCCGTCTTTGTAACGTAGATATATAGATATATTTTCTTTCAGAGGCCTGAGCTGCACAGTGCTCAGACATTCTTGCCACCACTGCGTGTGCCTTTGGGGTAACTTAAGAAAACATCATGTTTTGCATCTCCACATCTTTTTCCACTGTGAATTAATTTGCCATGTGAAGTCAAGAAGGCTTAATGCTTGAAGAGGCTGGGTCAAAACCCTCTGAATCAATAACATTTTTATTTAACCCTGTCAAGCACTATGAAAGCAGCTTAGGAAAACAAACAAACAAACAAACACTCAAACTGTGTCCTTGCAATTTTTCTCTCTCCATTTTCTCTCGGGCAAAACTCTTATGATATCTCATGACTCCTTTAAAACAAAACAAAAAAAACCTTCTCATGGCTCTGCTGCTCTGAAACAGCAGAAGTGCTCAGTCTCCACTCGAAGTTTTGAAACGAAGCATTCTTTCAACCTGGGGTCAGTGCACACATACTGTTACAATTCCATGCAAGCCTCAGTCCAAAAGTGCTTATTTCCGTCATCTGATCAGACCAAGTACACATTTGCCAGGAAAATTCACCACTACCAAGCTCAGGGCTATGCCAAATGTAAAGAACTACACATTTAAAACATGAAAAAAAGAGAAAGAAAAATAAAGAGCAATGAGAAGAAAACCTTGCTGATACTGCTTCCTCAGAACAAAGGGCAATTTGCATGGCTTTAATTTGGTATTGGTTTGTAGTAGGAGGAAAAAGGAGTTTGACAACACTCTTTCTCATGTAAATGAAAAACATGTTTCTGCTAATGGGGTTTTAGTTGGCTGTGCCAGCTGGTATGGTACAGCAATCTCTCATTCCTCGTTATTACATATGTGTGTGTTCCATTTTCTGTTTATGAATTTAGTAGGTACAAGGTTTGAATTCTGGCAAGGCAGTTGAAACCATGCATCACTGAGTCTTTTAATTACTTATCTATTTTTGAATAATATGGTAACATAAAATCAATCTAAAACTTCTGCCAACATACCCTTCATCTTACGTATTCCTGTGTGCTTATTATCTTTTTTATTCTTTTCACCTTAAAAAAAAATAGTGCTTTTATCTGTCATTTTTTTTTTTTTTTCCCCAGTGGGCAATAGATTTCTACCCGTCAGTCTACTGTATCCTTTTCTACTAGTAACCAAGGCTTACCATTTATTATTCTGAATTTTCAAAAGAAATTGGCAGTCTTTCCTTCTAAATGCCTCTGATGAACTGTAATGAATTCATATGTTTCACTTAACTGTACCTTTTCTTGGGCTATAACAGAATACACCCCATCCTCTTTGCCTTAACTTGTCTCTTAGCGTCATCATGATTTTGTCTTTTTTGTTTGTTTGTTTCCACCTGAGGTGACTAATTGCAAACAAATTAAGTGAGGAAGTGTCATCCCAAATAAAGAGTAAGACAGAAGTAAGAGAGGGCAAGAGAGGGATGTCGGAGACAAAATTTCATAGATTAATTCTTATAACTTCTTAGTTCAAAGCATGAAGAAATTTTAGGAGATCATTTACTTCTGTGCAGGTTTCACAGTCTGAATCGTAGGCATTCTCCTAAATCAGCCAAGATTTCAGACAGCTCTGTTTTTTAATCCTTTTTATTTGAAAAGAGCTTCAACCCAAACTGTCAAGGTATGTTACAAGATAGGTATTGCTTCTCAAACTGTCTGCAAATGTAAAAGGGATGAAGTGTGAGTCTGAGATTTTGCTTTAAAAATAAAAAAAATCAAAATACACGGTGCATCCTAGGATGCATATATACATCCACCTACATATCTTTGAAAGTACCTTAATTTCATTTAAAAAACAAATCCTAAATATCACCTCCCTTCACCTCCAAAGATGTAATGTTGCATTGTCTTCGAGTGTCTAAGTACCTACTCATGATTTTGTTTTCTTTAAGGAAAATGAGATTTGTAGGGGCACAGATCTGCTTTTCTGATTTGTAACAATTGGTCTAATAACTTCTTGAAAATCTTGATTTCCTAAAAGAACAAAGGAGCAAAAACTATTATCATTTGTCTCTTATTTAATATGTTTCAAATGTGCAAGGACTAAATAATAACCGTACTGTTCCTTTTAGGATCATTTAAAAAAATCACGTAAGGATCCTGCCAGTTCTCTAGGTTCAGGAGGGTTTCTGGCTGCAGTTCAATTAAATAAAGGGTGTTGAAGGCATGTCAATGGTAAGGGAAACCCAGAACAGTGGGTGACAGATATGAAGTTCTTAGAGAAACTCTGCACTATCCAGACAGCCAGGCAGTGTGTGCTCCATGCCAAATATTGCACAAAGGCATGTGCAGCTTATCTCGGCTGTGTGCAGAACAGTGTTTGAGCCAACTGCTTGATGTAGTGTAAGATGGAAGAGGACCCTGGGGAGAGGCACAGAATCAAAACTGCAGTTATACGGCAATGTTTCTGGTTGGGTTTTTTTTTTGTTTTTTTTTTGTTTTTTGCTCCTGACTGCATTCCTTCCGTCTGTTGTTGTTTCTGGCTTTTAATTTTAAATATAGTTGCATTAACTTCTGATGAGATAATAGTTGGTCCATCTCCAGATAGTTATTCTGGGATGATATCTTCTGTTTCTGAACAGTTCACTCACAACTTTATTTTTTCCAGGGGAATGTGAAGGATGGAAGATTATCAACCTGGTAACAACTATTTTGGTTTGTGCTCTGATTTTTGTCCTTACTGATATAATTACTAAAGGAGAACAGGACTTAAATGACACAGAGCTTGCTATGGAGTTTTAAAGTACCATTTGCTCTGGATTATTATCTCTCTCATTTTATCTGAGGCTTCAATAGAAAGAAGTTGGATATCTTTAAAATACATTAGATTACCTAGATATGCACGTCTATATACTTCCCTCTAGAAGAAAACTTGGACTGACTATGCAGCTCACATGTTTTTATCCTGAACACATAACTACCTTTTGTTAATTTTCATAATCTATCTGTATTTTTAAAGCAGACTATATTTACATTTCCACAACAATACAGCCAAAAGAGAAGATTTGTTTTTTGCTTGTTTGTTCATTTTGATTTTTCTTTATGAGTACTGAAGATTTCCCATTTTTGAATATTATGGGCAAGTTTTCTATATCCTCTGCTACCATATTTTAGAAAGATTTTTCTTCTAAAATTGAAATAGAAATTCAGTTTCTGTGGTCATAACATATTTTGCAACTCATGTGGTATTTCCTGCCAGTGCACAAAAGAGAACAACTTGGAATACCGTGGTGGCAGGGGTTAATCGTGAGCATGGACACCTCCAGCCCATTTTACCAAATACTTTCAGCCTCAGGCTTTTGTTTCCTAACAGTTTGGATTCAAAGCAGGAATTTGAAGTAAAAACATCTATGCACTCTTACTAAGCTCTTGGGTCTTCCTGTTCCTCAGCCGTATTTATTTACTTACTTATTCATTGGGAGCAACCGATCAGATGGAGTTATGCTCCTGGATACTTCTCCTTAGCTGCAGAACAAGGGAGATATAAACTAACCTCCTGGGAGAGCAGCGCCAGCTCCCCCATCTGCTGCCAGCAGGACTCCCTGCAGCCCATGTGCAGCCACCAGGGTACATTTGTGGTTTTAACCAGCTTTTTCCCAACAATGCTGGTCACAATAAAGTCAGGTTGCCCCCACCTAGCGGGAAGACCAGCTAACACTGGTCATTAGCATCCATGGGCAGTACCTGTGAAGGCTCAAATCTGACCCTGGATTTTCCAAAGATCTTTTTTCATCCTCACTGCAAACTTCAAGCGGCAGCTGCTGGATACAGAGTGTTTCTGGGTCCTCATACCCAGAGTAAGAGTGGTTTCTAAAATTTATTCCCACTCAAGGATGCTGAATTTGTAAAACGTCTTCTCAAAAAAAAAAAAAAAAAAAAAAAAAAAAAAAAAAAAGCAAAGCTACATGATAAAATATTGCTTTCTAAAGTTTAAATGTAATATTAGCTTGCTAATTATGATTCTTAAAATACTACAAGGAAAGGATTTGTTTGTCTGCAACATCAACAGAGGGTAGATAATGATACACAGATACAAGCTAAAAATAAAGAAAGCAGCCATCTGTGACTTATAAAAAAAATAAACTGCTGTGTGGAATATATATGTGTGAAAGCTCACCAGAAAGTATTATCCTTTAAGAAGAAAGAATACCATCCATTTTCAATGACTTAAATTTCAGTGTGTCTTCTATCATCTTCCCTCCCTGAAGCAATGACCTCTGTCATTTGAGCTATTTCTGAAAACTGGAAGAGGTGATTTGAGCAAGTCGTCTGTCCCCTTACAAACCAGACCGAGCAGCAGGGAAGGGGAGACTTTTTTGTGAAGGGTTCCCTACCTGTGTATAAAGAAGGAATATGCAAATATTGCTCCCATTATATGTTTACTCTAAATTCTTGCCTATATAAGCATATGGAAGAGACTCTTTTGCCTTGGTTCACAGAGGTATTAATTTTAAAATGTTTTCTTTCCCCTCATGTTTTTCTGGCTGTTTCAAACCTTGTGCATTTCTAGACTATATTTCAAGTCTAATTAAAAGAAATCTGTTGTCTAACATGAAAGATATTTCAATCTTTATATTTTATTGTGAATATATATTGAAAAAAATTGGTCTTAGCTAGAGTGAAAAAGATTAACCAACTACAGGAAAGGCAACCATCTGACAGTACTTCTAGACAATATTTTAGAAAATATTAAATATAACATTTTCATAAATGTTTTTGGAATAAAATATTTGTGTATTTGAATACATTTTTTCCACTTTTATGTGCAAAATATTTACAGAAATATTCATGTCAGAAACTTGTTCCAAAAACAAAATTTTTGCATGTCTTTGGAGATTATATCTCATGGAGCAAGAACATGTTATTGAGGTGGCAAGACTCTCTGTTCAAACAGAGAGTTAAAGTTTTACCATTAGTAAATCTTAAATCACTTATGAGGAAAACAAAGTCAAATTTGTTTTCATGAAGTTGTGACATAAAATTATGAATGATTAATTAATTCTCTGTGATCAAAGGGAGATCAAGTTCACCCAGACTGCTGTAAAATCATGCCTATGATTAGGGAAAGAAAAAAAAATGTAGAAATAAAATATAATACTGGTTGGCAACTCTTATTTCTAACAGCCAATCTCCTTCTCAGTGGATAGACACAAATAGCATCTTCTTGGCTAACACATTCAGGAAACTTTTTTTTTTTTTTTTTGTATATTCCTATCCTGAAAATAATTTGATTGTTTTATTCTTTTTTTTTTATGTTTCTTTTATTAGAAATATATTTAGACTCTCACTGGTGAGATGGTTAAAAATCTAGTGTTTTTTAACCTAAATTTTTTCATGGCTGGTGTTGCTCTCTCCTTCACTTCCCAGGCTACTTGCTTGTGCCCTCTCCCAGTAATACCGCTTCACTCTACTTCATAGCATCTAAATATCTTTAAATATTTTGTGCAAAGAAGTCTGTTTTGCATCTACCATCCACTTTTTTAGCCTTCTCTTCCCTTAGGTGAATGACTAAACAGAGACCAAACTTGAAGAGATGATTATATGAAAGGCACTAATACTATCACATGACTGAAACTGTACCCATCATATTAAGACTGTAGCGAAAGAGGTTAATGTCCCCTTAGCTGTCTCGATAAATCCAGGCCTTGTCACTTCCACCAGTGACAAAGTAGAATGATGTTATAATTTGTTAAACTCTCGACCTTTCCTGAGGATGCCCATGTACCTTTGGGCTGCGCACTCCATTTAGAATGAAGAGAAGTGAGGTCATCAATCACCTGAAATAGACCGTGCAGGAGCCTCAAGTTAGTAATATCACCCACCAAAGACAGTCTTGGCTTTGAAAATAATGCATGAACCATCTACTGCCCATTCCTTTGAGGCCTTCTTTGAGATCTCATGCATGCATTTGTTTTTAAATCTAGTAAATAGCTCTGATTGATTATTATTTTCATTAACATGTAACTGTCTGAATAATTGAGAGACATTAGAGGCTGGGAGAAACGGAAAAGTGAAAAGTGATACTGATAATTTTCCTTTCTGTCAGGTGGACATAAAATACTTGCTGACTGCACATGGAAGGCTGCATTGCATAAGCCTATTTTGGTAGGGACATCACTTGGGACAAATTAAGCCCTATGTAATTACTGAGTATTGCTCACAGTGCTTAATTAAGCAAGAACAGTCGCTTTTGTTACTTTTCAGAAGCAGCTAGAGGCTTCTATATAAATTGACTTTTTTTTCCTTAAGACTAGCTTCTCTGTCTAATCAAAGATAGACTTAGCCGCATTGGACTATATTAATAAAATACCAACCTGCTACCATTCTTGCAAATAAGTAATTAATATCAGATATATTTTTCATGATGCTATTGAAGTTCTTTCAAATACCCACACAACTAATTAAAGATGACAAAATCAGGTGCTGTTTTCCTGTATGTTCCCTTGATTAATATGCTCTCCGTGATCTTATATAATCAAAACAGCGAAATTTCCTTTTATAAAATTTTTATATGAAATTTACATCTATTCATGTTCACATATCAAAATAGCTTTCTGAAGTGTTTTGATATATGAGAGTGAATACAATGTTGAGCTCTTTCTCTTTTTTATTTAAAATAGTGGGGGCCTTAGACTTTAAAAAATATTTGCCTGTATAATATAAATTTGAATCAAAAGACAGAAATTTAAAAAATGAAAAGTTTTATCATAGAAAATAAGAACTACATCAATGAAGTATAATCAAATAATATTCTAGACCTTTATCCGCTTTCTCTGAGTTCATGAAAAGATAATGATTTCCTCAGTCCATCATTTTCAAATATTCTGACAACTAAAAATACAATTTTCATGATCATGACTTCTCAAAGACTGTGTCAGTATTTACACTTTTTAAAACTCAGTTTGGGCAAAAATTAATATGGTCTTGTTTCTGTGCTGTAGATGACTGCATAAGAAAGTGTTTCTACTGTCACTGCTAGGCTTCTGTGATTACTCACAGAGAGGGATCTGCAAATTGTGTTCCAGAAATTTTACAGTAGTAACTTTCCAGCTCAGTTGAAAATGTAAGCCCAAAGGGTCGAAGTATCACTAAAGCAAACCACTTAGAAACCTCTTTGGAGTAGAATAAACCATATAAAAGTAATGAATGTTGTAGGCCACGTAGGTGCTTGTAGCCCTTAGTGTTAATGGAGCAGAGAAGGAGCAGGAGAGAGTAAAAATTTAATACACCTCTCTTAACAGTAGAAGACACAGAGGAAGTGTCTCAGAAAGCATTAATTACATATTATACATACATTTTCAGGAAATCAGATTTCCTTTCCAAAAAATATTTTCTAATTTTCAAAATTTTTTGAAACTGAGAGAAGAGTTGACACACCCCACAGTATCAAAAGGATCACTGAGGACATGACTCAGTTTCAGACTTACTCCCTAATTAACATATATGCAAATCTCAAGAGATTCTCTCCTGAAGAGAATTAGAACTCCATCTCTAGTATGGGGGACTGAAATTAAGTCTTTGCTGAGTCAGACAAAGCAAAGACATCAAAAAGTTATTCTCTTCCAGGCTAGTGATCAAGTAAGTCTATTCTGGGTTGGACTATGTTTTCCCTTTATTCTGTAGAGTAAAAAAAGTCCATATCTTTCACGATGGTCATGCATTTCCTGGGGGAAACAAAACAAAAAAGTGGCTTTGATAAATCAACTTTTTTCTGAAAGGAGAATTTGTTGCTGTCAATAAGGAACTTCAGCTACAAGCCATTTTAACGGAACAGTTATTTATTTCAATTATTTTACTATGTTTACCTCTATTTCCCCCCTCCAGATACAACACAATGCAAAATAAAGTAGTGCTCCATAAAAATAGGAGAAAATATCTTTAAAGTTTCAGGTACCAGTTAGCATGTGATTACGTAAGCCCTGGTCAAAGGAAATCATAAAGCTGATTTAAGCAGTAAAATTTATACAAACCACAACAAAATATGAAGATTCCTTATCTACAGAAACAAGGATATGGACTATTAATCACCAGCTGAGGTCAGGAAGAAAATTTCCCCAATGACCTATTTTGCTCAATTAGGTTTGTTATTTTTTTTTATGTCCGGTATTGGCAAATGTCAGATGCAAGTTAACAGACTAGATGGACTGTTAGACTTTTCCGGCATGGCAGCATCTTTCATAGTGATAAAGCTGGTCATGACAGGAGCAATATGGAATAGAGGCGAGACTTACAAGGTTAGCAACTTTGATTACTTTATTCTAATCAAACTTTGTATATGAGTTCTTAAAAGCTCACCCAGCTCACTTATTTGCTCTGAAAGGAGAATTCCACTAAAGAAGAAAACAAACAGAAAAACTCCAAAATATGTCCTTCCTTCAGTCAAAAACAAATAAACAAACGAACAAACAAAATCCAACTGTTCCCAGACCTGGCAATTAACAAGCCAAATGGAAAGAGTCAAAAAACACTGTGAGAGTGAAAATTAAATTTATAAGCCAAGAAAAGAAAAATAAAGGTAAAGGAAGTTCAAAGAAACCCAAGAAAATAAATAGCAATACAGAGAAAAATGAAAAGAGGGATAGCCAGTGAATGTTTCTGTAGTTTGTATGGAAAGTGCATTTATCTCAATGGTTCTGGACTCTGCTTTGCTCCAGGGAAGGTCTCACTATACACGATTCCTCAGCCTCTTCACCCATCACTAAATATAGTTTTTCAAAGGAAAAGAAATAACAGATTGCCTCCTTGAGGGCCCTGAAAGGAAGGAGATGAATCTCTGTGTTTTCCCCCACTGTGTAGTGGCTTGTGTGCTGATTGGAGCAGGAAATCAGGAAATTAGACCAAATGGTGGTGTTAAATCCATTAGCAAAATGACATGACCTTGTGAAGGAAAAAAAAAATCAAAAAAAAAAGCAAACAAAAAAACTCCCCCAGAACTTTAACAGTTTGGGCAAGGAAAAAATGTACAGCCAGGACACTTAACTCCTTTGTGAGTTATTATTCTACTAAGTATTTGTTTAAAGTTTCACCATATGTAGAGATTTGGCACATGCTACAGCTTGTGTTCTGAAGTTATTTAACAGGCATGCTCTAAAAACAGATCATATTATTGGAACGTCAGCTATTTTGTAAATAAGAAGTAGAAAAGGCTATATTCCTGACACGGATGTCTAGAATCATAGAATTATAGAATCACAGAATGCTTAAGGTTGGAAGGGACCTCTAGAGATCATCCAGTCCAACCCCCCTGCACACGCAGGGTCACCTA
>VZSV01000014.1:2504088-2541965 GCA_013398735.1 Nothocercus julius
TTGGCCTTCTTGGCCACGAGGGCACTGCTGCCTCATGGGCAACTTGTCGTCCACCATGACGCCCAGGTCCCTCTCTGCAGAGCCACTCTCTGAGGAATTTCTAAGGAATTTCTTTGTGAATGCAATAGATTAAGCCTGTAGAATGGAAACTTTTTCAAGAGAATAGATATTTAAGCATAGAAACTAATTCTGTTGGCCTCATTAGTGAAAGAAATTAAAAGGAAGCCCTCAATCTCTCAATGTATATATTTCCAGAAGAACATGCAAAATGGTAGCATTCTATTCCTAAAATTAAAAAGTGTATTTGCTGAGATGGAGAAAATCCAAATACTATAGACTTCCCCACAACTTTGGCTTATCTTCTCCAAAGCAGGGAAAGTTTAGTGCTTGAGACAATCAGCATTAATGAAATATTATGGTAGTTCTGACACCAAATTTGAAACTGCAGTACTGAAATTGGAACAGGAGAGAGACTCTCTCTGTGTGCTCTTAATGCCTAGACGTCTAGTAAGTTCTCTGGTTCCATCTGGCTCCCTGCTCAGGTGAGAGCTGATGCACCCCTGTGTGCACTGGTTCCTTTGGGAAGGAGGCCGGACATACTGACCATGAAGAGCCAACATCTCTGGAGCATGAAGTGGAGCCTCCAGCCTGCACTGCAAGGGTAGTGGGGTCACTGAGTGTGCTGGGGAGGACTCCATCACTGCAATATGAGCATAGTCAAATGGAGGTATGCAGTAAACATATTTAAGAGAGGCAAAAAAAATATTTAAGACCTAGGAGTAAGAGAACAAAATGGTTTTGTGGGCAAAAGGTTAAAAAATTAAGGACACAGCAGAATGATGGACTGTCAGCATCATTTAGAAAGGGACTACTGTTTCCTGCAAAGAAAGGTAAGAATATCTGCTCAGCAAACACTGGCTTATGATTAATCCCAGGGAATTCTTAACGTCTTCTTTTCCACTATAACTACATTAACCAGCTCTTGCTACAGTGGAAGGGATCTTGATGCCAGGTACAATCCATTGCTGTCATCGATGCTGTGATCTCAGTCACCACATTGTCAAACAAGGCACTTTGTAGCCCGCCTGTCTGCAAGACCATCGCAGTGTGTGGTGTGTTACGTGGCTGTGTGCAGGCAGAGGAACTGTGTTTGCAATGCAGTTGTAGATATATTGATGAAGAGCTCATCAGTCATGCCAGGGGCTAATTCCAGGTTGGGGTCAGGAGGAAGGACAGAGAAATTCACCACATTTTGATTTGAACTTCTAGCAGCTCACAAATAATTTTTGTTGGGATTATATTTGGGTGCTTTATTTTGCATTTTGAGGAATATTATGTTAAGCAATTGCACCTTATTCAGCTGTGCTATCTTTCTGCCTGTCTGTCCTTTGCTAGCAGTTTCATATCTTACTGTTGCTTAACAGAGACACAGAAATTGAGTCCCTATGAGTTTGGTGAAACCAAGCAGCCATTTAAAAGAAGAGACATTACCTCTTACTGAGGGAAAGGTTTATCTAAATTATGTTAAAAGGTACCAGAAAATCCACATGGGAGAAAGATACAAAAAGCGAAAGCCACAGACTTTACTCCTTAACTTCAGCTACTCTTGGAACTACCTGTTATGAGAGAAATTTTGGTTCACAGTGGTGGAGACAGAAGCAGGGGCATTATAATTTGCAGAATTTCTCTAGAACTTGACACTTTACTGAACTGTGCTTTTTGGCAACTACCAATGCAAATGATCTCCTAACATGAGCTCACCCCATTTTGTCTCCACCTTCTTACTAGGGGTTGTCATTAAGGGAAATAAGGTGACTGGTGAGGCTAAGTGCAGTGTGGTATAAAATGTTCTTCTTATTAGAATGCTGGCTTTGAGGTTGCAGTTTAAGGCTTTTGGCAGGTAGCCTGATGCAGTGCATAAAAAAAAAAAAAAATGTAATACTTCTAGAAAACACCAGAATGTCTGCTTTCAGAACCAATCTATCAATACATGAACAAAAAAGGCAGGGATAATTCAAAAGTGAGCTGTCATCTACTCTACTGTAATACTGTGATATCCCACAGAATCCATGAAATAGCTTAGCTGACTAAAAGAGGTTTTTCACACAATTGAAGAGGGATACTTCACTATATTTACTATTTTCTGCTAGATGTGTGATTGTGCATAGGGCCTGTGAAGCAGCTGATGTTTGCTAGCAATGTTAGTGGCAAAGAGGAAATATTTCAAAAAGTTTTATAGTATCCATCAAAGACTCCATGCTTGAATATTCCAGCTCATTTTTTTTTTCAGTGCAAAGATGTTTCATATTATATAGCCCTCATACCTGTAGCACCAAAGGGAGTAAGCCTATTGCTTCTCTTTGCAAGAAGAGTATATGATTATTTTGCTTTCCTACACCAGCACACTTAATTTTACTATAACAATTTACTTTTGCACTGCCTGTTTTGTGAAATCTGTCTTGGAGGCTTGGCATGCTCCACAGATCATGTGCAGTGAGAAACTTTTGTATACAGGAGATTAAGCTGGTGAGTCATAAATTATAGTCCCTAACTCACTCCCAGGGTGATATGATTTCCCGTTTAAACTAGAAAGTGCGCTTTGAATCAGAAGAAGAAAGGCAAAAATGCATTTGGGAGGTGGAAATATGTCCTCTCTATTTCAAGCTAGACAGTGACAATGTTGTTCGGAAGAAAATAAAGAATTTACCACAGAGGGATTCGAAAGCCTGTGGCAATGTGCATGTATATAATGCTATACATTTCAGAGCTGAGCCATTAGGCGGTACCAGCCGAGGTGGATTTGAGGCACTGTACAAACAGTCAATGCATACTAATTTTAGTTAAGAATAAGAGGTCCATTAATTGAAATAAAAACATAGGTTTTCCTTAGCCCTCCTGACAAGCCCTCCTGTCATCATTACACCAGTGAATATTGTGGTTGTCCAATGAGTTTCATGCAGCTGAAGAAGTGGATAGTACAATACTCAATCTTCTCTGAGGAGATGCTTTATATTTGACATAAGGTAAGCAACTTACCAGGCAACAGCATCAGTTCGAAATTTCACGTCAGGTGACTCTCCAACAGAACTATGTTGATATTAAGAGTGAAGATATTAACTAAGCCAGTAAGCACATATATATATGTATACGGACTGCAAGACACAGATGTATGCAGATTGCTACAAATTGCTATTGTCTCATACAGAATGGGGATATACAGTCAACCAGCTGCATTATAGTACTTTTCCAGAGTCTGTAGATAGTCTCTCCCTCTGTCTGAGGAGGACTTTGCTGTTTGTTACATTGGGACGATTCATAATAGCATGTGTGACAGTTCTGTGTCCTTCCAGCACAGGTTTGGCCTGAAAATCTCTCTCTCATATTAAAAGTGGACCTCTATATTTTCAAATTTTTCTCTGCAAAAATAACATTCAAAATGATAATGAATTCTTTCAGTGAAAAGCATTAGACCTTTTCCTGAGAATTCCTCCTGCTGTCTGCAAGAGGAGTATTTTGCACATTGGATCTCCTGTGACCTGCTACATTGGAAAGCCACCACCTCACTGTTTGCATTTGGTGTGTGTGTATTCAGATAAAAACATTGATATGATTGCACAGTTTGGATATTCACAAGGAAGAGGGTCAAGAGAGTTGGAACAAAATGAGTTGAAAGGTTAGAAGATGAAATGGGAACAAAGGAGAATCAAAATCTATCAAATTGCCAGTGGGAGTGAGGATATTGAGAGTTTATCCCTGGCTTTCAGGGGATTCAGTGTATCTCTCAGAAACTCGTTCTTATGTGATCAGTATTAGGCCCAAACAGGATACAACAGCATACTATCTTCTATTATAATTTTTAATCTGATAATTTACCTTCCACTATTTAGATGTACCTGCCATGACAGCCCTATGACTTCCCATATGTGTCTGATTAGTTATTCAGAGGTTACTTCTCTATGAAGAGATTAGAAGATAGAAAATGCATTTAAACTTTCAGGATTCAGTTTTACAAATTTGAACATATTTACATATGTATTCATAAAAAAAGAGTAGTTTGTTCTCAGGAAAAAAAAAACTGTGGATAAATATTTAGGAAGTCAAATGCCTATTATTAGGGTTTCAGACCGTCTTCATGGCCAATGGGCTTGAATTCATGTCTCCAGACATATCCTAAATCTGATGGATTAAAGTATGCTTTGTTGTAATAGACATTTGAAACAATCTATCTACATCTATATGTTTCAGGTTTGCCCAGTGTCCTTTTTGGTATAATGGTTCTTCTTTAGGATTCTTCATTTTGTGGCTGCTGTTAATACTGATCACCTAAGAATGAAGGCAGGGATAAGAGTCAGGGATAAACTCTCAATATCCTCACTCCCACTGACAATTTGATAGATTTTATTCTATTCTCCTTTGTTCACAGCATAAAGGTAAAAGTATATGATGTTGATACCAAAGTCAGGTTGTGTGTTACTTTTTAATATACAGTAGTGCAGAAACTGGGTGGTTATCACATCTAAAGATATGAGGTTTTAATATATTTCCTTAGTACAAGCTAACCAAATGAGGAATGTTTTATTTTTCTAGCAGAATTTTCAGATAATTATGGTCTGGAGAGAAACAATCCCTGCAGATTCTGAAAAGCAATTGTAAATTAGTTAAAATCTATTCTTCTCTGGCATTTCCTACAAGTGCAATGATAAGAAACAAGAGTCAATATGGAAAGCAGAGCACATGGACTGATTTATAATTACTTCTTATAATGAAGATAACAGCACCTTTGTCTGTGATCAGAAACAGATCCTTTTCATAACAGAAAAAGTCCCCAAGTTCAGGTTGGTTTGATTCTGCCTGTGCACCCAGGAATATTGATATACTTGCATATTTGTTTATCAAGACTGTTTGTATTGGTTAAAAAATCGTAACAAATTATTTGTGCCAGTAAATCTAGATACTGCTGGTCCTGAAATATGAAATCCCTGTTAATCAAACTGTGAACCAAAGGGAACTCATTGAAAAATAGGCATTTGTCATAACTTCCATGCAGGTAAAAAGTGCTTGCAAAGATATCAGATGTGATAATTTCCTTTGCATCTTTCCACAAGCTTTGACAATTGAAATCATAACTACATCTTCTTCTCACAACTCATAGTCCTGCTGACCCAGCAGTGACTCTCATTTGACACTGGAGAGAGTCATTTTCAAAAGTATTTGGATAAAGACAATATCTAGGCCTAGAGAATGACATGAATGAATCTTATTGCCTCACACACACACACACACACACACAAAAAAAAAAAAACAACAGTTAATATGGGAATCTAATTAGGCCTCTTATCTTTAACTTTCACTGTAAATAGAAAAATATGGGGAGCTGGAAGAGCCAGCAGTGGAATTTCAAATAATTCAAGTAGTTGGTCAGCAGTTTATTGTCACAGCAGTATGTCAGCCAAAATTTACATATTCTGGGCCATAGCATCTCATCTTTGCTGATCTGCAACCTGTAGATCATTAAGGAAAACTGTAAAAAAAAAAAAATACTCTTTGTTTCAAATTCATATGAATTTTCCCTTGTCTTTGTGCCAGAAAAATTAATGGGCAGAGTATTTACCAAAATTTAGTGTCACCTTATTGCTTCTGAGCTCATTCTCCCTTTTATGTTTCTGCCATAAGCAATGCTATTCAGAGTCAAAAAAAAAAAAAAAAAAAAAAAAAAAAGAAAAGAAAAGAAAAAGAAAAAAACATATAGGTAAAGGTAGCAAATCTACGTGGATTATGATAAATGATCAGATGTTTAATTTTTCCATCTGAGATGGTAACAAATGTGTTCAGTTTTGTGTCAAGGGTGTTGCTCATTTAGTTAAAAGTGATTATTTAATACAGATTTGGTGTCAGAGAAGTGCCTCAGCTCATTGCAGTCACCAGCAATAATTTGAGCGTGAAAAGTTCCCACTGGGTTCCCCATCTTGCTTTCCATTTATTGGTATTACACTTAGAGCAACAAAAAAACCCAATATGTTTGTATCAATCTTGTATTATATCAGAGTATCAGATACATAAATCTCAGTTATGCTTTCTCAAGGCTACTGTTTTTCAGACTTTACCCCCATGGCCAGGCCCTCTGAAACTATGTGGAAGCATTTAGAGAATGATGCTGACAATAACACTCTCAATTCTATCTCCTTTTTCAGCAGTTGATAAACCTACTGCTATAACAACCTGATTATTCATGTGGTCCTCAAACAAACTAAATCATAACTAATTCCCTCAGGAATTAAAAAATTCATTTGCTTTCTTCTTTCTTTTAGTAGAAAATGCTCAAAGAATATCAGCTTTTATTTTTGTTTTCTATAGCTTTTACTGAACTTTAAAACTCCTGTAATAGACCTTAAAGTTATTATTGCATAGTGGTGAGTCAGTTAGTAGACATATACACACACAAATGCTGTAACGAAACAAAACTAATAAACTCAGACCAGACAAGAATCAGAGGTTTTCATCTGTTATGATTTTGTTTATACCTATATAATTATACCAATATAATTTAACTTTACCACTTTCAGAGGACTTTAAATGACCTAAAATAAACATATAGTAAAGACTATCCTAATAGTTTATTTAAAGTAAGCAGGTCCTGAACTGCTTCTATAAGTGGATGGCCACTGAAAAACCATTCGTTTATTCACTCGGCTTCACTGTTCCTTAAATAAAAGAATTTTTAGTTCCCCAAAATACTTATCATGCTATTGTTTTTGAAATATTCTGTTATTCTCTCTTCAGAAAAGGATTTGGTTCTTTTTTTTCTGTTTGTGCCCATCTAAGGAGTCAAGTCGCTGACAAAGGCACTCACAAAGAGTCCTTGCTTTTGTGGTATCCATTATCCCAAACTCATTTTCTCACAACCTGAAGAGATAACATTTCTTTATGTAAGGCTACACACTCATATTTGTGAGTGTTTGTGTTGAGTATTAAAGAGTCTAGTGGTGATCAGAGTTTCACAGGCACCAACTTATTTGTGGCTTTTTTTATAAACAGAAGAAAAATCCTGTTTTGCTTCCTGTTGAGCAGAGACAATTTCTAATATGAAGCTCCCTCTTCCTGTCATTCAGACGTAGTAAGATGAAACTCATATCTTTGAATTGAAAGAAGAAAAGTTAATAACATGCTGTACCAAAAATGCATTCAGCAGAGCTCACGTAGTTCTTGCATACACAGGATGGGCATGCTTTTATTTTTTATTTATGGTTCAAATCCATATTTCAAGTAAAATCTGTAGATACATTTAGATTCCATGTTTAGGTATACATATTTTTAAAAGCTTATATTGTATAATTATTTAAATGTTTAATGACCTTCACTGTGGGAATGAGAACCTATTTAGCATTATGTTTAATCCAGCCTTTCCTAGAGGTGAGGAGAAGTTAATTCTGGAACTTTGCCTCCTGGGTAATTGATATATAATACTCTACCATACTTCCTAGCCTCTCAAATGATTTTCCACTTTTTTACTCTTTTACAATTCTAGTCTAATATTCTGTTGGCAAATCCTTCTTATTTGGCCCCTTTTCCTTCTAATCTTTCAAATTACAGAATCCTTTTTCTTGTACAAAAGATCTTGTATGTCTAGCGATATATTATTTATAAAGATATAGTCTTATTTCTCAGTTTTGGAAGTACCATTAAATTTGTTGTCCCATACTAACGTAAACTAAACTGAAAGATACTTTCTACCTACTGATGATGCAATTCCTAATGGTATGTATGGTACTTGAGGTCTAATTCTAGTTAAATCACACTAAGCTAAGTGGTAACTATACATAAGTCCAGAAGAAGTGTATATAAACCTAGTGCCTTTATATGGAACTATAGGAAAGAGGATAAAATAAAATACTGGGGAGGAAAATATTATGTAATATATTTTAAAACACTTCCCATTTAAAAATGACATTGCTTTGTGATTTATTCTGGTTTTCTGTTTAGTTGCATTTGTAAACAAAATGCACACTGATTACAATGGTATGAAAAAATGATCTACACATCAGAAGCAATTTGAAGTGCCCTGACACATGCTTTTTAAGATGTATGACCTCCATCAGGTCTTGAATGGATCAACAAATTAGTGGTAGAATTACCAAAGTGGTGATACGTGGCTACTCTCTTATCAGTAACTAGTTCAAATTTGGTCAAGTCATGTTTGATGGCTAAAATTTCACTACTATCTGATCTGATCTGTTCAAAGCTCTATGTGCAATGTGTTGCTGATTGCAGTCCAGGTCCCAGTGGAGCTGTATCCAAGTCACAACACACATCATTCTAATTGACACTAAGTGTCACTCTTGTCAGCAGACTTAGATGAAGGTCAAGGATTAACTACCGCACTGGGATCAAATTCCCCTTGCAACAGTCCCTGCAGAAGACACTTTTGAGGCTTTAGGGAAAAATCCTGCTTTTAGGCTTTTGTGGAGGAACTGAGTGCTTGTGTGAACAGTAGGTTGAGTTACCAACATATGGTTCAACCAATGGCAGTTTAACTGTATTTTAGGAGATAAAATAATCTGTCCTCATATAATACTCCAGAAGTCACAATGATGTCTTTCGATTTTGAAAAACCGTTCTGCTAATCCAGGTGCTTCACCAAGAACTACTCAAATCAGTTTGTCCCAAATGCTTTCTCTGAAAAAAAAAAAAAGCCCTTTTTTCTTTTATCTCATTGTCAGAATCTTGGAAATCACATGGTGGGGTTTATTACATACAGTATGTTTACACTGTTCCTATACTTTTCCCTAAATATCCTGTTATGCAGAAAAGACATTACTGTGTTTGATGATCCAATGCATATGTTCCTTTGTTCTTTATAAGGTCATCTGTGTTTTCCAACTTACCTAGCCAGTTTCCTAGCTGTTACTAATTTCTCAAAAATAACGTAAATTAAAGCATAAAGAAATCAGAAGCCGAGTCATTAAATTTCATAAATATGGTGATATTTTAAGTAAGGGGGAAGAGAGATCCTTTTTAAACTATTCTTTTTATTTGACTATTGTTACCTCTGCCTTCTGAAGTATTAGGTCATGTTTTCAAATTTTATTTCCTTGCTGTGAAGATCGGATATAAATCCATTATCTTAAATGAACTTTGTTCTTATTCCAAAAGAATGCAGATGTCTAGGAATTCAGAAGTTATCTAATAAAAACACAAAACTGTCATCTACTGCTGCTAAAATTTCTAGCAAGGATAACACCTCTAATAAAACTAATTACTGTTTCTTATTGTCTCATTATTGCCTATGATGTGTCACTTAAGTTTCTATAATACTCCTGACTGGTGACTTAAGAAGAACACATCCTTGAATAAAGCTACTTAAATATTTTGATCTGTTAAATCATTTACACAAAAATTAAATGACAGCATTTTTATAGTAGTCCTGCCTGGAAAAGCATTGGAGGATATGGAGATATTTATTTATTTATTTATTTATCTGTATTTCTGTTCGTTCCTTTGTTTCTGCTCAGTCCTCAACCCTCTCTTGTCTTCCCATTCATAATATTCAAATTAAGGTAGTAACATGTAAGATTTTCTGGTCCTTTACCCATTTCCAGGTCTGGTGCCCTCCTGAAAGCCTGACACTCTCTTACAAGACACAAGCTGTCATAATTCTCCTGAGTTTCCCACATAGGAAAGGAATTGATAGCAAACAATTTTGACCAATTTTGAATTAGATTCCAGAATAAGGGGAGTCCTAGCTGAATTTAGGCTTGTTATTGGCAATCTTTCTCAGATGTTGAATGGACTTCTTTCAGATTTCGGCTGATGCTACTTAGGGTGTTGCTACAATGTTGGTCACAATTAAATACCATGAAGAGATTTTGGTTCTTGTTAACAAAATGATTTGGTGGGAGGTAAGAGGTAACTCTGGTCTAAAATACAGAAAAGTTTAATTCTATTAGATAATTTCATGTAAGTCCACTCTTTCCTTTTTTCTTTTTTCTTCCTTTCTATCCTTTGTCTAACCTGTCTGGTTTACAAAGTCACTCAGATATGTATTATCTTTTATTGTGAGCTTGCGCAGTATGAAGAAAAGGGAATCTTGATGTTTCCTGGATAATGCAACAAGGGTCATAACAACAGCAACACTAAAAGGGAGAAAATATTCACACAAACCCCTTCAGAATGGCAGCGTAGGACAGAAAAACATAATACCCTCTCACAGATCACTTCAGGTATGGGAGCCTGTGATTGGTCAGTGAACCTACATAACTTGACTTTTGGGACTGTAAACTGCTTTTCAAGATGCTTCACACCTGCTCAGCTTCTAACAACACATTCTCTGTAGATTTAGCTTCTGTATGCGATACTGAGTATACTGTGTAAAGTTAACTCCCGAAATAATGCCACTCAAGTAAAGGGAATTATGTCCAAGTTGAGGTTGAGCCATAGTGTTTGATTATCATATGACACCTTCAATATAGTATTTCCTCCTATACTTCTTGGACCACATCACTTTCCGATTATTTAAAAATATGCTTATTAGGGTACAAGAATGTCAGACAGATAGAGTACATTTTTATATAACTGTATATTATATAACTGTAATATCAGGATTTCTTCATTCTTCTTCATTCATTTGAAGACCAGATTCAGCTTAGAAATTGCTCAGCTGAAGCAAAACAGAGAGGGTGGACAAGGTATGACAGATACCTAAAAAGGAGCCTACAACCATTTTATTTTTCAGAGGTGTTCAAAAACATCATTAAATGTTCAGATGATCAAGCTAATGAAAAATTCAGGCATAAAGATATATCACTGAACAGTAGAAAACTGTACTGGTATCGGGTATGGTACTAGTGCAAGGAAACCGTTACTGGTACCTGATCTGGTAGTTTTATAATAAAATGACAGTTTTCAGTGTAGATATACCGCAGGCACTCTGCAGATTGAATTTTCCTGAATATCTGTTAAAAGCTAAAACAGAATTTAGAAACTGAACTCAAAATCCTAACTTGGCTACTTCAGAAATCTCTTTTTCCATCAAAAGTTTTGTACTGGATGAAACTGAAATGATATTGCAGAATTTAACCATTCCACCAGCTCTTTAGCAGAAATCTGCCTGTTTTCCTAGCAGCTCACACACTCCTTGGCATCCAGTGTCGTGCTGCTACCTAGTCTGGAACCAGCATCTTTGGCAATGCCAATTTATTCCTGTGAATTCCAGCCAAAGCTGCCAGGAACTTTAGTTTCCATGATACATAGAAAAGTATAGCTGCTTGGTCTACAAGCACCTCAGGAAGGCTCATGAGTTTTATTTTTTGAAATGGCAAAAAATAAATGAGATCCCACTGTTTCTAAACAATACTTTAGACAGGGCAAATTCAAAATACAGAGCATTAATTTCAGTCCAGAAGACTTTATGTTTACTTGAGAATTTTCTGTGTTATGGAATGCCGGAAGGTGAGCGTCCCTGAACTTCCCCAAAGGCTTTCAGACATGTCATTCCAAATTCTTCTATTTTTGTACTGTGTTTTGTTATTGTATTTGTTCACAGCACTATTCAGAAAAAATACCACTTGAGTTCATTATCTGCAGTTTCAAGTATAGTAGCCTCTAGTTTAAATGGGTAAAGTTTCCTGTATTATGAAATCTACTTTTTTTCAAGTATTTTTATTGTTCTCATCACTTTAGTATCTTGCTGTGTAAGGTACAGAAAGGAAAAAAAGCTAAATGGACTGATCTATCATTTTCATTATTTTATACATTCCTTTCAACAACACTGCCACCTCTTACTGTTCTGCTTTCATGTTTACACTATTGCTATTTTAATTCCTGAAGCATAAACTTTGATTCTGAGAAGGCACTTGGATACACTCCTTTGAAGAATTTTTTTCTTTCCTTTTTTTTTTTTTTTTTTTTTTTTTTAATGCTAGCAAATCTGTGAAATTTCAAACACCATGTGGTTCATTACTCTCAGGATATGTGTGAATGTCTCTATATCTCTGGCTAGTTGAAATGAGACTCCATGTGAGGAAATCTTCATTCTAATTCCCACACTTAAGCAGAATGTGAAAATGGAGTTTGAGTTCTTCCTGGCCCACCCTACTCATGCTGTTCTCAATAAATACTGTTATTTTATTCTCGGCTGGTTGTTGTAATTGTGTTTTTGTTGGCCTATTTCACTGTATTTCATCTCCAGATAGTCCTCAATTTGGGATTTTTTCTTAGCTTCTCAGGTTAAAAAAAATATTACATATTTTTTTTTCCCCTCAATCAAATCTCTGTGGGCTTATTTATCAATGGATACCCTTTAAGAGTCTACCCCTGGGACATTTCATATTTCAATTAATTCATTATGAGAGAAAAGGCTTTCAGAGAACTAATTATTCACTTCAAACATAACAATTCATTTATGGTGCTGTGATATATTGACTTGAAATGTAACATCAGTGCTTTGTCAATCTTCAACAAAATTAGATATATCCACAAATTAATATTGGGCTTATAAACTCTTCTCCATGTGCCAACTTTCAACATGATCCTATAGCTGCTTTTCATTATAGTGGGACAACAATATACTATGGAAGGATAAGAAGGCTGAATTTTGTAGTGTGTACGTTTTCATGTGTCTATATCTTGAGCAGTATTAATGCTGCTCACTTGAAAGGAACCATTCCTCTAATCAACATCTGTGCCATTTCATGATTTTGTATGCTATTTTCAACTTTTGGCAAAAAAGTAAGGGTTTGCTTCAAGAATTTTCTTCAGAGTTACTACCAGCCTGAAAATCGAAGAGAGGGAAGGTAGAGGAGAGTTTTCATTTATCAGTAGTGGTTTAAATCTATAGTTTAAAATAATCATCTTAAAGTTTTTTTTTTTTCTTTTTTTCTTTTCCTTTTCTTTGGCAGTGGACCTAGACCACAGCAGATTTTTTTATTCCAACTAGATTACTTCTAATAAATTTTTCATTTTGGAAACTTTTTCAACTGACAATTACAATGCTTTTTTTTTTTCAGAGTAAATTCTCGGACCACACCCATTCCATTTCTGTTCACTTCTTGTTCTAACTTGTGCAGCTTTGTTGCCTGCTATTAAAATAGCTGACAAATTTGACTCTAGAGATGCACTTCAGTGGTACATGAGGGAATGTTCCCATGAACTGAATTATATTGAGTCAATCTACTATAATCTTGGCTCAGGAACTTGAATGCAAATCAAAACCTTTCCTACAATATAAAAACTTCATTCAAGACCTACTAAAAATAGCCAAAATAAGACAAATGTTATTAACTGTATATATTGTAATGATGCAAAAGAGTTGTTCTCAGGGCATATTTTTAACACACATAGTCTTTAGGTCTGGCTGACATATAAGTCAATTATCATTAGGATATTTGTCTGCCATTAGGATATGTAAATGGCATCTTCATCTCATCATGTTCATAGTTATTCTCATTTTTTTGTTCCATTTTAAATCACATTTTTCTTGATCATGGCTCAGACATGTTTTGGTCTTTCAATGCAATAATTTTTACTATGTCTTCTTCTTTACAGATTATTGTCTTTGGAGCATATATTTATAAGAAAGTGAAGGAAAACATCTGATTTTGAAAATCACTAGCGAAAGGCGCTTGAAAATACGGCCTGTCTGTACTCACCGATCAAATTTAATAAAAAATGCTAGTACTACTTCCATGTAGAAAAATACAGCCACTGTCCCACATGGTATATATGCACAATAACTGTCTGGGGAGAGAACTATAATGATTTCCGAGAGTAGTTAGGAGTCTGGTGACTGAATTTCTCTTGCTTCTATGGCTTTAAAAATGCAGTTAGTTCTATGAGAACAGAAACTGTCCTAAAGCCATCTCTTTAATGTCCTAGGCCTTGACCCCACGTGTTTACATGTCATGGTGTATTGGAGAATGAAAGTCCAAGGAAGCTTGGCAGTAATAAAACTGGAGAATTTTGGTCCAGACTTAGTGGATATCAAGACTATTACTGATTGCAGTAACCTTTGTTTAAGAATCTGTGTGCATAAGTGCGTTTGTGTCTCTCTATGTGTGCATTTGTGTTATCTACATAGGGCCACTGGTATGTAACTGTCTTTTGCCTATTTCTTTTTCTTTCACCTTAAGTATTCTTTTTTGAAGAAGAAGAGTAATTACTGAAAACAGAATAAATTCACCTATGCAGAGGCATAATTTTGAGGACTGAAAAATGTCCCAAACAAATCTGTTCTGTCACTAAAACTCTATTGATCTTATACCCGAATTCACCTCTGCAAGGAAACATAGCTAGTAGGAAAAAAAGTCTCAGAAAAATCACATTAAAGCATTCCCGATTTTATGAAAATAGAATTATTTTATCTCAGAGGTTGACTGATACATCCCAGCAGAGAAGTGGTATAAAAGAAACAGCAAAAAAAAGACTTTTGTAAGCTGTAACTACAAAGGTTATTTGCAATGGTACAATCAAATATTATATCATGGAGAGTTAAGGGAAGAAAATTTGCTCAAGATAGTGTATTAAAGCATGGCCTTCTCTCATAGGACAAGCAATAGATCCATTAACATGACAGATTATTGTTCAAGCTAACATATCATTCCCACATATTCTGCCCTGTTTCTGTCTTTGCATAAAGAGCAGGTGCATATTTATTGCTTCCCTGTTCTATGTCTGGGAAAAGTGAATTTAGCTTATCTGTAAAGCGAACAGCAGATACCTGTATCTTACTGTTCTACACAGATGAGTCTGGAGACCATCATATAGTCCTTGCTCCATATTCTCCTCTCATGTGAATCTCATAAATGCTTCCTAGTCTCCAACTGTAATTTTTCATTAGTTATCTTCAGAAAAAAAAAAAAATCAAAAAATGATCTGAATCCTTATTCCATCAAATATTTGAAAATAAGAAAAAGTTATACATTTGGCCCAAAATCTTCTGTATGACTTATTCCTATAAGACCCTTGGCTGAATTTGGGAAGTGGTTATGGAGGAAAATGTAATTACTGTTGCTGCACTGTAGAGCTTATATTTTAATCAGACAAGATTGATAGAAGGCAGTTGGAAAATAATGCTATTATCATTTTTCAGGTAGAAACCTGAAGCAAAGAAAGATTAAATCATTTGCCCAAAAGGGATTCTCTAGCAGTCAAGGACAGGTATATTAGGAAAATAGTTTGCGTATTCTTTTTTCTGCAGAAATGTGTTTCTTCTCATTGTAAATTAAAAATATTTTAGTCTGCAACATTTTACTTTAAAGCACCAAGCTGAAATAATTCTAATTGTAACTGATAATTATATCCTAGGGAATTGGAAGAAGAAAGAACTTGCCATTAAATGTAATTTTGATAAGAAAGTTCTGAACCAAATTTTCAGATAATGTAAATCAATAAAACTCTACTGAAATGAACAGATCTATTATGATCTTCCTAAGTCATGAGCAGGCTGGAAGATAACTATTGGACAATGCCATCGTGAACAATAGACTTGAAAGGTTTTGTGTTTTAAGAATAAGCCTTGTTTGAGAGGTTGCATCTTCCTCAAGCATTTCTGACTACTTTCAGCATGTTACCCAGGATATTTATAGAAATTTCATCAATTTCTATCCATAGCTGCTAAAATGTAAAATAGTAGCTGTTGACACAACAGAACACTAACAATAAACAAAAAATAAGAGGAATGACTGGCAATTTCACAATAATTAAATTGAAAGCACAGGATGCTTTAAAATAAAACAAGATATCTGTCATGCCCAGAACACAAGACACAGTCCTCAAAAGTGAATGATAGTTCACTTGGGTGCACTATGACAAATCAATATTTATGCCACAGCTTTTACAGTGTTCCTTTAAAAATGATTTTGCTGTGACTTCCCTGTCAACTGATTGTGAGGGAACTTTTAGGGTCAGAAAGGAATTGTTCCATCATCAGGATACTTCTGTGGTTTTTAATTGTATGCCTAGATGCACACTAGAGAGAAATGCATTAAAGACAGCTTTTATTAACTTGAGTGATCTGTTATGCTAATGGTTTCACTTCTTGCCATGTGAAAGAGGATTATACATTAATAAATCAAGGCAAATGTGTTCCCTTCTTTAAAAAAAAAAAAAAAAAAAAATGGAAGCAAAGTATTTGCGCCCAGTCGTTATGGCTCCTATTAAATGATAGTCACTCCAGGCTGCCATAGCTGGATAGTATTTCTGGTGTCTGAATCAGTCAACTACAATACAAATTAAATGAATCTATTATTTCTACAAATTGAGTTCAGAAATCCTTTCCTTGATGTGATTTTAGAATAAATGTGTTTCATAAAAAATGGTAGAGTAAGTAAATAATACCTAATGTTTCACTGCTGTAGAGATTCTTGTTGTTCAGACAGTGGAGGGTGGGCCTGAAAAAATAAAAAAACAGAGAGCAAGGCTGTCTTCATAAATCACACAGTTAGTTTTGGATTGTTTTTTTGGCAGTCAGATAGTAAAATAGTTAAAGTAGCTAGAGCTAGCTGTTCTAGCTTGCTCTTTAAAGAAATATAAACTTGTTTTTTTCAGATTAAAATATTGATGGCTAATTTAAAATAGCCAAAAAAATGCCATGGCCTTGAAAAACAACATGAAAAAGAGCAAAATTCAACAAAAATATTGGTTCAGGTCTTTCACAGTGGAACTGACACAGAAAAGAATTGGACACTTCTTATTCCTAACTAATGGAACTATATCATATGTACTGGCATTGGCAGCATGGCCAGTTTCAATAGTGGGAGAATCAAGTTTTTCAGAAAGTGTCCCATAAATATGGCTTGTGATTTGATGGAATGGCAGGCTCCTTTTGCCTGAATGTGATATTTGCATGCAGTTATGAGCTACTCATGACCTAAGTGCACACGAGATGGTCATTTTGAAATCTGGGACCCATATAAATAACTGATAGAAATGTCCTTTACATCCCTCTGGAAGGAGGAACAAATGGAAATGGCCTAGGTCTCCTGGCTAAGTCTTTCTCTAAAGTGTTTCTCACTTATTCCCTTTCCTAACAAAGTCAGAGAACCCATAATATAAGATGATCTCCAAAGATTCAGCTGCTTCTTCGGACAGGTATGAATTTATGCAGATTTAGGGGTCTTATAAACCCCTACCTCACAACTCCGCAAAAATCTATCAAACATCAAAATAAAATCCCATATCAAAACCTAAAGGTAATTAATACTCCTAATATTTTCTCCATACACCATGGGATATAGACATATTTCAGTACTGAAAACTGAAGTGATGCTGAGCCAAACTGTGGAACTTTGAAAGGATATTTAAAATTTCAGTCTAGTTCACTCTCTGACCTTGGTGACTGGCCTGGGTCCAGGCCAAAGCTCCACACAGTATGCCTTGGAAAGCTGACAATCCCGCTGCAGCTCTGCACTTTGCTTGTTGGGTTTCTTAATGAAAAGCAGCTAATTTAGAGCACATTTAAGGCTAAATTAGTCACTTCTACGCAAGCCACAACTAGAATACAGCTATGACTGAAGAGCAAACGTCCTCAGAGAATACAATTAAGTTTTGAGTTGGAGCTAGTTGGCAATTTTTAGATATTTTCCATTGGAAAATATTAGTATCTTGAAGTGGATAATTTTCCCTCAAATACTGTATTTTTTCCTGCACTTCCACAAAACAAAACAAAACAAAACAAAACAAAACAAAACAAAAACACTTTTCTGTTTTTCAGGGAGAGGGCAGGAGGAGGTGGGTGTCTGTGCAGAACTTGTGACCCAAAACGAGAGACAGAGTGTGTCTGGAGTGCTGTGGTTAGAACAACACACTTCTTTTGTACACCCTGTCTCCTCCTCTTTGCCTTGTGAAACTGAATAAAAACATCCCCAGGACTATTATTTCAGTCATCCTGGAACCTGTTGGATGCTTAACCACTACAAGATAGAAAAATGCTGCTTATTCTCTATTCTCCTGTGAGATAGTTTAAAATAAGTGAGATTCTTGCCTTGTGTATTTAATCTAACATATTTCGCAGCAGTATGTGTGAGACGAAAAGATCCTGTTTTGAAAAGAGGGCATGCATTGGTTATACCTTCTCTTCTATTGGATTAAGTCAGTAATTCAATTTATCTGATAATTAGAGCTAATAAATGTATCTCCTGCAGTATTCCTATAAGAATGTTTTGGAAATATCTGCATAGAAAAAAATGAATATCCAAAGTGAAATAATGATATCCAAAGTGACTCGTATTATTATAGCATCTTATATTAATATGCACAATAAATATGCACTCTTGTTGCTCACCTAGCCTATGTAGCTTTCCTGAATGCTGAACTGGTAAAGCTTCTAATGATTTGGTTCAATTCTGGTCTGTTCCTTTGGCACTGATGATTACCATTCTAGACAAAATAATGATATACAGGAAGATGATTAAATTACTGTATGTTCACTTTCTTTGAGAAACTTAATTCCTTTTTGCTAAATGTGTTTCCTGCTGATTACGCATGGATTATTTTTTAATACAAAGAACCAGATAGACATGGTGTCATAATATCCTGGAAGAGCTGGGCTGCAGCAACAGAGTAAAACAATAATGAAGAAAATCTGTTTGTCTGACAGAGG
This sequence comes from Nothocercus julius, assembly GCA_013398735.1. Lineage (NCBI taxonomy): Eukaryota > Metazoa > Chordata > Aves > Tinamiformes > Tinamidae > Nothocercus > Nothocercus julius. The sequence continues at coordinate 2,522,681 of VZSV01000014.1, forward strand.
ACTAGCTAGTTCTGAACGTGATTGAAAGTAAATGTTATCATGGTCCTCTGAAAGAAAACAATCATGTTAGGAAATGTGAATATGCACACATACAAACATATGCATACACACCCTAGCAGAATGTTTGCTAAATTTAAATTATATAAATGAATATCTTTGTCATCTCAATTCTTGTTAATCAATTTTCAGTGTTGGAGTCTTGTTACTCTGGACTTTCAGAATGTCAGACACTTCTCAGCAGTTCAAATTGTGCTAGCCACTTAAAGGACTTCTGCACCACCCAAAAGTATTATGAGGTGGATTAGAGAACTGCCTGGATGGCACCACTCAGAGGCTGGTGATAAACAGGGCCGAGTCTAGTTGGAGGTCTGTGGCCAGTGGTGTCCCCCAGGGATCAGTACTGGTCCCACTACTGTTCAACTTCTTTGTCAATGACTTGGATGAGGGGACAGAGTGCACCCTGAGCAAGTCTGTGGGCAATACCAAACTGAGCGGAGTGGCCGACACTCGAGGGAGCTGTGCTGCCATTCAGAGAGACCTAGACAGGTTGGAAAGCTGTGTAGAGAGGAATCTTGCGAGGTTCAACAAGCACAAGTGCCAGGTGCTGCACCTGGGGAGAAATAACCCCAGGCACCAGTACAGATTAGGGGTTGACCTGCTGGAAAGCAGCTCCACAGAGAGGGATTTGGAAGTCCTGGTTGGCAACAAGTTAACCATGAGGCAGCAATGTGCCCTTGTGGCCACGAAGGCCAGTGGGATCCTGGCCTGCATCAGGAGGAGTGTTGTCAGCAGGCCGAGGGAGGGGATCCTGCCCCTCTGCTCAGCTCTGGAGAAGCCACACCTGGAGTACTGTGTGTGTTTCTGGGCTCCCCAGTGCAAGAGGCACATGGACCTTCTAGAGAGGGTCCAGCATAGAGCAGCGAAGATGATTAAGGGACTGGAGCATCTATCGTATGAGGAAAGACTAAGTGAGCCGGGCCTGTTTATCCTGGAGAAGAGAAGATTGAGAGGAGATCTGATCGACATGTACAAGTACCTGAGGGGTGAATGTAGGGAGGATGGCGCCAAACTCTTCTTGGTGGTGGCCAGTGATAGGGCAAGGGGTAACGGGTACAAATTGAAACACAGGCAGTTCCATCTCCATGTGAGGAAGAATCTCTTTCCTGCGAGGGTGACAGAGCCCTGGCACAGGCTGCCCAGAGAGGCTGTGGAGTCTCCTTCTCTGGAGATCTTCCAAATCTGCCTGGATGTCACCCTGTGCCACGTGCTCTAGGTGGCCCTGCTTGAGCAGGGGGGTTGGACTAGATCTCTAGAAGCCCCTTCCTAACTTAACCATTCTGTGATTTTGTGATTTTATCATCCAAAATACTCACAGAAAGTCGAAAACTCTTTCCTAAGATAAACTTTAAAATTATGTTCCATGAGAATACATCGTTTACATTCATTGCATGCATGCACACCTGTTTATGAGCTTATATTCAAGCTAAAATTAATGGATTTATGTAAGCAGTCATAACTATGCACTACAGTTTGAATTATAACTATTAATTTATAAAGTAATATCAGAATGTAGAGTCTGAGTTTCAGCATTTTTCTTATTTTGAATAATAATAAATACATTTAAAAATCGAATGTTTTCTAAATGTCCTGTGATCTGAAAATGGACATACATATTTTAGTACAATTTACTCAAAATATGGTGTATACATTTATATAAATTTACTCAGCCCTTTGCTAATAAACTATAATAGGTCAAAATAAGACATTGTAATTTTCTATTACTATACTTTTGTTGCTACTAATGATTGCTCAGAAGCTGAAATAGAATTAAATTGAGAGTTGTATTCCTCTATGATTGCTACAGCTGTGTCTGTAAATATAGCTAATGAAGTATCTTAACCACTGAAGCTGATTTTGATATCTCTGTTAAAAATGTTACAAAAATTCCTGTGATACCAGTGAGTTCTCCAGGACATTTTTGAAATTTCCCCTAGCTGTTTAGTGCCTAAATTCTTATCAGAATCACTGAGTACATGAAAATTTTTTTTCAGAATCAGAAATTGTAATGTGTTTCTGCATCATTTTTTGGTTTTACATGTTTATTTGAATTGAGTTGGTTACAGCAAAGATGCCTCTGTAGCAGGTTAGGTTTCCTAAGCTTCTCATGCACAGACAGAAGCTTTTCTATGAGCAAGGGCAGGAGTCAACTCTCCATTAACATTTCCAGATGCTCAGACAACAGAAGACTTTTATATCTGTATATCTGCTCTTGACCTTATTTTTCCCTTCTTTTCCTTTTTTTTTTTTTTTTTTTTGTATGTATTTTAGAAGGTACGAAGGAGAAGAGGAAAGCAAGTCTTTATCAGCACAAAATTCATGTCTGTTCTACTTAACTAGTTTTAAATAAAGATCTGAGAAATCCTCCCTTCTTTGAGCACACAAGATGGGTCCTTCTATTTCATTCATCTTTCATCATTTCTAGTGGTCTCTTATGCAAATGCCGCAGTGCATTCTAGTTCAATAGAAAAGTGTTTTGCTTTTTGTCACTCTGCTTTTTGAGTCTTCATTTGAAGATTTCTCAGTTGCTACAAGCAAGACCCCTGCTACTATCAGGTTGAGGCTGATCTATCAAAATCTGAACACCTGCATCTTCGCTAGTCCTCTTCAGCTGCCCTTATTACGGTGGATACAAGAAAGCAATTTTGTAATGTGATTCATGTCTTTCTTACAGATGTGATCCATTTACATGTGGTTAAACGAACACTTCATTCTCTAAGAAGCTTCTGAGCTCCTGTTTTCCCTCTTACTTCCCCATTTATTATAAAAGGAGATGAGGATAGTTTAGATAGAGCTGTTTATCTTCAAAGATAAAAATAGATGAAATGGATCCCTCTTTCACCTGCATTTACTCTTACTGCCTTCTTCATCCTCACCTGAATTCAAATGTTTGTTACAGCTGTGCAGTTGCTCCCAAGGAAGCACAAACTTCCCTCCCTGCAGAAGGATCCTCATAAACTGCATGAAGCAGTGGGGACCAGGTAAACTGCTGCTTTGCTCTCTGCTGCCCTGCAGCAGGCTTCAAAACCAACCCCAACACTTCTCAGTACCATGTAGCAAAATTAAGTAAAATTATCAGACAGTCAACTGTTAAACTTAGATTTTATTATACTCTGTAGAGTTTGGCATCACTTTATGGGCTTCTCTTAATTAGGTACACATTTGTGTTAATTATGCACTTGCAGTTACCTAATGTTTAATTACTATCTTTAATCCTTTGGCTATTGCTGAGTTCATTAAATGAATGGGCATAATGATTAATGTGTCTCTTGACAAAAGCAGACTTGTTCCTTTTTTTTTTTCTTGTCTCCTAGATGACCTAGAAATGAGATTTCAAATTCTTGAGTTTACATTGGACTGTTTATTAACAGAAATATTGACTAATATAGAAGTTAGTGGAAACTATGATCATATGTCTTGACAGATTCCATACTCTTTTCTTTTCCAGCTTTTTATTTTCCCCATAAAATGACTCTGAACGTGTTACTTCTGTTTTCCACTAAATTTTCCATTTTCCATTCCATTTTCCATTTCCATTCTTCCATTTTCCAACTATTCCAGTTTCAGAGAGAGTCTGAAATCTAGACAGAAAAAAAAAAGAAAAAAGAAAGAAAGAAAAGATATCAGACTCTAATAGAAGTAGCTGGGAATTTTCCAGTGAAAATGATAGAGGATAGATATTAGGGAATGTATCAATTTCTCAGTCTGCATCTATTCCAAATGTTTTATTTTAATTTTCCCTCAAAGGCATCTTACCAACATATTTTTCTGTTATCTCTTTGGCTCTCAGCAGCCTTCTCTGGTCTTTTTCATTCACAGAAACACATGGCCACACAATAAAATAAATATGCATCTTGCTTTTGCAGTTTAAGCCCTGGAAAACTCTCCAGTCCACATAGTTCAGGTCTTTGGCTGGCTTGTCATATTAGTCTGTCATTTGAATAAGAGTTTCCGTTGTACTAGTCAATATATAAAAAGACATATAGATGTTTCTTTAGTAAAAAGGAAGACTGTTATACTCACCAGCTTCAATTTCTTTCTTTATAGGTTATATTTTTAACCAGGTCATCCAAATTAAAATGTTTTAGGATTATGTGCCCATAGAATATTTTCATTTTTACATATTTGGCTTTTTTTTCCAGTCTTTTCTGGCTCAGACAGATTTCCTTTAATTTCTGAGGGACAACAGTAAAAAAAAAAAAAACAAAGTTGCTGACACTTAGTCTTATCTTTTTTTCTAGCCATCCCTTTTCTCCCTGTGAGGGAAAGTTTAACTTTCAAGGCCTTTCTTTCATGATGGTTGAGAGGCTACCCTGACTCCAGGTAAATGACTTAGATGCATCCGGAATGCCCAACTGATTTAGCTTTTCCCTTCAGGAAACCTTTTGAATATGCATCCTGTGAAATTCCTTGATAACAGGCATACAGCCAACACAATATCCTCTGGAAAATGCATATTCTACTTCAAAGCATGTTGTCCTTTAGCTTCATGAGATTGCAACTTCCTGAAAAATTCTCTACCTTCTGCAAAAGATTGATGTGGAGGGTTTTCAACATCTACATTTCCTTTTCTGTAGGGAGCACCCAACATGGAAAAGTCTGGTTTCTGAAATCATAGATATCATTGTCCCTGGTATACAGCTGCATAGGTGAGTGAGGATGAGGGGTACAGAGTTCGCTTTGCAATTTGCTCACATATTAATTTGAGTCAGCACACACCACCAGACTAGCAGAACCTGCCCAGCTGTGTTTCATTTATGTGATTATAAGAGTAAATGTAAAGAATCAAACTCTAAATTCCACACATGTTTTATGAGGCTGCGTTTGTTTGCAATCAGTACAGCCAAACCATCTTATCCTGAGGCCCAAATTAATTAAAATCCCAAAATCTAAATTTCCAAAACTAGATGATCATTCTACAAGCCTTTATGATGAGTACTGATAGCTGAAACCTCATGCTAGAAGACAGTGCACATAATAAAAACTTCAGCCTTGCCTTGGGAAAGTATGAATCAGAGAAACAGTTAAAAAAAACTACTGGAGGTTATACAAAGACCAAGCTGAAATGTAACCCAAGACTGCATGGACAGTATCATCTAAAATGTCAGTCTGGGCTTTGGGTCTGGATGGAGCATTATGTAGTTCTGCAGAAATCAGGGCACAAAGGATGGGGGAAGAAGCACAAATTGAAGTCTAGCTGTGTGATGGACACCAAGCTGCAGGAGCCCAAGAGCCCAGAAGCCCTGTTAGACCCTTCTGAGCCTCACCAAAGTGAGAAAGCATACAAACACAACGTGTTGAACTTCATTGCAAGAAATGTCTCTTTGTCACTTTCTTCCCCCACACAGAGTATTTTAAAAAATCCAGTACAAAAAATACAAAGTACCCGACAGTGTTTCATAAAATGCCATTCTACCTGGTTCTTTACTAAGACGTGAATATTTCATTAATGATATATGGTCATTTCCATCAGTATCGCTGACAGTTTTTTGTGCTGGAAGGTGAGTCTTTGGACATTTCTGACATATCTACTGGTGTGAATAATACAGATGAATGTTACTCTAATGCAGAAGGGGAAATGCCAGAATTAGGTTACATCTTTTACCAGCTGCCAACATGAGTTCATAGGGACACCGGGACAGATTCTACCATCTTTATATCAAAATGCTGAATAAAACATGTGAGAGATGAAAATAAAGTGAGTATTCACACTAAGAGGAGTATTAACTTTAGGCATCTGATTTTAGGTTCCTTCAGAAGGCAGTTGAGAAATCCTATGTTAACCTGTTGCAGATGGTAAATCACAGCAGGAGCCACTCTTTCTCCCTTGACTGTTGCAGAAATTAACCTAATTTAGTCTGTGGTTATACGGTCACTTGAATTCTGCATAAATCTCCATAGCCACAAAAATGGACATTCTGAGCCTCTTCCCCTTGCACAATAAAGAAGAATATTCCCCTCTATTCCCCTTGCACAAATCCACATCTGGGAACTGACCAAAGTGGGGGAAGAAAAGAGTAGTTCAGATCTTATTCACCAAGTAGCTGCATGAAAAATCTTGCTGACAGAAGGAAAGAAGTGAGAAGATAAAAGAAAGTAGAGATTGCCTCTTTGGGTAGCACCATGATTTTATGCTCTGTTACAATGAATGTGAAACCAGGGCTGTAGTTACCCATAGGCAGTATTTAACATTAGGATGTGTTAATAATGTACATCTCAGTAGATATGATTAATAAATAATATACATGATCTATAAATATTAATATTATATATAATATTATAATAATAAGTAATAAGTTTCCAAAGGATACAGGGCCAATCTAGTGTTTCACTACATGCTAGGAGTGCTGCCAAAACTTTGTCCCTGATAAAAGCTTTCACCTGAAACACAGACGTATTCATTACATAAATCAACCGTGCTCATATGTGAATTATCAAAAGATTTCATGCCAAGGAGAGTTTCTGTAACCCTGCTAAAGAGGTGCCATATGCTATAGAAGTTGCTACACCTCTGTGATGCAATTTATGTGAAAGGTTTTCTGACGTTGTAGAGCTGGGAAGCAGTTCAGCCTGTTAATATAGTACTTGCTCCTGCTTTTGGTGGACTCATGGTTAAAAATCACTCCAGCTTCAATCATAGCTGAAGAATGTTTATATATAAAGATTTTTTTTTTATCCTAAACACTATACTTTCATCATTTAGAACCAAATCCTTAAGTTTTTACATTTTCTCCCTTATTCCTTCTTACTTCCATTACAGAAAGTGTGATTTTTTTTTTCTCTCCAAGGGATTAAGTTTTAAAACAAAGTGCTTGTGTTGGCCTGTTAATAATAACGTAAGTGTTCAGCCAATAATGGAAGAATAAAGCATAACCCCTTTCCATTTCCTTGAGAGAGCTCAGCAGTCTTCATTTTGTATTTGTACCCTGAATTCTTGAGCTGCTCTGAATTTTAGCATCCAGTGATTTTGTTATACTCAGCCTCTTCTGCTTCACCTAGTGCTGAATTCTATTTATTTCATTTATGGTAATATCTAAATCAAGTTTTAAATTGATGTAGCACTCTAAGCTAATGGCTATTTCAGTATTTCTTTATACTGTGTTTATACAAACTTAAAACAAAAACAGTTTAAATTCACATAAGTGGATAAAGCATAAAATAGCTACATGACAGATAAAGAGAGTATGAAACCAAATAAACCTTTAGAATAATTAAGTGTTCATTTTGAAATATGCTGTTATTTTAGGAAGTAGAATGCTAAATCACTTTAGAAATCCTCAGAGGTGAATTCACTCAGAGCTATTACAAAGCAAGAGTAAAATACACATGCACACATACCCCCGCCCCTTAATTTTACAGCATCTGTTAATAACCCCAGAATTACCCACAGAGAGGAAGCAGTAAAATAAGAGAGTATCACCAAGGAACAATTATTACCCTATAATAACAAGATACGCGTCCATGATCAAAATGCACCCTTTAAATATACGATTAATTAGAAAAATCAGGTAAAAAAAAAGCCCTATCCAAGTTTTGTCAAGAGCAAAATCCTAAGCTAATTATTCAAGGATTCAAACTTCCAGACTTCCCTAGTTGCGAAGTGACTAGACTGTGTGCTAGTGCCCTCAGCTGCTTTGGAAATCCCAAAGGTAAGTGATTAGTGAATTTTTTTTTTTTCACATCTCACACTGTAATGTGAGGGTTGCTTTTTGAGACACTTCAAAGTTTTATGGCAGCTGAAATGATAGAAGGCATATGAGAGAAAGGGAGAGAAAGGAAGAAGGAAGAAAAGAAGAGGGGAGAGAAAGGAAGAGGGAAGAAAAGAAAGAATCCTGAACAGCACTACTAGAATAGGGCTATTTTGCTTCGGTACACAGACTCTTTCAACATTCCGCATGCTTGAACTTTCCAGTTATCATCTTTATGATTCCTAGTGAGAATTTATCTGCACATTGTTATTTGCTTCTTTTCCCATTGCAGTCTTGAGGTACCAATGTGCAGATTATTCATAAATACTCAAAAAGGAGTATTATATAATTAGATATATAATAGATAATATAATAGATTACATAGGTAATATATATCTATATATAATTAAATACATTATAATTATAAATTGGTCTGCAACTAGGCTGTATCTCTGCATGCTTTTAAGTCGCAAATTTTAGCAGCATCTCTCCAGATACTTGAACTGCATGCTTCCATTTCTCTGTACAACATATAAAAAATAATTATAGGTAAAAGATGGAACAATGAATAAAAAATGCATTACAGAACATGCTATGAAAACGAGTCATTATATCTGCTGAACACTTGGTAAGTTTTAGGGTTTCCTATTTCTATCGATGTCCAGAGCAAGTTAAACAACTGAGCATAAAACAAATGCACCTGAAAAAACAAACTAATTGTTAGCCAGTTATTTATTTATATCAAGGCAAGAAGCCATTTTATCCAATAATCTCTGCAAATCCAAAATAGTATTTCTACATATTATCTATCAGAATGGTTAGACACTTAAATATGGAGTCGAATCACTGGCTGACTTTAGAAAGGTGGTGTAAGAGCAAGGTACCCTACCACTTAAAAAACAAAGGAGTTACCTCCCTTCCGCCAGCTCTGTTTTCACAGGCCCTTTCCTAGAGCTAGGTGCCCACCTCAGCCCTCACTTCACATAGAAAAAACATGGTATTTTTGTATAAATAATAGTCCATAAGGCAAAAAACTTGATGAAGGCCTGAGGATCCAGGCTGAAGTCCTACCTGTGCTTGCTTGAGCTTTTAAAGGCATGAGCTATGAACGGGATATGCCACTGGTCTGCACTAGGCTGAAGACTTCTTGTTGAAGATGACCCATTTGGCAGCACGATTAATGCTCGCGCTATGGTCAGGTGACAGGAGTTCTCATCAAAGAAATAAAAGACAGTTTTAATTACTTTCCCTTATGAATATCTTCCCCTTATTAATATCAATATGGATATCTATTTATACACCATAGAGCAACCCCAGGTATGATGTCAAACAAAGTAACTAGGGACTCAGAATGCTTTGGAACACAAGACTGAGATTTCAGTCCAATTTCTGGATTTAATTAGGCAGTAACAAGACTGAACTTTAATCTTGCATGTCTTGTGAGTGGAGAAACCACTAGACTTTAAGCTGTTCTGTGGCACATAATATAGAATCCTCTTGTTCTGACCCCAAATTCCTTTTTTTTTAATTTCTTTTTTCAAAATGTAGTAAGTTAGTGAGAAGGAAAATTAATTTCATCTATGATAGCAGGATCATCTTTTTCCTGAATTTCCATCATATTTGTTCAGGAATGCCTGTAAAGAGCCCTTTGGTTGAACACTGGTATTTCCTGCCCAAACTTATTCTTGAGTTTGTGTTTTCCTTAGGGAACAGGAGGAGTTGGCAATTGGAGCTGGGCTCTGAAATAAATAGATGCATTACAAAGCTTATAAATTTTTGTTGAATTAAATAGAGACTAGTTTACATTATATTTAAACACTATACTGTATTTACTGTAAGAGGGAAATGAGCTTATGACCCTTAAAACATGTCTAATTTCCTACGATTTCTGCTAAACGGATGGAGAATAATGGAAGTTACTCCAACAGGAGACATTAAGAGGAGCTTTTCCTGTCAAGGTGGATATGCAATTGTTCAGGGCAGGCACTTCAAAATTAAAATAAGTTTCTTTTTTTTTTTTTTTTCCAGAATGTTAAGCCAGTTTTTCTGCCATTTGACACTCTATTTAACCCTTTTGTTAGTAAGAGCTGAGATTTTTTTTCCATTTTCTCCCTATTACAAAACAAAATGCCACAGTTGTAATAGCAATTGCTCCTCAGGAGATTTAGATGGTATAGTCGTACCTAGGATCCTGTCAAGACAATTAGGACAGACCTTATTTGACTCTGACTTTGATATTTTACAGTCTTCTCCCCTGACCTCTTGGCGGAAGTCAAGTATAAAGTATACGTGAAGTAGGCTTTGCATAAACACGTTCCTACATTTAATATTAAGGTTTGTAATATAGAAAATTATAATCGTGTTTTAGGGTACTTCATAGACAATGAGCTACCTGGTATAGCTATAGAAAGATATATTACCTGATGAAAACATCCAGTGAAACCTCTGTTTAGTCTGAAGAGGAGTCTGCCAACCTGTCTTGATGTCTGTCAATCAGTCTATATGAGAGAAGAGCTTGGCACTTTCTTTGTAAGCAGATTATATAACACCATTTTTGCAGTAAAATTATGGAGATTTTTTTATGTATCAGATTATTGGTTGTTAATTCATAGTCACAGAACAAGTCTCCGTTAGACATCTTAAAAAAGTATTATCTATCAAAAACAAACAAAAAAAACTCCTGCTTTCCTGGTAGGTTTTGGCTTAACTGATTCAGTCTCAAACTTTGTTTCCCTCACATTCTTTGGAGCTGCATTAGTCTGGCAGGGCAGACTTTGGCAATGTGTACAACGAGCATAAATATGAACAGATGTAATTAGCTATTGCATTACCAAAACCCCATCCTGCTTCCTGTGCATGAGTTGAGTGCCTTTTTTATCAAAGCACTCACCGTTATCAAAGATGGGGAGGATAAGGGACATCTGAAATGTCAACAAGAAAAGGGAATAAATGTCCTTCTATTACAACCTAGTTCAACTGATGATTATCATATTAAAGAAAAAAGCTAAGACAAGTCAAAACATGGCTGGGTAGTGAATGAAAGACATTTTATGTATTTATTTCAAACCAGCTGTGCAACTCTCATGTTTTGTTAGCATTATGTCTGACGATGCTTTTCTGAGAGCTTGAACCTGATAATACACCCCTACTCCTTCTGTCTGATGCAAATACCTAATTTGTTTTGCTGCTCACTAATCTCATTTGCCGTTTTTGGTCTGGTGAACACAGAATTGGAAAATAACTCTTACAGGGTCTCTAGGCCAAACTCATGCGCAAAACAGGGTCAGTTATGAGATTACAGCAAGTTACTCAGGGCTTTTTTTGATAACGTCTTAAGAGCTCCAAAGATGGAGATGGCCCAGTGTCTCTGGGCAACCTTTAACTATGAGAACAGGTAGGTGGCCAGTACAGCTTACATTGTAGGCTTTGCAGAATCACACGGTTATTTTCTGAGAATTTCACTGTACACCTTTCAGCAATACTCAGTTATTAGCCAAGAACTACACACACTACTCTGCAAACAAAGCATAGGAATAAAGAAGATTAATATTGCTATAATGCAATGTAAACATTTGCATCTATAATAGGCAAAAGAGCCACATCTTGGAAAAATGTCTATTGGGTTATTCCTAGCAGTTCGGACAGTGCCTGAGATGCAAGCAAGACTGGACTCAGAAGGAGAGGCTAAATCAGATGTTTTAAAACTCATCTGTAATTTGAATCTACTCTCCAATAATCATGGCAAGAGATTTTTTACCATTAGATACTTACAGTCCTGTGCCACATGCTCTAGGTGACCCTGCGTGTGCAGGGGGGTTGCACTAGATGATCTCTAGAGGTCCCTTCCTACTTTAAGCATTCTATGATTCTATGATTCTATATAACCATGAACCTACCCATGGCCCATGACTTTTCTGCTTGCCTATTTTGGTTACTTTAAAACCAATATTAATGACAAATAATCCATATTAAAAAGACAGAACATACAGAATTAAGCTTACATAGGGCCCTTATAACAAAGTTATTGTGTCTTTCCCCACACATTTAGAGTTTCTAATTTATAAATACCTTGTTTCATTCTCCTATTTTTGCTTTTGTCAGGTTTATTTGATGGGAGATGGGAAAGGTTTTTCAACTTAATAGTTGATAATTCAACTAGACAACTGGTAAACTTTTTGAATGCTAAAGAAACCTCTTTAAACATTTAATCCACTATAAATTTCAATGAAGGATCTATTTATTCTTATGAGCTGTTGTCAGAGACTGGTTTGAAATTGTTACAATTTATGTGGTTGATTTACATCAGTTAAGTCAACCACATTCCATTAACAGCACATGAAAGCAGTGCAAGAGGATCATGAATAATAATTGCGATTATGTAATTTAATACTTCTTCTCATCCATGCATTTACTGACTTGTGCATTCTTGTGCCACCTGTATAATCTGACTATTTTGAGTTACTAGAAGGGTATATGGAATTCCCTTACCTTTGAAATCTTGATCAGTATATATTTTCCGTATGTGAACCTATGTAATGATAGGAGAGTCAAAATTCCAACTAGATATGCTGAAATTAAAAATGTGAAGTTATTATAACATTAATATAGCTACATAATATAACAGAGCTCTCTGCCTAAATAGTCACAACTACATACCCGACTAAGGAAGGGACCACTCATCATAATGGTATACCTACTGGGGAATATACTATCAGGACTGAAAAAACACTGTAAAGACAATACAATAGATATGTGGTATAACTACATATGAGTGAGCAGATGTGAACAGGAAAGCTTTCTTCTGTGCCTTAATGAGATATAGAGATATGTCCACAACTAGAATAAATTATCAAACCACCCATTCAAGCTCCAACTAATCTCTTCAGTTAAGTATATGCCCCTGGATGCTGTTCTTGCCTATGTCACAAAATTTTCTATAATCTAACCCGGAATGAAAGACCTACCAATTCCTAAATGTCTATCTGAAGATTATTCAATTTCAGCTCACAGGTAAGGTGCAATTCTCCTGTTATAGAAAGAAGTTTTAAGAACATGGCTAGTAAAATACTACAGATATAGTACATGTACTACTTAAAACAAACCTCAGCCACTTTTTTACACTCTCACAAATAAGCAGTGAGGTAACATTTGCAGAATTCCCTCTGTCAGAAGTAAAATGAAAGGCAGAAATGATTTGGGGGAGAAAGGAATGCAGACCATTCCTTTTTATCTTAAACAGCCCCTTACAGGGATGCCGGTGGACCACAAAGTGAAAGAAAAATATTGCTAAGCTGCTGCATTTTCCATGGCCAGGATGCAAGAGATTATAAGAGGTTTAAGACAAACCCTCTGAAGCCCTCTGTCTATTCATGACCTTTTGCATTTTTCCTTCTCACATTTTCAAAGTTACCTGCTCCATACAGGACACTTCTAACCCATCTCTAATTAATACTTCACCTAATCTTCCTGTAATTCTGCTAATTGTTCTCAAACAGATGATTTAATCAACACTCTGCTAACATGAGAAGCTTTATTCTCTCCACTGTTTTGTGCTTTGACACAGGGAGAACTTAGGCAACTATGTCCCAATTGCTTTGTTTCCATGTAATTTAACAGCAAGACGTTATTTTCTCATAAGAGGTGCTTTGAATTTTTACTGCTAATGAATAAATTAACTAAAAAAGGTTAATCTGCCTACATGTTTATGAAACATTATGCAAATTGCTCTCAAAAAGGTTTAATGGTAATTGAAAGCAATTGAAAACCATGGTACATTTCACTCAATTTTAACTTTTTTTTTCAAGTATACAAATTGCACTCATTTGAAATTTTACAGATGTGTAGGGCAAGAGATCATTTTTATAAATTTAAAGTGAAAGGGGAAATTTTATGAATTTTCGGTTTGGTAGATTTCTAAGGTTATAGTGATTCAACTGGAGATAGAAGAATGAACTGGAAAGAACAAGTATGGTTTAATATTTTAATTACTAAACCAATAACATTGTTTTGACATATATTAAACAAATTGACAAAATGCTTGCCAACCAGCTTTCTAGAGAGATGGTTTAAGATCTACTTCAGGGCATCGTGGGTTCACAGGGCTGAATCTTGCAGCTGTGATGCAAACAGTGCTCCCACTAAACTAAAAATTCGTGCTTTGAATGAGATAGTACTTCCTTAATGCTTAAGTAAAAGTAACTCTCTCAGTTTCCATGGCTTTGTTCCAAATTCAGCAAGGGAATACATTAAATCCAGTCTCAGAGAAATGCAGCATATTTAGATGTACCAAGTAAATCCAGATTTTTGCCTTTATTAACAACCAGTACTCTCTCTTTGACCGCAAAAGAATGGAAGTTAGGGAGAGAGGCGTGAGAGGAAAAGGTTTACAGAAGAATTTGGTCCTATAAATTTTAGTAAAACACATTCATTAAACACAAGAGGTCTGCACATGAGGGTTTGTATTCAGAAAGACCAGGAGAAAACAGCTAGTCTTCTAATTGCGAAAAGAGATACCCTTAGGGCTTAGGAAACATCTCTTTGCAGGTAAGTGGCTTGTATTCATTTCTCTGCTGTATTCCTGTTTACATTGGATTTGAAAACAATCTGGATTTTTGCTATATAGGAGATGATTTGCATTTCTGAAAGACAATAATAAACTTACCTTGGAGAAAAGTGCTTGACTGGCATACCGGTTGAAAGGTATTATGCATTTCTGTTAGCCTTTATGCTTTATTAACAAGAGAAGAAAAATATATTTGCTTTTTGGTTTAAAATTTCCTAAGTATATTTGAAAATTATTAACTTTATCAGAATATTATTAAAGTTATTTTAAAAAATATTTTGGGGAATAAATCTCAACCTGTTGTGATTTATAAAGCCATTTCTTTCTTGATTTGGTAATTTCTCTTTAACTCTTTTTTTCTGTCATTCCTTATTTTCCCTACATTTTCCTTCGCAGGCAGAAATAGTTGAGAAGAAAAGCAAAATAAAAGAACAAGAAAAAAATAAAAACAATAGTTTTTTTCTGAACACATTTAGTGTTAAGTAAATGAACATTTATCTACACGAGAATGAATTTGGATATTTTCATGCACCCTTGGTTGCAACTGTCTACTGCAGATATCGCTGATCAAGATTATTTTTTGCACTGCATGCCATTTTAGTGGCTTGTAACTGTTCTGGAAAGCAAGAATGGTGTGAAATTCGTGTTCATAGATCATGTGGTCTGAGCTGCCTGCCAACAGACTGGATTTTAGGGGATTTTCTTTGGTTAAGAGCTGCTGACTTCAGACAGTTGCAGTGGAGGTCATCAGAGCCACTGAAGCTGGTGCAGCACAGCCAAGAGAAGAAAGGGCCACTGGCCACTCATTCCTTACCAGTGCCTTTGGCTCTGGAATTCACTTCTTTCTTTGCTTCTAGCAGGCCAAAGCTGCTGACTGTTGCATTTCAAATCCTACTGCAATCATGTCATCCTTATATGATCTTTTACTGAATGACAGTTTTGCTTTGAGATTTGCCGTATTTTTTGCCAATTCACTTTTGCTATGAGCTTCTGCTACTCATTATCATGTACAGTGGAGAACATTTCTCACTTACTACTAGTATGTGAAAAAAATGACAAGAGTTCATGGGATTCTTTTACTTTCTAGTATGTTTTTATCACCAAAACACCATGTTGTTTCAGAAACCACTGTAATGTCTTTGAATTCTAACTAACAGTACTTGGCATTCTTGCTCCCGCTTCTAAGCAATGACTTGCACAGCCGAAACACTCTCATATTTTTTTTCTGATTTCTCCCACAAACATGGATATTTTATATTCTATTCTTCTTGTACTTGAATAGGTTTTATAAATCACTGGTGTTTTTCTGATGCTCCCCACTTCTGGTCATAAACATAAATTTTCTCTTCTCCAGCCATTGCCGGGTTCTTTTTTTCTGCTTTTATAATTTTTGCTGACTTTTCCCCTGGTATTTCCAAACTAAGTTCGTCTGAGCACAGAGGATCAAAAATATGGTTAGAAAGAGTAGACCAAAATATTTCAAAAGAGGTCCTAAAAATACATTTAATAGTGATATAAATATCTGTTATAGCTTGTGCATATAATTTGGATAATGATAACTGTGAATAATTCAGATTCAGGTAACATATCTTCATTTTCACCCTAAGTAGGGTCCCACATTTTAAAGAGCTGATTTGCCTGTGAACAAAATTAGAGAAGACTTAAACCTGCTCAGGCTCACAAAATCTTGTTGAGGCAGGTGGCGAAGATTACTAGAGGTCTTCCCACTTTGATGACTGCCACACACTTTATCCAAGAGTATAGAGGATAGAAGCAAGTATGTGTGGCTGAGAATCCAAGTCCCATCTTTTCACAGAGATAAGTACCTAAAAAGTTCTCTTCAATAAGCAGGCCTTCACATTTGGGGCATGAATCACCATGGGATAATGTTTCTCATAAAACTTACAGCATTTTCTACTCCTACCTATGTCAGAGAAATACCATATGAGAAAGCTTTCTTTCAGCAGTTCTTTTCCAAGAACTGGCTTGTAGCCAAATGTTCAAAGTTCCACATTAGTGCAAAAAACAGCCAAGTTTTGATTTTTTTTCTTTTTTTTTTTCCCCAAGGAAAAAGTTTACTGCTTGCAATTCATATGTCTCTTGATTGAATGTAGAGAGGTTGGTCACCTGGTCACTCATTCTTCCTTTATGACTTGGAAATCTGGCAGAAAAAAATATTCACCTGCTTCAAAACCATGAAAATGATTTTGGGTTTCTGGTTTATACTTCATTTTGTTGCAATATATTGCGCTCTCTGCTTTCTCAATAGTTAACAATATCATTAGTCATTGCTGAAGCAATGTAGCCCAAGAAGCAATTAAAGGTTGTTTAAGGTGTACTGTTCAGACCATGATGATGGTTTTCCACCCATTGCAGTATTTGGCACACTTTGGAGGCAAGAGAGGACATGGCCACTTTCCACCTGAGGACCTGGGCAGAGGACCAAACCAGCCCACTGATTCCATCTGCAGAGCACAGAGCGGTCAGTGACTCAGTTAGCTGTATCCGACTTTAGACTAGAATAGTGACCTTAGGACTATTACATCATCCTTCTTTCAGAGAAATTTTTGCTCCCAAAACCAGGAGTCCTGGATAACAATATGAAACATATTAGAAAGATTATCTATACATTCAAATGGATAGAATATACCCTCAAACATTTAATAAATCTGAACTAAAATATTAGGCTTTCTGTCATCACTTCTGATCTAACTTCTTATCTCAGAGACTTCAGCAAGACCAGAAATTCATTTGTTTTGGACTATTTGCTACAAAACAAAATGAACAAAAGAAAAAAAAAGAGATTTTAAAAATAAATCAATCTCCTTTTTTCTCCAATTCACAGCAACAGAGAGTGAAAAAAAAAAAAATTGTCTTAGTTCATGTATATTTTTGTGACTTGAAAAATTCTGAGCATTTTTTACTTTCCCTCAGACCTGAGAACTCTTATGACAAGTAGTGCCTAGGGGAAAATTTTTACCTAGTGTCATAATGGGAAGCCTGGCACTTTTAACAGGTTTCTCCAGTATTTGCCTCAGTTAGATCTTGTTTCTGTGGGTGTTGGACACATTTCAGACAGTCTTGACCATCAGCCTCTTGTAAACTCACATTGCTCACAGAGTTACCCAGGACAATATTATTGCAGAATGATTTAACGGTCTCCAGATAGAACATATTAATAAGGCATACAGAACTCTAGGTACTTAAATACAAATGATTTATATTTTTTTATAGAGATTAGTAAAGTGATTTGAGCAAAATAAGAACCAGCTAAGTCTCAAACTTATTTTTTTCCAGATTTGAAATAGACCAGTTAATTTCCCAGTCATATTACTGGCTTTTTTCACAGTGTCTTTCTATTTTCACTTATAGCTCTCACAGATCTACTGGTATATTTAGTGGGATATCACTTGAAAAAAAAAACATTGAACATAAACAGAATAGAAGTAAAAAATTTTCTTATTTTTTGGAGAAAATTTGCAAGACAGAGAGAGAACAAATATGGAGAGCACAAAAATCAAACCTTTGTTAAGGTTTTTCCCTATTTGTAAATAATGCTTTCAATCAAACTGAAGTAGATGCATCAAAAGACTGACTTGGATACCTAAAAGAGGAATTAAATGAAATTTCATATCATTTACAATAAAAGTACATACACAGCACAAAAACAAACCCTGTGCAGTCTCCACTTCCTTATTTGGTTTAATTCTTGGGGCAGGCACTACTCCATGCTAACCAGATAATTCATGACTCCAAATGAGCTCTATATGGGAGCCAAAGTGACACCTAGGTCCTGTAATCTCATGAATAGACCCATCTTACATTTCTCTCTCTGAATGTGAAACAAAATATTGATTCTCAGCTACTGCCACTAAATCCAGGACTAATGATGACACTATTTGACTCCTGTATAATAATTCTACAGCCTCCCAGGGAAATGGGAAAGTGTTTGCTTTTCTGAGGCCCCTCAGAATGGATATTTCTAACCTTTTGGAAGAAGACTGAAATGGACAATGAGTTCTCATTTAGCTAACTAAGGGATCTGACTCTAAGACTTAGGCACATAAGTATCATTTAGCCATTGCAGTGTTAGATGTAGCGGTAACCCCTTCCTTCAAGAGAGAGACCTCTTGGACTTTACTACATTCAGGTCTGACTTCGATCCCCCACTCCTAAAAAAACTTTTGATCTTGCCTGTAGAGAGATCCCACAAGCAACGGATCTAGAGAATTTAGGAAAAAAAATAGGAATTTTTAATTCCTAAAAATTGAGCTATATTCTCTTTTTTTCTCCAACCGTGTATCTCCTGTTAAGAACTCATCTTTCACAGAATTAATGACTTGGCTGTTAATTAAAAAAAAAACAAAAACAAAAAACATGCACAGATAAAGTTCTGAATGCAGAACATATTTCACAGCTACACAATGTATGGAACTCAAAATTATTGTAGAGTATGCAATTAGCTCTCTTTAAAAATCTAATGCACAAGTAGTAAGCATTTCATAGTAGCAGTCAATACAAGTAAATGAGGCTAATGGTCAAGTGTAATCATGCATCAGCAAATCAAATGCAGACAGATAGGACATATCAATTGGAGTGTTTTTTTTCTAGTATTGATTTCAATGGAAGCTCTGTCTGCTGACCTACATATGTTACCTAAATATGTTGAACTCAGTCCATTCACATTACAAGCCGTAGGGTATAATATTTGAATCAAGTGATCATATTCCAAATAGGTATCAAAGAATGAACTCGTATTTCTGAAAACCTAGGTGTTCAGCAACCCACCAGCAGTCTATTAATAATGCGGGCCAATTAAAATAAAATGGGATCTTTGGAGTTATGTTTTCCAGAATGTCAGAACTGGACATGTCAGAGAAGCATTCCTTTCTCCTTTCCTTTCCTTTCCTTTCCTTTCCTTTCCTTTCCTTTCCTTTCCTTTCCTTTCCTTTCCTTTCCTTTCCTTTCCTTTCCTTTC
>VZSV01000014.1:2542310-2564769 GCA_013398735.1 Nothocercus julius
TCTCTTCTCTTCTCTTCTCTTCTCTTCTCTTCTCTTCTCTTCTCTTCTCTTCTCTTCTCTTCTCTTCTCTTCTCTTCTCTTCTCTTCTTTCTCTTTTTTTTTGAGTTATTATGCTTGATATTTGGTATGAAGTTATTTTCACAAAACAAGGCAAATTAAAAGACAGGAATCAACCAGCTTGCAGCTTAAAATGTGCAAAGAGCAATTAAGATATTTGATTGTGATCTTTCTTTTGTGTTGTGCAAAAGTTGGTAGGTATGACTCACCCATGACTTATGCTAAACATACCCATATGAAACTAGTTTAGGAAGAGAATCAGATTTAACAAACTAGCAGTTGAGAGGAAACACAGACTCTTTGCAATGTTACTGTGCAGCCTTTCAGTATTTGTCTATTGTCTTTCATGCTATATTTAGGTTATGACACTCTAAGTGGGCAACTCATCATTCTTAGATCTGGCAGAAAACGGTCACAATGTAAATAGTAAATACTGGCAATCCGAAATGGCAATCTTCAAAATAAATTCCAGTTTCCTTCTACATATTTAAAATACTGTCTCTGTAATCATGGAGTTTTAAAATAATTGATCTAACAGGAAATCTCACATTATAACTTGACGAACCATTTTACAAGTCCGGTCACCGGAGTATTATCTGCATTCTAAAGCAGATTCTCCAAATATTAGTCTTGTGGAAAAGTTAATTTTCCTTTGGGTAGAACTGACAGAAACATTGGTTTCCCTCTGTTACCTCTGTTACTTCCCTGTAGCTCACTTGCACAGTGAGTAAATTCCCATTCAGATAAGAGCATATCATATATTAAACAGAAGGATGCAGAAAGAAGAGGGGAAATGCTAAGAATGCATAGCAATGGCACCATATTCTTGTCTGCTTTACATTATAAGAGGAATGTGCTAAACTGTCAATAGTTTTCTATCTGTGTCTACAACCTAAATGGCTTCTGGCTACTCCAGGACGAATTTAAATCATTTTTAATAAAATATTTGCAAGGGATAGACTGGAAAACAATGGAAATGATGAGATTTTCACAGCCACATGACAATAAGTTATTTGATTTCCCTGAAATTCCAGACTCAAAGCAGTCCCATTCTCATCGTAGGATGTTGCCCTGCAGCCTATATTAGAACTATTGCTCTGCTGTTTCCCTTTTAGTGCATTACATATGTGTACAATATAGTTTTGCTCCCCGAGGTTAAGTTTTGCTCATTGTACAACCAACGCCTTGAGGGCTAATGCACACAGTTGAGGAAATATTATTTTGTCAATTTTTCTATAGAACTCTATCCAGCCATGTGATGAAAATCTTGCTTTACTGTCCTACTTGTGCATGTATTCTTTCTCTGAAACAGATTATTTTAATATCACTCGCTTTAAAAGTCTGTGCCAAGGAAAAGAAGTGGAAACTTCATCTCTGAAGAGCATTTTCACACTGAAGGGAAAAAAAAAAAAGCAAAAAAGAAACAAAGATCTGTTAACTTTCTCTAATCTACAGTAGGTATTGTACATGACCGAACACTGCAGTGACAGAATCACAGAATCATAGACTGATTGAGGTTGGAAGGGACCTTTGTAGACCATCCTCACTGTACGAGTAGAGTCACTTAGACTCCTATACGCTGCATTATCTTATACAGCCAAATGGGAATATTACAACCGTGAAAGTAGTTTTTCATCACTTCGTCCTTAATCTCCTGTGTTAAAATAATATATTATATCTGATAATAATATAATGATAGCAAATCTTCCATAGACTTCTAACACCTATACGTAAGTAAAACATTCTCAGCTCCTGTATATCTTTTGTAGGCTCTACCATCTCACAAGGTCTTGGGAAAATACACAAAACGGATCTACTCCATTACATAGAGTTCTTCTGGAGACTCATAAGATTAGCTTGTTGTAAATTAATAAATTATTGGTAATCTTATCAAGTCATCACTCTAGCCAATCCTTCCACTAGTGAACGGTGCACTACATGTGTGCAAGTTTGTGCTGGAATTAATATTGTGATGGACTGACATTTGATTTGGCTGAATATGTTGATTTTTTTAATCATCATTTTCACCAGCATATAAATGAAGCATTCAAAATATATCTGTGATTCAAAACACATTCTTGTAAAAATGTTTTGGACGCAGAGTCAGCTGATCTGCTCTCATTCCTCAGTTGACTACCAGTATCTACTGGTTGTCAAAAAATATTTTGGAAAAGAATAGTAGAATGATATTCAAGAGAGTATTGTTACTGAAGGATAGTAATTTTTTTTTTTTTTAATCTACAGAAAGCTAGTTATATTTATTTCTGAAACTGATTATAAAATTCATGGAGACTTGAAAGTTCAGACTGTGCAGTAAAGACGCTAGCATGACAATGGTATTTAAAAAGATGCTTTGAACTGCTTGACATTTTGGAGTTCTGTGGAATAAGAAAAAAAAGCTTAATATAAATGATCAGTTAATGTGAACTAAATCAATAAACCTGTCTAACTATATAGAAGGGCAAACACAAAATTAATCAGTAGAAATTAAAGTATGTGAATAAAATCCTATAAAAGGGAGTTGACATGAGGTCTATATAACAACACTAGCTGCTTTAGGTACATGATAGTTATTACATAAAATAATAGGATTGAATCACAGAATCTTAGAATCTCTTAATTAGAGAACAGAAAAAAAATCATTAAGGAAAAGCTCTTGCATAAAACAACTGTTTCAAGAACCAAAATGAACACTAAGAATCCCAACATTTTTAAATGTTGGAAGGGTCTGAGGTTAATGCATTAGACTCTCAGTAGAAACAACATAATTTAACCAAGCAATTCAGCTGGTCAGTGGCATTATGTTCTCTCAATGAGCCGCCTGGTGTGATATTTATTTTCAGTAGAATGGCCAGCACTTATGGAAAAGTTACTTGGAAAAATAATATTGGAATCAATAAATCAACAATTTCAAGGCCAGGGATATGTTAATAAGGCCTGAGGAGATTACAAATAGTGGTGAAAGTCAGTGTTTGAGATAGTGGGAAAGGTTAAGAAGAGATAAATATATGAATCAAGAGGATGAGAAAATAAAAAGAAAATACTAAACCAGTTCCTAAAGGAAAATAACCCCCAAAATGCTAGTATAACCCAGACAAAGAGTTAAAAAAAAACCTAGATAACTAGTAAAAAATGTGGAGATCTATGTATATCTGTTACTTTAAGTCTGAATTCAAACTCTCATCTTGGTTTGATGCAGAGAAAGACGAAAATGATAAGAAAATAGGCTAGGAAAGACATAAAAAGAAAATCCTGATACTTAACACTTTTTTTTTTCTTTTCTACAATTTTTCAACTGGCATTTGTTTTTTTAAAAAATAAGACTAGTTTAGATTTATATTCTTATTCATTTCAATAGTCCCTTAGGGGCACTTCTTTTGGCTCATATGTCAAAATCAGTGCACTTTGTCTTATTTTTCCTGTGATATGGCTTGGAGTGGCTCAGAAAGGAGTGAGGCTCATTTGGATCATAAAAGAATCATATGACAATGTTAGATTAACTAATGGTTGCTTTGTGAGACTCATGTTTTTTAAATAAACAAATCTATATAAACCATGTGTATATATATAAAACCCAAACCTAACATAGCCAAATATAGAGAAATATTTAATTTAACCTGATTCCAGTATGTCCATTGCACTGATGGAGAAGAACCTAAAAAGAACGTTTTGAAGGACAAAACTATTTGGAAAACTATTTGGAACTAAAACATATATAGAAGTCATATTCTTATCAAATAGTCTTGTGGGCCTGTGAATGCATAAGTTTCTATATGTCATTCTCAGTCCATCAGGGCAGTATACAATATAGTTACACAATTGTTATAGTGACCACCTTGGGGTATTAGCTAATGTGAATTCTAGCTTTGCAGAAACTTTCCCATATCAAATACACATGTAGTCTCTTGACATTCAAAATTTCACTAAAACTCTTAACATTTTTTATTTTTATTATTACTATTGTTAGCATCTGTGTGTTTCAAATGGTTTTAACACTTTTCAAAGTAAGCCATGTAAGAGGTTACCCATTTAAATTGGTTTTAAGAAGTACTTCTGGTAGTCAATGAGATTTCATTGTAACATGGTATGGACTTCACCAATGTTTATAGCTAGACCATAATGCAAATTTAGTCCTAACTAAAAAAGTTTTATATAAATATGAGACTTTTTGTTTTCCCAAAAGCTTCTGTAGTTTTATTTTAGTCCATTATTTTTTCTCTCATTAAATATTATAGGTGCCTTTATATCACTGAGATTATTTTTCAGCTCTCTGACATGGCTTTCTGAATCCCATCAGGCTGGTACCTTATTCTGTAAGCTGAGAATGTGGTAGAATCTTTCTTTTGATTTTTTCCTTTTACAGTTCTTAAAAAAAAAAAAAAAAAAAAATTATAAAGACTCAGGTTCTGTCAAAGAGGTTTAAAATTATCACCTGCCTTACAAAACAGATATTTTCAAAGTTTCCAGCAGTGACTTAGAAAAATCTAGAAGGCAGTTGTGACAAGCACTCAGACTTCTTTATTGTTTCATTTTTCCCATATGCTATGTCAATGGTTCCATGCACACTTTTATATCTGTACTGTTTGTTTCATCTTGTATTGCATGATATTAAACAAACCTTGAGTAAAACAACATTTTCTTTTCTAATTCTTACTCTCAGTCTTAGTTGTACAGAAATTCCACTGGGAAAGAACACTCAGTGATGTATATAATATATGATACAGATTTTATCTGTATGAAATGAAAGTCCCATTACACATGAGGTATTTAAAGTTATTATTGCTATACACAGAAAATAAATCTCAGCTTTCATTATGATTTACTCTTAATTTTCATTAAAGAAGACAGTAGAAGAGAAAACTGAAGGGAACACTCCATGACAGAGTACAAAGCATCTGTTCTCAGCTATGTTGCTTCAATTCACAAAACATCAGCTACCCTTGAAAACCAGGGCTTACCAAAGTTCATTATATTGAGACCAAGAATTAACTTGTGTCCAAGTTCCTATCTAGATTTCATGTAAAATTTCTGAGCGAAAATCATACCTTTCACTACTTGGTTTCTGTGTGTTTTTCCCAGAGCAAAGAGAAATAAAAAAAAAAAAAAAAAAAAAAAAAACAAAAAGAAATATTACCTCTGTTATTGATCCACACACCTATCCACCAAGGTGGTCTGGAGATGGAGCACTTGCTCTGTGAGCAGAGGCTGAAGGAAGAAACCGTGTTCAGCTACAAATAGTGGTGTCTTGGGAGGACCTAAGGGCAGTCCCAGTAGTGATGAGAAGATTGTAAAAAAGACAGACCCAGGCTTCTCACAGCAATGCAAGGTGGGAGGAAAACAGCACAAGTTGAAGAAAGAGGTTCAGACACAAGCTGAAACAAGAGAGGTTCAGACTAGATATAAGAACTTTCTCTCCATGAGGACAGTCAGTCTGGCTGCTCAGAGAAGGGTTGTGTGAAAACCTCCATCCTTGGAGGTTTTCAAAATCCGATAGGATAAGCCCTGTGCAGCCTGGTCTAACCTCCTAACCTAGCTTGTTTTGAGCAAGGGATTGAAACAGAGACCTCCCGAGGTCTTTTCCAAATGAAATTATCCCATGGCCCTTATGATATTCCTTTCCTGGGAAACTCAGGTAGACAACTGTTTTATAAAATCCTCAAGTATATGTCACTTCTGGAGACTATGTAAGAACCTTGATGAGCTACCAATTCAGGTTGGTAAGGCAAACACTGTACAGGTAAATTAGCAATTCTGGAAGAAATTAAATCCAAAAATACAGATTAAAAAAAGAAAAAAAGAAAAAAAAAGTCTTTGTATACAGCAATAAACATAGTCTCAAATTTAATTCAACAGTTTGAAATTTCCAAATGGTATAGATGCATTATAGCTAATTTAGATTATTTTACATTTGCTTGGAAATGTATTGGCTTTCACATATCTGAATCCCAAAGAGCTGATGATCTAAAGTGTCAAGACAAATGAAGTGTGAGTGAAAGGAAACATTATTTTGTCTATTGATACAAAACTGAAGCACAATGCAACCATATGAAATGAGATTGGCCACATTTTGTGATAGTGGGGTCTGATCTCAACTTGTCTAAACCGGAGTGTCTGAATCTGAGACCATGTTCATGTTTTCTTTACAGTGTTACCCATGCCCACATAAAACAAACAATACCTCTACATCGGTGAATACACAGTATTAAGCTGAAATTATTGTCAGTGCATGTGTGCATACTCTCTGTAAAATTTCTACTTAAACACAAACAAAAGGGCATATTCTTCCCTTTTGAAGAACTTAGAATTTACGCACCTAGCGTAACCTCCACTGGTTTTAACGGAGAGTTATGCTTGTAAATTCCCTCCTCTTCCCCAAGTATCAGTGGTAGAATGGATGCCAAAGAAGTGCTCCATTTTTTTCTCAACAATCGTTTTCAGATGTAGCATAAAACAAATCTCTAGGATTGAAAGAAGTCAAAAGAAAACAAAAAAATCTTACTTTCAAACAAGTGACTGGGCTGTTTGGTCTTTTTTTCCGTGCTCACAAAACCTTTTTGTTTTCCCAAGAGTGTTAAAAATCATAAACCAAAAAGTAAGACATTTCTTTCCCCACTCAAAAACTCCTCTTGAAGAATAGCTTTATTTCTTTTTTACTCTTATGGAGTTTATAATGAAACATTTCCTTGCAAAAACCGTTTCCATTCAACTATTTAAGCTGAACTTTACACTATGCCCCACCAAACCACTTTTTAACTTCCATTTGTTAAATATGACATTTCCCCTAAAATCCATTGATTATAATCCTGTGTTATGCAAGCTCAATCACTGACTTCTTCAATTTTCGAGGAACATTTCAGCCTATTCTGGGACTTAGTTTTACCACTTATATTACGATTTTTCTATATGAGACCACAGCAGAGGATGGATTTTGAAGCATAGATATGGAAATAAATACCCTCCTTTCCTCTTGCCTCACACTCTTGAATACTGCCTATGTTTATTTTTAGGAGAGCTTGAGGATCACATAAATAATGGACTCTTAAAATAATGGATACTCCTGAGGTTCAGATTTATAAATATCCACTGCCATGTAGGTCATCCAAACGCAGCGAGAACATAAGCTCTGGTTAACTTCATTTGTCTCCAGGTCAGGTAATGCCAGAGCTGCTGTTGAGCATGATATCTCCAAAGGCAAGAAGTAGCAGGTGGAGATGATCAAGCTTCACACAGAACCCATGCTGTGAAGGGAGGTCTGACTATTCTCTAAGTGCAAAAGCACCTGCAATCTTCTCTTAGATCTACCAAGTAGACCTTTCTGCAGTGACCAAAAATACGCTTCATCATGCATGTAATGGAAATAGGCTTCCAACTCAACTTGAAGTTTGGCACTGCACAGTAGTGTAGGTGCACCCATTTATACCATAATAGGAGTGTTTCTCTAATTTATTTTGCAAGTGGATTAAACTAAGCAATGAAAAAGTTTTTGGGAAAAAATCACCAGGGAGACAGTACAGAAGAACTAAAATTGGCGTGGTAGCTAGTTTTACACTAGTTCCCAGCCCAGCATAATTAAAGGCATAATGTGGCAGCAACATTTATTAGAAATATATGTCATTTTGCTACTAGCCAGACAGCTAAGTAGCTTCCAAAATTGTAGAGTTTATTTGGAGGCAGATCACAGATTGTCCACTTTAAACATTCCAGAAGAAAGTGTTTTCTGCAAATTATAGCTTAGCTCCAAGTTTAATCCTCCGTTACTCTCTAAGAAGCTTCAAGGTTGTAGTGGTGTTGAACTATTTTTTATAAACTGAAAAAAAAAAAAAAAAAAAAAAAAAAAAAAAAAAAAAAAAGAAAAGAAACCAACCAAACCTAGAAGGTCACTGGGCAGATAAACACTGCCTTATTGGGAAGGGTAAACTTTAGCTTATTTGTAAAGCACCACTATACAGAAGGCAATGGAGTAAGTGAATTCATCTGTCACTTGTGAAAAAGAATTTTGGTATCACTGCTTCAAGGCTGTACAGGGAAATACTGATTAAATGACCATAATTCCTAAGGTCATGACATGGCTGAGAGGAAAGGAAAGCTGTGATCAGAAAAATATATTAGAATATACAATTCAGAGGTGTGCTCAGGAGGATTTCTCATTCTCAAACACCCTATTAAAAATAAAACAAAAGAGGCTAGGCAGTTCTCTAGGAATCTAGATTGTTTAATTTCTGCTTCCATATTGAGATTTTCTCAGTTACAATAATCTAATTTTGCTGTTCCAGCTGAAAAAAAGGCAATTTCCACCAACTGCCGTTTTTCAGGGTTTTATGACACTCATTAGCATTCTTAGAAACTACCTGCTTGTGGTGGGAATTTGGAGCTGGCATTATCACATATCAGGTGATGCTTGCTGTTGGTCTCCAAGCCTTCCAGGAATTCTGGATATCTACTCAAAAACTCCAGCCAGAAATTAATGACACTCAAATCAAACAATACTGAGTAGTCACACTGGCAGCAATGCTCAAGAGAAGCTATACTGCCAGTAAGGAACGGAGCCAGCAGAGAATCAGAGAGGCAAATGTTGGCTTTAAATCTTGCCCCTAAGGATTGAATAAGTCCTTTCACCTTGGGAAGATTATGTATATTTTTTATATAAATGCCTTTCTACTAAAACCAAGAGAAACCTAATAGCTGTTCTATTTTACATAGCCCAAAGATCTAAGCATTTAGCCATTTTCTATGATTAAATCTGAACTACTTCTAAATTTCCTATTCATAAGAAACATTGAGTCTAATCTTATTTGGACTCATTTAATTATACAGCTCTGTTTTAGAGGACCAGCAAAATTAGAATCAGGTATTCATCATTCATTTTTTACATGCATGTGGGGAGATGGAAATAAACAAGTTAAAGAAAAAAAAAAAAAAAAAAAGCTCAGGAAAAAGCATAGTAGCTAGATCAGATTTTCTAAGGATCTTGTTGTTCCTGAGCAGGTTAGAGCAATCATGAATCCAAGCCAACCATAGCTTGTTTGAATTTTGCAATTACAAAGCCTTGAGGAGCAAGTGGGTGAGAGGGTCAGCAGTCATCTATAGAATAGAAAAAAAAAAAAAAGGTAATAGCTCACTGAAACATAGAACTGAGACCTTCTTCAAATCTTTTTGGTTTGTGCCCTCTAGATGTCTATACTGCACTCTAAGAACTACCAAACTCTTTGAGAAACATCATTTGGTAGATTCTTCTGAAGTATTGAGTGACAAGAGGGTCGTATTATATGTGCATATTTCTACTTGAAAGTGGTGGTGGTTCTCAAGCCAGTTTAGATTTTTTTTTTTCTCAAACAATGCTTTACACAAGATCCGTTGTTCAAAGTACTTGTTAATTTGAGAAATCAAGACTCATGAGACTTCTCTCTCAGGAAAAGACAGCTACTGTTGTAGGAAATCTTGCTTCTCTGCAATCCTCTTTCTTCTTTAAGACTATGTTAGAAGTATGGCAGAGGTAAGAATTTTCTCTCCAGATATTTTCTCTCCAGAAAAAAAAAAAAAAAAAAAAAAAAAAAAAAAAAAAAAAGAGTTCCTCTGTATCTAAGACTTTTCTAGAGCTCCAGAGACTCCAGACTTTGGGGAAGGCTGGTGTCTACACCTTTCTCTTTTCTTCCTGATTTTGACTGAACTATGCTATCTTTGTGATCTTGCTGCATTGTCATTTTGAGGCATTTATATCCTCCTCACCTAGGTATAAAATGGGAATTGTAGATATCTTACTTGGCTGTCTGGATTCCACACCATGGCCTGAAATCCAGGCAATACCCATTTGCAGTTTAGGAAAATTTGTATTTGTCAGGATCTTAGTCAATGTGCTTGAGTAAAAGTGCATTGTACTTGTAAGCACAAGAGGCTTAAGCTACTGCCTGTTGCCACCACTGGGTCAGGCAGTGTCTAGATTGAAAAATCCATCTCTTTCAATTCATGATGTTCGGTTCTAACCAGTGGCAGGTTAGAAAAAATGTCCCACCATGTTATCAAAATCAATGTCTCTTAAAGATTCCTATAAACATATATGAAATAGTGTTGTGGATACATTCACAAGCTGCTAGAATTCAGAGCTGTCCTCACCTCTCCCTCTCCTCTCCTCTTCTTTTAGGGCTAATCTAAGCCTTTGCTTAGCATGAAAGCATGTAAGCTTTCTCCTGGGGCAGTGTTTTCCCCTGAGTTACTTCTGATTTCAGGAGCTGCATTAGCGAGAGTGGTACAGATGCCCAAAAACTTACAATAAGAGTGGTTTTTTTTTGTTGCAATCTATTCCCCAGTTGCAACTCAATGGCAAAACCTCTGCACTTTCATGTAATATATTGAGGTGTATTGTGTAGAGACAATCTTCTAAATCCTTCTTCAGCAGACAGTGACAATTATATTCCCATCTCCTCAGAGATTTTAATCTTTTTTTTTTTTTGATGTTCATGTTCACAATATCCTCTCTATGCAAGAGCCAGAAAATCTGATGTCTTGCTCAAATCAGGCATTCTGTCACAAATGCAAATATTAGGCTAATGACACCTATCACTGCTAGTATTCCAGGTGTTTTAAATACTCAATAAACTAATAAATAATGAATAGTTTATAAAAATGGGTGTATCTATGTCATTTTGAAATTCTTTAGTGCAAGAACTTCATCAACCAAAGAGTTTTTATCATTTTTTTTTCTAGTTCTTTTGTCCCTTAGCAGGACAATTTTCCATTCCTCCTTGTCACCCCTGTATTTTTAGCATAGATGAGGTCACAGGGATAAAAGATTGTAATCCAATTGTTCAACAACCACGGCGAACTAAGTCTGTGACAGAGGAGCAAAATGAACTAAAAACTTAGCCCTCAGAAAATGGGAAAATGCAGAAATTAATGTTCTGCCATTGCAATGGGCAAAGTTTCATGACTGAAAAACATATACGTTCTGTGCTCCTCCTTCCTCTGTGGGAAAAAAATATTTTGGGTACTATCTGAGGGAGGTGTGCAACTACAGTCCATCAATAAAATGGGAAAAGCATCACACCAGCAAACAAAAAATGATGAAGACAGCATTATTTCATATTTCTATTACCATTTTCATTTGCAGTTTTTTTAAAATTACTTACCATGGCATTCAATAATTAAACCCCAGAAATTTCTTCAGAAGATAAACAGAGTTGAATTTCACAATGCTTGAGAGAAGAGAAAAAAAAAAGAGTTTTTTGTTGATCTACCCAAGGTCACACAGTTTATCACGGCAGGAAGAGAACCAAAGCCACAAAACCCCACATTTTTGCTCTCGCCACTGGTGCCTGTTTCCTATATTGCTTGTTATCTGTTTTATAAACTGTCTTGGAAATGGTTTGAGGTACTACTGGAACCAATATCACACACACTACAGAAATGTAGTCAAAATGTAATTTAGTAAAGGAAGTCAGCTGGAATGAGTCAGACCGCAGTTCTTACTCAATTATCTGGGTTGTTTTCTTCTGATAGCAAGGAGCATTGATAACTTTCACATAAGTCAGATGGACAGAGTGCAAAAATATACCTTGGAAGCTGGAGTCAAAGAATATACAGACGTTGACACTAGATGGCAGTGTAATGAAATCCTACTTCGGATTCAGTGGTTCTGTTTCAACGGCCTGTGTGGCTGAGGAATTTGTGAATATTTTAGGCAATTGCATTGCAGTAGTGAAAATGGCCTGGGATCCTGCCTTACTAGCTGTCGCGACACAGGATAAAACATTGTTTTCTAAATCTTATAATCAAAGCATTTAAAACTTAAAGCATTACATAATATGTTAACCTAAAATTATTTGATATTTGTTATGTATGCCACATATACACAAAGCTTCTATACCTAAAGCATAACTGAGAGTTGCCTGGATGAGTGAGTTGCCTGAGTTATAGTCTTTCTATACTATAGACTACTTGGACTGTAGTATAAACTATACTATACTGTAGTATAAACTATACTACAATCCAAAACTGTCAGAAATTTCATGTGTAATCTTTACCAAGTTACTTACACATAGACATTGTGAAAAATCAGTCACTTTTTTTTTTTGTAAAATTCCCAGTTTCTGGGGCTATTTTATTCCACTATAGTCAAATCTTTCCTTTTGAACGTGGTCTCTTTCCAAGACCAACTGTTGTGAAGAAAAACTTGTAGATAAGTGTCCTAAAAGTAACAAAATTAAAAATCTGATTAAAGAAATGCTCCAAGGAAACAAAAATATTTAAGAAACAAAACCAGAAAACATTATGATATTTTAAGATTAAAACTCAGTTGTTGAGGACTCAGCTAATAATTTTGTTATCTTAGAGAAAGGCTGGAAGATACAGAGAGATTTACAATCCCCTAAAGTCAGAATATGATAATTCTTTCAATCTGTTTATATTTGTATTACTAGTGACTGATACTTTTTTTTTTTTTTTTTTTCCTGAAATGTAACTGGTACTAAAATTAGTATAAAGTATATATCCTTTCCACTCTTTAGACCCTAGCTATGGCAGCAGTGTTCTGGAAAACAGGAGAGGACTCGATGATCTTAACTCTGTGATCTAGCTCAAAATTTTCTACCCTTGCCCAAGTGATTGCATTTGAAGCTCTTCTATAAAATTAATTTATGGACTACTAAAATGCACTTCTGAGCCAGAAGTAAAATATATAGAGTGGGAGTCCTTTGGCATCTGGTGCCTTCCTATACCGAATAGGGAATCCTGCTCCTAAATCAAACACAAACATTAACTTGCACTGTCAGAGGACAAGAGAATGTCTTCTTCTGGCCAGGAAAGTAGTGGGCTGCATATATCTAAAATACTTCACATCTGTCATGCTGGATTGCTCTGTTTCTTCACACATTTTCATAATTTTTTTTTTACTTGCTCTTGGACTTTTGTCCCTTAACAGCACAACTTCCATCCCTTCGTGTATTTTTAGCAGAGGTGGGGCCACACAGAGAAA
This sequence comes from Nothocercus julius, assembly GCA_013398735.1. Lineage (NCBI taxonomy): Eukaryota > Metazoa > Chordata > Aves > Tinamiformes > Tinamidae > Nothocercus > Nothocercus julius. The sequence continues at coordinate 2,555,335 of VZSV01000014.1, forward strand.
ACAAGTGTCTGCTGAAGGATCTCTACAGGGAGCTTGGAAAGTCTGGCAAAGACTGTGTATTTTAAGCAATGGGCTTAATATAAAGAAGCAGCCATAGCTATTGTAAAATTTTCAATTAATTTGTTTAACCTATGTTCTATAAGATAGGATTTGCTGGTTTGCTGTCCATACAGGCAGAGGGCGGGCAGAATAAATAAGAAGTCTGAGGTAGCAGCCACTTTGACAACGCATACCAGAAACGCTGCCCCTGCTGATCCTGATGGACAATGGCCAAACCATTATTGTCACGATAAACTTCCATTTGCAAATATGGTATTTCCACATGCACAAACAATTTGTAGATGTAACTTATGCATTGCATTTGGCCAATAATAATGCATTGCTTTCCATACCAGCTTTGAGAAAACATAGATCAAAAACACCACAATGAGCAGAAAATAGCCTGAACATTTGCTCCCATGTTCTTTGTTTCTCTGCCAACGGCAGGGTAAGATTTTCTACTGCTTTGTTCAGAGCTCTGTTTCCTAGTCTTATTTTTTTTAAAAAAGTTTGGTTTCTACTTAAATGTTTTGTCACAGCGATATGGCAGTTTGAATATAAAGACTGTGATCTCCTGCTTAGCTTTTGACCAAACAACTGGATTCTTGCTATTATGCAAAATGCTCTATCCAGCTTGCTGCATGACCATGGTTATGCCGTTCTCCATGTCTGCTTCATCTGCACAAAGGGGATAGTAGTATTGCCTGACCACACAGGAGAACCATAATGCTTAGATCATTTGTTAGGAAAGTGCCTTAGGATCCTCAGTGGACTGTGATAAATTGTAAAATATTCTTCTTCTTCAAAGTAATCCAGTATTTTCTTCTACCATTATTGATGTCTCTGGAGAAATTATAAATCAATAGCTGAAAGGGAAGGGCTCTGAGAAAAACTCCTAGGAGAACAAACAAGACCAAAAAAGAAAAAAAAAAAAAAAAAAAAAAAGAAAAAAAAAGAAAAAACAACATTGTTAAATGAATAAAGAAGGCTTACTTGAAATGCTAAAGAGAACTATCTGTATTAGTCTGCGTGTTTTACAAAGGGGTCAAGAATAATATGAAAGGAGCAAAGACAAATTTGAACTGCAGAATAGAAGACCAGTAAGACCAAATAAATCAATTTTAAATGACCAGATTTGTGAGCCTCCAGAGAGCACTGTTGCAGAAAAATTCCAGTCTCATCTCTTCCTGCCCACACACACTTTCTAGTAAGATCAGGAAGACACAGGCAGCTACATGGCCTATTTCAGAGTAATTCAGCTACCTTAAGGAATGGACATATTTTTCATTTACTCCCCTCCTACCCTTCCCTAATAAAAGAGATGTAGTGATGCCAGCCTCTGTCACGCAGTGAGGGATCTGAGTAGCTCTCCTTTCCAGGTACTCTAGTACAGGACACAAGGAGAGCTCTGGGATTCCACAGGTTGGTAGTAGCCCTCATCATGATGATTTTAGTAATGCAAAATCTACCATGCACCACAAATCTAAAGAGTACAGCATCCAAGGATCAACTATATTTAGCACTGAAAAGAGTCAGGCTTGTTATTCTCAGAAGTTGAGATCCTCTACAGAGGATCTACAAAGCTAGATGAAGCTAGATCACACAGAAAAGAAGTGTAAACAGTTTATTTTAGGTATGTTACTGAGCTTCTTTGACACTTAACTCATTGAAAAGCCTCATATAGCTAGAAGTTATTCACCACTACTTTTGTTGCCAGCAGATATGGCTGCCCATCTGCTTGGTATCAGCTGGTGGATGAAACGAACACTGAACACAAACAAGTACAACAAACTTAAGACTGATGCTCAGAGCATAATCAAAATCATTCTCTGCAGAGGAAACAAAAATAGCCCCACTTCTAATTTCAATGGAAGAAAAGAAATCAGTTTCAAAGTGAGACCTGAAACCTTTTAAATTAATGTCTTTCTTTGGTAACAATTTGAAAAGTAACTCTCTTGGTCTGCATCTGGTCTTTTTTAATATTTATTTCTCTTGAAAAATAACGATGTAGGACTAAACATGAAAACCTCGCGATTGTTTCAGCCCAGAGCTGACTGATGCTTTCCATTAAAAGTGACAGTGAGAGATTTCTTCTAATTGTAGCTAACACATGATGAAGTCCAAGCTGCTGCTTTACTTTCCTTTGCTTTACTCTCTAGCTATTTCTCTGGCCTTTTCCTCCTCTTCTTTGTACATTTTTTTTTCCTTATTTATACACAGCATCTATATGCTCTGGAAGCACTGGAGAAATCCTGCTTTTGTTTTATTACAACATGACTTTAAACCAGGTGTTCTCAGCTCTCTGCTTCTCATTTTATTTTAAGTCTACTTTGGTAAAAGGCAAAAGTATTTTACAGGACTTTACCCCATCCACTAAAAGCTTGGATATTCCAGGAACAGTTCTGGCAAGAATATGACCCACTAAACTGTATTATTGTCAGTGATTTTCCTTGAGATTTATGTATTACTTAGTCTAAAGCGTTTAGTTTATGAAAATGACAGAGCAGTGAAACAAAGATTAAAAAAAAAAAAAAAATCTGCCAGGGTAACTCGATAAGGCTGCATCCAAGGGCCAATCTGTGGAAAAGTTTTAAAAGTTGAAGCTCTAGTTTTGCCAAACAGGTATGACATTAGAGAGATAAATTCAATGCAGAGCTTTAAAGATGATATACTCACCAAGAGGTGTGGCCAAGAGGGAGACAGGAAAATAGCAGCTGTGTGTTGTACCTAGGATGACTGCGGGAGAATGGGAGGAGGTAGCTAGGCTGAGCAAAGGCAATATATACATCTAGTCCAGAGCAAAATATAAATTCACAAATCAAAGTTTCCATGTAATTAGGGAGTTAGGAATGACACGGATGAGACCTGCTCCGCAGAGAGATTTAAAAAAAAAAAGAAAAAAAAAAAAAGTGCTTGCAAATATTGCAACCCTATTTTGTGTTGTCAGATAGGAGTGAAATATGCTGCTAAATTCATGTCATGTTTTGCTAAATTCTCCTGACTGTATAAATATACTGCAAATAAAATATTTCTAGGTCTCAGCACTGTCCTCTCTTTCATACCATTTTTAGATCTCTTCTCTTAGCTATATCTCCTTTTTTTTTACGCACTTCATGCTTTTATTACATTGCTAAAAGTCCCTTCAACGTAGTTTTCACCGGAAACACAGAGTTTAGATAATACCAACACCACTAGTTCTTGCTAAAATTTCCAGTCACCACCACTGTGGATACTCTTTCCTTGTCTTTCCTTATCAATTACATTCTAAAAGATCTACCAGTGAAGATGTTTAATGCTATGAAGATGTTTAATGCCAGTGCTAAATTAATGGCTATAGCAAAGAAAATAAGAGAATAGCAGTAAAATGAGAGAAATAATGCATGCATAAATGCGTAAATATGTTAAAAACTGCCTGCATCCAGAACTGGACCTGATCTTTTCTCTAAGCTTCAAAGTCTTACTCTTTTGACCTTTGGTATACAGAATATATTCCTCAAAAGAAAATAATATGTACTTTATCTGCTGTGTGAGACAGCCACTCAAGAGAATATCTTCTTTTTTTCTCATTCTTGTCCATGTACACATACAGACACATCCTTCCTTGCAACAGGTTAATCTGCCAAGTTTCAGAGCATTGGTACACATTCTTATTGAAACAAACCCAAGATTCTAATTTAAAGGCTCTAGCAATCCTTAGGGTAAAGGTTGCCTTGAATGATTTACAGTACTTCGCAATTTCATTCTGTTTAGAAATACATTAAAGATGGCAGCATTTACCTTTAGCTAAAACCAAAGCCAGAATAACAGGATAAATCTCTCCGTGAAAGCCACAAAAGTCACAGAGTTTGGTGAGGTGAGATACTGGCTCTGCTATCTTCCTGTGAGATATCCCATCCCTCCCATTTAGCCAATGGCAGCTGACATCAGTTCATCTGATTTTGAAATGAAACCGTTACAAATTAAAAAAGGTGAAAATATGTCACATCTAGGCAAATTCTTGTTTCAGTCAGGTTGCTGAAAGCCATGGTTTGTTCTGAATAGAAAATGAAATGGTACTGTTTCTATGATAAAACCAGCATATCTTAGGAACAAAACGCTCATTTCTCACCTGCATTGCATACTGCGGTCTTCATGAAAGTACTGCTTTTCATATAGGCAGTGAAAAGCACAGCACAATTTCTAAACTATTCTCTGGCCTTGAGATGTTTATTTCCAACTGCAAAACATTAACAATGAACTTTTTTTTCTTCAGCTTCATCTCTTCAGTATGCTTTGAGCTCTTCATTGGCATTTAATATCATTGTTTGGACTTCTTCTCTGTAGCTTTGAACAGTCACAAGGCATCCTGATTGTCTTCTTGGAATGAAAGTAAAAGGAGACAAAGAAATGTTCATGTCTCTGTTTAAAAAGGTCGTTTCCTTTATAACATAAAGCTGGATTGACCAGTTCCTATTTGTAGTGATATCAAGATAAAGCACATTTCTGTTAAAAATAAAATAAAATAAAATAAAATAAAATAAAATAAAATAAAATAAAATAAAATAAAATTCTTCTAAAAATAAGACATAAAATCCCTGAAATTACAAGCCGAATGCAAAGGTAAGATATCTATCACCTTTTCTTTATCAATGAGAAAAAAAGACACTATTCATTGCTGCAAATGACTCCATTTAGTTGTCAGATTCAAGCCTGTGCTAGACTAATGCTGGAAAAAAGCCAAGATCATTGTCTGTGATAGTGATCTGAGGATTTGGGCAATGTATGAATATGGTCGCAGAGAAATCAATTTATTTATTTAGAGGTCATTTTCTGGATGATATTTGTAGTGCCCAGCAGGAGTTTAATTTAAAAAGATTCATTTGTAGTTCAATACATTCCAAAATTATCTACAGCTTTCAACACTCAAATTAGGTTAAGTATCTAACTAAAATCTATAAAGACATAAGAATTCAGAAATGTTGGACTGATGGATAGCTCATAACATGTTTGTGAGTGTGTTTTCCCCCATATTTAGCACAGTAAACTTAATCTTTACTTGTTTTGTGGACATCTCTGATCCTATTTGTGAATCTTTGCAGGTTTTGAGCTATTCATTATCCCTGATTACCGATATATATCTGTGATATTTATCTGTAGTCCTTGATTGGATAGTATTAAACTTGAGTTTAACCTATATTTTCATTGTCTTAGCTTGTTAAAAAGCCCTCTATAAGAAATAAAAGAGTAAAGAGCTCAGGAGCTTCATCACAGGTTGATTATTCTTCATTCATTTTGGTACTATGATTTTAAGGGTCCTTTTTTTGATTCTTATTTAGCCTTATTTTTTTAAACCTTAGCATTTCCCATCAGGTTGTTTGACCAGATGATCTTTTTATTCTTATATGAAGCATCTTTCAAGCAAAGCTGTGTATGGTCCTTGCCTAATGAATCCACAGAGGCAGAGAAAATATCCTCAAAGATGTTTCAATTAGACTTAAAAGATTTATTTTATAACTAAGTTTGTTGAATACAAGTGTTAGCTTAATAGCTGCTGAGTCTTAGCAATAAATAAGAAGGCAACATTGCCTACAGGATATAATGAACAAATCTTTGTCATCATGTTTTCTAGAATTTTTTCTAGAGTTCGTTTCTACATTACAAGCTTTTTGTTTTAATTCTTTATAAAGTTTTTGTAGGATTACTAATCCATATGAGCTTTCTTAAGAAATATGAACCACTTTTCAGGTTTAGGACATTACAGATTAGTATGACTTTCATCTGAACTTAAGAATACAAAACCAGCTGGAAAAAAAAAAAAAAAAAAAAGTAATAACCTCCTTGCAAGAAATTATGCTTTTCTCAGGCATTTTAAAGATAACACTTAAAATTAGATGAGGTAGAATTTAGGTTTCCAAGTATGTTTAGAGAATTAATGGAGCTGGAGAATAAAAATAAAAGCAAGGAAGAGTAAAAAAGAACAATATTCAATATTTTTACTATTGAGTAGTTGTGTGTTTTCTTCTTTTGTTAGTTTGGTCTGTCTTAACAGAGCTGATTCTTCCTATTTCAAATAGTTTCAAGCACAACATAAGATTAAATATATGTTAAAACATGCACATATCTGCTTAAATGATTTAACATCAGATCTCAGATCTAAAATTTCATTTCAATAAATATTTTGCCCAGAAAGTCTTGCATGAGTTTCTTATTGTCTAAGTCTGTAAACTGCATGTTGCTACAAAACTATCACAGAAGGTACATGGCTTAAGGAAGGAAAAGTGAGTTTTCCTCAAAAATTTTGTAGACTGTTCCTGAAAGCTTCTTTATAGTATTTTATCTTTCCTAGCTCTTGTCCCTTCTCAGCTCAAGTGCTTTTATTGTCTATGTAATGCCCTTGATGTTTATCCCAAATGGAACTGTCTGTGCAGTGCCAAGCCTGAGAGCCTCAGAAAAATATGTGGTTACTTGTTTCCTCCACACCCTCTTCAAACTGAAACTGAACCCTGTGTCATCTTTTAGCGGAAAGTTTTTGTTTTGGGTTTGTTTTTTTCTTGCTTAATTGACCACAGTGCACTCACCAGGTAATAAAACACCTTTTAAAAGAAACATATGAGGCTATATTCACTGAACTCCAGCACCATTAAATATTTATCGATACGATAGTACATGCTTCAATGCGAAATAAACATCAGGCTTTGTAACTTCAATAGTTTCCAGTGAAGGGAGTGGGAAGGAATAAAAAAGGAAAGGAAAAGAAAAGAAAAACCTCACAGAGCTTTTGCAGTCTCAAGAACTGGACTTAACAAATAAATAGTTCATGATGTGCCAAAACTGAATTGCCAAATGATTGACCACATCCTATATTGCACAAGGAAAAGGCCACCGTTGTTTTTACAAGTGTGTTTCATTCAGTGTTTGACTTCATTGTATAAATATTATGGAGCTGGCTTTTCAAAATTAACCTTTATTATAGATTAGCTGCAGACAGGGTTGGAGAGGGAAGGAAGCATAGAAATTAGGGGACAGGAGAACCCCAGAAAGTCTTAATCCCATATTTCCTGAATAAAACTGCTGAAGTCTAAGAAAAGTTCTTGGGGACTCAGGAAAAAAAAAAAAAGAAGAAAGACAAGAAAAGACAAAAAATGTTTTAAAAGCTGCTTGTTCTTATGGTTCAAATGCAACAAGAAAAAAAGTAAATATATATTTATATATATATTTATATATTTAAGGCACTAGAAGGAATTTCCAGGGTAATAGACAGATGAATAGTATGTCACTAGATTTATAGACTTACGAAATATATTTGGATTCATTTTTCCAAACAGATCTTTTAAAGGATGTTCAAGAAATCTTTGGAAGCGATTTTTAAAAACTCTTAAATGACTTAAGAACCAAGCCATGTTTCAGTGTTATTTCAATTTCTGACACTCTTCAGTTCACTGGAAAGTTCCTCATAAGTATGACGAGCCTCAGCAACAGAGTGGCAAATGTAGACATTGTACAACAGCTTTTATCAGTGATACTTTCATCACGAAACCTTTGCATTGGTAATTTAACAGTAAAACTTCCTGAGGTATGGGCATAGCCTTTTCTGAATGTATGATGGGTCTTGACAAAAGCTGGAATGTAGATATATAGATATGTATGTACACATGTATGCATGCATGTGCACACGGTTCTGGCATTTGATATTAAATCTGGGCCAAAAATATTAAAGCAGTTTATTACATTCCAAAAATTCAAGACATCTCAAATTCTTTTTGTATTTCTTGGTCTCCTTGCTTTTGAATGTAAAGAGTATTGAATAGCAGCAAATTCCTGTAAACAGCTCTTTTCCAGCCTCTTGAAGTCTATTCCAGACAGGATGAATTTACAAAGTATAAAGAAGATGCGGACTGATTTCTTCTCTTCCCTTATTTAAATAAGTAGGTGTGACCTGCTTCCTTGTCACAGATCATGGTCACAGCTCCACACTCATTCTCTCCTTCCCCTTTTCTTTTCCAACAGGTCGCTTCCAACAAGTCAGGACTATGAAGCTGGCTGCTATATTTTTTTTCTTCTTTCAGAAGATGTAAACACAGAACCTAGGAAAAGATCTAGACTGGTTTGTTTGTTTATTTCAAAGTCAAGATAGAAAGGAAATGGAGTGGTCAGTTGATGGAATTCCTTGTTGCAATGCAATATTTGTCACCAGAAAAGTTACTTTCCTCATGTGTCAGATCCTTGACGTAAAACCGAGCTAATAACACTGCTTCATCTCATGGACTATGTATGAATCTTGACTAATTAACATATGAAAAATGCTTAGAGAACTCAGTTAATAGAGGCAAGGGAAGCAGGGGTTATTATTGGTCACTTCTGGTATATGCTTTTCAGAATACGTGCACCCTTTTACCTGGCCACTGGGAAATCCTTTAAGCAATATAAAGAAAATGAAATCATGTTTTATGCATGTGTACATCTTATTCAGGCAAATGCATCTTAAGGTCACTGACAGTATTCAGAATATACCTAAAGGAGTAAAACTCTTTGCTGGCAACAATAACAGTTCCTTCTTTCTAAAAGCAACCACAGCATGTTGATTAACAAAACATACTGCCTAATGCTGTGCTCCACAAAGGTTAACTATGTACAATAGTTCAGATCCCTTCTGAATTGTAAAGACTTTTCCTGGATGAGAGTTTTCTTTTTCATTAGTTATTACTTTGCTGTGCAGAACTTTCATTTGTGTAGCATTGTTCTTTGAAAATGCAGAGCTGGTATCTATTTCAGTAGCACATAACAACTTCCTCCCCTGGGTTCAGCTGTGATTCAGCGATAAAAATTTGACAATAAAGGTAAAGAACTCGTAGAAACTGTAAGTCATGTTTGGTAAATAGTGAATGGGTGTGAATAATGAAGGCAACTAAGGAAATGATTTGAAAATGAACACACTGGAAGCAGGCTAAAATGGTAACTGACCTTGTGCATAAATTATAGAAACAGAAGATTAGGCTGCAGGCTAGGAATGTATTAATAAGGAGTGCAGTTTAGTCTAGTGGTTTCAAGGATTGTAAACTGTGAAGGGAGCTCAAAGGTTCAAGGCAAAATCCCATCCAAGTTCAGATTTAGAGATGATCTGCTGTAAAGTCAACCCCAAATTCAAGTTGGAAAATTTGCATCTGTCAGTATATTGGATTAAGACTTTCGGGGGACCTAGCCAAACCTAACTTCTGTCCTTACTGCAGGATATTCCTGATTTTCTTTTTCTTGCAGTGCAAGTAAGTGTAAGAAAAAAGTAAGACAGTAGCTGAAATACAGCTGGTATCTTACCGCTGCTGCAATAACCTGGTGGCATATCCTGGTGGAGAAACAATTGCATCAGACTTGACTGGAATGTCTCCATGGATTTCTTTTTTTTTTTTTTTTTTTTTTTTT
>VZSV01000014.1:2565779-2635009 GCA_013398735.1 Nothocercus julius
ACTCACATTAAGAAATGCTACATGGGACATTTTATTTCCAAAGAAGCAGATTGCAACAGTTTGGAGATTACTTTTTTTTTTTTTTTTTGTCTGTTTTTTTGTGTTTTCAATTACTTTACCTATAGCCTGTTAATTATATATGTTCTTTGGAAGATCTGTATGAGACCAATCTGGAGGAAGGAAAGTCTAAAGACTTTAATATGTTATCCACTTTGTGTGACAGAAGAGTGTAGCAGCAAAATTAAGCATTTTGTTTACAGTGCACCCGGTTACCTTTGTTCCTGTATGACACATTGTCATCTAGAATCTCTGTGAAAATGCAGAGCGCAATGTGACACAGTCACATCTCACCAGCCTTCCTAAGTGACACATGAAGCAAAATCATCTTCCCTTCTCAGAGAGGACATGACTTTCTAGCCATTTACTGTGTGGCCCTAAAGTTAATAGAGACCATTAGAATATTCAGAAGTAATATTCACAGTCAGAAACAAGAAGGCTGCTGGTGAGATTGCCAGCAAATCTTTTTTCAGGGAGATAAATTGTTCTTTGAAGGTGAAGGAGGTTCATTTATATTGCAGGTATATCATCATGGTTTAATCTAACTGACTCTAAATGAAATCATTTGCATGGGATGAAATGTGAACTCTTCTCTCCTCTACAGATGATGAAACCTTGTGCATTCCAACAGAGTGGAAGGAGCTTAGCTCAAGGTTTCTATTTTATTCTTAAGCTGGCAGTTTTTAATAATTTTTTTAGAAGTTGTGGATATAGCGCTGAAATACTCTGAGGAGATGCTAGGCAAGGGAAAAACATGGGAGCCTGTTATTTCAGCAAGTTTAATTATACCATTTGAGGAAGTGCATAAAACCTGTATTACTTAGTGCTGTATAACCTTTTTACCTGAGTAATAAAATTCTAAGCTCCATGAGCTTATTCACAGCCCTGGTGAGAATAAATGATCTTAGAAATATGTGAACTACCTTTGCAGTATTTTATTCTGTTTTTGGAGTGTGCAAGAGGTAGGAATTTTGTGAAAATCATCTTTTTTTTCCTCTCTGCAAATTGAAGTTGCTTGGAAGGGCTAGGGAGAATAGCCCAGCATGTCAAAACCCTCTTTCCAGTTATGAATCAGATACAGAACAATGAGAATCAATATAAATCTCCTATGTCAGTGAAGTTATGAAGTTATACAATTTAAAATTCCAGAAAAGTTACAATTGTTTCTCTTTTTTTTTTTTTTGTTGATCTTTTCCGAGATATGAAGTTAATAGCTGAACAAAAATCTTAATATATAAATATGGCACCATTTATATATATGTATATGCACACACATATATATAAAATTAGTGTCTGTGAAAAATACACTTTCAGATATCTATTATAACTCTGGTTAATTATATTTAGATCATCTGTCCTTGTAGTTTACCATCACCCAACCCATCCCAACACTTCTGCCTCTATCATGTTGCTTTAGCAAAAACAGTTGTGAAAAATAAGGAGGGATGTTCCATCTAAACTACAGAAAGCTGCACTCAAAATCACAGTCTGCAAACCAGTACACATGCAGTCATACATACTGTGTCAAACATAACCTGAAGCAACACATGCCTGATTTGTGGGCAAAGATGCATCTAGTAATTCAGTGGAATAGCTCAATTTCATGGGGTTACAAATTAAGACATTGCCAGAGAAGATCTTAACAGCACCACCGGTTCACAAGAAATCTTTGTAAGAGCAGTGAATGATCTTGTAGCAAAAGTTGAAGCAATTAATAGCTAAACTGAAGGAATGTTAATATTCAGGTCAAGATGGTTGTGCAAGCCAACATAGTGACAAAAATAGCAACAGTAACTCCCTGTGAAAAGCCAAAGGCAGAATTCAAGTACACAAAATTCAGAGATTAAGGCGAAAAGTAAAGAAAAAAAATGAACTAGGAAGTACACAATTTACCATGAGAAAAGCTATAACCATTTCTATGTGAATACTGTATGAAGATCATTGTTTCTTCAAGCGGATTGGCTCATTTTGGCCCTGACACATCCGCTCATAATAATAAAAGTATTACATTCAGAATGTACTAAGTTTTCTTAGCAGTAGCTGTGCACAGCCCAATGGTTTTACAGAGCCACCTTTAAGTATCACACTGAGGGTAGAAAAAACTTATTTTCCTTTATGCTTTTTCTCCTTCTACAATGTCCCTGCTTTCAGGACAGAACACACTGTTTACACAATCAAAGCTCCTTGGAGCATTTTCTTTTGAAAAGGTTACAGTCAATGTGACATGTTTTGGTAGCTGCCAAAAGAGCTTTTTTACTACAACACCTCACTATGAGAAGAAAGTATAAACTATCAAAGTACTCAGAGACTGTAGTCTGAAAAAAGAACACAGTGGGGGGGTAGAGGGAATGAGGGAAAACTTCAGTAATATAAAGCCATGAACACTCATGTTTTCATTTGAAAGTACATGAACAAGAGTGTTTATTTTAGCCACTTAGAACAACAATAACTAAGTCAGGAAAGATCATTATATAGGAATTAAGGAAACTATGCATTTATAAAAACAGTCTCCAATAACAAATTCCCTTCTGGAGAAATGCTGCCTACTCTACTGAATGGTAAGTGATCATTTTGTGCTGAGCTAATTATTAGTAGCTTGAAATGGACAGAGTTAATAACGTGCTGCCCTATAAAGTTTTCATTGTTGGTGGCAGCCTTACTCTGTTCCTAAATATACGGAGATTTTCTTTCCTTTCCCTGCCGTTTCTCCTCAGTACATCTTCAGAAATCAGAACATTTTAGCTACTGTCAATTTTGTATGGAAATAAAAAACAAGCAAAAACTGAAAGCAACTGCCAATATAAAACTGGAGCAAATCTCATAAATGAAGATGATGCAAAAATAGATACTGTTTATTCAAAAACTTAACAAAATGGGGACAACTTTGGCAAATAGAGGGTAAAGCTTTGCAGTAACAGTTTTACAAAAAAATCACCAAAATTGAAAAATGCCACTAAATATAAGTGAATATTATCAACAACCAAACATTGACTCTACTAAAATCTTCGCAAAACCAAATGCCTTGCAAAATCTCAAAAGGTGTTGGTATTGATATGCTCTCTATTGTTAGCAAGCAAGCTGCATACTTTAGGAAAGAATATTTACAAAGGAAATTTGTTCCCTGAAGTAACTGAATTGCTACTAAATTTCCTTTACAAATACTTAAATCGGGCACTAAGGTAATAAATAAGTGACGCACATATATATAATATATACAGAAGTCGCATTGAAATTAAGAACCAAGTAATTTTATACTTTTCTAAATAAAGATATATTTAAGTAGACACCTGAAGTTGTTTAGTACTTGACTTTAGTACTTGACTGAATCATACCTGAATTCTAGAAGTAGGTATTTAGATGTGACTTCACATTTTCAAAGGGAATCAGGACATAGCGATCCCGACTCCATTGGCTGCTATTTTTATGCTATGTTATGAATGCTTTCTGGAGACATTTTTATATCAGTATAATTTCTGATGTAATTGCCTTGCAGTTATTTATGACGTTAAAAACATGCTCCTTCTTGTTTGGTGCCTAAATAGGAATTAAGACTATTAACCAGAAGTACATGGGTGTGAAAACAGCAGCCTATGTCATTTCCACATTGTAAATGTACTTGTTTTCTCTAGTTTTGTAATAAATTCTGTAGTTCACATTTTAAAAGTGTTTTTCCAACTTTTCAAGGTATTTTAAATCTCTCACTTGAAAACATTTTTAATAGAACATTTGAGCTGGTAACAATAAAAACACTCAGAAAAGGTCTCTCAGATTTTTAAAGATCTGACCCATAAAACCTATTAAATAAAGCTTACATCTCATATTCCTAGAGATAATTTGTAAAGATGAAAAATAAATTTTTCTGTCTGTTACAGATGCCTGATTCTGAATTAGTCCAGCTTAGCATATACTGAGATCGGTCTACTCCTGGAAGTCTTCCTATTCCAATAACTCTACCAGTCATTGGTAGAATAAGGTATGAAAGTATGTATCTAGATTAATGGAATGTTGCTGTAAAACCTGACAGTGGAGTCACAGGAGTGACTCCTGCACAGGAGTTCTCTCCTTGCTTCGAAATTCAAGAGTATTCTTAAATGATAGCATATAACTATTTCATAAGAAAATGAACTAGGAGAGCCTGAAAGAAGAATCCATTTACACACTTTTTATTTATACTGCAGAATTGTTTTAATTTCTCCTAGGCATCAACTTTCATTTGAAATCTAGTCCCCTTCTTCAGTCAAGAAAGCAAATAGTCCTCCTGAAGCATAATGTGCTATTTGAATGTCTTTCTGTGCATTGACAAGAGAAGAACCATAGCAAGGCAATACTCCTAATATGCATATATTAGACAATTCAGTGTCTGAATGTTGGACATTTATGTGCCTAAAGTCGAACAGATTTAACCTCTATCTTCATTTTCATCTTCAAGAACTTCATTCAATGAGATGACAAAGCTGACATGGTAAACGTGTGAAGTAGTGCTTCTGCTAAAGAAGAGGTGAAAGATAGTTTTTCAAGTCAAAGGTGGATTTCTCTGCTTTGCACAGGCATGGCCAGGTTCAGTAACTGCTGGTTGACAGTAGAAGTTTTTTGTTTGGTTGTTTGGTTGGTTTTTTTTGTGGTTATGTCCATACTTCAGCATTACTTGCTCTCTGTGCATTTTGTATATGAACAGTAGCTTTTAATGTGTATATATCTTGAGGGTGAGGCAAGTTCAATTTGATATTTTATAGCTTAAGTCTGAACTCACTGCTATCAAAGGAGAACTTTTCCATTCACTTTGTTCAGTTTAGAATCTGCTCCTTGCAGTTTTTTCCTTCAGGCAGTAAATGCAATCAAATCTTTAACCTCAAAAGCTGATATATGTCTTGAGCAGGGACAGAGAGCTTTCTGTAGTTGCTACTAGATTTGATTTGTATCACATAGCACTACTATGATGGTGTTCAAAACTGCCAATGTTCCTAAAGAAGCCCAATAGCAGCAAGCTGAAGCAGACATGGCACTAGTGCACTCCGCTGCTCAGAGGCAGCACTATTTCAAGGTTGTTGACATGTTTGTCCAGTGTCAGAACCTGCCAGCTCTAGATTTTGTTTTAACAGTGATGAAGGGTTTGGAGATCTCCTGACATAGTTTTTAAAAATTATTGTCAGTAAGAGGAAGAAAATGAGGAAGAGTAGGGAAGTGACACCAGATAGGAAACGTCTGATTTCTAAATGTGTTTCTAAATTGGGGAAGAAACCTCTCTTGTAAAAGCAGAAGCACAGAAGAACTGGGCTTCTTTAACAGACATTTCACATTTATTACTTCCTTCTCTTCAATTAATTCCTAGTTTTTCTAAAAAAGATGACAGCAAGCCATAAGAAGGTATTTACAACAAATTCTGCTTTTATTTGGAAAGGACTGAAAATTCTCAAGAGGTGCTCAGAGCTCATTATTGCTTAGCACATGGTATGACTTTGTGTTGTCTGAGGCTTTAAACCATGAGATTTTTCACTTTTTTTCTTAGCCACAATATGAGATGAATTTTGAAGTGCGTAGATTTACTGGGGGAAAGTTGACGACAAAATTACACCTGACAGTGCGTTTGTATTCTAAATATATTTACTTTAATTGTCTGGATAGATTTTCTTATGTCTTCAGATTACAAAACTATATTGGCAAACACATTCTACAAGGAAGAATACTCTTGAATAATGCATTCCAAATAAATGCTTGAAAGTTGCTCAACTAATCAACAAAAATGCAGATTCTGCTTTTATGGTTTTCTTTGCTTTTTGAATATGCAAATGAAGCATGTTCTTGCAAACTGTTTAACTACATAAGCAAGCAATTCAGGGAGCAGGAAGAATAGTGCATAATTAAAGCTTATAATAATCAAAATTAATTGATTAATCAACAATAATAAAATTAATGTATTTAGGAATTAATACATTGTTCTGCTTGCTCTTCTAGGCAACCTAGTTTAATATCAGACCAGTTTCAAAAGCGTGTTCCGCACCACCACCCTCATCTTCATCTATCTTTCTGGATTCTTTTCTATCTTTTCATCTTCCTACCTCTTCTAAATTCTCTTCCCAAACTATAGCACGGTCTCTTTTCTCCAGGCCCTCATGTCACTGCTGGTCAGTCAGATCTCCTCCTCTTGTTGCTCTTGAAGGATAGAGATGTCTATATCCCTTCACATCTACAATACAATATCAGTCTCCCCTCTGATTTCTGTCTTACAATAATGGATCAGCTGCAGACTGTTTCTGACCAGCACTGATCACAGAATTTTTTATTAATTTAAGTCTTCTTTGGCTCCAAACTCCCTCACCTGCAGTGCTGCCTAACACCAGTATATTAAGGATCTGTAACATTTACATCGTATGGTTACAAACATGCACTGAGAAAGAATTATTTGTTTCAATACAGAATTTGAATAACTCCTAATTAAATGAGTATGAAGTAAGTTTGTACATAATTTCATCGTTAAATTTTCTGATATCTGCCTAGCTTTTTCTGATGTATTTCTCTAGCTTTTTAATCAGCCACAGCTGCATAAATATAGATAGAATAGCAAAATAATTGCTCTTCTACTTCAGAGTAACAAAAAAGGATATATATTTTAATAAATAATAATAATCATTATAGCTATTGCTGAAACAAAGACCAGAGTCACATTGTGATAGATATATGGTCCAGTTGCAGTTCATAGTTCATGAATGCGTTGTACACAAATGGCCCATTGCTGCCTATGACCATAGTAAATTAAAACCTTAAGAGTGGAGGCTGCCATTAGTACAATGGAGGTCAATAGAGAAAGTACTTATTTTCTGCAGTTTACAGTTGCTCAATATTGTTGACTAAAGGCCTGGTCCACTGTATTGGACAGTGTGTAAGAACTGAACAGAAATACAGTCTCTATGTTGAGAGATTATTCTCCAAGATAGAATTGATGAGCTGTATTTGTAGATGTAAGCAGGAAGGTGTTTTCATTAGGTGTGACACCTAGGGTCTAGTTTGCTGTGCCTTCTTTTTGTAAGCATCTGCCTGTTGTTTCATGCAAGTGCTGTCTCATTTAACCTTTTCTTGACTGTTTGTCATGAAATCCTGCCTTACTTAACTAACAGTAAAATAGTAGAAACCAGTGATCCAGTACTCCTTTTTTCTGCCCGAGAACATGAAAAATAGATGTTCAAAGACCTTAATGAACAGATCTCCTCCATGGTTAAGGATTATAATCATCTGGCTGAGAGAAAGAAAGAAGTTTTGCTTGAATGAAAAAGCTGTAATACTTTTCAAAGCCTTATGCTGTCTTACAACATTTATTATTATTATTATTGTAAGCTGTAGATAGGAAGGTAGAGCAGTCTACATCATCTGCATGACATGACCATGAAAAGCAGGACAGACTAGTTCATAGTCAAGCTCATCAAGGTCATAAAGCAGGCATGCAGTAATTGTGAAGTGTCAAGCAGCGATATTTAAACTCATATTCACAGGTCTTGCACTAGACTCATTTATATTCATCACTATATTCACTTTAAGAATTTCATATTTTCTTCTGTGGTCTCACAGAGGGAAAACATTTCTCATTTCACTGCTCTCTCCTAGTTATTTAACATCTTAAGAGAGATTAAAGCTTTATGCATGTGCAAACCTTTTTTAAAAGTGAGAATTTTGCTTATAATGAATTCAGTGTCAAAATAGAAGAGGGAGGAGAAAAGGTGACCCCGTAGTTTTCCATCTCCTCCAAGCAGAAAATTAAGAATTCTTAATCATGAGACTCACAGAATTTGAAGTTAGAGAAAAAGATATACTGAAAGCTTTTCATTAGTCAATAACTGATTGCCTCTGGATTGTATCTCTGTTCAGT
Source organism: Nothocercus julius (assembly GCA_013398735.1). NCBI lineage: Eukaryota > Metazoa > Chordata > Aves > Tinamiformes > Tinamidae > Nothocercus > Nothocercus julius. The sequence goes on from VZSV01000014.1 coordinate 2,573,695, forward strand.
CTTATGCTAAATGTTCCAGGTGATGTCACTTAATTTATCTTGTGGGGACTAGTCCAAACTTTTTCTTTGGTGCAAAATATTTTTGGAATTTGGATATTGATATTTTTATTGTTTTAATCCAGTATCTCCTACTTTCAATTTCTTATGCTGTATCTGTTTTCTTTGCTTTTACTCATCAGGTAATTCTAGATAATTATTGCGGCCTCACCACTCCCTTCTCATCCATGAGTCAAGTTACACACATTTAACTTATTTAAACTATTCTCATAAATCATTCTTTTCAGTCCCTTAATATTTTTTTTGCTCTTCCCTGAATACCTTCCAGTTTGTTGACATGATTTAAATGACGAGATGCCTCAGGTTGAAAGCTCTTGTCTCAGGGACATCTCAGCAGTGCGTATTTCACTCTGTAGTTTAGAGTAAGCCAAATACTCAGCTATATTAGCCTCTGCTGATTCCTTCATACACTTATAGTAACACAACAATGAAAAAAAGAAAAAAAACCTACTCACATAAGAGTAAAAGAAAGTAATTTTAACTGTTTCTGGTGACCTGGGATGGAAGTTGAGAGAAAATTGAGCAGTACCATTTAAGAGACACATGTTGTGATGTATTGTGTGTTCAGATTAATTTTGCAGTGAATTACTCTCAACTACCTTGTATGTCTAATGTAACTGGCTGGCCATAAAAGCTCTCCTCTGTGTCAAACTACATTAGCATGATTGTCAATGTAAAATTAATCGACAAGCCTGGCAACTGGCAGAGCTATCCCTTCAGGGCTCTTGGGTTAAACATCTGTCTGAAGTGATGTTTCTTAAAAAGCTTTACATAACTGCAGTGATATTTTGGGCAAGCACTTAATACTTGAGCTGATGGAAGTCAGCAATGAAGACAGGACGAGACACAGACAGTTGAGGGGATGTGTTGGGTAATAGCTTGTTGACAGCCTCACCACTGTACCAAAGGTTACAATGTTCAGGACGTACAAGCTTTTAAGTCCTATCTCAATGGCTGCAGATGATTGTATTTGGTACAAGGTGCTAGTGACCCAGCTGATATGCAGCATTTTCTGCTAGATAAGTGTTTATCTTGAAATCTTCATTTCTTATACATGGGCAAAAAGTTAGGTCATATTCTTTGTCAGTACTTTTAAATGTGTTGGAAAAGAAAAGAGAGAGTTGCAATATCTAAGATGCCTTTGTTTATCAGAGAAGAATAAGGGGTGAGGGAACCCAAGAGACATGATTCTTTCAAAATTTTATTGCTGACTTGCTGTAAAAATGCACCAGTCATCTCAGCCAGAAGAAGTGATGGTTTCCATATCTGAACTAATCACTCAGGGATTTTTTTTATTTCATTTGTTATGAATAGTCTTTTCTATGATATGTTCCCTTCCATCTATAGGTAGCACATATATAAGATGAGAGTACATACATAAGATTAGAGTTATAATGCATACCAGTCTCTTATTTCTCTTCACTAACAGGCATTCTGTTTTAAACCTAAGTGAGATCATAATCACCCTTAGTTTTAACTAGTTTAATTTGATCATGTTTTGCAGCCCATGTCTACTTAGAGTTACTAAAAAGATGTATAATTACTTCTGAAGGAGCTTTAGTTCAGAAGCCTATGTAAAGACTAGGAACTTCAGACTTGTACCTACAGATTTTGCTGAAAGCCTCTCTTGAAAAGGCAGGGGAGGCACTAATCTAAAATTTCTATCTCTCTGTAAGATACTCAGTTAATAGTCTGATGGTTATTTCCAAAGTCATGAAATATATCAGTGCAACTAGATATGTGAAGCAACAGCTACAACTCACATTCTTACCCTAGCTCACACTGGGGAAGATACAGCAAAATAACACTTGAGTTAGTTACAAAATAATACAGATACAAAAAAAAAAACAAAACCTTTTCACTTCAACACTATTTTAAATATCAGAAATACTTAAGCTTAAGTGGTGCTCACAAAGGTCTGCTGGAATTTTTAGTGTTCTATTTAATTGTAGTAAAAAAATATTTTTGTGGATGGATGTTGATTTGGGGGAAATTTCCATGTTATATTTGACTACTGTAGTGAAGGTGATTCAGAGATCCTTAAGAATAAACAACTGAAATTGAATATATCGTTTTTGGTATTTTTCACTTATACTTATTTACTTACTTATCCTTACTAAGTCTATGATAGATTCCCCCTAAAGGAAGAGTTTAAATGTCTGAAGATTCATACTTCTTTTTCAGCATGAGTCTCATTTTGCTCTTTCTGAGTCTGGCTGAAGTCTTAAAGGCATGTCTTCCTCATCTTTTGTAGTCTCTCCACTGCAAGTTGCAAAACATTATGAATCCATTTTCCTTGAAGGAAGGATTATAAGGTGAATCTATATGGGATAAGAAATCTTCCCATTGCTATAATACATATTTTTATAAAAGAAAAACAGATCATGGATTTAAGTCCAAGTCCTAAAATCTTAAGTGAGTTGCCTATGGGAATGCACAGTAGGATATAATAAGCCAGAAAACAAGTCTGGCCAGCATGCTTGCTTTATTTATTTATTTTCTTTATTAAATTCTCTGTGCAAGGATAAGCTCAATTAGAATCAAGTCAAGTAATTAAAACCACAAAAAAAAAAATGTAGTCATGGGCAGGAGATTATGATACAGTGTTTTCTTTTTAAGCCATTCTTACCTTGGGGTTTAGCATTTCTGCTGGCTTCTGTGTTTACAAAGATCTTCTAATTTTAAACCCTTGAGCACATTGGCAGTAACTATGGTTCTTATTTTGAAGTATCAAGTAGTGACTGCACCAGGGAACACAGCAAAGAACATCAGCTTAGTGCATATGGTGGTTTAATTTATTTATATAAATTCTTCATGTGAATTTGGTAATGCTAAATATATTGTTATGGATTGAATTACTAAAAGAGCAGTGTAAGTCTCAGCATCTTCAAATTGCTGTGAACAGTTTAAAAATTTGCATGAAAAGCTTTTATCCCTATTTATTTTTTAGAAAGAGAGATACAGAGGGAAAAAAAAAAAAAAAAAAAAAAGGAAAACATCCACGAATTAACTTCCAGTATTCAGTACAATGCCTAATTCCTAGATGCTTGCTGCTCAAATGAAATTCACAGTTTTGACTCATATGCTAGCAGACCTCTGGGCACCAAGAGTAGAGATCCAAAATTCATTCAGCAATTCAGTCTCCTGAACGTGGTGCCATATGAGCTAGCTAATAGACACCTCTGCAGAAAATGTAGAAAGGACCTTTCCTTGGTCTAGGACTCCCATTGGTGAGCTCAAGGGAGATCACCTTTTGAGCATTTGAAATTCACAGCCTTGAATTCTTCCCTCTTTTCTACCCCTTTTCTAGAGAAAAATACTGGAAGAATAACCCTTCAGCGGAGATTATGGAGAAAGCCACTGAAATATGTGAGGCAGATGGTTCAAAGCATCTAATCGTTTTTTTTCTGTTCTTAACTTCATCTCCTGTAGAGCAAAAATGCTTCTGAATGGCCTTGTTTTTGTTGGAGTTGCAGAGGAAAGTAGAGTATTTTCATCTTTCTTCTTCAAAACACATAGATTTATGGAAATTTTTGGCAACAGCTGTTAAGCTGTCAAGACACCAGCAAAATGCAAGGCTGAGAATAGAGGCCAATCTGTTAGATGAAGCCTTGCCTGTTGGAAACTCATGAATTTCAGTGCCTGAATACTATTTTCTTAAGAAACTTATTGCTTCTGCAATGTAAAGCTTGTTTTCTACAGTGGTCTTTGATGGTGAAATCTAGCTGCAGAATGCAGCCATCAGACAGCCTAGAAAATACCTTGAACTGAATAAAAGCAGATCATCATTTGAATCTTGTCTATTTTGGTAGTGTGATTTGATGAGTGATAGCTGAACTTTTCAATGTTCACAGACTTGGAAGAGACAAAAGTAAAGATTCAAAGGGTGAAATTCTGGAGGTAGTAGAATCATTTGGATTTTCTGTAGCCTGTCTAAACAAAGCAGTTTCTTGGAACCAAACTCAGACTTTGTATTTGTGGAACTAATCTCGCTGTTTTCATTTGGCTGGTATTCATCTATGTCGGAGCTGAACTTAACCCTCCAGTGTTGGAAAGTCAGTAGATGCTATACTTTTTATTCTCTATGAATAACTATTCCTGTGGATCTATAAAAGAGCATCCCCTCTTCTAAAAGAGCATCCAATAGCAAATTGTCTATATATAATAAAAAGGATTTTTTTTTTCATGGTATCTTGTGTCTTATTTCTGTTTCTTCATCTGTTTCTTCATAAGGGAAATTTACAATAAAATTTACACATGTTGTCGTGACAGAAGAGCAACTAACAAGGCAGCATTACAGCAAGGGAAGTTACAGGACAACCATGTCATTTTTGCCATCAAATCATGCACAGTAGCCCAATACCTTTTGGAGGCAAATAGTGATAACAATCCCCTTTCACTTTTATTTCAAAAGTGTCAGCATGGGCTGAGGAAGTACATCTACAGATAAAAGGAATGTATAAAGCACCCATGAAAATCTCAAAAAAAAAAAAAAAAGCAAGAACAACAATAACAATCTGCATTCAGTATTAGTTCCTGATTTCATGACCTATAAATGTAGTTTTTGTAAAAGCTTTTGCAGAGCTGAATTAAAGCTTGCCATCTAAACGTCTTCAGATTTTGAGGAGATAACACCTTGGAGCTTTATGGCTTTATGTCTTATGTTCATTTCTTTTTTTTTTTTTTTCATGACTCTGCTAACACGTTGTAATTTGAAAGTCTTTGTGCGTGTGTGTGTGAATATGTAGGAGATGCAAGAGACAAACTCCTTCTAGTGAATGTCATTGAAAAACTTGTGAGAAGGGGGGACAGTACTATATACTTAGAGTGGAAAAAAACACCTATCTGAGCTTTGTCATGGCCAGTGCTAAAGCATGGCCTTACGTGTAGCAAAAGAAAACTTCTTCAAGTATTGAAAGTGAGAATGGTATAATTTCCTCTGGAAAGGCAGCACTGGGAAAGGAAGGCAGAAAGACAAAGAGCAGAAATCAAGCAGATACAATCTGAAGAAAAAGAGGTTATCTTAAAATAGGATCTGAATAATTGCGGTTATGTCTGTATGGTCACTCAATTATTGTGCTTGGTCCATTTTAGTGGTCTAGCACATGATAAGAGTTACTAAATCCCCTTTGCTCAAGATATGTAAAAATTTTAAAAACTGGCACAGCTGAAGATTAAAAAAAAAGATACAGAAGCCCTTTCTGGACAGTCTTACTTTTGTTCTTTGTGACATCTTTTCAAGTAGCATCATCTTAATGAGAGTAACTCTAAAATTTTTCTCCTCACATACACGTGGTAGCAGGTTTTGGTTACCCTGGGTCCTGGCCTGTCTTCTCTTTCTGTTTTCTTTACATGTATTTGAGGGGCATACAAGCTTGATTTTATGACTACCTTTACCTCAGTTTAATTGTTTCAATGTGCACTCTATATCTTTAATACATCCAGTCATAAAGTTTAAAGACTTCAGAGAATTCACCTGAACGGAAAGAGTTGCTGATGGCTGAAAACGACATACACTACTGTTAATTTAAATAAATACAAATCAACCTGTTGTCCAGATGGTTTGTTTCTTTAGCAGAAATAATGGGGTGGGTGGCAATTCCAAAGAGTTCATTAAGACTTAAAAAAAAATCCATTTGCTAAAGAGAAAATGCAAAACTTGCCAATAAAAGCTTTTCCACAGCCACAAGAATATTGCTTTCAAACTTCTTGAATTTTTAATGCATTTGGGAAGAAGGGGGAAGGGAACAAGAGAATGAATACAGGAGTTTTCAGAGAGTGAAATATTTTGACTTTTTTAATGGACTTCAAAACTCAAACTCTGCAGTTTCTGAGCATATTGCAGAAGCAATGCACTTACACTGCTTAAATCGGAGCACAGAGAGCTTTTTCTTTGCCAGAGAAAAAGGTCTTAGACCACACAGGCTTATGGAATAATTTTGCTGGATAAAGTCTATCATCCAATACCAAAGAACATCTCAACCTTCCTATGTTTTCCCCTCTTATCACAATTTCTTTTTTTAACTCTCAAGGAGGACTACAGTGTACCTTCTATATAACTTATTGTGAAGATCATGCATATGAAGCTTACATTTTTTAAATGTATTTTCTTAAATGCCAGCACATCTTTTTTATTATTCCTCAAAAGAGAATATTCTGCAAAAGTCCATTCAAGAATGCATGAGACAAATCCTGATATAACATTCCAATATCAGAAGTTATATTTACCTTGGTGGTGCCTCCTTTCCTTCAAGTTTTACTACTATCAGGCTTTTTCTCTTTTTTCTACTACACCCACCTCACTTAATGGTCCTCTGACTCTGCTGAACGAAGCATCATTATTGCCCAGCATTTTTTTTTTTTTTTTGCTATAACTCATTATAAACTCATGTTCAATTTGCTTTCCATTATGGTCTCTTCCAGTATTACTGTTTTATGGGTGCTTCTAATACTAGGTACTATCTGTATTTCAGATCCTCTTACAGCATATTTTGCATTCAGCTGATTTCTTCTATTCTCACTCTCTAGCCAATGCTTCTTATCTGGACTCCTTGAGATATTACAGTATTTTCACTGGTATTCACAACTATTTCCAAGTTATTATCATCTGCAAATTTAACCATTAACTTTGAATATCTCTTTCTAAAGCATTGTTATGTTATGCTAATAAGATTGAAGTATTCCCGATTACCACAAATTGAAAATTTTGAAAGGCAATGGACAGTGGAATTGTTTACAGATTTGATCATATGCATTTAATTTTGGTTCTGGTTACAGTTATATAAGCACTGATTGAAAAGGATGACATACATATTTCAATCTTCTTAAAGTACTTAATGTATGATGCTTACTTCACTTACTCTAGATATGTATCATATATCTACATATATTTATTTATTTATCTGAGTTACCTCAGATAAAAGTATTTTTGTCAAAGAAGATGACATATACAAACAGGTCTGATTTTTTAAGGTGCTCACTGCTGGATGGTCACTGACATATGTAAAATAAATAATCTAGCTATTTAGTCATGTACCACTTTAAAGGGAATTGCCATGCACATACTCCATAAAAACAGCTCATGAGGTGATTTGCATGTATGATTTGCATGATTTGCAGTGGTTTTGCAAATGCAAATAGGTATTCAAACATTCTCCTTGCTGGTTTAAGCAGAAGCAATGAAAAGCTGGCCTACCTGTTGACCAATCTCTCATTCTATCATAATCATAAGCATTTTCTCACCTTTAGTACAAACAGAAGACCATATTTTTTTTTGGACATCTGAACAGCTCAGCAAAGCTAGTATCATTATCTCTAGTCTTCTATTCACTCTTCTCCTTTCCAGGAGTCTTTACTTCTGTTCTAGTTTCAGTCTAGTTTACCCTTTTAGTCTAGGTGTTTATATCATAAGGCAAAAACCCAACCTGCAAGGTAAGAAGGCTCAGCAGAGAGGGTGAGGTGCCTGGCTGTGTTAAAGTATACTTGCACCTTATTTTGGTGTGAAATTCCTTTATTACTGAGTATACTGTTTTCCTGAGAAAGAAAAATCTCATCTTAGTAGAATGACTTCTAGTAACTAGTTCACTGAAGAATTCAAGGCTTTGAGTTTGGAGGTTTTTTGAAAATTATTTTCACTCCTTTGTCAAAATCTTCTCTACTTTAATCTAAAAATGCTTTTATACTGATGTTAACAATGCAACAATGGGCTTTATTCTGAGAATGCAAAGAATTATAACTATTTCTGTGGAAAATGGGTCTAGAAGGAGAACTGCACCTTTAATGTTATATTTTTATAATAATACTTAATAGGCCAAGTTGTCATGATTTTATGTCTCTTAACATAGAGTTCATATCATTAGAGTATTTTCATTACTGGATTTTTCCTATTTTATATAAAAATATTTTTCCTTGTGTTAGATTTAAAATGATCTAATTCTCTGAAATTTATTATCATGTTAACCCGTGGGATCAAAATGAAAGTGTGGTTATTTCTTTTCAAACTTCACTTCACTATCCAGCTTCACTATCCAGCTCAGGTTTTTCTCATGTGCAAAACAAACAAACAAATGCAACAAAAAACACTACCTTTTTTAAACACACATGCAATTTTTGTTTTCCTGATGGCATCATTTCATAACTTCTCATAACCTTTTCATTTTGGATCTTACTTCCGCTGCTTGCTGAGCTGTTTCTATGCTTCCTTACGAAGGAGTATGTGGACTGTTTTTTTTTCAGTGTAAGACGTATCTGGATGAACATGTATAAAGGAATTCAAAAAATTGAAAAGGATTTCAAAAAAGAGTTTTAAAAATCTGCCACTGTAAACCAAATTATCATAGCCATTCTGCTCACTGTTATGTTGTCAATGAAATGGCATTTTAGCGTACAGATATATGCACGGCTATATGTGGTTTTCTTTAACAGAATATTAAAGGTGTCTCAAATTCTTATTTAAACTTACAAAATAAATTGTCTGTTATGGGTCTACTTACAGAAAAAAATTAACAACAAGGAAGGTTAAAAAAATGCAATTTAAAATAAGATATTCATCTTGGGAAGAAAAGATGAAATGATTAATACTGCAAAATTTTCTTTGTCTACAGTAATTTTTTTAAAATTGTTTGCTAAAGCAACGTCAGTGGGGCTGGACTAACCTATAGCTGCAGCAGCACAGTGGTGTATTAAGCCTTCATCTATGTCTGGTTCTGAACTAGCATTATTAAAATGCTTTCGCTTAGGACTTAGGTTGTGCAGACTTCAAAATGCCAAAGAAATTAACTTGGCATTTCACAAATATTACATGTATTTATATACATACAGATATGCAGGGAATTCATTTGGGCTGAATTTTAATAATGAAACATGAAGTAACTATGGAAACTAGCTCTTTAAAGACTATTTCAGGAGAGCAATTTTCAGATAACAAGTACAATTGAGAAATTTTAACTGAGATGCCAATTTATGACATGCTTAATTTTACCTGACACTGGTCTCCCTGTTATGCATACATATTTTCCTCTCTTAAATTCAAGACAGTGATAATCCGTGCATAGGATACAGGAGAAGGCCACGAGCAGGAGGAAGTTGAGCTAAGCACAGTGTGAGAGCACTGCACCCAAGGTCCTCAGAAACCATGAAGCCTGAGAAACAGCCACAAATGCATCCTACACGTAATGATCCACAGAGGTGACCTATCACTTGAGGAAGCATCTTCTCTATACTCGAGAGCAGCTGTCCTCCCTAATCACAATTTTTCATGATACTAGCACAACGCTAGTACTCTAACCCTAAGACTAAGACTCCAGAGAGATAGAGATCAAGCAGAGAGGAATTATTGTGCCCTTTTTTCTCACATCTATTCTATAGCGATGCTTACAAAGACTCCTATCTAGGAGGGAAGATTTCATGCTGTTTGACCCATTTTTTTTTTCCCTCCAAAAACCTGAAATACTGAAACTTCTGGTCCTGATTTTTACTTAATTTGGAAAGTTAATGTCAGATTTAATTTGGCACACTTGAGCCCCATTATTTAACTATTTGTTCAAATAACTCACCTTTAAAATTTCCCTTTAAGAGAAGTTTGAAACCGGGCTGTTTCTCTAGTGTCACATTTCCAATTTGATTAGCTGCCACAGTGAATTAGAAAGAAATGTTTTTAAAAAATGGTAATTTTTGAAGAAAAAAATGCTGATTGACAAGAAATCTCCCGCTTTTTCTATTTCTCAACAATTCCAATATAATATGCCTGGTATGCTGCAACGTATGCAGACAAAATGCAAACAAAACCTGTGAAGATATGACTACAGATGAAGCATGAGCACAGAGAGATCTGGTAAAGACATGTAGACTAGAACGGCATCTCCTGATATCTATAGCTGCAGAGGCTGTTGTGCAAAATAAATTATCTAAGAATCACTAGAGTCTAAGGCTGGACAAAAAGGGATCTAAGATGTCATGACTGTAGGGAAAAGGGATATTTTTAAAAGTTCTTTAAAAATCTGATAAAGCATTTAATGCATTAAAAATAATATTCTTAAATAATAAAATAATCTCTGGAAATGGGAACAGAATAGTCATGTTTCTTTTCATTCCTTGGAACCAATATTGGATCTTAAACAGTTGAAATGATTTTATTTTTGTTCTTCTTTCCATTTACCTAGAAGTTTACCTGGGGTCTTTTATCTTAATTTCATACAGTTTTTTATGTCCTTGAAACTGTTCTGTGGCTCCAATCTAAGATTCCACTTCAATATAATACATTCCATACCTTCTCAGAGTGGGGAAACTCAGCCCACCAGCTACATGCAATATTTTCCTTGTACCAGATCTGTGGAAAGCCACAAGAAACCATCACCTTAATAGATGTTACCTGTGCTGATGTATTTTGCTCCTGCTCAGCTACAGGATACTTGAGACACTGAAACTCTTTACTAGAACTGGTGTCCAGCAAATGTCAAGCTGCAATTAGTCAGTTAAGGATTTTTTTCTCATGAAGTGTGATTTCTGCTCTGGAGTTTTACATGACAGTCTGTCTATGAAAGAACTTGAGCTGAGAAGAGGGCAGTTGTTGTTTGAGAAGTGCATTTGTAGTCACTTTTTAACATTGATTATTTATCCTTCTCAGTGCCACAGAAGAGAAGTCATTGATGGCTAGATAGTTTAGAATACTCAAAGGCAGGTTGAAATGCTGAACACGGTAAAAAAGTTGATAACTGCAATTTTCCAATCTGTTTTTTTGTTTGTTTGTTTTTGTTTTGTTTTGTTTTAAGTTTTATGCAGTAGAATATATGACTGTTTGAGACCAGTACTGGGCGTTCTACAGTGTACTTTCTGGATCCAAGGAAACAATTAAAGGATGAAGAAAAATTAAAACCGCAGACCTTACTGATGCAATGTCTGAGATGGTTAGACGCCGAGTCCTGTAGGACACAAATGTTCAAATCCCACACATTCAATTTCACCTGGAAACTAAGAGGCAACAGGTGCAGAAACAAAGAGTAAAGGATTTCTGGCAAGAAGTGTTAAAATAACAAATGAGTGTGTGTATTTAGTACTAACTGCTATATTTACATGGTGTTGAAATACAGAAATGAAGGAAGCATGAAATTGTACAGGATTCGGATTTTGGAATGACAAAGATGGCCATGGTAAGATCTGTATGTAGTGAAAAACACTTTGGGCCAGACTTCTAAAGGTATTTAAGTGGCTAAAAGTATAGAAGTTGTGCCAAATGAGATTTATAAAAGCATTTTACTAGTGTGATTGCCAAAGACTCAATGAAGTTCAGGTGGTGAACCTTACTGGAAATTCTAGTGGATATATACTCTACATGCCTAAAAACCTCCAGAAATCTGCGCCTTCATCCCTAAATGCTGTTAATGTAAAACAAATCTAGGATCTGCAAGAAAACAAAAAGAAAACTTACCAAGAATTAATGTTTTTCTAGTATTTTACCAGTATATGAAAGCTTTTTTTCTACTTCTAAAAATTTCTAGTGGGATGGTTCACATGAAATAACGGCTGTCTGATATATCCAATATAGTATCTTTTTCTAAGGAGTCTGGCTCTCCAAAAGTGTGTGATTTCCTAAGAGGTCTGATGAGACTAAAATGCTCTTTCTTTTGTGTTTTATATAGTTTTAATAATTAGTTGATTAACTAGTTTTATAGGCCTAACCAGTGCCTTTTCTAAAAGTGAAAATGGTAGAGACTTTGGGATGTGTATTAAAGATAAACTTCCTCTAAAAGAAATTTGCTTCTATTTTATGTTATTTTTTGTTATCTTTTTACATTTTCAAAATATGAACGCATTGTTAATCTTGAACCACTTTATATAATTTAGTAGATTACTTAATTCTTTCTGGTTATTTTCTTGGATTCAGGAAACCTGCATCCAATCCACTACTTTCAAATACATTGTAAAAGCAGTTAAAAAAAATTAAAGGGCAAAGAAAGTTCTGAATATATCATGTATTCAATAATTAAGCATCTCTGAAAGAGAAATGAAGTTATAAATGGAAAAGGGACCATACGAACTTCAGTACTGAAGTCGTACTGATGACTTCAGCACAACTTTCTTCTCTGACAAATGAAAGTCTTTCTGATAATATCATCTCATAGTAATAGGATCAGCACAGGCTCTAAAGCAGAGTTCTTACTCTAATACCCTTTCTCCCTGAGAGCAGCCTACTTCTTAAGGGCCATCTTTTGCCTTTGATTTCACTCTCTCTCCTCAGAGTCCAGTTTTCTTTACAGCCTGTTAAGGTGCAGTTTCCTACAAATTACAGAGCTAAAACTCTTGTCTATAATCTCATCTGCTAACTTTTCAATTACTGCAGTGTTTTCTTCTGTCTGATTTGAGATTCAGTTCTGACCCACTCATATTCATCCACTGTTTTTGCTTCACTGTTTTGTTTCCTCTCTTTTTAAATTCTTCCACCATCTACTTCATCTCTTTACCATCAAGCATTTCCCTTCATTTTAAAGGCTCTTCACAACCTTGAAACACCCTTCCTATCATATTTTATTTATGATAAAATGTCAACTCACACCTTGGGTAGATACATCACTCTTTTGTTATATTTTCGAATAAGCTTCATGCTTCCACTCATACATGGGAGGAGTTTCTCAGAAATATTTTCAAAGCAGCCAACTATTACAACATTTCATTACTCTCCTTAAAATACTTTATCATCATGCCTGTGAAAAAAAATGGGATCAGCCTGGCTTCTAGAGCACCCTTTTCTTCTGTATCTTGCTAATATTGTCTCATTTTTTTCCTATTATCCCAATTATCTACATCTTAGCACTGTTTTCGTGTGTAAAACATAAATTAATTGGTGCCAGCCTCATTTCTATCCCTGTGTTTGAAAGGCTTTGCAACTTGGATTATAGGTACATGAATGCAAAAACAAACTGTGCTTTTAGTATGACACAAGAGAATACTATGCTTGAAGTGATTGCATTAGGGTTTTTTGTTTTTTTTTTTTTTGATATTTTTGGCCAGATAGAAGTAATGGTTGAAGGAATTTAGAAAGAGCCGAACTTAAACTTTTCTTACATCCGCTTTTATAGCCAGTTAGTGTTTTTCTTAGTCATGCCCTTCCTTCATAGGATAGCTGAACACTTTTACTCTCTTGTTTTAAGACTGAAAATATTAGTCTTCCATATTTATTTTCATATAGAAGAAAAAAATATTATGTCTATTTCTTATATTAATCATGTGTATATAATAAACAGATGACAGAAACATGACAAATAGCTTGACAAATATAAGCAGGCTCATCACTGCATTCAGAGAGATAAAACATATTTAGGATATTGAAGAACCACTGATGTGCATTATGCCTTTATAATATTGTATTCTGTATTATTTAAAGGTACAGCCTTGTATCGCTTGATTTCTTTTTCCTGATGCTGCAAGACAGACATACATTTTTGTTGAGCTATATATTGTAAAGGACTGAATTAGAAAAGAGGAAAAGAAAGAGTAAATAGTGATTAAGTAACTTTAAAAAAAAATTGCTAGACTTATATTGTCCTTATCAAACCTGATGGGCACTGCTGGGTCCTGTTGCTGAGCCTATCATGCATATAAGGTCTAAGAGGCTGCAGCGATACATTTGGCAAACAGGCGAAACTTCAAGCGTATACAAAAATGTACTGGCTGTAGTCCAAGTTATCAAACAGCATCCAGCGAGCCAGATCATCACACTTGTGTGAGTCAGGTCAAAATGAGAATGGAAACAATTTGAAAATCTGTATATATCTTTTTCCTTTACTCTTCTGACTGATTTATTTCCATTCATTTACTGCTTCCCAACTGGCCAACAGGCATATGTGGCTTTGGTAGTACCTTACCAGATGTGGAACATCATGTTCCAATCAACAAACACAAAAGGCAACAATGATTTTTGTTGAAGCAGCACCTAGGTTGGGGATCCTTTAAACTACATGCTTCACAAACAACAGCAGTGAATCAGTTTTGCATCTTCACAAGTCTGTCCACAGACAACGTCAGAAGACAGCAGACAATGCGGTGACCTGTGTGGAATTACATAGCACGTCAGTGGATGAGCAATGAACAGAGATGGGAAATAAGATCCAGAATTCCTACTTTGGTTTCCTAAAATGGAACTTGTGTGGAATTTAATTGCTCGATACCAAGAAATCTATTCACAATACTTGTTTTTAGAACACATAATGATCATGGGGACTAAATACCAGGAGCACTGGTACTGCCTGGGAACAAAGCTTCTGCCTAAGCTGAATTGTTTATTGTCATTTGGAGAATAACCTAAACCCATTCATATCCATGGTGTTTCTGAAGACCTGTAATATGATTCAAACATAGTGCATATCTATAATATGCTATTTTAACAATATATTAGGTAAAACATTCACTCTGCAAGCAGGAGTCTTGCTTTTCCTTTTCACTTCAGTCTGAAGAGTTTCAAACCCGGATCTCTCACTTCTTAAAATCTTAATTTAACTGTTTGAATATAGAGTCTGAACTAGGATACTACATAGCTTCGTTTGCATCTGAATCAATGTGTAACCAAGAATGCCATAGCCAAGGGCTAGAAAGTGTGACAAAGCACTGAGGATGACGCATAGACCCTACTTGTTAGATTAATCGGCTAGCACACAGCTGTTCTAAACTCTTGTCTTCCTCTTGGGATTATTAATGTCTAATACAAAAGACACATAAACAAGGAATTATTTTTTTGGATCAGGAGTAAAACCGAAGAAAGGAACAACAAGTGTACCAACAATAATAATTTGCATGAGAGCAAATAAGAGCATAATATAATCTACCTGTGTAAGTAATGTTGTTAGTTCAGAGTCATGTTCCCAAGCAGACACATACTTAAACCCTAATGATGCAGGGGACTGAACTATGTGTATTCATAAATACATGTATTGTTGATACCACTATCCTTGAAACATTGCATTGGTGGAAAGCACAGGCTTAATAATCAATAATTAATAGTTGTAAGAAAGAAACCGTTTTGAGGACAAACGTATGCATATACGTGTGTATTTTAGCTCCAAAAAGGAAGAACAAAATTTTCTATCTTAACAAGAGACATTTTAGGATAAATGGAATAACTGGAATCAGTCCAGTTAAGAATGTGTAAGTAGAACTTAAGTGACCTGAGAGGGTGCTTCTATCTTCATGGTTTATGATTTAACACTTAACTTCTTACATGTATGTGTTCCTGTACCCAAGGAAACAGGCATTTGCTGGATTTTTATTAGATCCTAGAAATAAATAATATTGATTCCAGAATTACTAGGTGTAATCTAACATTATCTTTATTAACCACATAATAGCTGTCTGCCTGTTTGATCCAAGTTCTCTTCCCTGCAATGATAATGGCAACCCTTTCACAGTAGGAAACCCTTTTGCAGTAGGAAGCTTCTATTTCATGCTTTTTCTGCTCCATAATCTTTGATGCCTCTCATAGTTTCCTGTTGAAGACTGAGACAAATAACAAGCATTATAACATATTCTGCCAGAATACCAAGGCCACTGTGGCTTGGTGTCCAAAATTCAAATCATGTTTGCAACAGTTGAAAATGATATGACAATGCCATTTCTGCCAACATATGATCATGTTTTGATTTATTTGTTTTGTCAGAGAAGAGACAGGACACTTGTTAGGGCATGTCTATTTCCCTTGTCTTTCTCAGAGAAGAAAGTATGTCTGCATGCATTTCCCACATTTCTGAGAATATTGATAGTTGTGTGCCTAAACCATATGTTTTTCAAGTTATCCAAATCCTAATGTAAAAAAAAATAACATCTAAACATAAACATTACATTTGGTTTCAAATACATATCCATGTATTTAGGAAATACACAGATGAGTATTCAGTAAAATAAAGGGTGTTTCCGAATCATCTATTGTTGTAATCCTTTGATTTCGTCCATAACAATCTTTCTCTTTATTAGTCTACATTTGCAACTATTATTTACCGGCAGTACTGTGCTCATGCCAGGGAAGCTCAGCTGATTTATACTGGCTGAGAAATTAAATCTCTTTTTTTTCCAGTAACTGCATTTTGTGAGTAGACTCTTTCTTTTCTTTCTCCTCTCCCTCTAATTTTCATTTTAAAATTCATACTTAACTTTCCTTGAAGAAACAGTTTTTCTCGTATTATTCCTGGTCATTGTGCCTTTATTAATTACACTGCCAGTGTCACCTTGTAACATTCCTAAAAATGGAAACGGACATGTATTTTCAAGGAAAGGCTTCGAAAACTTCCAAGTGGGGGTGTGAGGCCTCAGCGCTGTGTGGGTGTGTGCACATGCATGTATGTGCACTTGTGTGCGTGTGTGTGTGTGTTGTCTTAATTAAGTTATTTCTGTTTTATCACTTTAGAACTTTTTTCTTTTATTTGACCTAAACCATCACAACTTCAATATAAAATGGATATAATTCTGTTAATGTCTTTGATGTTATTCCAGCCTAAATCTATAGCAATTATGCTGAGGGTTAGGTCTTTTATTTAAGGGAATATATGTCTTTGGAAAGCAAAGATGTTGTGAACCTCTTGTGCTTGTGTCATTTAATGGAATACACATAAAGAGAATTTAAACTATTAGCATTCAGTGCTAATCTGTAGTGTTTTCATTTAAAGTGATCTATGTATTTTTAAATATATATTTCTGAGATAATTAATTAATTAATTGTGATTTCTAAAATTGTCAGGCTAGAAACCCATCATTACACGACCAGTCCCATTCCCCTGAAAGAAATGTGCATCAAATAGGCTGCAGCACTGTGTTTTTATAAAAAGAAGTTATGCTCTTATTTAAGATATTACACCTAAATCTTTGAACCTGATATACTAAAAATAAGAAATATGGCATAGTCCCAATGGAATTTACAGAATTAAAGAAGAGAGTAGAATTACCTTGTAAATAGCAATATCTGACAAAGATCAAGTCTTGTTTCTCAGTAAAGTTTGATGGCAACTGCTCTAGGCCTCTAGCAATGGATTGTAAAAAATCAGTAAAATACTCAGAAAACAGGAGACTGTGTGAGAGATTATATTATGCTTTCAACTTTGCCAGTCATGCTATCCAACTGTTGAAATGTCACTTCAGAAGCTGCGTAAGCAATATTTCATGTTGTTTTCGGCAGATTATGTGACAACAACACATTAGCAGAGAAGGAGGTGAGCTCTTTCTTTTTAACAGTCCCTGCAAGAGTAGCAATTGTTAATGCTATTCCTATTTTTCAGATTATAACTGATGGCTCCTTATAGGTAACTGAAAACATATTTGCACATAGGGATGCTAAGTAACATGCTCAGTTCAGAATCTAGTTCTATCTTCCACAAAACATAAAGGAAATGTAGAAGAAATATACAAAGTGGTTTTTTTTCTTATTATGATATGAATGTAAAATATGAAAGAAAATCAAGAAAATCATACTTTCAACATGCTCATATACATCCCTATCCAAACAGAAAGTAAAGTTTGCACCAAAGTTTACATTCACATTTTTTTGCCGCATTATTTATCAAGTGGAGGCCTTTACTCATTACATCTACTTTCACTCTCGCTCTCTGTGAGAAAGTTAGACATTTATGAGGGTTTATACTACCATCTAGTGTAATCTTCTTTCTTTTATAGCAAGTATTTTCCTGCATATTAAAGGAAAAAACAAGTTACTGACGTTACTGAATAAACTCTGCTGAAAGTACATTTGTCCATATTTTTAAGATAATGATCTCTCCTTAAGGTCAAATATTTGTTAAGATCATGATTTCAAATGATCAGCATCAGAGGCATGATTATGGAAACAAGTCTGGATTACAGAGAAAAGGCTGCCCTCCATAGTCCTTAATTCAATTAGTGAAGAAATTTTCTGCCTTTCCTGAGAATAACATAAGCTTAATTGGTGCCTCTTCCTTCCTTCAATACTTTTTATTAAAGAGTGGCAGATTAATGTCTACCAGGAAAGGATGAAAAATTTAAAAGAAAGATGAAGGAACAATGTTTTAAATGCAGAAATCTGTTATTTGAGGCTTGAATTTAAAACTTTAAGCATACTTTGCTGTTTTAATTTTAAGAAGGGAAAGAAAGTGGTCCAGCTCAACTAAGAAAATTAAGCAGGTTACAGTGGGACTATTTAAAGTTCAGAAATTGCCTATGAGCATTGGTAATATGCTTGAATTTTGGTGATATGAACAAGCAGCAAGATTTTGTAACTAATATACTATATAACGCTGTGGGCAAAGCTTGGTTCTGGAAATCACCATTTTATCCACCTAACTGACGCACAGTCAGAACGGACCAGTACAGTCTGATGAGAAATTCAAGTTAAATCAATGGGAGATTTCATGAAGTAAGATGCAAACAAAAGGATGGGCAGAACTTCTTGCTAATTTATTATCAACAGCTCATCCAACTCTGATAAAAGTTACAGAAAACATAACATGAGGTCTGATCCAAAGTCCATTTAAGCAACATTGGCTTCAAAAGAATTTGCATCCACTACCACATACCAGTGACACTAATTCAGATCTGTTGTACCATGAATTTAGAGAGGAGAAGAAAACTAAAAGTAGATGAGTCAGTATCGCTGTTTCCCTTTAGAGAAAATGGGTTAGACCTTCCCTCCTTCATTTCAGATGTATGCGCCCTTGCCATGGCATCGGGGCTAATATGCCATCAAAAGTATAATATATATGGAACTGGTCATTTCGGAATGATAAAGAAAAAAAGTTCCTAAAAGAAATTTCTGTCTGTAACTGGAAAATTCACAGATTTCCACATGGTTTTGGTTTCACTCCATGCATACACTTCATTAGCACACAAAGGCAAGATCCTGGTATCCAGAAAGAGACATCTGAAAACTAAAGAAGAAAAGCTTACTGAAAAACTAGATTTACCTCCTGCAGTACTCTTCTAAACCATAGATTGCATTTGCCCATATGAAATTCTGTTTACGGATATTACAGAAAAGCTTGAGAACTGGAATTTCTAAGTGCTGATGCAAAAGCACAGCAGTTTTGTAGTAGTCGTGAGTCCAATACCACTGTATGTTATTGTAGATATCCTTAAAGATAAGCAGATGAAACATGCTTGTATTCAACAAATAAGAATAAATTTAATACAAATAAGAACAGACTTGAAAATTCCCTTATTTTACACTTTCCCATAGAACATGTTCCTGTTAAATAGTTTCTTTTCTTTTGAAAGATGTACAAAAGCATAATTTAATGTCAGCAAGGTGCAAGGTCTGTCTAAAAAATAGGATTAGTTCTAACCCTTTAATTATTGGAGATTATCTTTCTCTTAAATGAACTAATTATCATCAAGGACATTCTTCCCTTTAAAACTTTAATTAGAAATGCTATGAAATAAATGGAAACTGCTCCTTAAAACACTTGGTACCTTATTGACATCTTTTGTTACTGTTTTTATTTATTTATTTATTTAAAACCTTTTTCCTTACTCTTTGTTTTACTTGCTTCTCCCCTTTATGCCTTAAGGTGATAACCTTAAACAGTTTAAAATATATCCATTTGCTTATACATTCATTCATCTTATTTTAATATAGTATGCAAACTCCATATTTGTCGTTGTAATATTCGAATGTAACAACTGAATATCACTAAACCAGAACCGGTAGAAGTGAACTTGCACAAGACAAAGTTTTCTACTAAAAATTTGTACATGAGCATGTGATTTCAATGGGTCCTGATAGCTTTTGGGCTCAATTCAGCAGCATAACTAAAAGCATGGAAGTTTAATTAAGCCAGCCCAGTTAGATCTGATTTTCTCCTGCATAGAACTTCAGGCACCTTACTGAATCATGGTTTTTTGGCTTTGCAGTATCTCTTGGATTTATAATCCTATGGCCTTACACCAAACTGCTAAAAGACAAAGTAATATATCCTCTTGATATGAAGTGATATGTATCAATAGAGCCTTTTAGAGAATCATCATTATTACAGCTCTTAAAGTGGCAGAGAATATTTCTAAACAAAAGAAATGACATATATCCTGCTGTGTTATCCTTTCTGTTTTACAGCTTAACAGAAGGATTTGTAATTTATCCTGTTGTATTATAATGAGGATTGTCAAAAGTTTAACATATATATATGCCCTTATGTCTAGAAGATAAAAGGAAACCAATGCCCAGTTTAGAGGGCTAGTTCAGATCCGCCCCACTAAAAGTTGCTCTGAGCAGGGTGTTGTTAAAGCATATGAGGTCTAATCCATAATAAAGAAGTCAAAAAGAAGATACAATATTTATTGCAAAGACATTGCCAACTTTATATATCAGGACAGTGGAAAACAGAAAAAGAAGGAGGAAAATGTATGTTTCATATAAATCAGCCAAATGGCAAGGCCAGGATGTATGCATGCCACAGTGAAAAAATGATTGACTTGCTTTGTGGGTCTGCTGAGACTGCAAGCTTGGATTTTAGAAACCTGGAAACTGAATACAGATAGTAGGAGAAGGGATGGAGAGGGGGCCTGTAGATGTTCACTGACGAGACTCTGTAGAACTTGCGGTAAGCTGCATACTGTAATAATTAAGGCATCTCTTTGAATCATTCTCAAAATTTAAGCAGATCCAGAGTCCCTAGTGGGAGAATTAAGAACTAATTACATTAAAGCAGTGAAGATCAATTGCAAGTATGCTGGTAGCTTCATTTTATTGTTGTCTTAAGTTGGTGAAGCCAATCATAATAAGGGAGGATCAAAGGTAGTTAACCCAATTCCCTCTGATTATGGCATCCCTGTTTTCAATGCCAGTGAATGGTTTGTCAGCATTTCCACAATTGTCTGTATCTTAACAAGTTTACGTTTGTATAGTATGAGTCGCTTCAGACTGGAATTAAGCATCCAGGTTTCTCATATTTAGGATAGATCTTTGAGCTGTTTGAATAAAGTAGAAAAAAAAATTACTCTGGATGCCTCTAAGCTATAGATTCCATGATGGTAAGAGCAGCATCTGGAAACACACCAAAATGTAAATAAAAGCTATATACACTTAAGTGAAACATAATCAAGCTCAACTTGTGACTATTTTAATTATTTAGCTTTTGACATAAGGCTAAATTTGACTTGTCATCAAAATAACCTTTTATAGATGCTCAGTTTAAGATAAAACTGACTTTAGTTATATTTGTACCTCCTTTGAGGTGTACGATTTTACTAAGTTAGTTAAAACACAAAGTTATTTCAACTTCATCTGGATCAGCCTGAATCATTCTATTACTTTTATGCTTGGTTTTGTGTATGTGCTACTCTTTGTGTACTTCTGTCTGTATTTACCAACCTGTGACTAAATCAAATAGAAATCAGGGGTTTTGAGTCTTCTCCTAGCTTTGCTATGAAATCCATTCAGAAGCCCAAAATAATTCACATATGCTTTGGCTACCTGGCACAATGTGCTTTGCAGTACTTTGCAGAAGTGTAACAGAGTTAGGCAATTTAAATGTGTAATAAAAATAGCAGCTCAGCAATCACACTGCTAAAGGGAATTGGCCATAGAGCTCTCCTGACTGCTTCTGGCATCCTAACTAGTTTATATGTATCTATCTTGGCCAAGTTTACATGACACTTCATTGCATTGCATCAATGCATTTATTTCTTTACACTGAGGTCTATGCACTTGTAAAAGAGGTATCATATGTGCATGTTATCCTCAAGTATGTTGTAATTCCAGCAAATATTTTGAGACACTCTAATGGAAGATACCATGTGGATGGAAAATTAAAAGATATTTCTATAAATATTGTTACATTTTATGTAATTTACAAACACATGAAAGCTTGCTCAATTTTCAGAAGTTCAACTGTATATCAATAAATAAACCTGTAGTTTACTGCTAGTCTCAGATGAAAAACAATGATTTCTCTCAAATAGTTTTAGTATTTGGAACAATTAATAATTAATTTATATTTAAAAAAATCATACTTGTACCTCATGTTATACAATTATACAAAATTTTATACTCAGAGAATTTAGATTGTGTGGAAGGGAAACTGCACAAAAAGTTCTATTTAGAGTCAGAGGGATATTGGCTATTGTATGTTATGAACCAATATTTTATCCTTGCTTTCCATGCAGCAGTAGCCAGCTTGTTGTGATCTAATTTTGTTTCACTGTTACATATTTGGTACTCCATCAAAAATGAATTCCATATAAAGAACTAGTTACTCTTTTTAAATTAAAAATAAAAAATTGAAAAGTTATTAAAAAGGAAGTTATAAATTGCAGATATGCCTCATTTTATATGTTTAAATGGAAATAGAAAAGCATTTAGTTTTGTGATTTGGTTGATGTTGTGATCATTTTTTTCTTCAAAATATAAAATATAAGCTAATTGTTTTTTAATTCAAATGACCAAGTTAATAATTTTCCAAAATTGTTGAGAAAAATACAGAAAAACATTACAAATTCTTTTCAAACCACAGTTTGTAAAATGTTATGAAGATCAGTTTCCCATCTGGACTGAAAAAGTGAAATGTTTATATATCTCAGACATTGCCATACTATAGAAATACCATCCTTTCCACACCATCATGCTCTGCTCATGTGTTCTTATTTGTATCCTGCTCATGTGTTCTTATTTGTATCCTGCTTGGATATATTTTCTCTAAAATGAGATCTCCTGTATAAATATGCTTATGCTTTTCCTTCTTGTTCATGGCTATAGTTTTTGTTCATGGTTTATGCTTTCCAAATACATTGGACTTATTTCCATTAGTTCTTTCCAAGATTGTCTTGCTGGCTAACTCATTACGGATGATGGGAATAAGTACAAATACAAAAATGGAATTTATACAAACAAAGATCCTTTTGTTTCAAAATGTACTTCCAAAAATAATATTTCTGGAATTGTGCAGCAGTCTCTCTTTCTGAACTAGGAAATGCTGATGATAAGAGCTAAGCTGCTTTACAAGAACAGCTACCTACACTCAGCTGCTATCGCTCATGAACCAAGGAAGAACAGACCAAGCAACGTCTCCCATCAAATTCCACTTAATGTTTCAAGTCCACAGAGAATAAGCAGAAGCATATAACTACTGAATTTTGTCAGTTCACATTTTAGTATTTTTCTTTCAAAAACAATTTTACCAAGAAAAGGGAAATGCATTGTTATTTTTATCTTGTTCATAGTTTATACATACATATTAAGTGAAATCATATTCAATTTTTTTCATATTTAAAGTTATTACAATCTGCTTTTTTTTCTGATTTTAATAAATATAATAGGAATTCTAGTTTTTGAGACCATCATACAATAGCAGCACACCTGGAATACACGTTGGAAAATCTTAAAGTGAAACTATGAAACAAAGATAGTAAGTTCTCACACTAAGAGACTTTTCAGAGCTGTCACTTTCCCTCTTACAGACAGATGAATTGCTTCATATCAAAGACATTAATATCAGTTAAAAAATATAATTGAGGAGTAGAGTTCATTCTCAATTCTGTAAAAAAATTGTTTTTTTTTTCTTATAGTGAATATACACTATGCCATTTATACTTGTCCTTCATCCTAAATAATCCCAGCCACGCATAATATGAATTTTACAAACAGTATATACTTATATGTGGAAGTCACTTTAGTTACAACTGAAATGCAGCCACATTCAGAGTGGAAACTTTCAGGTTTTTTTTAACAACTGCCTACTCAGAAATTTAAGAGGAGAAAAACTGAATGCTATTGAAGTTTCATAGGGAAACCTATAGGGCTATAAATGGGATTTCAGTTTTAAAAAGTTTAAAGCTGGCTTTCAGGACAGGATAGATATCACTTGATACCTGCGTAGCCAAGAGCGGCATGATTTCAGAAGAAAAAGAAAACAAAGTGGACTAATCACGTCACTCTTTCCCCCTGCTGAATGTGATAGCTGCAAAAAGCACTGCTGATCTCTTATGGGCATATACTGAAAACTTTCTAAAACTGCCAAAATACATATTTATTTATCCAATATGCCAGAAAAAAAAGGCAAGTAGCGGTGTAATGAACATTAACAAAACACCCTGGAGGTTTCTCCAGTGACCCAAGCAGGAGGATGCCAAACAAGGTCTCACTTTTCCAACCTCAGCTCACACTGTTGTGCCTCCGTTCACCTTCTCATCCCCACCCCTGCCTTTCTCCACTGTATGATTTAAGACCAGAGTGCCAGCCTTAATTTTGAATTTCCTGACTTTTATGGTTTAAGTCAGTCCCTTAATGATATCTAAACATACTTTCTTGGTATTTAATATAAAGAAGCTTTGGTTCTGAAACAGAAAGACTTTGATCTGTTGGGGCTAGAGTGTGCTTCTGGGAGAACAGTGTGTGATTTCTATTATTTCCCAGGTCTTTCTCACTGTGTTACTTGTGACATGTTTTTCCTTTTTGTTTTGTTCTGATCAACTACCAAATCTTTATTGTAAAGAGCACAAAAAAAAAAAAAAAATAAGGTCACATGAAGGATAAAAATGACTTTGCCAACCTGGCTTCAACAACACCTCTTTTCCTTCTGTATAGATGTGAAAAAAATACCCACATGATTAGGATGAAAATATTAGATTTAGACACCTTTTATCACCCCTTCCTCAGTGCTATTTACAATGCTGTCTACTTGGATTTACACAGATTTGGATTAAAACTCTCACTAACATAATGAGAAGCATGTCAATTCAGATGCCTAGACTAGCAGACATCTGACAAGCCCATAGAGTACTGCCAAATGACGCATAGTTCATGTATGGAAATTATGGAGCTGCATTTAGAAGGTTAATAGGCAGTGCTTACCTGGAAGAGATCATTAGTGTGAGTGCAGCCCTGAGGAAACACAGCTGCAGATGCCCGTCATTTGTGGTACCTCGGCACTCATGAGGCCAAAAGGCCCCAAGCATTACTACCTCCAGCCCTGGAATAGATAACAAAGAGGTCTAAATCAGAGACAAATGAAGCAGAAAGGTTTCATAAAGAATAGATTCTGAAACAGCAAAACACATCACGAATAAGTGAAGAGAGACCTACATGCTGTGTTTTCAACATCCTTTGCTGAAAAGAGCTTTCTGAACTCCATGGAAACATAGAAAAAGATAATTATCAGCCTTAGTGATTGAGTGACATGTGAGGGATAAAAAAGATCACTTATTTACATGTCAAAGTGTCCATCACAGTGTGAGTGGTTGGTATGGGAACATGCTGCCTTTCTTTAGAAAATGAGTAAATGCTAAGACAATGTATCTGTTCACTAAATGCTGGATGAATGTGTGTTTTCAGAAAAGTTGATCTGAATTTACAGTAATGAGAAAGCAGAATCCAGTCTATTGCATCTCTCTCTTGTTCTGTTTCCATAGACAGAGGTAAGGCATCACAAAGGATTTAAAAATGTTGTGATACATTTAAAAGCATGAGAAAACAGGCCACTATTGCCAACCACAAAATGATCCAAGTGAGACTGCCAAAGCTGAGGGAAAAGAAAATAGAGGGGAAAAAGTTACAAATATACTTGTTTTTGGCTACCAAAAGACCTTTCTTCTGTAAAAGCTCAGCCATGATACAAAGATAAATCATACCCAGTACCATGAAAAAGAAAAATAAATCTGCATTAGGCTTGCCAAATGAGAATGAGATGTAGAATCATAGAAGGCACTGAGGCTAATTAGAAGTGCTCATCCAAGTATAGTTGTATAGTTATCTTCAGGGCTGACATCAATATCAGACAAACAGAAAAGGATCTTTATTTATGTGAAATCTGAATTTTCTCTGAAATTTTGAATGAAGGAATCCTGAAGAAATATTTGGACAATAAAGAATATCATCACTCAGTTGGCTGTTGATGGTTCAGAAAATGTAATATTAGACTCAGAAGTGTATGATCACTGTGATAAAAGAGTGAGTCTAGATGAAACGGGATAACAGAGACAAGGTGGCAAATCTTTAATTTGCTGAAAACCATTTTATAAGTACTTAACAGCCCAGGGCACTTTAGGAATCTAGATGCCTCCTGGAAGGACCTACTGCTGTAATTGATCTTCAGGAGCTTGTATAAGGATATAGGGTTTTCTCTTTAGTCTTCTATTTTTGAACACTTTGCGCTAAATGGGGAAAAAAGATTTAATTAAATTCATTGAGTTCACTAGAGTGTTTCAAGTTTCAGAATGAAACACTTTCTAAAAACAAAAAGTCTCTAAGACATGTTCTCAGGAAGTGAATAAAAGCGAATTCCCACTCTCAAACAAATTGCCAGTTTTAGTCAAAAAAATATGAACAGATGTTCCCTCTTCTTTCCCTTTAACATTCAGAACTTCCATGTTAGATCACTTCTGAACTGCAAACAGTTGCTGTCTGATATATAGCATAGTTATATTTTCAATGTTAGATTGCAGTTAGATGAAAACACAAAGATTAAATTGCCACCAATAGAGAAGAAAAACAATTTTTTTTAGATTTTTGCTCATGCATATCTGCATCACTGTTTTACCACAATGTACTCTTGGCCTGACTTTGTGCTGTATAAGAGTTCCCTCTACTGGCTGAGTTATTGGAGCTGAACCAGGCATCTTGTTGCCAAATTCAAAAGATTTCAGAATCCATATCTGGCATTTTTCTTGCTCTTTCTCTGATACTTTGAAGCAGTTGCATTTCTGAAGCAGTTCCGTTTGGGGATTAGTAGCCTTCATAAAAAGAAGCTTACTCACCCCAGCAATATAGTCTGAAAAGGCTTATAGAGAGTATGGCGATGACAGCATGATCCGAAGATCGTTCCTAGACAAAGCTCATTGACCAAAATACATAGGTAATTTAATATACAGGTAATTTAAAAACAGGAAGCATCTCATTTCAATGTATTGACCTGATGTTCCAGACCTTTAAATGAGCTGGCTTGCAAGACTTCCATAATATAATATATTATAGAAGGTGGTGTTGTTTTCAGCCTCCTCCAAAATATATTCTCATCAGTCTTTTTATCCAACAATTTTATAGGTGTGCAGTAGTTGAAAGGATCTGAAGCAAAGATTTTACTTTATAAATACTTTGATTCTCCTCTGTTCTTCCACTTCTAAGGTCCACTGGTGAAAGGTCCACTTCTTTTACTTACTAGAATTGGTTATTTGGTGTTTATTCATGCTGGGCACAATATTATTGTAGGTTATTAATGACAATTTCTGACTTCTCCCTAAGAAAATGGACACAAGAAATAGAAAATCTTTCTTCCCTTATATTTTGAGGAAGCTGAGCAAATCTATCAATCAGGCCCATGCCATTTTCACCGAAGAGAAAAGAAATCCTTCTTGATTCCTCAGCAAAGGCAATCCAACTGACTCTACCAATGAGAGGGAGAGTAAATCAGTGTCATTACTGAGAGAAATATAAAATAGATAGGAGGAAAACACTTTAAGAGAATGTTCCTAAATTTCCTATAACTAAACCAAATCATGACCCCCTCCATATTATAGGGGGAAATAGAAAAGAAAGAAAAGCCAATGCCTTGACCCAGGACCATAAGAACTATAGTTTTGTACCCCATTTAGTGTGGAATGAATACAGTCTTCCTCAAAAAATAGTCTGACATTACTACTTCACTGTTTCTTTCCCACCCTGTGCAGTGGCATCAGGAACTCCTTTCTAACCAGAAAAAAATGAGGATATCTAGACAAAAGTGGTGAATTTGAAAGTTCAAAAGGTGAATTTGAAAGTTAAAATCATTTCAACAAAAAATGAGATGTCTTCAACTCAGATGATCAGGTAATCTTCTCTGCTTCTATTTTAAAGCTTTTCTTTACAACTGTTACAGCTACTAATGCTCTATTTTCAAGTAAAAGCAGAGATTCTTATGAAACCAGAGCATTCAACAAAAATACCAGTCTTCCGAGCAAATGCTGTAACCTGACTTCATTCCTTTCTGGGAGCATCTGTACATATTTTGAAAATGTAAGAATATATTTGTTTAATATATTTAACATGTACTGAAATGTAAAAATCTATGGAATTAATTCAGATTTTATAATATACCACTATACATACCTATGTATTACTATATGTATATATGTACTACCTTTTTGCAATAGTACAGAATGTTCATCTCACATACAGTTCTCTAGACAAATTTAAATTGATGTGTTGCCTTGCTACTGCCTGAGTTTGCATTGAAGACATGTCTTTCTCTCATTCCCACAAGGCTTCATAAGGCAGTGTGAAACTGAAATTCCTAGACTGAAGGAAGTTCATAGCATTTACTTGAGTCCATACATCTTACAGAGCAGAAACAAGAGGAGTCTACAGCGTAATAACCACTCAACCTCCATCGCAAATGGAAAGTCACATTGTGCTTTGCTACTGTTCCAAAGTAAAGCAACCAAAATTTGCTTTACTTTATTATATATCTATATATCTGTATATATATATATACACACACATACCTTTCTTTCTTTAAAGTTATTTAGATCAATCTTAAAAACACTGAGACTGACTTTCAAAAGCGAAATAAAACATGAACTTGAAGCTTTTCTCACAGGTTAAGGTAGAATTATTAATATTTATGGCTTTGCTTTTACAAGCATAGTTTATGCAGTAGGAGATTTTTACCAAGCTTAGTAATTCTAATTAAATCAAACAGTACAGAAGACACATTATGCATCTGTCAAGATGATTAGAAGTGCTCCTAACCTGTAACTTCCCCTCTCCAAAGAAATGAAAGGTAGTAATATATTTCTGGTAATGATCAGCATTATTATTTCACCTCTATTGCAGTGCCTAGAAACCCAGCTGAAATTACAGACTCATTGTGCTAATCTATGTACAAACTCATAACAACAATGGCAAGTCTCTGACCCAAACATTCACAGTTTATAAAATGGTGTTCAGCATAAAATTATGAAAAAAACAAATAATTATAAATATAACATAAACATTGTTCCCAATTTACAGAGGGGGAACTTGTAGTATGAGAGAGAAAACAAATTGCTGGAAGACCAGTGTGAAGCAGAGGACTTGGTTGCATGTTCTAGTCATTAGATTAGTCTGTGTGGAAGGAGAAGACACAGCCCGAACTCAGCTGAAGCAGACTGATAATTCCTTGCAAAGTTCAGAAAAGATACCTGAAGCCAACCCAAGAGCCAAATTCAGATTTCTTTGGACATAGTCGGTGTTTCCTTAAAATTAACTTTTGGGTCAAATGTTTTCGGCTACAAATCCAGACAGTAGTTCTGTTTGAACATCCTTAGACATGAATGGCAATATCCTTTGATTATGACTGAAGTGTTGGAAAAGAGCAGAACCTCAGGAAAGCACAACACATTGTGATTCTCCCCCTGCTCACCACCCTTCAACATCATCAACATCTGTCAGATGGTCTGAGGCCTCCTGACCTAGCACTACCAGAACAGACCTGAGGACAGGGTGCACCCTGTATGTTGGGGAACCCATTCTTGATGCACCTTGAGGAGCTCTGTGGTTCTCAGAAAACCATTTGGACAGGTAAAAGAAAGACACAGAATCTCTATTTTGATAGCTTGCTGTGACCTAGGGAACTTTTTTCTTTTTTTTTTTCTGCTGAAAAGTCTCTATATTCAACAGTAATGACTAAGTGTGTGTTGAGTAATGGGCAAAATGGTAGGTCAAGTAAGAGGAGATATAAGAATCAGACAACATTAACATAGTTAAGCCGGAAAAATAATCCAGATCATTTTTTTTGCTTGATATTATTTGACCATCTGCAAAAAAGTCAAATAATGAATAGCTTTTATTTGTGAATAAATGTGTTCATCAGTTAGTGAGGAAAAAGCAGAAATTAAATAAACAGTTCAGAAGTATTACTTAGGCAGATCAAAAGTGGTAAATGATTCATATGTGGTAGAAATGTACTGTCACTGAATAAATTTTTGCTAAAGAAATAGAGTACATGACACACTTAATTACAGGACTGTCCTGTAGAAATGACTTTCACTCAGCAAATCCTTGACATCTTTATTGCCCAGTAAACTTAGGCAAACACTCACAACAAAATGAAATGAAAGGTATCTATGAGAAATTAAAGGGAGGACAGAGTGAGAAACCTAAAACAGATGTTACTTTGAACAAATGTATTTTCTGAAACTCTTCACTCTAAATTAATTAATCTGAGAGAACTGGTGATGGTGTACTTTTGCTATTAACCACAGCAAACACATATGAAACTGGAGACAATTTGTATTTCTTTTTGACAGCAACATCTGGCTCCTTGGCAGGCTTTGTCACCCTTCGTATTGACATCTCCAAAAATGTCTCCACATCCATCGGTTTCGTGAGAAGCCACAGTAGACTCTGACCAGTGCAATCATTCTTCTTCCTACTTACTCATTTGGTTTGATGGATTGGATCTTGTTATTCATTATTTTGTTTAAAAAAAAAAAAAAATCCCAGGAAAGATTTCTATTACAAATATAAAGTAAGGAAAAATTTATAGAAACCTTCTTCATGTATTTATATACAGATTGCAAATCCTTCATTAGCACAGAATTTGAGCGTATGTGTAAATGTGTGTTAGTTTCCTATGTTCACTTTTAAGAACAAGATTTTTTTCTTCAGTGAATATGAATGGATTAAAACACACTTTTAAGCACTTCTTGAAACAATTCTGATGCGCCTTTTTTTTCTCCCCAGAAATTCAATGGTACAGGCAAGATGTACAATCCTTTAAAAATATTTACTTGTTTTATTACATGCACGTTACTGTTACCATGCGAGTAAAATTGTGCCTGTCAGAAAAAGTAGTTGCAGTTGTTTGGGGCTTAGGAAGGACTAAGGCTAGACGAACTAGGCAAAGGCTAGGCAAAATTATTGAGGGAGGACAAATCTGCCAGTGCTTCATGCTGCTATGCTTCATGTCTGAACATGGGAGGATATCAACTAATCACAGGATGCCTAGCTGGCACATGCAGAGCACATATATATATTTAATGCCATTTTGCCCTTGGCAGCTACAGAAGGACATCAGGTCTCTTACCCCTTGTACAATTTAGACTGAATTAATCTACTGGCACATAAATGTACAGGAGAGTTGTTTACCTGGATATCAAACTTACTGCATGGTGTCTTGCTTCTGCCACCTCTGGTAGCTACTGTCCAGCTGCTTCCTTCCTTTTTTTATATCTTTACGTGATCCTGGAAAATACAGCAAAGTGAACAGTAGCTATCTGATTAAGGAATGACCTAATTATATACAAGCCATGATCTTGTGAGGCCAGAAAGTGACATTACCCTGCCAGATAGCCCAATTAGTGTTTTGGTGTGGCTGTCATAGGCAGTCATCAAAAGATTGCTCTGTTTCAAAGTATTGTGTCAAGATGAGGGATGCAGCTTAAACTCTTCCCTCTTTCCCATAAAAATGCAGGGGATAAGAACAACATCTTCACATAAGATAGGTTGCCTGTGATTACAATTTCCTTAGCCATAAAATTGCATACTTATCCTGATCTCTAAGGTGGCTGGTATACTTTGTGCGGTATATAAATATCACTGAATAAGGTCATGTTTTCCTATTGCATCCTATCATACAAAGTAAGGACTAAACCTTAAATTGACTAGCTTGTTGATGTGGTCTAAATGTAGTCTAAGGCAAATTTGACAATGAATTGAAATGTTTCTGAATGGGCTGGCATGCACTCTAAATGTGTATTGAATTTGCTCTGATAGTCACTATGTAAGCATATTGGCATTCAGTCACTTGTTTTCAAATTGGAAGTTACTTCCTCCAAACTTAGCAGCAGTGTTAAAGTAGTTAATGCTAAGTGTGCTGAGCAGTTTCACAGGTCTTTT
This sequence comes from Nothocercus julius, assembly GCA_013398735.1. NCBI lineage: Eukaryota > Metazoa > Chordata > Aves > Tinamiformes > Tinamidae > Nothocercus > Nothocercus julius. Next base: position 2,605,538 of record VZSV01000014.1, read on the forward strand.
GTGGGTGACTTGAAGATTACAAATAAGACCAGGAACATCTTATTTCATCACCTAATCTACAACTAAAAAAAAAAAAAAAAAAGAATCATAAGAATGGAGCACAGGGAATTTTTCCTGAAGCAGTCTAAACTGGATGATGCTAAGCCTCAAGTTGTCACTGACAGTGTGGGCACATATACTTTTGTGTATTCACATGATATATAAAAGTTGTTTTTTCCCCAAGGGCAAACACAGTTTCAACCTGAAGTTTTGCCTAGATGCTACTCCAAGCAACAGTAATATATTTTTTGTCAGGAAAAAGTGGAATAGAAATGAACAAATTGTTTACTAAAAGGAAACAAACATAAACAAAACACATTTCATACAAGGCTGAAAATGACATCGACTTACTGATATACAGGGCCTCTACTTTTTAAAAGTTCAAGGTAGCTCATGGTGCCATATCTTAATGAATGAACTGTGCAAATAAACAGCCAATTGAATGGTAACCACAGGGTATGATCTGGAAAGGTGAGACTTGACTTGAGGATACTGGCTGATTAATAGGAATATTGAAATCTTTCTGTATACAGAAGGTCTGAATAATTTCCCCCCTCCCCCCCCAAAAAAAAAAAAAAAAGATTATTTTTCCCTCATGCACAAATGCTGTTTGTTGATTTTTTTCGATAAAAGTCCTGCAAATGCTCTACGGGTACTCTGACGCACATTGAGCAACGTGGAAAAGAATCGGTTGTCAAGGCAGAACCAAAGGTCTGGCAGCAAAGTTCATCAAGCAGGAAAGCAAAACCCTCCACAAAACTGTGTTTCTCCAGTTCTTCTAATTTCTATTATAGATTTATTAGTTTAAATATCTGCAAGTATACCTTCTTCACTTCTTTATAGGTATTTTAAAATCTCTGTCCTTCTTGAACTAAGATATTTTATTCATTTGAAAAACTTCAGTTCTATTTTGTACATTTAAAAGTAGGTAAAATCTGTGAACTGAATCCACATAAATGCAGCTTGTGCCAGGACAACTTAGACTAATAGCATGATCTTACCTGTGTTGCACCATACCATTTTTCTCTCCTGTCCATCTTTATTGATGGTGTCAGACTCTCCTGCCAGCTGAGACTATATATTCATTCTTTACTGTCTGACTCCCTGCGCGAGCCAAAGCCATGGCCCCATTTCCATGAGCAGGCCCTTAGAATTAGTTTAGTCTAAGAGTTTAGGCTGTCTCTGCAAAAGTCCTTGCACAGTAAATAGCATGACAAGATCTTTACTGAATTAATGAGAATGCTAACAGTAAATAGATGAAAAAGCTTTGCCATTTTTAATGCTTAAAAGATGTTCATTACAAAAGAGCAAACAGTTGCGATGCTGATAGACTGTAGAAATATTTACGCCTCATTCAGTAATTCAAAGACAGTTTTGTCAAGACAACAATAGGCAAGAGCATCTGTTAATATCTTAGAAGCAAAGAATAATTTAGGGTAGAAGGAACCTCTGGAAGGCATCTGGACCAAGTCCTTGCTCAAAGCAGAGACAACTTTAATGTAATATCTAACCAATTTTTCACATATTCACATGTTTTTCACATGTGTACATATGCATCCATATGTGTGTGCATAAAGGGAATTATGACTGAAGAACACAAATGGAACTTGCTTGCTCAGTGTTAGTATCGGTGAATCTGACAGGCGCCACGCAGGCAGCTGTGGGTCTTCAGATGGTGCAGCCCATAGAAGAGGAGCTTTCTCAAAGGTGCTGCCACAGCGTTAGAGAACCCACGGTGCACCAGGGCCAACGTCACCACACTGTGGGGGTGCTGCAGCTTAGAGGGGTGCACCCTCTAATGACCCCATGGCAGACAAGCCCAGACAAAGGAGAAGGGACACCGCAGGCTCACACCTAGATGCTGTGCTGTGTGTGCCTGTAATCACCATACTTCTGGGGCCACAAAGTGCTTGGGGCAAGGATGGTTGGGGTCTCCTGCGCTTCTGAGGCCTCACTGGCTTTCACCATTATGCTTGAACATAACTGAGGTGTTTATATGAACAAGTAGCTATCAGCTGTCGGGGGAAGGTAATTCCCTGGCTCCTAAATTGTGTCCCTCTTGGTGCCCCATGATGGTACAACTAAGAGAGTTCCCAAGACTGCAGGGACAACCCCAGTGGGAGGGCATGGGGGAGTCATCCTTTTGCAAATGTGTCCCAAATCTTAAAAAAACTGAGCACTCATCTTCTCCTTGGAAATTGGATAAAGAGTTATAAAATTGCAGAGGGGTGTCTTGCCCCGTATAGGTTGACTTTTACTTGAGGAAATCAAAATTCCCAGTTATGTTGAAAACCATACCTTTGGGAGGAAAAAGGCACAAAGCTTGGTTCTATCACCCTATGAAAGCAAATAACATCCATTACTCATAGGGTGAGTGCAAAAAAGAAGGAAATGATAAAGAGTAGCCTCCTGGGATGGTGAACAGAGATGGAAGAGTTAAGTGTAGAGGAGGTGGACACCAAAGCTCCTGGAGGGGTGATAGCTGCTGCACGCTGTGCTGCTGCAGAGGCTGATCACAGGGATGTGAGAAACGCTCTGTTCCCCCCCAGGATAACTGCTCTGCCTGACACCAAGGCACAGCAGGACTCAGGGTGGTCACCAGGCTTTGCAGATAAGGACCCTCGGGGTACAGTTACTTATAAGTTGCTTACTTATAATGTGAATAGCCAGCATCTTTAACTACACACACACTCACACGCTAAAAAATAAGCACAGAGAATGGTCTGGGAAATGCTTCAAGATGTAGTAAAATTCCCTGACTATAAAGGAAAATCAATGGTAAAAAATGTTAAAATTTTAGTAATAGATGGATATGAATGAGTAATCCGAAGAAAAATGGTTTCAACGGTTACAATTAAAGCCAAGGTATAAGAACCTAATGGCCTTTATTTTTGCTTGGGTTTTAGTGATCCCAAGGGTTGGGTTTTATGATCCTCTGAGGAAGAGTGACTTGAAAAGAAGACAACAGAAATAATGATTAGAATTTTTTTTTTTAAGTGTGTGAATAACAGAATTAATTGAGAAGCCAGAACAAAAGGAACAACAGGAGAAAAAGGCATAGGTACATAGATACTCATGTGAGGTCTAGTGTTCGTAAAACTAGGATGCTAACACCTTCTCTTGAAGAAAGGAAAGAAAGAGAAAAGGATAAAATCTATGCATAACAACTGTTGATTTAAGTTAAAACATAAAGTTTTCTGTTTATTATAGAGAAGACAGAGAGATGTGGAAAAAGAAGTGAATGGTGAACAACTATATTTACATCTCCTATGACAAAAAAACATTGCAGCTTGAGGAACAAAGAATCTGAATAATAGTAATCTTTTATCTCTTATCTTGAGGGAGATATATTGCTGCTGGGCCTATCTACAAGGATCAAATAGTCTTAAAACCCAACTGCAAGGGTTATATAAACCCAGAGACCAAGTCTGAAATACCAGAGAGGTGAATTCTGTCATGGACATAAATCTGATGCATCACCAACTTTTCTGGATGCTGGTCCAAGACCTGTGCTCTTCCTTTCTTCCCCTTTTTGGATTCATAGCCTGGCTGGGAGTAGCAGAATTAGCAAAAGCAATCATGAATCTCTCTGCAATCATAGAAGTGATAGCAGATATAGCCATGGATACTTCAACACTTTTTAAATCAAGGTGTACATAATATCGGACAAATTACTGTACAAAATTGTTTGGCACTTGATTATTTGCTAGCCTCTCAAGAAGGAGTGTGTCTAGCAAATAACTCAAGTTTCTGTGCTTGCTCAGAAAATGATGGGAACTGAAAAAAAGCTGAAAAAAAAAAAAGAAAAAAGCATGCATAATGTAGTTACAGCTGATTTGGTCCACAAAGTCAATGGGAAAGTGTGAAAACAGTGGCAGATTAGCAAGCAATTAGAGACATTCATTCATGAAGCTGAGTGCTGACACCCACTACTGTCTTTGAAAGAAATATTACTATTTAGTCAATGGACAAATTATTAAATTTTTGGTCATGTATAAGGAAGTAGCTGTTGGATTCAAGAATATTACAACAAGGGTCATGCTGAAAACATGGAAACCCGTTTTATTTATTTCTCCTCAGGCAAATCACAGTTTGGGCTGACCAGCTAATTACCCTAACCCTGATCCAGAAGGAGAATCTGACTTCTCAATAACTTTTCTGCTAGCTGAGTTGTGCATTTCCCCTCCTGAAACTAAAGTAATCCATTTGGATCAAATTATGCATGAAAATTTTGGGATGTAAGTTAAGAAATGAATAGGAGCCAAACTAAACCTATTTCCTTCTAGCAGGACAGACTGAGGTTTCACAGGTGAAAGGGTTTATTTCCCCTCTTTATTATTTTTTCTCTCCTAGATTATCCTCTGCATTTTTGTTTGCACAGTTGCTAAGAATTAAGGGAAGCTGGGTTCACAGATGTTTATTAGAGTGGAGTGATGACATACAACTTCCGTACAAATGGTGAGATATGGGATGTGATGTTGAATGCCAAGCAGGTAGTAATTGGGGCTGGGTAAATCTGTTAGCATACAGAAGAAAAAAAAAAAAAAAAAAAAGCAGATCTGAGCATTCTTCCAGAAAGCAAACTGATCCTACTGGCAGAAATGTTAAATGTTCATTTAAGTATTTTTAAAATAGTTGCACCTGGACAGCCTGCTTCTACTAATGAAGTTTCTGAAATGAGGAAATCTAGCCTGTGGAAAAAATGTTACTGAGAATCTAGGTAGACAAAGAAAATACATAGGCCAGTTGGAAGATCTCAAGAAAGAGTGGAATGTAGAAACTTCAGTTGTTCCATGGAGATAATAATGCTTTTAAATCTACTGACTGTATTTTCTGATGATGTTTGATAAAAGCAATAATGTATCAGCAATGCTTTGCCAAATACACATTCAGAATCATTTATTTTCTTAAAGTAAATGTGGTAAAAGTGGTGGCAGGGTCTTTTCAGCCTGCAAACAAAGCATTCTCAGAATTGCAGTATTTTTTAAAAGAGAAATAAAAACAGCACCGTTACCTAATGCTGCTTTAGTCTACCTTGTTGTCTTTGCATCAGTAGGAAACTACAGTCAGCAGTGACTAACAGCAGTAAATCCACAAATAGATTATATCTAAGCCAATCTACACACATACATTGAATGACATGCAAGCAACTCTTGTCCCATAGACGATTTCTTCAAGACAGCACTGAAATGTTTATATTCTTTCCATGGGCTGTAGAAACTTACACCTAAAGTCATTTTTACCAATGAATGAGATCTTCTGCATTGATTCACTGTAGAAATATAGTTAAGACACCAAGTCACCTTTTTCCAATGGCAGTTCAGAACAACATAACTTGTATTCCAGGAGAGACAGTGGTTCCAAGTCTCTGTCTCTGTCCATTGAGTAAAAGTTAAGAACCTTCTCAACCAGTTTTCTAAAATAAAGTGGAATTCACACCATTCTGTTTCCAGTTAGATTCCAATACATCCACATTAGCAGACTCTCAATTTTTTACTGTAATAAGTTATCTCTATACACTATACTTGCTTTATTTATCTTATTTATTTTACACAATGAATAATGCACAAAAACTATCCTTTGATGAAATCTTTGCCAATCAGCAAGGCTGAACTGCTAAAACAAGCTGATGATCTTTACTTTTTTCTTTCATTGTGGAATATGTTTGGGATGAGCTTTGCACTTAAAGTACACAAGTTTTGAAATTTTTGTGTTTTAAAAATTAGCCTACTGCCTATATTTTGTAAACTTGAGTCTCTTAAAAGTTTTCATTAACCTCATAAGCCATTTAAATGTTTCACCTGAATAAATGCTCCTTTAAAGTTCATTTACTGTAGATATTACAATATTTAGGCATTTTTATCTTGTAGATTTAAGGAGCAGGAAGGTATGGAGTAAATTAGAAATCTTTTCTTTTGCTGTCTATAGTACTTTCTACCAAATAGACTGTACTAAAGGCATTGGATGCCAGCTCTTTACATAACTAAGAATCTACACAAAGTAGAAACTAACCACTTTAAAATAAAAATAAACAAAATAAAATGACTCTAGGTCATAAATTAAACAAGCTTAGCTTTGGCCGAGGTTCCCAGTTTGTGTAGGTCAGCATAATGCTAAAGTCAGTTGAACTACATTGATTTACCTCAACTGAGAAGTTATTCCTTCTTTTGTGGATAGATGTATCTTCCCATCAAAAAGGGCAAATCAGTATTGATAAGCTAAAATCAGATCTATCTGAAACTCAAGCCAAATGAAAGTTTAATCTACTGAGATTTAAAAAAAAAAAAAAAATAATAATCTTAAACAGTGTATCTTCTTCTTTGACATTGCTTTTTGTTTTTGAGGACTCTAGGTGGAAGTCAGAATGTCAAAATAATATCAGAAAGGTTTATTTTACAAATTATATTCCAATCAAAAAACAAGGGTTCCAGAAATATCACAAGAAAGCCTCAGGTAATGTATAAAATATAAGTAACTGTTTATGTAGCATCACAGATATGTTTGACTCTTTGTAGAAAATGACAAGATATGATCACTTTAAAACAGTTGTCTTTTTTAAGTTCAAGAGCTTTCATTTCTCCCTTGTGAAGAAAAAAATAATAAAAGGAATAAAATATTTAAGCAGTTACAACTCCAGATACCAAAAGGCATAGAAGTCCCTGAAATTCATAATGGAATATACATTCCTTAAAAGAATTGCTCAGGGTAGAGGAATGAATTCCATCAGGCTGCAGAAAGATAGCCCAGGCAGAATGGGTTGTATTACATGCAAAAACATGCAACAATTTACTAAACTGGACGCTTCCTACACTAGCTAACAGAGAACCCCAAAGAAACAGCTGTTGTGTTAAATGCTGTCATGCTTGACAGATGAGGCCTGGTACTCAATGCTACTGCGAAGCATTTCTATTCACCAGGCCTTCTCGTTGCTATAGGCCTCTCTTGCCTTTCTAAATGGAGCATAAGTCACTGTTTTCCTTAGGAGATGGAGGAGGATCTGTTACTGCAGTCCTTTCATTTTATGATGGAGGTTAAGAAACCTCATACTACATGAGAGAGTCCAGGGTGCTGTAACCCTGGGTCTCACCTCCCACAGGAATGTCCTTATCACCAAGCTAAAGACAAAGATGTGGGGAGGAGCACTCTTAGTCCTGTTCCCTTGTCATGAAGCTGTTCTGCCTTGTATAATAGAATTCAAGATTCACCGTCAGGAAACGAGAGCCTAACTCCCTAGCTTGGGTTTTAGTACCATTCCTCCCACTGCTTCCCACACACACTTCATTCCCTCTGAGATGAGTGTGAATATACTTTATGTGAAACCTTGCATGTAATTATTTCACCTCTCTGCAACAGCTGCATTAATCACTCAAGCCAGTGACTTTGGAGTCTTTCTACAAGGATGGAGGAGGACCCTCTTCATAACAGCTTAATGTCTCATGGTTATAACTTTGAATCTCCTACAGAAAAATTCAGATTAGAAACCAGGACTCTCAAATCAACATCTAACATTTGAAATGTTAGATACGCAGGGAGATGAGAGAAATAACTGCTTCTCCACTGGTCCTTTAAAATAAAAAGTAGCCTCTTTAATAGCTGTATATTACATCTCGCTAATGATTCTTAGTTCAAATATGTGCCAGAGCTTCTGTCCATCTGACAAATCCCAGTCTGACAGTCTAAGCATAAGGTAGAAGCCACTTTACACAGTACTTTTCAGTCTTCCCCTTTCACATCTTGAATAAAAGTTTAGACTTCCCCTGGTACATGAATAACTGCTACAATCTGAGTCTGTGCACCTCCAGTGTTGTGTGGAGGTAGTTTGGGGAATTGAGAGTTTCGGGAGGCAGGCCCTAACCTTGCCAAAGACCCCATATAAATGGGTCATTTTCCAATGTTGCTATTCCTCTCAGATGACAGAAAGAAAGAAAAGATTTAGCTTGGGATGAAGGGGAAATCAAATCTTGGGTCTGTGTGTAAATGAAAGTCTACTAGTATCTTTATGGACTTTCTAATTTTGATGGACTTAGAAAAATGAGATTGGCCTATTCTGTTGGCAGTATTTTCTCTAAGAAATGTTGCAATGATACCTTGTTACATTCTCCTTGTTCAGTCCTGGTCATCCAAATAATTGCTGAAACTGGTGCTGGAGTAAGCCTATTCAGGATCATTTCCAAATATTCCTCACCAGAATTTATCTGATCAGAATACTGTGCAATTCTTCATATGATTCTATGATTCTATATATAAAAGAATAAACAACGTGTCAGAGAAAATAATACATTATAGTTACATGTCTCTTGAACTCTCCAGTCCATCAAGGAAAGGTTACAGGAAAACCAGTGTGTTAGAAACTGTTAAAACAGAGCTGGGACTGATAGTTTCAAAGAAGCAACACTTCCTGTTTACTGAAAAATCTATGACTGAGGCAGCTCTAGCAACAGTTTGTGTAAACATGCAAACAGCCTTGACTTTAATTTCACTCTGATGACACTTTGAACCTCTGCAAACAGGCTGTGAGGGATCTTCTCGTCAGATCTATACAGAAAATGTGAAAGAAATCAGTATGTGTGCTATATCATTTCATAGATAGTTCCTGCCCTGATCTCAAGAGCATATTGATCCTGTATAATGGGATATTGTATCCTTTAATTACTTTGCAGTATGCAAGCTTATAATGTTATCTTCTTAAAACAGATCTTTCACATTTATTCAGACTTAAAGTACATTTATCTTTGAGAGTGAAAATGGTACAAGGGACAAAACATCACTTTTATGCAAGTCTTTGGAATAAGTTTTTGCTTATTTTTAATACTTTTTTTTGGTAGTACATGGAACAGTTCAAGTCTTTGTGATGAAAACATTAGACATAAATTCATGGATTCTTTTTAGTGACTCGTCCTTTAAATTTTCTTCTTTGCAATATATGTTCAATCAAGACCTTTGGAAGACACCTTTGGGAATGGGGAAGTATGAAGGTGTCCAAGTTTACAATGTTGAGAATGCCAGACAGCTGTTTATCTACCTCTTAGTAATTGTTAGTCTCCAGTCAGACCATGTCCTTGATTCACACTATTTTATCATACTTATCTTCCTTCCTTCCTTCCTTCCTTCCTTCCTTCCTTCCTTCCTTCCTTCCTTCCTTCCTTCCTTCCTTCCTTCCTTCCTTCCTTCCTTCCTTCCTTCCTTCCTTCCTTCCTTCCTTCACATCTTTTCTTGGCTTCTCATCTGATAAAAAAGTAAACAAAACTGGAATCTTTAACACAGCATTTTTATCCCTTTCTCTGGCCCCGATTTTCTCCACATCAGCCACAGGCTTTGCTAGAAACGGTGTGTCTGTGGAGTGGATATACCTTGTAAGAAATCTTTGCATACTCCACTTATTTCAAGCAACCAAGACTGCATTATATAAACTGTACTCAGGATTCTGTGAAGGTGGCTCTAAGACAAAAACAAAAGGCTATAAACAAAGCATTGATCTTGTTAGACAATGAGGAAGGAATAAGGTTGCAAAATCTCTCTTTCCATAGCATGCAAGTATTTATGCCCCAAAATGGGTGCAGTTCAATGGAAACGTGGACTTTGCTGCTTGATGTTGGTCTCTACCATGTACTAGGTTATACAAAATATGTCCCATCTGTTTTGAGGGTGGCAACAAGAGGAGAAAAAGATATTATTTTTGGTCAACCCTTTGCTCTCCTGACTAATAAATGGAAAACAAAACCGAAAACAAAACCGAAAACAAAACAAAAAAACAGATCTATATTCCCAAGGACAAAAATATATCTATCAGCACAACCTGCACTTAAAACCAGGTCAGAGAGCTAGCTCAATGCAGAGGAATATCCTTCACAGAGGCAGAAATTACATCAATGTTGTTTTATCTGAAACAACTAAAATTTCATGTCATTTTAGTACATTTGTTTTGGAAAGGTGTGTTCAGGCACACCAACCTAAAATGTTAGTACTACACATATAAAATAACTGGTTATGTTAATACATATATGTACTGAATAACCAGATACGGTTACTGGCATATTCTTGTAACAGATATCAGACTAATGCCATTCAAATCACTGTCTAAAACAGAATAAAACCTAAGTTACTTGGAGATTGCAGTGGGGTTTTGGTTGTCAGATTTTGATTAATGTGTCTTTAACAATATATCAAAAATACTCTTGAGCCTGAATACTAATTTAAGTGAGAAAGATGTTTGAAGAAAGTTAAAAAATCAATCAGATTAAAAAAAAAAAAGTTCAAGATTTTTTTTTGTATCCTCTAATGCAATTTAGTAGAAATTCAGAACACATATGACTGTACTGCCTTCATCTCTCCTTAAAAGTCTATCTGTACTTTTAAATCAGAAATCTGTCTTATTTAAGCTGTGTCTACATACCTACCTAGAGGATTTAACCTTAGTAGGTCTATGTTAAAGCTAGCTTTGATTTAGGTAGATGGAAATACCAAAAAAGTGATACTATAGTAACACAGACTTTGGTGTAAGTCACTGGCATAAGCACTGTTGTTCCAGATAATTTTGACCAGCCAATATGTACAACTGTACTCTCCCAGCTGCACAGGATTTAGAGTGAAAGGAAATTGGATGTATATTCTGGTATGTTTGGTGTCTATACATCTTCTTTAATACATCCAGACATTTCCAACATTAAGGTTTTCTTGTTCTTTTGATTGCTTGCGTACTGCTTATCTTTGTAATAAGTAATCTCTTACTGAAAGCAAAACATCAAGCAGCTAAAGATAGTCAGTCATAGCCTCAGGCTCCAGCTTTCCCCACTACTACCACACACACCTATTTTGACAAGCTGAGACACAAATATAGCCAAAGGAGAGTAAAACTGAAGGAGCAACTTAAGTACTCGGTCTGCCTTTTGGGTAGATAAATAGATGTTCTCTTCTTTAATATAACAACTCACTCTAAATTAACCTTCTGTCTTTTTAAAAAAAAATGTTCTTATTGATTGCAAAGAGTAACAAAACTTGAGTCAGGTTTCAAGGGAATGGCTATTCAAATTTATAAATTTCACCATATCTCTACCAGTTCTCCTTTTCCAGGGACTGACTCCCAAACATTTCAGGGACTGTGTCACTGAACAACAGTTTAGCAATGTTCACCGAGTCTTAGCCCCACAAGACTAACAATACACTTAATATAGTCCTGATTCTGTAATATCTTTCTTTATTTCAGAAGTCTCTCTTTTGCTTCTTTCATGACTACATTTTTTTTCAATGTTCAACCTCATAGTACTGAAAAAAAGGCAAAATTTCACTTTAAAATAAACTTTATTTCTTTTGTCCTCAATTTCTCAGGGAAAGGAACAGGAAAATATCATATATGGCATGTAGGGAAATGATTTTTCTCTGTTGAAGAGTGGAAATTTAGAAAAAAAATAAATAAATCCAGGTAAATGGGAAGAAAACACAAGTTATTAGCATGAAAGAAGAGCCTAATGTCACTTAATCTTAGTCATTCACTTTTCTCCCTGTTCTGTCAAATTGTTTTGTTTTATTTAAGGATATCAAGATCAGATTTTTCAAGTGCTATATGTAAAGTGATATATGTAAAGCTGTAGGTAGATATATGGACTCCGAACAACAAAAGAACGTGGGCACTCAGACCTGGAATTAGCCAGGACCTAGGCATTTTAATCCAGAGTATTCTCATGCATAAAATGTTTCCAGGAAATTCCGCTTCTAAACATGCTTAATGATGCTTTGGTTTTGACAGAGATGAGCAGCTTAATTCTAGAGCTGAGATGCTACTAAACAGCAATCTTACTCCAAATCTCATCAAGATACACAAATGTAGCTTTTTTCTGGAAACTCACCTGAGTTTCTCAAGCCAATATGAGTACAAATAACTTATGAGTTGGTTTTATTTAAAATATAGTTCAGTTTTAGGCAAAAGGGACCCATTACCAGTATCAGGATCTTAGGTTGGAGCCACGTTACATTCATGGCTGTCCTCTATTTCCACCATATTTGTCAGTGTAACTGAACCCATAAGCACATCATTACTCTGTTGAATCAAAATTATGCAAGAAAGTGTTTAAGTTAACGCAAATCTTTTTTGATTAAATGTGAATGAGGAGTGACCATAGGTTTGCTTTTAATACTAGATTTTAATACTAGATGTGAGGGGACAGCTACATGTGGAAAGGAAAACTTTTATAATCATTTGGAAAGAGCAGGCTCCTCATCTATCATATTAAGTAGCGTCCTACTCAGTGTATCATCTATTAGTTGTTCTCAATCTATCTGATACACTTAACATCCTTGTGCATGAAGGGAGCAGCTGAGGTGCCAAACTCAACTCTGCCACAAGGGACATGCACCTAACACGCCATGCCATCGTCATTCTAGAATCAGGCTCATAAATGTATTTAAGTGCTGAACTCCTAGTTTCCATGGAAGTCACATCCTTATACAGTTAAAAAAAAAAAAAAAAAAAAGATTTTATGTCCTATCTCCTTTGTATTTCCAGAAAACTGCCAATGGAATTAAACACATAATGCTATTAAGTAGAAATCTCTGATGGAGACTAAAAGCAACTTTAAACAACCACAGATTTACATAGCAAAACTAAGTACAAAGCAACATGTTAATAGAGAATCAGTTGTACATTTAATAATGTACAACTGCACATAATGTATAATCCATTTTACTGGATTTAACAACATTGTTCCTGCATTAATCTACTAAAATAGTACACATTATTTTTCAAGATTTGTCCACACTCTGAGGGAAGACTTTTCCAATAGCATAGCAAGTTCACCATTCAAAGCCTCAAAATTATATCCTACTTTTGATATAGCTTACTAGTATCTCTTTTGCAAGTCTAAAATAAAAACTCTTATACCAAATTCATAAACTTGAACAAACAAATTTGTTATCTATTAGAAATGCAGGACAACATTCAGCTTTAAATTTCGTGAAAGTCCTTATTTCTGAAAGGGCTGAACAAACTTTGTATTCCAAAGTTCTTGGTCATAGTGTTTGAACCCAGGCAGTAACATTTCAGTTTGACATCTGTATGATACACATTATTACCCAGGCACATCTATGAATCTGCCTGTAAGGAGTTTGTATTAATCCTACCTCATGTTATCAACACATTCTGCCTCAACTGTGAATGTGATCTTTATGATGATTAATATGCTTTATATATAGCTATATGTAAGTACACAATAGATGACAACAGCGCAAACAGCTGGCTCAACACAGGAGAGAGAAAGCCTCTGCGCTCGGATGGCCGTGATGTGCAGGCAGTGGGAGAGAGAGACAGTTTCTTAGAGTGCAGTTGCCAACCAACATTATCAAAAAATTCCTGCATTAGTCTTTCCTGTTTTTTTTTTTTTTTTTTTCAACATAGTTCAACTCTTCAATTTATGTGCAATGTAGTGCTTATGATTCTGAGGGCCTAAGTAGATTTTGGAAGCATTATTAAAATGAAAGCTGATTAAGATAAAGAAAAATTTGAGCCAGGCTATGCCGTAGAGAGAAGCTGACTATCTTAATAATTTAAAAGGAGAAAAAAAAAAGATACATAGAAAAGATACAAGCACATTTACTTTGAAAATATCCTAGTTCTTCCAAATGGAGGAAAAGTAATAATAGCAGCTGAAAAGATCTTTCTAGGCAGCAGAAAGACAACATATGAATGACAGAGTAAAATTAATTTATTCAGTCATTTTTTATATAGAAAAAGGATTTTTCTTGTACTCTCTTTTATATATAATTTAATATTTTGATGATTCCTATATGTTAATTATATGAGTTTTTTTAAATACCCAATAACTACATTATCCAACAATGTCAGGTATTTTGATCAAAGTAAAAAATGAAATTAGCATGGCCCATATGACAAATCATTTTGTTTCTAAAGCTTTGGTCATTTTAAATAGCAGCTCAAATTGGTAGTGAATTCCATAGAAAGCATGGTAGCAAATTTCATCTGGAAAGAATAAAATCTTTTATATTCTTTATAACTGGGATCACATTTCTCACAACTGAAATGTGTCAACTCCAGATGTGAGCAGGTTACAAGCATTATGCAAAAATGGGACTGAGGGTGAGTGAAAAATGACTTTCTTCTCTAAATGACAAGTTCACTCCCCCAGCCATACCCCACTGTATCTAATGTCTGGCTAGACAGCTGAAAAGGGCTTGCAAGGATACAAAGCTCCAAACCAGTGTTACTGCGTCACAAACAAAATAGCCTTCAGCGTCTGGTTTATCTGGTTACACTTCATTATCATGTAATACAAGCGTCTGACCGCATTACTTACACCAGTCGTCTGTATTCTCCTTGTCAGTAGTCACCTCTCTGCTAGAATAAAGTGCCCCCAGTAATGCAGGTAATGGATAAAAATGATGCAAGTTTTGTGAAACCGATCTGATGTCCTTTGAGGTCAATGTGGATGGAACTACATCAGGCACTTGGACCTTAAGTCAGAAATATTATGCTTGGGTCTGCGGCTCTCCACTCTATGTTAAGAAATAATGACACCAAATGAATAACTGAGGACCCCAAGGAACATGGAAATAAAGAAAATGCCACAGTAGATCAAACTTCAGGCTCATGCAGTCCAGTAACATGCTCGTCAAAGCAGCCAACACTAATGACTCCAAGGGAAGATGTAAAACACGTGGATGAGGAAGCTGTGAGATAACCACATTACCTCCTCCTTGCCAAGGTATTACCATTTTCTGAGTAAGATTCTTGTTACCTCCAAAAAGAACAACCTTTCATGTTAGTAACAAGACCTGTCTCCTTTCACCAATCTTAGTCATTCTTAGTCTTCTTATCAGTCTTAGTCGCCTGACTATGATCAGTCTTGGATTAATTAGATCCCCATGCTCTTGCATGCTCTAGAGTTCTGTTTTAAAAGTGCACCCAAATAAGTAAAGCAAAGAAAAACTGCATGCATGTTGTATGGCTATATATAACACGCTCATACTATAGGCTATATGATCAGTTTTAGCTGGTTTGTGATATGTTCAATATGATAGAAGACAACACCATTAGAAAATAGTTAAGCTGACACCCTTTCATACTTAAGCTTACTCAAACCTTTATATATGATAAAGCCTTACTTGCTAAAATACATGAAAAATGAAAGTTTAGTTTATTCCTTAACATTTATGAAAGAAACAAGTGGTTCAGATATTAAAATGTCAGATCTTTGGAGAAAAGTATTTGAGCAAATTATTCCTTCTGATGTTATTATGAAGTTATGTAGGTTTTGATATATAACTTTTGGTTATTTTTTACCCCAAAATTGAAGCCATTCATAATCATTGATCATTCTTTTTCCCTCTTGATTTATTTGGTATTACTTTGTTGATGCTAATACTGAATGTGTAATATACATATAATTTTGCACTAAGATGCTTTGTGGTGAAAACTGGACCATGTTTCTTCTTAAGGTGTTATTTAATAGATATGTTTATATAAATATATTGAAAAATATGATAAAAATATAAAAGTTTCATATGTCCTACCCTATATATGTCTATACATATCTATACATATCCACAGTAGGTTATGACTTATGACACAAACTTAAACTCTGAAATACAGTGACTTTGGACAGACACTGTTGTACTTCTAATTTGGTTATTTAAAGTGTTATTTAAATGGAATATTTATTTCATTGAAATTAAGTCAGCTCTATTCTCAAAAAGGAAATTTAAAAGAGAGTCTTGTGAACACACAACAACAACTGCTCAAAATAATTGCAGTAAAATGAAAAGCATTTTGTCACATTATGAAAAACTGATGGACAGTTGCTTCATGAGTGTTCTTTTCATCAAGCTATTGAATTTGGCTTTGAGTCATGCTGATTATTTCTGCAACTTAAAGCAGTTAAGAGAGAAGCAAATCTCTTAAACATATGGCAGGTCTGATTATCATATGAAAGCCAGGCCTGCCAAAGATTTGGAGAATGTGTTGCTCTAAATAAATCTGAAAATAAAAACTAAATACCAGTTCTAAAATCCCTAGTGGAAGAAAATACACCTTTCTTGAGGATAAATGCCAAGACTTGGGAATCCTGTAAACATTGTTTTTTCACATTTATTAAAAACAACAGTAGAACCTCTGTCTTTATAGTAGATAGTTCACTGGGAGAGGCCTAACAGCTACATCTGCTAAAATGAGGAAAGGAAAGGAAGAGAAAAAGGAAGGGAAAGAGAATATATTTTTTTTCTGGTTCTCCATCCTTAGATCTGAAATATTACCTACTCTCTACAGAAGTGATCAAACTACTCCCCTTGCCTGGAGAATATCCTGTTTATTTCTTGGTATATATTTATTCTCTGATATCTCATAGGTCAGGTTATATTGCTTTTGCAGTTAGCAAGGGACTCTTCATCAAAAAGTCCAAACTACTGGTCTTAGGCAATAAAATATAACTCTTTTACAATTACATTTTGAATTCTGGGATGATATAAATAGTTGGAATCCCAGTAGATGAAAAATAATGGAATAGCATAAAAGTTGTCTGTTTCCTAAAACAATAGATATATAAGTTTGCTAACAAATATACCTTGACACAAATAAATTGGATGTTGTACTTGGAAGATGAAGAGAAAAGGCATTCCAACAGCATTTCTAGTCTACAAGGAGCAAGATGGATTTTTACAGGGAACCTAGCAGAACCTAGAATTTTAGAAATGAAATAGTGACAGAGTATTTGCAGAGAAATAGAATTAAAAACTTTAAATAGATATAATGCATGGAGAAGGATCCTTTTATGCTTTTAAATTGCCACAGAATCACAGAATCACAGAACGGCTGAGGCTGGAAGGGACCCCAGAGATCACTTAGCCCAACTCCACTGCTTAAGCAGGGACATCCAGAGAACGTGGCACAGGGTGGCGTCCAAGTGGATTTGGAAGATCTCCAGAGAAGGAGACTCCACAAGTAGCCTCTCTGGGCAGCCTGTTCCAGGGCTCTGTCACCCTCACAGGAAAGAGGTTCTTCCTCTTCCTGTTTCAAGTTGTACCTACTACCCCTTGTCCTGTCACCAGCCGCCACCAAGAAGAGTTTGGCCCCATCCTCCCTACATTCACCCCTCAGGTACTTGTACATGTTGATCAGATCCCCTCTCACTCTCAGTCTTCTCCAGGCTAAACAGAACAGGCTCACTTGGTCTTTCCTCATACGATAGATGCTCCAGTCCCTTAATCATCTTCATGACTCTACGCTGGACCCTCTCTAGAAAGTCCATGTGCCTCTTGCACTGGGGAGCCCAGAAATGCACACAGTACTCCAGGTGGGGCCTCACCAGGGCTCAGGAGAGGGGCAGGATCCCCTCCCTCGACCTGCTGCAGACGCTCTTCCCAATGCACCCCAGGATCCCATTGGCCTTCTTGGCCACGAGGGCACACTGCTGCCTCACGGTTAACTTGTTGTCAACCAGGACTCCCAAATGGAGTCTCTATGGACTCTCTATGGAGCTGCTTTCCAGCAGGTCAACCCCTAATCTGTACTGGTTCCTGGGGTTATTTCTCCCCGGGCGCAGGACCAGGCACTTGTCCTTGTTGAACCTCATGAGGTTCCTCTCTGCCCAACTCAAATTTTACTAAGAACACAAAAGAATAATGCTGGAGAGCAGCTGGGAGAACTAATCAATACAGGCGGTGGATTTTACCTATTTAGGCAATTACATAACATCATTGCTATTACAGATGTTTGTCTTTACTAAGGAGAGTTTACACAGGGGTTAAATTCTTCTCTTTGTGGTAAGTAAATGTCCATAATATCTTTGACCTTAAACTTATCTGCACTAGCTAAAAAACCTCTTGATTTCATTTTTGTTCTTTGTTGATCATGAAGTTGTTTAAAAAGAGAGGTTTTTGGTGTGCCAGGTGCTCTGCTCCCTTTTTTTTTTTTAATTATTTCGTGCTGTTGAAGGTTTATAAAGAGACAGTCAGAACTGCTGCTACAGAATTAGTCATTTTTGTATTTTGGAGATAATCTCTTATTGCTTGTTGTTCTAAGGCATGCATTCTGTACGATGTGTATTCCTGAATGCTTCAAAAAGAGTGTCCTGAAGACAGCATCATTAACAATATTTTGGAACAGCATGTAACAAAGAATACATCTCATAAGAGAAGCAGCAGGAGGATATCAGGTAAGCAGAATGTAATTATCCATTTTGGAAGAAGGCCAGCACACCAAATTTAGAGGATGTGTCATCCAAATGACAGCACTCTGTACTCTTCATTCATGTATAAGACAGGCCTGAACTGGATTTTGCGTTTCCTGAGTCATGTAAAATTGTTTTTCACATGCAGGGTGAAAGCAGTGTTTTTCAAAGGCTTTCAAAGGCTTTTATGTTGAATATTTTCAGAATATGAAACCCTGATTGTTTAAGTTTGAGTCTTCCGTTATTTTCAGCTCATTGAAATATTATATTTCATATATGCATTAAAAGGAAGTATAATCATAAGCACTGAAATGTTTGCTTTTTTAGGCCTTTAAAATATTGTTAAAGTGTTTAGCTTTTGAAATACTGCTATCATTATTTTTAACTAAAAAAACAAATTCTTGAAAACTTGTAATTCCTTGTCATTTACTCTGAAGTTGCATCATTTTAAGTCCACTGACATCACCAGTTAACATAATTTCAAGTGGCTGCAGATATCCACCTGGAATGTCTCTGCCTCTAAATTGCTGGATCGATATTGATTTAAAGGAATTAAAGGTTTTCTGTTGTAGCATTAATGCTTTTTGGTGTTTGCTTGTTCCTCTTCTAATCCCAAACTAGCTAAATTATGAAGTTCTCCTCCAAAATGGGGGTTATAACCCAATAGCAGATAAGCAAATTCAGGTTGATACCTTTTAGTCAAAAAAAAAGAGACTGGAGTCTGTGTTATTCATCAATACAAAAATGCCTGTCCTGTGACTCTGAAAATTGTTTGATGAGCTCAGTTGCTGCCTTCCCTCCAGCAGCTGCCGGTTTATCATTGAACTATTGAAATCCATGGCAGCGTCAGGGTTGTGTGTCCTTAGGAGCGAGTCCGTTGTCACTCTCTCATGTTGTCACTGGCAAGGTGAGCACGTATTTCAGTCTATGGCAACCAAGGCAGTGCATTCAGTGACAAAACCTACTCAATATATAAAGAAAATTTTGGAGCATCTTGAGCAGGATAACCACGGAGCATGAACTGCACTTCTTAAAGTGATTTGAAAGGCAAGTGAGAGTCCTGAGAGTGGCTGATAATTATTTGGGTCAATCCTGTCACCTCTTTTGAAGCATAGATTAGCTCTGGCACGCAGCTCAATGTCAGGCCATGAGGGGAGAGCAGGCTGAGCGTAACGCTGGGTGTGCAAAGCTGCCTCAGCATGGGTGTTCCTGCTTTCCTGAGACAAACTAATCAAGCGGCAAGTGCTGTGCGATGCTTCTGTCATCTGCTGTGGCTGACGCTGCTGTTGGCGGCTGTTTCTTCTGCTGATGAAATTTGCCCCTTTTCCTTCTGCCGCCTCATCAGCTGATTCGCCTTTGCAGCATAAAATAAACAAACAAATAAACAAGCAAAAACAGAGAAATAATTAAGAACAATCTCATCTGGGCACACGCTTTCCGTGTTGTCATTTGACATAGACATCTTGCTAGAAAACTTTGGCGCTGGTAGGCTGTAACGCTGTCTGTAATGTGTATGGTGCCATTTCCACTTAGCAAACTGCAGAACATTTTGCAAAAATGTCTAGCTTTCTAAGTCTGGAAAGATGGAGGAGAGGGCAGCCCATTTTACTCATCTCCTTTTTTAAGATACAAACCTTCCTATTATGCGTAGTTTAAGTACTAGTTTGCAACTTCTGTGATTGTAAGTTTAAGTCTTATAAAGCATTTCCTGCTGAAATGTCATGCTGGCTGGAATTCAGCAGCAAATAAATATTGCTGTCCTCACTAATTTGAAACAGTGTGAGTTTTAAACCTTTAGCTGCGGGAGATTTATGAAGATTGCTGTTTTCATCACCTTCCCTTCAGTTCATCAAGACAGGTCAAAACTTCAGAAACCATCTTTTTTTAGTACTATTTCAATTGCTGTGAACTCCATTTCTTCAAATTCTGGTTTATAGTACAGCATGAGTATAAGAGGTCTAAGCTAGATATAAACGCAACTGTTATCCATGGAAAAGTTTTAAGCTTAAAGTAAACTAAGCAGTTTGACCCCAAATGTCTCTTATTTTTGATTTTATAAAAAGAAGACAGATTATGGTGAAAAGTTTTGCATTTTGAGTTTTGGGTTATCATTGTATTATTATTCTCATTTTATTTTTTAAGCAGCTGAACATTTTGGGGGGCATATTTAAGTAGACTTTTTGCCTCCTCTAGGTATACTAGGATATTCTGCAGAGAGAATAATGCTTTGTTACTTCACAAATTTCCACTTGCTTCCTACCACCTTCATCTTTCATTTATATATTTACAACTTACAATTTCTCTAACATGCTCTAGTGCAGTAAAGCATTGCTCTGTGTCAGAAGAAAAAAATTAATGAAATCACTAATTTTCTTCTAATAATTTTTAATATTCATGGTTAAACAGATTCAGCACTACAAGACTTTTCACTATCACATACACACTTTATTTTTTCTGTGATGGAAGTACCTTTAAAGTGCTTATGTACTGTCCAATTTTTCAAGCTATCTGTAGAAAACTAGGTCCTGGGAAACAGAAATACTGCTAAATAAATCTCTTAAGTGTTACAAAAGGAGGGGGTCAGTGAGAGAACTCAGAAAACTTCACCAGAGCCTTTTAGCACAGATGGAAGAATATTAGGCAGATAAGTTCTGAGACTAAAAAATCATCATATATTTTCAATATTTTTCTTTCAAATGGGCATAAGGATTTCTCTAAAAGAAGTGAAAAAAATGTCCCTAAAACATGACTTCCTTTGACATTAAAAGTGCTGATTAAAGATAACTTTGACACTTTGACTGGGTAAATACAACAAGAAGTGTGTCAGACAAATTTTAAGTAGGGAAGAGCTTTCCTTCCATGACATATTGATGAAAGAACGATGAAGAGAGTGAATGGGTATGTGTGAGTTTTCATTACCCAGGGTTACTCTCTTAACTCAGGGTTACTCTCACATTCTATTACTCTCTAAATTTAGCTCTTAAAGAAATCAATTCACAGGTGAAGTTATGAAATTCTGTAAAACAAACAGAGGTCTGTTTTATAGTCAGTTATTCTGCCTCACTAATAATTCTAGCTTATTTGTTACAGTATTACCAGTTCAAGAGTTTTTGTCAGTATCTGTGAAATGCAGGATTCTAAATCAGCATCCTGACACTTGTCTATTTGTGTATATATTTTCTTAAGTTACTATTTGACATTTTATACCAAAAAATGCTACTATTGAAAATTTTTAATTTTCCATGATGTTGTAACAAAAAATCTAAGTCAGCTCCAGTACAGATAAGAATCAAATTGCTTTCAACATGCAGGCAGGTGAGGAGGACTTTATAATACTTAGCTAGACCAAGAAGCTCAGATCATGTAGAGATATAATCTGCCCTCCAGGTCTCAGTTTTGTTGTTCATCCTCAGAACATTAGAAAATCATCTGAAAAAAATCATGTGAAGAAAATCATCTCAAGGAAACCTTCTGATGAGTAATAACCAAATCACACTTTAGTCCAATTCATCACAATGTGCTGCTGCTTCAGAGCCAATTTCAGTAGCTTGGAGGCAGCTTTCCCCAGACACATCTCTTTTTAAAGACTCACAATATGTAAAATAAGATTCAGGGGATGTTTGTTTCTAACAAGTCCAAGAAGGCTTTGCATATTTCTTTTTTTCCTAAAACCATGCACTGATTCCCAATCTAATATGTGCATATTATTTTCCTGTTCTCTATTATATTACAAAACTATGCTGGATGCCTCCAAAAATACTAGGTTCTGTAGCACAATATAAATCCGTTGCACCCAGCTAAAAATATTTGTATTAGCACAATATTTTAAAAGGAACTAAGGGCTTAAAGAGTTTCAGCTCTAATTCTAAGTCATACAGAAAAAATACTTTCTATGAAAGTGGTCATTAATATTTAATTGCCCTCTGTATCTTTTGGAATCTTCTTCTGAAATATTTTTAAAGAAAATTTAAATATTATTCTTTAAATTACTATTATTCTTTAAATCTATATAAAACCATTTATATCATCATGCTTTTTTATGCCTATGTACATACGCAGAACGCATTTATATGCATACACTTATTACATTCCTGTAGCAAAAATATTCTTCATTTAAAATATATGCATTGGGAAAACTAAATAGCTACCTTCCTTGTATATCTAACCTTTACTCTCAATGACAATGAAAGGGAATCAGAAACAAATAAACAAAAAATTGAAAAGTAATGACAAAGATCACAGAATCATATGTCCATTAGTTTAGAAAAATTGCTGTTTGTGTTGCATATTAAAAAATTGTGTATATAAAATACTTTTAAAAAATGAAAGAAGAAATTACTCATTTTTAAATTGACATGAAAATGAAATAGCCATCAGGATCACCTACAGTTTTAACCTTTGCTCAAAGCCCATTTTAATGAACTGAAAATCTTGGAAACTTTAGTAATTTAGGCTTGGTCTATGAAAGGAAAATCTATTAAATTGTGAATTTCAGAACTCCTAAGTTTTTATCTGGAAAGTTAAGGAAGAAAACGTGTGTATGACTAAAACCTCTATCATGAATGTACCAGGTACCAGTGTGGAATATGGAGGAATCAGAGTTCACATGCTTTATAGAGATTGATCTGAGCAAAAAAATGCTCTCCTGATTCACAGACATGAAAGCAGAGGTGGGATTTCTCCCATGACTTTTAGCTGCCCACAAGGTTACACACCCACATCTGACCAGGAATGTCGGTTCCTGTTTTAGTAAATGGACTTCTAGTCAATACAGCCAGTGGAGCCTAAAGCCAATACAGCCAGTGGAGTATTCCTCTCACCAAATACATCCCTCTACTTTAGGATAAGACAAATTGCTCTCTAGACTCCATTGGCTGTGTTGACTTGATAACCTCTGATTGAAATGTGAATTCAGATAACTGGCCAAAGGTAATGACGTTTCAGGGGTAAAGACCAGAGGCTGAGTTCAACCCAGTATGTTCTGGGGAACTGAATATATTTCAGGCCTTCCTGAAGGTACTGACTGGTGCCCTTGGACTGCAGTGCAAGCTTAGACATCTGTTTCACATGTAAATACCTACATTTATGTATCTTAACTTTAGAATGAATGCACCAATGTGGGTTTCGGTGAATGCCCCACATACGCGCATAGTACTATTTGAGGTGCCCCAGCACATCTAAAACATCTCTACAGGATTGACAGAAGTGTCAAAAGAATAAGGCGAGTCCTGTATTTTTCTGGAACAACAGGTGGAGGTCAGCTCAAACATTAGAGGATATTGCAGATCCACACATCCACGTGTGGACATCTGTGTTGAATCCCACACATCTCAATTTGGAAATGGAATAATCCCTTGGAGTTATGTAAAGTGAATCTCACAGTACATTAAAAATTTTTGAGAACAGTATTTTTTAATAATAAAACTAGAGTGTACTACATGAACTACCACATCACACACTTCTGTTTTTTCAAGATGGATAAGACAGTCCTTTGAATGAAAAATAAAAGCACATTTTGAAATATCAAAAGTTGTCATGATACAGATATTTCTTTTTCTGTTCTGCTCTAGCTAGAAGGAGGATTCAGGCATAGCAAGCACAAAAGGTGGCTTTGTGGGAAGAAAAGTAAAAGCAAAAGTCTTTGAGGCCAACACAGGGCTCCTGCTATAGCTTGTTTTTTTGGTGATAATTTCTAAGCAATGGATCTTCTGACTTCTTCAACAAGTAGGTTTTACATTCTCTTAGAAAATTTGTATTTGTTGTTCACTCTGAATTAAAGATGAAGAATTTGAATATGGAAACAGTGGGAAAAAAAAAAATACTGTGTGTACTGGTCTCCAATACAACCCCTCTTTCTGTTTTTCCTAAAATGCTCTTTCCTGTGTACTCCTAGCAACAGAAGTTCCTGCTTTGGATTTTTAAGCAATGTAACCTTACAAAGAGCATTTTTCCTCATATTTGTTCAGATGATTAAACATTGTACTCATATCAGAGTGAATCAGAGTATTTCATTTTCTGCAACTAAAAATTGGGAAATCAATAATAAAAATTAAATCTTTTCAAGCAGATTAGGTTTATTTATACTAACAAAATGATTTAAAATCTAATGAATTCTGTCGCTATTTACGCTTTAATTGTTACTTAGTAGACAACCTTGGTGGCAAAGAAATAGCTTTTGATGGACAGGTTTTTCTCAGAATATTCTCAGAATATTCTCAGAATATTCTCAGAATTCTCAGAATATTATCAACAATGTGAATGAAAGCAGAGGACTCTACTGTATCTGCTGTAGCTCAGAGTCTGAAGTTTTCTATGCATGATGTTTGTTTACTGCAGTCTGAATGATAATGAATTTCCTTAGAAATACTACTTGCTGCTTACCTTTGGAAAGTTCTGGCTAATGGTGAAGTTGAAAATAAAATCCTTATTTAAGTTTGTGATATAAAGATGCATGAGTCTTAAAAACAGTGACAAAATTTTCTAGTTTGGTTCGTATTTAGCGTGAAGGTTTATACTTGGAATTTATTTAGTTTCAATGAGCTTTTAAATGCAATATGTCTATTTCATACCTGTATATACTAGACAGCGGAGCAAAGTTTGAAAGTCAGGTTGTACCTGCTGTTTTTGTTTTTAAAACACTGAATCACTTAGTCAGGTTTGTCAGCTGATTTCCAGCAGAGCGAGCAGGGACTGTTTTTTCATTCCCTAGCCAAGCGCTTAGCAGTTGTCATCTCTCTGCGGGTCTCTCTGTTACCTCTCAAAGATCTGCACCATGCTTCATTTTCTTTCTCGGCTGTGATTTCTGCACATCTTCACAACCTCTATTCTCAGGAAAATCCACAGCAGCCACTACTGGCAATAGATCTTCTATACTGTCCCGGTTTGCTGTCTAGACAAGCTCCTACTTGCACAGTGCTTTAGCTTTTTCATAGTCTCAAGGCTGCCTAAATACTGAATATGATATAGGAAACTCTATATCCTTCAAGCATTCAGTGTTATGCTTCCACAGTTTGGAAATACATGACCATTTCCTCTCTATAGAATATATATTTTCACTTTCTGACTTTGTTGGAGAAGTCTCTCTGAGCATCAGTTAGCCAAACAAGTGACAGAAGAATAAAACCCTGATACCATTTAATATAGTATCCAGTTGCTAACAGCAACAAATGCCAGGTGCTCTTGAGAAAGGGATAAACTCCATAACGGACCCAAACAGACCATCTGAGATTATTAGAGAAATATCTCCTGGAGCCCATATGGCAATCCACTTGGTTTTATGCAATTTTAAAATTGATAACTCTGCCATTTTAGTTAAAGCAAGAGTCACTGCTGCACTCGAACTCAGAAATGCCTCAACTTTCTCTGGTAGAAAAAACTTCCTTAACTTCTGTCTCAAACGACATTTTGTGGTAACGAATATTGAGACTGCATAGATGTAACTTTAAAAGGATATGACAAACAGAAATGAGCCATGGGGAATGCACTGAGGAATAAAGAATTTGAATATGTCAGTTGCCCATAGCAAAGAAGGTGTCAGTAGTGTCACTGATCTGCTACTTTACTGGCTTATCCTTAGCAATTTCCAAAGCTGGATGCTCTACAGACTCCACAGTATAATAATAATTGTTAATTATTATTATTATCCATGATAATTAATAATAATTAATAATAATTTTCACAGCCGAAAAGCTTATATTAATAACGAATTTGAATTCTTACTGCTACAACACAAACCTTTTATTTTGTCCTTTAGGTAGATAAAAAAACATATTATTTGTTTCTTCTTTGCAGTAGCCTTATGCCTGCCTTATACACTTCAATATATCCATTCTCTTCTATATAAGCACCCATCTTTTAATCTTTTTTCAAATATCCTGTTTCCAAATATCCTGGATTACTGACCAGACTCATCATTATCATACAGGGCCTCTCCAACTGCCAGAAAAGCTAACTGTATATTCCCTCCCTGTCCTATATTTCTTCAGCTGATTACTCTTGTTAGATGCAAAACCTCCTCCTTATTGGATTGTGCTTTTTTTTTTTTTTTTTTTCCAAATCTATTTGTCAAGATCATTTAATTGGAATCCTGTCTCTGGCATGCTAGAACGCACACACAGTGAGCCTCACAGTGAGCCTCAGCAAGCGAGTCATCCAACAGGAATCACCTTGGGTGCTTTATCCTCTGTCAGTTCTCAAAATAAGGAAGCTGGCCTAGGGAAGCATGGGACTGAGTTCTCTTGTACATAAGATTTGCAGATTTGCAAGTAGCTGTTTCAGAATGCTGGGAGATTCTTAATGGCAGTGGTGGAACATTGCAATAAACAACCCTCTTATACAGCACTTATTTCTCTCTCTTCAGATTAGATTGAATGCTGTTGGGAGTTTTTCAGATGAATGTATTTTTCTGGAACAATTTACGTGCTATATGGGCATAATTACAATTTGGTTGAATTTCTCTTCTACCGAAAGAAAAAAAAAACAGTGAAATTCAAATTACTTTTAGAAGGATAATAGCTCCTTTTTCCCCCTAATTAATCCCATATGAATTTAATTCAGATTTTTTCTGCCTATTTATTCATTTTATTTATTTATTTAAATTATTTATAGCAATTTATAACAGTAAGTAATGCTTTGGTTTAATGACTTTTTTTGGAAGTAAGATTTATCAGCTATTAAAAGACCAAGAAAAAAGAATAGAATAGAATTAAAGTTAATCTTCTAAACAGTGGTTCTTTCACCACTGGATATGGATGTTTCCAGAACAGATATTTTTTATTCATCTTTTTTACCCTTTGTTGTGAGTAAACATGTTGCTGCTTGATTCATTTGGGAGATACTGAACTCCCAAAGAATATGCTCTTAGGTATTCGTGCAAGTCTAAGTATGACTGTTTCAGAGCCATGAACTATAGAGTCACAAACAACAAACTCTCTGAAAATAACATGTAGGTGCTTTTTTGTCTTAAATGCCTCTTCACTATTCTGTTCAATAAAAGCAATTTGTGCTGTCCATGGTGACCTATACGTGGTATTACAAGGTGTGCAGAGGATGTGTGTCCGATCAATGGCTACTTCTTATGGCTGAGAGCAGCTGAACTCTTGGATTCTTTTCCTCTTGGAATATAATTATAAAGCATACAGATGTGGATAGTCTGTGCTCTGAAAACACAGGTTATTGTAAGTTCATTGGTGACTTTTTTTAGAAACCATTTTTTATTGTTCTGAATGCATCGTTAATCAGAACAATTGTATAGATAAACAGATTTCAGTCTATGGACTGGATGCTCTTTTTGAACCATTGATATTTCTTCAATGTCACTTATATTTCTTTCAACTTTCAATATTTTATATAGTAAAATTTTTGCAGTTGGTAATAAAGTGATTAGTCTTAATTTATTTGTTCTGATGAGGTAAGGTCTTAGAAGAAATATTGGGATGTCAGTGGTATAAACCTACTTAGAATTTAACAACATCCTAGAGATTTCATTAAAGACTTCTTACTCCCTCAAAATTACCAGGTAGAACATTTTCACATTATGAAATGAATTTTCTATCCTAGTGTCAGACTTGGATAGAGTCCAAAATTCAAGTTAGAACACCAACTTTTAAATAAGTTCTCTTCTTACACACAAGAAACATAATCACAGTTTCTACTTGCTCACTAAAGAACAAAACCATTGTCACTTAGGGTCATGCTAATACTCCTGTTATGTGGAATCTGGCATTATTCACTGTATAGGGTAAACGTCTGAGAAGGATAGTAGACAGAAGTGGTATATAGAGATTTCTTTTAATAGAACAGGGGAAAAAAAAAAAAAACATTGTATCTGTAGCCTTGATACAATCAACCTTATAAATCCAGCTGTTTGGAAATGTCATGACTTTCTCCCACATAAGGATCAACTTATAGATATATTCACTGTCATCCTACTGGATAGTTTATATTTTCAACTGATTGGCTAAGAAGCAATTGCTCCAGTGCATGGCAAATGGGGAACCTAGTTGGAATGGGGCCTGGAAGCACAGCTTTGCTGTGTCCTGAAATTTATGCTGCAATTCTATTTGCTTCTAACACCAATTGGACTTCATCCACCTTTTATCTGATCAGTCATTAGAAATCTAATCATTACATATTATCTAATCAATCTCCATCTATGGTACTATAATGTGCTGCAATAAAAGTAACTCCCTGATCTAATACGGTTCACAAAATCTAAAAGGAAGTGCATAAGAACAGGCAAGAACTGTTTGGTATTTGATGGATTCAACTATGGAATTATTAGAGATTATATTAACTCAGAATTAGATAAATCTTATTCTTTTTTGAAAACCTTTGAGAAAGTTTTGTTTTAATACCTTATAAATTGGTCATTTAAATCTAGCTATCGGAAAAAGTCTTAGGGAACATCTTTGCAGAAGGATTGCTTTACAAAAAGAAGAAGATGGTATACCCTTTTATGAACAAACTCACATAAATAAAGACTGTATTAGACTACGAAAATAAACACCGGCTGTAATTATAGCACAAGCTTTATGGCACCAGTCCTGGAAGAATGGAGAGGAAAAAAGAAAAAAAAACAGAAGAGTTTTCAAATAAATACATGATTAATCCAGGGAGAACAAAGGCTACAATGTGCAATCATTAACGACAATCTCCAGTGATAGTGAAATCTTTCTTTACTTCCTTCCTCCTCCATGCTTTAAAGAAGGTCTTACTTCAAAACATACTTTCCTGACCCTGCGTCTTTCGATACTGGAACGGCAGTGTGTGTAGAAATGCATCCACCGTGCACAGCACAAGACTGAAAGACCTCCAAAGGGAAAAAGAAAAGAAACTCAACCTTGTTCAAATGCAGCAATACTAAATTTCATTGCTGTCTTTTGAGGAAGTGCTGATTTACACACACAAACATGTACACAGGTGGTAATGTGCTTGCTTTTCAGTGAATCACAAGACATACAATTCCTGGTAGGGACAGTGCTTTGTTTTCAGTAACTGTTAAAAAAAGATATCTCTTTTGTTTGCTAGTTATTTAAGGTGAGATAGAGATTTCTGCCTCAGCCATTTGCGGGGGGCAATGCCAAAAATTTCCCAAGGGCTGCTAATTTACTGCAGCTGCGATAGGACAGATTTTGTTTTCTTTCTCTGCAGGGTCTTGGTGACAACTCAAGCACATTAATGGGTCACAGCCAAAAATTTGTATCCTTTCCATCTTTTCCTTCATTTGCATTCACTGCTGCTTGCAAGGAAAAGAGGAAGTAGA
>VZSV01000014.1:2635024-2689027 GCA_013398735.1 Nothocercus julius
AGGAGGAGGAGGAGTGTGATCAGTGCTGACTTCCTTCATGCTTCTGAGCTCAAAAGCAGACAGCACTGTTAGGGAGGTGGGGAGTTGTGTTTCCCCTTTATGGTTGTGTGAGGAACAATAAATATGAAAATGTTGCAAGGCCAAGAATTTGCACATAACTAAGCATATGTCTTCTGTTCAAGGCACTGGTAATGAGGGAGGATGCAATTTCTTTACTGTCCCTGATTCATTTCATATGCAGTCATATGCTTAAGAACAAAACTCCAGTGGCAAAATGCTAACAAAACCTTTTTTTGCAGCTTTGTATTTAGAGTATTTCCACATGTTTTTACAGTATTATGTCTTTATCAGAAACGTTGTAGTTAAAGGTGTGCCATAACTGGTGGGGATGGACAGAGCTGATTTAGACCATCTAAACCTGAAGCTTGGATGATAGTCTGTTACACCAAATGCAATTTTACATTTCTTTAATTTTATATACGCATATGTATAATTTCTGCGATTTTTTTTTCCAGTGGGAGGTGCTACCTGACTATAGTGGTGATGGAAATAGATAAACTGTGGAAAAAGTACAGCCTGGACCACTGACTTTGTTTGCTGTGTTGCCGCTAACATGCTGAACTATCACAGAGCTGAGAAGGAGCTTTGGTATCCACGTTGGGCTTCTTATGGCCTTGTTAGTGAAACCACAAGACAGGGAATGTCCTTTAAGTGCTTAGCTGAATCCACCTCATTCCAAATGTGACTCAGAATTTATTATACTGTGAAGAAAATATTAATCTCTACCTATAATCATCATAAATATCAGGCTTTTCAGTTAGAGCACATGACTGAGCTGTGTTCGTATCACAGAAACTTATGTGGACTCCCAGGTGAAACTGAAGGCCATTGCACAGCAACGTGGAAGGATACTGACTTTCCAAGAATAGCTTTCAATATAAATAGAAAATATAGCAAAGGATGGGATAAAAGAAAGAAAATATTTTATATTACAGGTGTGGAACTGAAGCAAAAATGGCACAGAGAAAGTGACTTCACAATTTCTTGCTATGATGCTCTATCACAACACAGCTAAGGCTTCTGCTGATTCCCCTAGGCAGATCTGAAAGAGAGCCAAACATCAGCCATCCTTTGGAATATGATTAAATAGATGAATAGAAGTAGTTAGTCCAGAGAATTAGATTGAGTTTGAAGAACTGAATATTTAAATCTTTTTTTTTCAGATAAAAAAAAAAAGTCTCACAGGTCAAGATAAGGATTATTCCAATTTGAAAAATGTGCAGGGTACTACCTGTACAGAAATGTAACAGGGATCAGGTAATGAATGAGACTAATTTGCTTCAGAGGTTAGTAAAAGCAGGAAAAGTCTTCTTGACAAATAACTGTATTTTTCTATTAAAAAATTCTCTTTCAAAAATGTTTTCGCGTTTTTTCTCTAAATTGTGCTTAGACATTCAGTTGATTTTTAATTCTAATTTATGTTAAACTATGCCATTAAAAAAAAAAATTCTACATTCACTTTGCTGTGGCTGTGATAAAAGATTAATTTTGAAAAGCCAGTGAAAATTCCAACCCATCTATTTTAAACATGTCAATTGAAAACAAATCTTTCTTTTCTCTTTTTTTTCTTACCTCTTTTCACCAGCTTTAGTCAATGTATTTAAACCTTCCTTGAAACAAGAGAGTTTATGAAGTATTTAAGGCATCATAAAAGCTTCTGATAAAAAATCAGATTGAAATTTTTGTCCTTTGGAAATTATTGATAAAATTTGGCCATCCAGTCAGTGGGCTTTGATTCTAAGTGCAGATAAGATACAGAGCGTGAATTGATAAGCTTCAATGAACAGCTTCCTAGCAACCCAGAAAATTATAAGGTATTTTTAAAATATCTTGTGTATTTCTCCATAAATGTAGGAATGAAAAGAAGGATGAAATAGTTAGGAATAATGTGCATATTTTAAAGATACTGTCTTTATATTTCAACATCTGTATTGTATCTCATTATGCATCTGTTTTCTTTTTTTCTTTTATTTCCTTCCTGTCTGTGTGTATGTGTGTTTGTATGTAACAGATATCTATTCAGATAAAGCATAAGAACATCTACTACATTTTATCTAGTTTTACTGCTATAGATCTTTGCTAGGTATAAACTGGTAACATCAAGCAGAAAAGCTCTGTGCTCAAGCAGTACTTCTGAAGTATGCACCCCATCCATTTTGCAGGTATGAGAATTGGGTTTGGGTCACTATATTTCTACTATTGGTAGAATTTTCAGTCAAACTAAACATTTAAATCAAAGCCAGGTTGGGATTTGTTTGGCTTATTTTTTTGCTGGAATGATGGACAGTATGTTTTGACCATCCAGTCTCGCTTCAGCTTTGTTAAGATCAGGAAAACAGAAAGAGTGAGGAATGAAAATAAAATTTGTAGAGACAGATCTTATAAACTTGTAAGCAGAAATCCACATGTTAATGTAAAAAATACTGACTCAAATTTGATAGTATCTCAAAATATCAATTACTTTGGCCTGAGAAGATAAGCACAAAAACCTGGAAAATTTGACTTCTGCAGTCTGGCTATATCTCTGCTGGAAATAATCCTGAAAGAGTCTGTCACAAGGAATAAAATTAGACCTCATCAAAGTTTCAAATATATAAGAATATACATATACTGATTTGGATTTGTTATGATATTAAAGTGGGAACAGAAAAAGTAAAGTTATTTTGAAAAACTGACATACTAGACCTACATAGCTCGTCATTCTGATTTCAATAAAGCAGCTACTTAAATTATTCTTACTTTGCTCTATGGAAAGAATAAGAAAGAAAATTACCAGAGCGGCTCCGTATTTGCCACATATGTTCTGAAATTAAGATCCAGGCTTTCCAACTGGCAGTTGTATGGCTATGATGTTACTTGAGACACTTAGATTAATATGGTAAGACCATATTAATATCAGATGTCTTATTGACTATATGCATGACAGCTTGGAAGCTCACATGAAATTTTGTCATTCCAAACTGTTGGCTGTAGCTCAGAAAGATTAAATGAAAATTCTTCAAGGACAAATGACTTCACAGATGTTTGTGAAATGAGTGTACCTTCAGGAAGGCTGAAAAGGGGGATTTTTCCAAAAGTAATTAGTCTATGTTTGTTCCTTCCCACTACCAACAGAGAACAGAAGAGTCTGAAATGTACATGTCAACAACTTCTTATAAAGTATGAACTTGTCTCCAATAAATAAAGATTATAAGCAGTAGATAGTAAATGATGAATGAAAAGATATAAGATAAATGATAGGAAAGAAGAACAAGATAGAGAAGAAGAAAACAGAAGGAAAGAGCAGAAGGAGCTGACTTGAAAAAACAGGCATAAGTTCAGAAGAATATTTGACAAAAATTGATATATATTAATATTATTATATTTTAGTAGTAGGATGTTTAATGAAAATACAAAACATAAATATTTCTTTGTAACAGTATGGATGAATCTGATCTTCACCTTCTTTTATGTTCTTTCAAGCTGCAATGAATTTATTGGTTTTTTGGTGACAGTAGTAAACTTTTCCTAATGTGAAATGTTATTCTCTGATTGTTAAAGCACCCATGAAAAGATGTTTAATTTTCAAAATACAAACCTGACAATATGCACGGCATTATCCTGTGTGAAAGGCATTATGCAGTGCATGCTTCTGCCAAGTTCTCTGTGCTTCCTTTACAAATAAATCTTTTGTAGGCTCATCAAAATGTATTTTTCAGGCAGTGCTGTATTTGCCACAGTAACCTCCTGAGCAACCCTACAGATTCTGGCCAAACATAGATGAATCAGCAGCCTTGTCTGGAAGAATGGGAAAAGAGAGATTTTCTCTTTTCATCTCATCTCTTTTTGATGCATTTTCAAAATGACCAAACTCTAGTTTTCCTACTTCTGTTATATGGAAATAATTCAAATCTATCTCTAGTTATACTCAAATATAGCACAGAATAGAAACAAGATCCTTCCAGAACACTGCAACAGAAATTAAAAGGATCCTCACTGATGAGGTATTTAAAAATGCTTCAGTACTTCATTTTATTCTCCCACTTTTAGATGGCTTGTTACGCATTAAAAGGGCCACATCCTGGACTGAAGAGAAGGTTACTTGGATACATTATAGTTCTTATGGATCTGTGAGCTTTGTATTGTATCAATATAATTTGGCTACTCATTTTCCTATGAGGTGAAAAGCAAATGGGAGTTGGAATTTCATTTAACAGTGAATTTTCTAAATGTGCCTCAACTGCAGAAGCAGCTGCAACGAAATAACCTGAGTGAGAACCTGCTGTGCAAACGCTCTTCAGGAGGCCTGATTCTCATTTAACGCTAAGGTCCTTTGCTATGGCAGTGGTACTGATTAAGAGCCTTTAAGGCATGGTAAATGTAATTTTAAAGCCACTTTACACAGTCAGAACAATTCAAGGGGGCTAAGGATAAGTGAAAATTAAGGTCCAAGTACTCTATGACTCTCCCCATTTCTCACAGCATCACTGATAGAGTAAGCAATTGCTTCTTGAATAATAATATTTCAAATATATGTGCTTTATTAAGCTTAATATAGCAATATAAACCTGAAAAAAGGAGGAAAAGTTGTAGAGGTGGTAAAGTAATTTTCCCAAGGCCAGCTGACCCAACTATAGAAGAAGTGGAGGCTTTTGGGGCACAGGATCTTCATCAAACTTTGCTCTTATCTATTGGAAAGGCTTCTAAGCTTAAAAGCTCATTTTTTTCCTTTATATGCTTTCAGCATCTACTGTGAGATATTAATAGCATGTCAGAAATGCATACAGGAGGGCATAAATAAGTGTGCAATTTGACTCATTTTCAGCTTCTATTTCTTTACATCATCGTTTCTTGTTCATGCATCTTCTCCTGCATCACGGATCTTCTTTCACGGGAAATGCAAGTACATTTCCTGACATCTGTTCATTATGAAAGACATCAGAGAAGTTTCAAAATACATGTTTCAGGATTTTACAGGACAATCCACTAGACATATCCCTGATATTTCAGAAAAGGAGAAAAGAATATTTTGAAAGAATCAGCAGTCTTTGAGTTCATTGTGAAATAAATAAAACAAAAACAAAAACAACAACAAACAGAACTACGGAAACAAAATGAATTTGAAGATAGGATTGTCTTAATTCATGGAACAAATTCTATACTTTCTTCCTTTCCAAAGGAACATCGTAGGATCAGCAATCTGTAAATTCTATGCCAGCTCTTTACAAAATTTATGAAAAATATTAAGACAATTCTAGTATATTTTAGTTCAGTTTAGTGTAGTTCATACCATAACAGTTTTGTTAAAGCCAGGTTATAGCAAAACTATACTGTTATCATGTGAGTTTTTGAATATTCATTGCATTTTGGTGCTCTTTTCTATAAGGCATTTATAGTCATGAACTAAATTCCAGAATTTAAGCAGTCACATTTAAAACTCCCATTCACATCAAGATTGCTACAGTTGTGAAATGGTTGTTGAATCTATCCAAAGTTTTAAGTCAAAAGGAGTAGAAAGATAAGCAAGTTGCCATTTCCATGTGAGAGCAGATACTGACTAAAGGATGTCCAGAAAATGCTAAACCAAACATGTTCATATTTGAGGAAAAATTGGATCGCTGCTGCAAGTGACGTAGTTTAGGCTTCTGTGTGTAACTGGGCAGTCTGAATATATAAAGCTTAAATAAGTTTGTAAAAGAAAAATCCTAGACATACCGACTGTCATAATTAAAGAAATCTAACAGATTTATCTTGAACATTAGAAGAAAAAATAAATGCTACTATCAGAAAAAGTATCACTGTTTAATTCAATTGTGTATCAAATATGTTAATTCAGCACTTTTGAAAAAGGAATTGGACAAGCATAGGGAGCCAAGCTCACACCATTTATTACTTGTATGTTATACAAGAAAGATACTATATGCAACATGCTTACATGCTTTAGAAGAAAGATATCACCTATTTTAATTCAAACAGAGCAGGAAGAATTTTTCATATTACAAAAGTGATTACAAATTTGAGAATAACTGTAGAGTATGAAAAAATCATTACCTTACACAAAAGAAAGACAATAAGTTAACCGTAGGGATAAGCAGTTAAAAAAAAAAAAAAAAAAAAAAAAAAAAAAAAAAAAAAAAAAAAAAAAAAAAAAAAAGCAGCAATAGTAGCCCAAACTACCTCTTTTGGGATAGTTACACCTCAGTTTTCTTGACAATTAATTTAACATATAAAAATGATTTTGATTGTCTCATTGTTAGCTCTTTCATCTTCACAAGTCTTTATAATCAACACTAGGAAGCACAAACTTCCCTGAGGAATGTGTAATTTCCCCTATCATACCTGAAATGCTTTCAGACCTCTTTAGTTTCTGAAATGATTATTCTACTTTATTTACTGTCAAATCATTTAATGTCAGGTTTATGCAAACATCACATTTTTAGTTTAATAACTATCACCTCATAGAGGAAAAAAAATAAAAAGAAAAATATTAAGCATCTTAAAGCCTAATGTAATCTTTCTTTCATTTTGACAGAGTTTATTTTCTCCCCTCAATATCTGGACTTTGCAGTCATCTCAGCAATTCAACAAATCATGGTTAAAGTATAGAAATTTATCTGAATTGGCCTCAACATTTGTTTGACCTGCAGACAGCAGCTAATCAAGCTTGACACAGCCCCAGCAGGAGGTGTTGTGTAAATTGGAGCAGCCCCAGGCTTGGTGACTCTAAAAGCTGCCTTTTACCATGGTTTCTTCTTGATCCTGGGAGATAAATCCTGCAGGTCTGTGAAACAACCTGGAAGATGGTAAAATAGTTTATGTACAATACATGCTGTGCTAATCATTGGGTAGTTATTGTATGGATGTGTATTAGGTTATTTTAAAAGGAAGCTGCACTTGCCTTATCATAAGATTCTTGTAGACTTTCTTTTCTGTCTTCTGTTTCAAGTAAGTATATTTTTTTCTTAAGAAATGCCTCCATTTATGGCCGTGATCTCAGATTCTATAAGAGCAGGACAACAGGGGCCTGTACTGTGGACTTGTAATGCACAAGTTCTGGTAACTGATGACTGGGAGAACTGTTACATTCTACACTGGGATATTTAGAACATGAGAATTAAGACCAGGAAAGCAATATTAAGTAAGACAATGAAAGATTAAAAAAAAAAAAAAATCAATGAGTCAACCAGAAATACAGGGATTTACTATTGTCTTGTGAAAATTAGTAATTATGATCAATGAATTTTCAAGACACAAGAGGACTGTGAAATGCTTAGGTAATAATATTGCTGAAAAACATTTATGCAAATAGCTAAGCAGTCCATGTAATCCTTTCTTTTTCATTGCAATGTTAATATGTGTTTCCTATTTAACCTCCCAAATCAAGCAGCAGATCATATCTAAAATTCCAGTATTGAAATGACTTGGGGAACTTACAGAAATGCAGGAGAGGGTTGCTAATGTCAATTTTTTGCTAAAAGAAAGATATTCTGAAAGGAACTATGAAAATCACCCAGATTTTCTGAACTCATTTTTTTTTAAAGAAAATACAGGGTAATTCTGGACCAAGCTGACCATTGCAAGGGCTAAAGAAGAAGAAAAAGAAGAAGAGAAAAAGACCCCAAAGAAAGTTTTGAACTCCCGAACACCTAATCAAAGAAAAATTTAGGCTGGAAACTACTGGAAGTCACCTGCTCCGACCTTCTGCTCAGAATAAGACTAACTTCAAAGTTATATCTGCCTGCTCAAGGCCTTGACCAGCTGAATCTTGGAAATCTTTAAGGATGGAGACTCTATGAATGCAACATAGTACATTGTACTCTCTCCTTTTATTATGCGCCCCAGAAAGAGTACAGATATATGTTTTCTTTAAGTTCTCTTTTAAGTAGTTGAGGATTTCTGCTAGCCTCATAGCATTACAATTATTAGCGCACCCATTACTTTTTTCTCATCCAGGTCAAAAAATTACCAGTCTTCTCTTCATGTTGTGTCCTCCAGCCCCCACTACTGTCTTCGTGGCCCTGCACAAAATTGTACAGTTTGCTTGTTGACATTTCTTTTGTACTGAGCCCTAAAATTACAGGCCACACTCTGCCTAATGCAGTCCAGCATATGACAATTTTTTTTTATCTCTGCAAGAGTGAACTGGTGAACCACATTCAACTTGTACACAAAGTCTAGGTTCTGCCCTTCAGCCTGTACAGATCTGTGAAATTGTTCTGTATTGGCATTTCTCTTTGTTGAACTTCATAAGGTTTCTCTTGGCCCTTTTCTTTAATATCTAAAACCGCTGATCTCTCACAGCTCATCCAGCAACGATTCAGACAGCACGCTTACCAGTCCTTATGTAGAAATCAGGATTCTCTGTACATCAGAGTGTTAGTGTAAAATCTGGTTTGCCCTTAAAAAAAAATCTGCACTTTGAAGTCAGCTGTACTTAAAATAGAAATGACTGCATTTTCTTTTTCCTTAATGACCTCTTTTGAACTAGAGGTCTATGGAAAATGAAGCGCTACCTGACTTAGTATGTTTCAATCTCCTGCTTGAGTGATATTTTGGAGTCTATTACAAGGGACTTGAGATTGCACAGCAGGAAGACAGAAAAATAGAACACTAAAAGTTTCTTTGCAACTCTGTTTTCTAGATTATACAATGAGAGATGTGTTACTTGTTATTTCCTTGGCTGTGCTGCTGCGTTGAGGTAGTGTTTGTCCCATCCTTGACATGCAAGTTGTCTATATTGGTGTGCTTTTGTATTTAAACACAAAAATAAGCAAATGAGGAAAACAAGCAAGACCAAAATGTGAAAAAAAAAAAAAAAAAAACAGAAAACAAAGTCATAAAGAAAACTATTGTGCAGTTTGGAGTAGGTGACTCATTCTGCTAGGTGCTGTCTTCAGTGACAACTAAATCTCTTTGTTTTTGAAGAATTTTTGCTATCCAAACATTGAATCTGGAAGAATTCTTTCTTGTTCTTTTTTCCTCTTTAATGTAATAATTAAATGCTTTTAAAATGAGTAAAAGTCGATCAGTAGCTACTTTTAGAAGGATTTGCATAATTTTAGATTTTAATAGCTAATAAGGAAGACATATCGCATATCATTTGTTTGGTAATCATTTTAACGTAGCTGGAATAAGCATATCTGTTTCATTACAGTTGATATTTAAATCTGATGACATTAATGCACAATTTCTACAGTATCTTCTTTATTAGGACCTAAAGGCTCAACTGAGAGAAGTCTGTTGGTTGTCAGAAATGCAATTTAAAAAATTGATGAAGAATAGCTACCTATAAAGAAACTAGATGTTTATATAATTTTATGAATGTTGTTTGGGATGTTAATGCATTTCATGTCTCTTTAATAGCATACTACCACTGCCTCAGAAGGTAACGAGGGAAATCTTTGTTTCTGAGTTCTCTTTTATTTTGTCATAGCGTACAGATCATATACATCTTAGCCCAGAGCATAGTGTTCTGGGAGATATATAGCATCAATATCCTGCAGACTTGTGTATATGGGGGAGGATGTGATAGTATTTCTATTTACATGACGGAGTAAAAAAGATTTCTAGCAGAGGGAAGGGAACTTACTTAAGTCATAGATATTCTACTCTTGGATGTAAACAAATTAATATGGAAAATAAAGACGCATATTAAAGCAGAGTTGGCAGCTTGATGTTATTTGTGTAAAACTGCTTCTGCAAGCTATTATTTAATAGTAAAAATGTTTTCCCATTATTTGTTCCTGTCCATCTGAAAATCTGTGTGAACATTAATTAAAATTCATCATGAAAAGCTGCAAGCCTTAAAGAGAGTAGTACTGGAAGAAAATAACATCGAAACAAATGAGTTCATGAACAACAAAATTAATAAAGCTTGGATTTCAGTGCAAGTGCTCCATAGGTACTCACTGGGTATTTGTATACCACTCAAAAGCTTTGGCTTTGGATTCTGATTTCCACATTGTCCAGTTCCTGGTCATTCTTTTGGAATCAAACAAATAGTTTCTACTGAGTCAAAATTCAAAGGAAATTCCTGGAACAGCTTGTTGCAGAAGCTATAAATAATAAGGGATGTCAAATTTGTTTTCCTCCATCCTACAAAGTCTTTAAACACCACACCAACTGTCTTGATGCCTCCAAATACCTAAACAGACTCTCAGCATCATTCTCAAGGAAGTCCACTGTAGTCAGAGGAAGCATTGTCCTCCAAGCATTTCAGGTAATGTGGGCTTAAAAACAGAAAAAAAAAAAAAATACAAAATTATAAAACCAGACCAACATAAAAAAGGATAAATTTACATGCTCACCACCACACAATGTGTAAGTTCTGCTCTAATGGCTCAAGTGGCAGAAGGACACCCCAAACCATAAGATACACTCCTTTGGTTTTCAGAAACAAGAGTTTCCTCCTTCTTTTATAAGTGTTTCTATTATTACACTGTACTTATCTGGACATTTTACAGTCAACTCTCCTGAAAAAGTATTCACAGATTTATATTAGCATAATGAATACCAAAGCTTATCAAATCGTTTGTGAAAAAAATTTGACCAATATAAAGCTATTTTGACATGGGTCTAGGCATCAGGCTGGAAGTCCATCCACTTACACTTGCTGAGCTGTTTCCATGGAAAAAAATTGAGTTAATTGCAATGGTGAAAGATACATTCTGTTTAAATGAAGAGAAGCCTCCCGTCATTCAAAAAAAGCAAAAAACGAGCCATCATTTTTTCAATGAAAAAGATACTAGTACTTCATATACCAGGGAAGATTTGTAAAGAATGGGATAGGGGAGCTAGGGAATTTGTTCTTTCTTTTTTATTTTTATTTTTTTTCCCTAGGAATAGAATTTTAGCAATGAAAATTAAATCAACAGTTTAATCAACAGGTTTTTTTTTTTTTTTTTTTTTTTCCTCCAAGGTAAGTAACCATACGGAATATAACATCCCAATGAATCTCAGGTGAGATGCAAAAACAAAAGCTCTAGCACCTGGCATGTCATATACAGAAATCTCTGGTCAAGAAGGAATATGGCAAAATAATTTAAACCAAAAGAAAAAAGGTGTCATGAACAGAAAAAAAGAAAAAAGGAAAAAGAAAATATATTATTTAAAAATCTTCAGTGATATATCTATAAGCAAGATTTTCAAATGTTAAAAAAAAAAGGAGACTGTAATGATTTGCTTTTAGGAAATATTCTTAGAGCTGACAGCATTTTCTAAAAAGATGTATAACGATTACTTGAGCCTTGCTAAAGCATAGAAATAAAATTAATCTGGGTTTCAGTAATGTTGCAGATTAGATTTAGATTTACTTACATCACAGTTTCTTGTCAGTTTGTTATGCTAGCACAAAAAAAAATCCATACGCATCAAATCTGAAATATGTAACCAGTGTAGGAATTCACAAAGTATTTATTCACTATTTGACACAGATTTTCCTTTTACAGTCATGATGAAAAAAAAAAGACATTTATGAAAACCTGATTTTCCAAAATACTTTCAGATTTTCCAGACACATCTGGAACTTTTGGAGGTGTAATGGTCTTTGCTCATAGCTAAAATCAAGCAATGCTTGACCTTAGCTGCTTATGTCAGGAGCTCTCCTAACTCTAGCAATCTCAGAACTGGTCATCTTGTCCCTTCTGGTTTGCAGGCTCCCTTAGTGTCATTAGGAAAAAAATAAAAAAAAGAGAGAAATATCCAGAAATCAGTTTTTCCCCCTTTTCCAAGGATGTGACACATATTTCATCTTTTTTCATCACCCATAAAGGAAACTAATACTGTCTGCCTTAATATGTTGTCTCATCTTTCCGATCAAGAAGGCTTACTGGAGACGGCTAACATAAAGGGATGCTATAGAATGGAAGACTTAAAAACTTGATTTCATGTTCAATATACCCCAAAATATAATTGGTCAAGCTTACCTCAGTTCTTCCCACATCTCAATGAAGACTGTCTTCTAAACTAGCTCAGTTCTTGCTCTGAGCAAGAACTTGC
Organism: Nothocercus julius; assembly: GCA_013398735.1. Classification (NCBI taxonomy): domain Eukaryota; kingdom Metazoa; phylum Chordata; class Aves; order Tinamiformes; family Tinamidae; genus Nothocercus; species Nothocercus julius. The sequence continues at coordinate 2,647,061 of VZSV01000014.1, forward strand.
TCACACAGTCTCTTGCTCTGTCACAGTCTTTATTCACTTTCTTCATTCTTCAGTCTCATTTTATCATCTGCACCAGATTATAAATCAAAATTATTCCTGCCGTTCATTAAGGAAAATAACCCAGAAATGTCACTTGACATCATTTGAGGATTTCACAAATAGCTATGGCCATAACTGATTACATTACAATTAAAAATTTTTTACTTATTATTGCTTATCCTGACTGCAGCAAAGGAGTATCCCACATCATAGTCATCATTGTGGTTATGATTTGTGTTGATCCATCAAAGCTAAATCTACTCTAGTTGCCTTAGTAACATCAATATTGTGCTGGGTAGTATGCCCTAGAAACCCTTGTGTGGATGAATGCATTACCATATTGCATAAACTAATAGCAACTCTCATCATTCTTTATTTTTCCATATAAATCTTTTGAAGAACATTTAGGGCAAATGCAATAAAATAACATATAACATATTTTCTGTGAGAGAATTGCTTGGGAAAGGGGAAAGTAGAGAAAAAGTAGGGCCTAACAGAAGCTATGGCATTACAGAGGCTTGCTTGAGAGGCAGTTACCATGGTTGGTATGTACAGAATCTACTTCTCCACAGTTCCCTTGGCAACACAGTCTGCCCGCCTAGCACACACTAATAAGAGCAAATGAAGAGTGGAGCAGAATGGAGACACCATGGCCAAACTTTGTTGGCTTCCCTGCGGAGGTGGTAACCTGATGGTGCCACACAGCTCATGAATGAATGGAGGGTGGAGCAGATTGAAGACATCGTGGCCAAACTCTGTTGTACTCCGTGCAGAGGTGGCAACCTGGTGGTACCATGCAGCTGACAAGCCACACAGTAAGATAAGATGTCTGGTGCTGGGCCAAAAATGGTGGCAGATCAACGGACTTTGCTCAAACTTCTCTCATTCTAATCTCATTATAATACCAATACACAACCCCATCCTAGAAGTTACCCGCTTTCAAGGAACGACCACTCCTCACTGAGCATGCTCTCTAGATTTTCGATTAACTCGGGAGACTCTTTAAACCAATGAATAACGAAAGTATGACTAGAGTCACTCAAGCTCCACCTAAGTTTAAAAGAAAATATATAAAAGGTGAACTAAGGAGGGATATAGTAGGAACTGGGGAAGAGGGAAGAAGGAAGTAGAAAGAAGGAAGAAGGAAAGAAGGAAGAAGGGAGAGGGAAGACTCCATCGTAACCTCTGGATCCGTTGACAGGCTGAGCCTCTTTCCTCCTGTCTGACCAGGACGCCGCCTGAGGAGACCCCTCAAGACTGAGAGCCCTCTCCCATCTTCTGGGGTGAGTGATGATTGCACATTTGTACACTAGCTAAGAACCCCACACTATAGTAGAGAATTTTCTGTACTGGCATCAGTTCTCTAACCGTTGCATTTGAAAAAATTGTGCTATTCGTGAACTTGACTGCTTGTTTTGAAGGTGATCAGACCAAACAGTTGACAGACTGTTTGTGAATCCGGTACTGCCAGAGTTGGGCCTGTAGTTACCACAGTAGCTGGTATCCCTATTAAGAGATGAGACCAGCCACCCCCAGTCCCTCTAACCTTTGAGGATCAGCTGGAATGCAAGGGGATTCATCTCTTACAAAATTTGCCCCCCATCAAACCACAATATTTTCTTAAATGGATTTCTTCCTAAATCTCGCAATAGTTAACTTACTTAGGGGGTAACTAGGGAGAATTTGCTTACCATGTCCTTATGCTATTTATATGTAATTTTTTAAATGTTTTACGGGAATAAGCATCATGAAGGCTGTAATCTTAAATTGCTTCATTTATAACAGTGTTAGATGCCATCAATAACATACATTTTCACTAGAAGGAGGAAAATACAGATGGACTTCTTATTTGGTTTGAGTTTCAGTATTAATGGGTCCTTGGAGGAAAAGTTCAGAGTATAGTTTCTACCACATTTGGAAGCCAGAGCTTATGTATGTCATTACATCTGTTAAATGGCAATGCTGATGGAAGCATTTGAGCAATGATTTGAAGTTGAAACTGAATATAGTTTTGCAGTGTACATTATCAAGGATAATCTAGCTCTAGAAAGGGAAAAAATATAATAACCTGGAAAGTCCTCTCACCACGAATCTGTGAAGATTTTGGAAGCTAGCATGAGTAGATGGGGAACCACAATGCTTGCAATCATAAAGCAAGGAGTGTAGTTTCCTGAAAAGGGAAGTGAAGGACTGAAGTCAGAACATCTATAACGACTAGATGATTAAGCTGTGCTAAATTTAAATTTTGGGAGCCTTATTATTTTTCAGTCTATATTGTGGGAGGATTAAACACTGTCTCTGGAGTTTGTCCTATAAATTACAGCATTTACTGCATGAATCTGTGGTAGATGTTCCTTTATTGAACTTGTTTGACTTTTATAAAAGAGAACGGCACGGACTTGGGGTGATATTCTTGAAGATCTTGGTGTTATCACAAAGGGATATGATCTCATTGCCAAAGAAGGGTGACATGGTTTAAATTAAACTTCTGCAAGCAGGAAAGAACCCAAAACTTGAAGTTTCCAAATGACAACTTGGATATGAAGGGCCGAATATCTCTTGTTTTCACGCTGTGCCTAACAGTGCCAAGAAAAGCTAAGATACAATAAAGGCACTTTTCATGCTATCTTTAGTAATTCTGCATAAGAAAGATTCAGGCTAAGAGATGTTCACGAATACTGTAGGTAGTATGTTAAAATGTAATGCATATGTAGAGGATGTGAAAATAGACTATTATTACATTCACACATTGGGTGATCTGATTTTTTTCTAAATACTTATCTGTACTATTAATGTTTTTATAGGCTCAGTTAATTCACTAAATTTATTAGCTCATAAAACTGAAAGCAAGTTTATGTTGAAGTAGAAGGCATACATTAAAAACATCTGAAATGCATTTAAAAAGTATAAGCCCAGATGTGACAGCTGTGACAGATCACTGCTGGTTATCTCTGCAGTGGAACCTTGAACAGCTTTGCTAATTGGAAGTACCTCAATGTGGTTTTGCACAAGAAAACCAAAAAAATAAAAGCCTCAATTCTCTTTGATGTCAGATGGTCTCCCAGATTTGGCAGGGAGGAAGAGGGGTGTAGAAGTCGGAACACAACATTGTACTTCAGGCTCTGTTTCAGTGTTTTCATTTCCCCAAATTAACAGCATTCCAGATGAAAATGAACTCTTTGTTCAAATATGAGACAGCATGCAGCTGATTGATTGAAAAGTAAATATTTTGAATAATAGATATTTGAGGTTTGACTCTACTATGTAGCCACCTGCTGATTCCTGCCTACCCCTTTCATTTGATATTCCTTTCACAGCCATTATAGTGAGTAGCTATAATATCTGATTGAGAGATGCCAGTCACATGCTTTTGCCCTTTTCATTTTTAAATGTTCCCACTGACTTAAAGATGTATTTTAAGTATATTCAACTATTGCAGTGCATATTTAAAACATGCTTTAATGTATTTTCCTTTATAGCATATTATATTAATCCTTCAGGTATATTAAAAGAGTGACATTTTCATAATAATTCAGTTGCATATGTAGCCAATATTTCAATCAAAATCACAACTGTGCATTTTTCAAACCTATCCTTTTTATAACTTAAATAGATCTACTCACCTTAGGTGAAATATCAATATTAAATATGAATATGATGTTAATACATAAACAGGGGGTGAGAGAATATTCTTTAGCCTTTTAAATGAGTGCAAAAAATTGTTGAACATTGCAGTATAAAGCTGCATTTCGGAAAGCTTTTTATCAAAACTCCCCTTTCCATATACAAGTGTTATATTTCTCCCTAGATATGTTATTACTCTAAGTCTAGATACATCTTTTTATTTGCCTTTCCAACTCAGTTTAATTAGCTGATACAGTATTTATGGTCCAGAATTATCAATTCAATACTAGTAATTGCATAATCTATAAAATGATATGGCATATTTTCCGAGTAATAAAATTAATTGATGCCAAATGAAAGCCTATGCATATAAGCATAAAAGGGTAAGCCTAAGAAACCATTATCTGGCTTTTCCTCTTGGATATTTTTCCTACCCTTTCTCCTCCACAACTATGCTCCTTAACAAATTGGCTTATTTTTCCTTATGGAAAATGCTACTTCTGAAAGATAACTCGTTCTTCTACATGAAGAGCAGCCTCATTTACTTTCTAGGTGGATCAGATCTACAAACAAAAACAATGCAAAACCAATTTTTACCAAATAAATGAGATTAAGTAAACTGAATGTGTTCAAGAAATAAGGGATCTGTTCAGTGTTTTTTTTTTTTCCCCTAAAATATTGTTTTCTTAACACGATATTCTCTGTTTTTCATTTTTTTAAAATTTTTCTTAGACGGGTAGAGGCATTATTACTGATTGCACTTTTTCTCCAGATGATAGACAATTGCTCTCATATTTAGAGTGTGCTTATATTTGAGCAGTCTGAGTTTCAATAAGCATTATGATAAGCATTATATCAATGACTTAGTAAATATTTGTCTTTAGAAAATTTTTCAATGGAGAGGCAGTATTGTAACAAAAAATAGGGTAAACTGTTGTTAATGAACAAGATCCTAAGGTAGGATAAATTAATAGAATTCTGTTGAAAAGAATGGAACCATGCCAAACTACATGAGCAATGCATCTGGTACATTAAAGTCAGAAATAATGTATGAAATTGCATATTTTAAATATAGTCAAACTTTTTCGGGAATTCAGTTAAAATTGATTAACATATGTTAGTAATAACAAGAGCTACAATGACATCTTTTAGCATAAAACCCCAGGGTTATTTTGGCCTTTGCCTTCACTGCTAATGATCCATCATTAATAAATCAATGTCACTTTGAATCTTATTGATGCATGTGAACAAACAATTATTTATTTCCATGGGGTTCTGCTCCTGGGGTAACCGATTCTTGAATATTTTCTCTGTTGTTGCAAAGGTTACAGAAATACATTACAGCAGTTGCTTTCTTGGCTCCCAATTAAAAACTTTCATTTTTTTTCTGAAACTGAACTAACAATTTTGATAAGAAATAAAACACAGCTCACATTAAGCATTAATTTCACTGTGAGTTGCCAAATAATATATGAAATTTTATACTTCAAAATGAAAGTACTCATGATCCAATTGCATCTCTCTGACAGTTCACATTTGTTTTCAAGGCTTTAATATCAGGGTGAATATTGCTTTATGTACAGGTCATGAGTCCATTACTTGAAATCTTGACAGATTTGGAAGCTGTAGGGGATGTGGTCTAATAAAACCCTCAGCTCTTGAAGCAGGACTGCAGGTCACTTAATTCTGTATTTTGGGTGAAGATGACCAGTACTGAGTATGGCACCATGTTAATGAGAAGGAGGTAAAAAATACACTCACATGGAAAATAAGTACTCAAAAGACCTCATGTGAAAAAAAATACAAAAACATTAGTCCAAGTTCAGCAAGTAGATAAAAAAGGCAAGCAAAGTAAAGAATAGTATTTAAATAAATGGATTGTTTCTTTTTCCCTTTTCTCATAAATGCTGAAAAGAGGACATGATTAATTGAAAAATGTCAAAACCCAAAATGAATGTAAAATATAAATTGTAGAGCACATGGAGTATGTGCTTCAAATTTAGAAAGGTTAAAAGAATGCATCTCTCCTATACAGAAAAAAATAAAGATTTATATGTGCGTGAGGAAGAGGAAGATGAACAGGAGATCCGTATCAGTTTTACTCCATTGGAAAATTTTATCTACAGAATGACTGCGTTGTGGGCCAGGCTACTTCTCTAACCTTCAAGAAATACTGCTGAAGTTCATCTTCTTACACAATATTGTCTTGGTGACACAGTGGAAAAATAAGATAAGTCAGTTCTTCCCTTTATTTTTTATTTTTTAATTAATACAAGGAGAAAAAAAAATGTACTAGTGAAATTCAAAAACAAAACATCTAAAACATATTTTGGACAGAGTATACAACTGCCAGAGGAGCTCAGTGCTATAGGTAACGGCAATATTTGCTAGAAAAGGAGGACGGGAACTAAATGAACTTGCAGTCCTGAGACAAACCTTCCTGAGAATCTCTGATATTGGCATGTAAGGAGATCTTTGTGCTTTAGACCTTGCCATTTTCTCCTCTTTGTTTGCTCTTTGCTTGCCATTACAAATAAAACAGGCTGGACCCTGGCTTCCTAATACAATAGAAACAACAGAAGGACTTATTTTCTCAGTATCTGCCTGGTGTGATTACTTTCAAAGGAAAGCGAACAAAATATTTATGCAATAGTGCTCTTGTGCCCCAAGATGTGAAGTAATCACTAACATAGAAGTTCAGAGGGGAGCTCCTAGCAGACAAATTAGTTCATGATTCTTTTCAGGGGAAGCAGTTCCCAATTTGCCCGGAGGGAACAGTACAACATTAGGAAGCTTTGCAGAACTAACACCTAGGAAATGAGGAGAAGGCAGAATCAGTTTTGAAACTACTGTAATGCAGATTTTTTTTATGCACACTTTAGATGTTGAAAAATGCTTGAGAACCATTTATTCAGGAGATGTTTTCAGCTTTCATTGACACCTATAATAAAGACCTTGACTGGAGACTATATGTTCAATGAGGTAGGTAGTTATTCATGAAAGAAGGATTTTCTGAAGTGAATCTATCCCCAGGGCAGAGCACAGGAATTTTCTAACACACACACACAGACTGTGAAAAACAAAAGGTAGAAAATATATGTTCTGCTACTGAAATCACAAGGGCTGACTACTAATTCATCTTTACTTGATGTGACAGAAGCTGGAAAAAAAAAATTGTCCATACTAATTTGAAATCAAGACCATAGAACTAATATTTTGTCATAATAAACATGATCTCTCACATTCCCCATTACTAATCTACTAAGGCTGGGTCCTTTTCTCTCTTTATCTCATGTTCCCATTTCTTCAACACTGTTTTTTCATGGCAGAGTTAATTTCATTTCCTTTAAATGAAATTAACATCTAATATGGGAGGGCAGATATCAGCATATCAAGAAATTGTTCCCCACAAAGCTTGCATTGCTCCTGCAACTTTTCTATCCACATGTCTAATCAGTTGCAATTGCCCATAGAATTTGAAATTCATGTTACTTTGGTACACTCCCCCAAGGTTAAAATCAACCTTTTCTGGTTACAACTTCATTTCTGGAGATAGGGCTTACTTTTCCCAAGCTTACATTTCCACAGGTTTTCTTTTGTTTCCTACGATCTTAAGAATAAATTCTTGTAAGCCATCTTGGAATTTGATTCTTATTTTAGGCACTTCTGTTCCAAACTACCTAATTCTCACTGGATTCTCCTTTGGAGTATGAAACATAGTCGCCTGGAGCTGACCATTAGCGAAAGAAAAATCTTTCTTCTCCCCCACTCCCTTACTCTGCCATTCAGAGCAAAATTCTCTCAGTTAACTTACTTTCTAAATCCCAAATGTCGCTTTCTAGCAATTCCTTAAATGCTCACAGTATTCAAAACTTTTCATATATATTGCATATCTGGTTATATGGGCCAAACTATCAGTTAACAGAAACTAGTACAAACTACAGCTATTCTCACTAATACCAGTGGTCCGGCACTGCTCAGTGAACTCAGAACTGTTTGTTTTCTGCTCCTCTATAGTTTGTTTTGTTGAAAAGTGACATGACTAATTTCTGACCAGTCTTAAGAACAACTGTACTTAGAGAAGGCTAACAACAGATATCCTATATTATCTGGGTAAGCCACCAGTAACATAGCCACCTGGACATTTGTATGAAACATTTCTACCTTCCCCCAGACCTTTCAGCAGCGGATCAAGGGCAGACTACGCTGTGGATTAGGCTGCCTGGCATTAATAACTGAAGGAGGTTCATTTATTAGAGTCAATATAAAGGACATAAAGGCAATAAATCAGCAAGCTAACTTTTTATATAACTTTCCATAATGCATCGGAATCCTGAAGGCTGGCAAGAGAAATTTTTGTCTTCTTCTGATTATACATTCAGACAGTTTATAGTCTGTTTCTCCTCTGTACACTCCTATTAGATTGTATCCTGCACGCTTTGTTCAGTTTTAGCTTTCTCTGAACAGTTACAAAGAAACTGGAAGGAACTAGGAGCAGAGCAACAAAAACGAGCAAGATGATGGAAAATCAGGCTTATGACAAAAGATGAAAAGAACTAAAGGTCCCATGTATAACCTAGATAAATGACTACGGATATATGATTAGTCTAGGTAAATGACATTTAGGAGTATATTATTATCTGGTATAAACTTCTGAAGGGTAGAAATACAAAAAGGATAGTAGAATTGTTTATCCTGTTGATGCTTTTTTTTGTGATAGAAAATATGCAATTTTTTACTTGAGAAAAATCACCAAATATTTGGGATTTATATTTTTAAATGTAATAAGTATTCTTATTCTATTTAATTAAAAATATACTGAATTTAGTCCCATTCATAATGTTTTAAGATTATGGATGGAATTATAGAAAACAAGATATCAACATTTATTCTGATAAAACATAGTCTACCATGCTAAATGGCATATTCTTTTTATAGATTCCCTGTCATCTCTAATTCATCTTTCTACAAAGAGAAAGACCACTGCAAAGAAAGTCTCTTTAGCAAGAGGATAAAAAAGCTAGTGCTCTGTGAAATGTGTTTGGTTCATAATTGTAAGATTAATTTTGCAGCCATATGGGTAAAAACTTTTAGGATTTGAAATGAAAAATGTAAATTTTGAAGCATTAAGGGGTTGTACAACACGGATAAAAAATATGTATCTAACTTTCTGATTCAGTAAACTCAGATGTTTAACAGAAAAAAAAATAATAGCGATAACTCCTAGACTAGCAACAACCATCTAGAAAAAGAGAACATTTCTTCGCCAAAAAAATCACAAAGCAAAACATTTAATGGGAATCATATAAGCAAACTCCTATATTCATATTATATTCTCTGCATAGGTGTGACGTGACAGTTTAATTCACAATTTATGAGACACAGAAAGATCACGTTGTATAGTAACCTCTAAAAAAAGTTGTCAATATGAATACAAAAAAATAATTGTAGAAGCATATGTAGCTACTACTTTTTTTTTCTTTTTTTTTTACCGGTGAGTTGGATAACATGCATTTTTATTTCATTGGTATATAATTTTTTTCTAAGGTTGTGCTACCTCCTCAAAAAAAAAAAAGAACAGAAGATGAGTAATTGAAACTCAACTGAAAATGTTATTTGGTTCTCAGAAAGGTAGCTCTGATACATGACAGTCCACCATTGTCTTCTCTTCTTGGCTTCTGAGGCTTCCTAGTGTCTTGAAGAAATGCGATTGCTTGAAATATTTCAGAAACTTGCCCATGCATTGAAAAATATTAGTCCTAACAGTAAACTCTAAGGGTCAATCACTCCATATCAATAAGAAAAATAAAGATTTTAGCCAGCACTGACAATGACTGGAAAGAATAAATACAGTGTTCATTCACCTGATCTATCTTGAGCAACAGCTAAAATTCTATCAAAGGGATCAAACCAAAGGGAAATCTTGCTACTTTTCTCCTTTTTTTTGTTTTATTTTGTTTTGTTTTTCTTTCTCTAAGACATGTTTTGTGAATAAAAAAAAAAAAAATAGAGGATCGTTCTTGGGAATAAGCAAACACAGGAAAATTCCAGATGAACATTTTTCAGAAGGAATATATTTTTCTTAAAACTGTTGGCCATTTCTATTTAAATAGATTATTTTGTAATGCGGTTAACATAAGTCATAAACAGTTCTTGTTTTCTACACAACTGCTACACACTGCTGCTAAACACATTAGGTGGAACAATCCAGCAGAGATTTAAAAGATACCAAAGAGACCACCTACTTGTGAGATGAAAACTTTTTTTTTTTTTTTCCTCTAGAGCTGCATTTCAAACTGTGCCTTCTTCAAGGTTTCTTCCTTTGGAATGAAGCAGCATGCTTAACAGAGGATGATATAAGGGGATGTTATAACGTATATAACTTGTATTTTCAAAAGGTCACCAAACAAGTCTGTAAGCAGGATAATAATAAAGCATAATTCTCCATGGTACTAGGACACTAAACCTATTTTCTTTCTAAAGAAATGTTTTAAAAAATATCTGTTTGAGGAGGATATTCATAGTTTTTGCTTAAAGGCAAGGCTAGGAATCTCAACCTTTTCTATGTTAGTAAATTTATTCTTCTTCATCCATCTTCTTCCTTTAAGCACCGTATTACAGTACAGTTATTCAGTAAGGATAGAATATTAAAACCTGAGGAACAGGATCAGATTCTGCTAACTCACCACTGGGCATGTCTACACTGTTAGTGGTGGACCCACATGAGCTCACTCTCCATCTTCACATGCTTCCTGTATTGGAAATCTTGTCAGTGCTGTAATTAGGGTAGTACTGAAGTGAGTTAACAGTGCTGAAGCTGAGCTAACATAAATATTAACTTGGGTAGAGAGAAGAGGTAGATCTGGGATCCCTTGGAGTAAACTACCATCAACTTGCAAAATGGCATGTAAATGCACTGTAAATTATAACTTATGAGGCAGGAATCCTGCCAGACTTCTCATCACGGAGGCTACTTAAAAATACAGCAAAGTCTGGCTTTTAAACAAGCGAGTACTCTATTGACAACTATGCAATCCTATTTAAAACATGAAGTGTTTTTACAAGTACACACCTTACTGAATATCTGATCTTGTTTTTTTCTGGTTTATGACCAAGATCCGTTGTTCATCCTTCCGCAATAAAAAGTCCTATTGATTTTTAGAAGCAATTTTGTTTTAACTAAGTTGCTAAGATTTGAACCTCAGAACACAAATTCTGGAGGAAAAGAATTGTATGCGTATGTTATAAAAGACCGTTTAGTGTCAGAACAAACTAAAATTAATTAACAAAATTGTCTGACATCATTTGAGAACCACCTATGTTTTGATTTATCATGTAGCATACCCTCCTAGCCAGCAGGAAGCTTGCACAGTGAAAAGGGCATATCTAGAAAAGAGAAGGAAATATTTGGTCTCATTTCCTCCTAATATCCTTCTCAACAAAGATATTTATGGCTTTTTTTTTCCCTTTCCTTCATACATTTTTAGAAATAACCACAGATAAAAGATAAGAGCATTGACAAAAGAAAGAGACTGCAGGTCGCAAGGAAGTGCAACAAAGAACCTCCTGTGCAAAGAGAAAAAAAGGACAGGAAACTATGTCTGTATGACATCCTTTCAAGATAACTTGGTTGCTTCCACAGCTCCCGTCTAACTGAGAAACCATATTTATGTTAAATTCTGAGCTATGAATGATGGGTAAAACACTGTATGAAATCTCATTATTACCCACACAGTGCCAAGGGGTAACTTACATGAAGTCATCATTATAACATAAGCCCAGTAGGATTCTGAAGAGATGCTGTTAATAAAGCATTATGAAGACAAAGACTGAATTCCTTCTGTATAGATTTTCATGAATGTCATGGAAGAAGCTCTGATTTTTCTTTGAATGGAGTTGAAGCATAGAATTTAGGAATAGGTTCAAAAAAAAAAAGGTGCAAAATGACAGGCCAGAGAGATCTTGGAACCCCTTTGCAGAACTCAATGGTTCAGCAGCTATTACTCCAGTCTATAAGGTTAAATGAAAGCCACAGAACCCTGAAGTTTGGCCACATCACAACATGGCCCTGTATTGGGGCTGGATTTCATCTTTCCCAATCCTCTCATAAGCGCAGCTGCATAAAGTGTGAATAACCAGTCTTTATGTGTTGCTCATTAATTTCACCCCCAAGGAACATATTTTATAAAGTCGAACACAGTATCAGAAATGATTGCAGTACGAAATTTGCTTTTATTGCCATGCTAGCCAGTTCTAAGGAGTAATTTCAATCAATGAGAGCCAGGAAATCATGAGTTCATCTCAGCTCTGACAATGACTCTTTGTGTAAATTCTAGTATGTCATTCAAAAGGAGGTTTTCCAGAGGGGCCTCTTAGTTTGGGTACTTTTCATCTTGGGTACCTACTTTCTGAGATTTAGCATGCAATTCTGGTTTCACTAGAGTCCCTTGAAGTTTTATATTCATGAGGGTCAGAATTTCACCCCAATGATTTTTGATTGAGAGTGTTGAATTCCCCTTTCCTTCTGGCTTCATCTGTTCAGCAGTTCACCATTTCTACAGTCAGACCCTTTCTCTAGGTCATCATTTTTATGTGATGGCATAAGCAGTTAAAAATAAAAACAACTTGTGGTTTGAGTTACACTACTGGAGTCTAACATTAAACCCAGTAGTTAGGAAAGTATCACAAAGATATAAGTCAAAATTACGCTCAAGGCAGTTTTTCAACTCTTACCTCATGAGGATTCTATCCATTCTAACCAAATATTGCGGATGCTTCATAGACAAGTTTTGCAGTTAACATCATGGGGAGCAACAATATTATAGAATATTCTTCTTAGCTTGAGCCTATAATTTACGTCCGTATTTACAAATCTAGATCATCATGTAGGTAGCTGTTTAACTACAAAACCCTAACTATAGCTAGGTCATGATATGACAAGTTTTATTGCAATGGCACAGACAGAGGATTGGTATAATTTGTCTCTTTTTAACAAATCTATATGCAGGCTTGTTTTACCTGTCCCTCAGATTACTTTCTCTGAATGTGACTTTCCAATCCGTTATGAAAATTCAGAGACCTCACTGGAAATGAGCAAGCAATGCAGACTGTCCCGGGCTAATTTGATAAATGTTCATGATCTCTGCACCCCAAAATAGCTCTGTCCAACTTTTCCCTCTGCCTTTTTCAGACCAAATGATGAATGCTGCATTTTGAACCTGAAGTGTATTTGTTCTGGTACATTCTTTTCTATTTTTCATGTGCCATACCTTTAAAAGGGGTCTTGAATGTAGAATGATTTAATACACTGCCTTCTCAGCTTCTAAGAGAAGCATATAGGAGGGAGGTGAAAATTAATTTGGTGGTTTTGGCCAATAAAGACCATGACAATCTGCCAACTGCCAATCATTCTGACATAGTTCAGAGTTTCTGTTTTGTAGCCTGCTTAAAGAAGATTACTTTGGAGTAGCGGGTTCAAGGCAGATCAAGGGTTACCGGTGGTACTGTGTGATCTTCTGTAAAACCTGCCTGCCCTGCACTATGCCTGGCTTCCTTGCCTGCACCAGACCCTTGTTAGACCAGAAACAAAATTAGATTCAAAAAGAAATCAGGTACCTCACACTTTCTGTTTTACTGTTGCCTAAGCACCTTAAATGTCTATTTTCCTCTTAAAGTTCTCAGCCTGCCTATGAAAATGTTTCTGCATGTTTACAGAATGCTATAGTCTTTAAATAGTTGAGCATTTTACTCATATTTAAGCCTGCTTAAGATCAAGATACTTGGCAGGGGTAAGGAGGGAAGGAGAATGGGAAGATTTATGGTGCTTACATGTGGATGGTCAAAATCCGCATTGTGAAACACATCAAAGAGATAGGAATTGTGAGTGTGGAATAGAAGCTGTTCTGGAAGTCGCAAACCCAAAATGCACGCAGTGTTAGTATGTTTTTGCCTGGACCTTACTGCATAGACAAACCCACAGGCTGACTGTAGTTTTAGCTACTGTAGCAGTACAGAAGAAGCCTCTAACATAATCATCAAACAACAGAGGAACTGAAATATTAGGTTAGAGCTGAGGCTTCAGTTTGTTTACATACAGGGTCAGATGCAGCCCATGCAGCAAAGTTTTGACTTACTCAACATATACAGGCTTATTGCACTAAGAAAAGAGATCAATTGGCTTTGCAGTTGCACACTTAGCTGCTCATGGCAGGACGAAGTAGAAAACAGCAGCAGTGAAATCCACAGCTTTCAAAGGCATGGATGGCTCACCACAGCATCAAAGAAAGGTGACAACCTTTTAGACAGATTTTATAACACTGATGAAATTAAACTTATCTCATGAGTGGAAACAGCGTGAGGAACCATTAACAGTCAGAAATACCTGAAAAGACAATTTAAAAATCCCGTATACTTAAGTGTGATTTACCCCATTTGTAGGAATAAGCTTTCAGAAGGAAACAAGAACAGTCTCCAAAACCAAATTTAAAACAATGCCTCTACCTACCTAGGCTTCTCAACATCCCTACATTGTTATAAACTTGGTTTTACAGGTAGCTGACCAATGAACTTAGAATGTACCTGTTTAATATAATGTTATATAATAAAGTTGTGCTGAGCTTCATGCAGCAGAAGACCCACTAGATAGCAATGAGGTAAGAGGGCCGAAGGCTCTTCAGAACTCCTTGCTGCACATACAAGTATGATTAGGTAATCATTTGCAGCATATACTGAGTGATACAAAGTTGGTAGTTGTATCTGTGACATACAACGGACCATTTTATCCTGTCTATTTTAACACTTGCACCAAACTGTTATAGTGAAAGATTATAGCTGGGAAAAAAAAAAAAAAAAAAAGCTCCCCCCCTCCTCTCAAAAAAAGCCAAAAAAAAAACCCATTCGCTTTGTGTAATTCCTGCACATCATACAGAAGCACACAATTTCCCATGGCTATAGGCCATCTTACTGTTACAGACACTGAACGAGTTTTGACAGGTTATGCTTTCATTCAAATAATATAGTAGACACATGACTGACTTGCAGTGTAAATTCATGTATGGTGACAAGAGGTCAAAAAGTTCTATCAGCTTCCAGAAAAATGGACTAATACCAATAAGCAAGCTTTTATTCCATGCTAGCTTGTGCTTGTTCTTCTTTATAGAAGACAGAATGATGAATGATGCTGGTAGGGCAAAGATCTTGAAAATCTTTGTTGGATGAGAGGACTGTGCCATGCTTGAATCACTGTCTATTCACTGACTCACAGTTAATTGACATGTTTGATTGGTAGAAGATTGCCTTCTGCAGTGAACTGACAATTGGTTTATCCAGCCTTGTTTTTTTCCCACTGGCTCAGCTTTTTTTTTTCCATCAAAATTATTAATATAAATGTATGGCTACAATTTTCAAAAGTGGTCACTGTTCAGCTCTTTAAGATAATAGGAGATAAGGTATATATCTGTGTATATATATATATATATATATAAAGTGTATAGTCTATATAGAGAGCCTAGAAATATATGCTTTCTGTGCTAAATGTTTGGTTCCAAGTGTATGGCATTCTGTGTCTTCCTAGAACAGTTTGAAGGCAGTCATGCTAAAAAACTGCTACCATGCAGATTAGCTAGTCTCTGGCTGATCTCTTACCCTAAAGATACAGCTAAGTATTTATTAAAATGGATATTACGTTCCTAAAGCACTAATATTTGTACTCCCTTTCACTATTTTCTATAGAGCAGAATTTTTTACAAGAACTGCTGAGAATTATATTAGAATTTTCTCTCATAGCTGAGAATTAATGTTCTACTATATATTGCTTAAGAAAGAGTCACTGAACTAACTTCATATTCTATTGTTAAAACTGAAATTCTGTTTCTACAGAAATCCTTGTCTTTACAGGGGTAGAATTCCACATTGTCTCCTTTCTATTGCTGAATCAGTGAAGTGAAACCTGATTTAACAAGTTAACTGGTTCATAGTTCTGTTTGCTGAAAGATCTTCCCAGTTTTTCCATGCTTCTGAGTGTCCAGAATAACTAATATTGCAGTCTGTATGGTGCATAAGTGTTCTTCAATGAAAATAAATACATAAATATAAGATTTTATTGGTATTTCATCCAATAAAATTGGCAAAATTGTCTCAAGATTTGGTGTATAAAGTGTAAAATGAATAGATAGAACAGTGCAAGTAAGTTATATAGGGTCTTTGAAGTAAGCATAAAAATCAGGCAATTATTTTATTATTCTGCTTCTACTAATTCTTTTTCAGATGTTCTGTTTCAGTAATTAGAACATGGCAGCAATCATCAAGTTTTTAAATAGTTTTATTCAAATTCCACTGGTTTCAATCTTATCTCCTGTCTTTATGTTTAATTTTGCATCCTGCATTTTCTTGAGTTTTCAGTTTGTATATGTAATGTAACTTTGGATCTTTTATCTTTCTCTTCCTTTAGTGCTTTGGATTAAAATTAAGCAATCAAGCAAAGAAAACAACAAATCAACCTCACATAATAATCGTTTGCTTTATTTTGGTTTTAAAATATCAGTCATAAATTTAAGGCAATTTCTTAAAAATACCATTACAATCAGCTTTTAGAAAAAAATCACTTCACAATGATAGAATGATACCTGAAAGAAAAATGTAAGGATGGTCTTTTGGAGTGAAAATGATAGGAAATGCTGAGATCTGTCGCTAATTTGTATTCTTCAAGTTGCCATTATTTTACTTGATATAATCAGCAGAGTAATAAACTTAAAACTCTGAGCAACTACTAGGACCAGACAATTCCCTCTGCTTCCCTCACAATTTTCCATGCAAGTGAGACAGTCTGGAAGATCTGTCTGATTACAATAGCTTGCCACTGGAGATTCGCTTCCTCAAAACCTCACATTGCTTCAATAATATCCAGGAAAACAATGCATGGGAAATCCTTTTCCTGAATGGCTTTCAGGTTTTGAAGAACCAGTAAAAGGCCAGAAATTTGTTTCTTTCAGTCTATGTGTTAGATTAGTTACATAAACCCCATGGAAAAAGAAATGCAGTGAGCCCCCCTTGGATAATATTACCCAAAATAATGCTTTAACTGAGTCTTTCAAACCATGCCTTATGGCTGCGTTTCTCTGTGCATTTGCTACTTTGTACTGAACCAGTTTTAGGGAAAAGTATTTGAAGGTGCTGATTTCACTTTTGATCTATAGTCCAGAGTTACAGGACAAAGAATTTAA
Source organism: Nothocercus julius (assembly GCA_013398735.1). NCBI lineage: Eukaryota > Metazoa > Chordata > Aves > Tinamiformes > Tinamidae > Nothocercus > Nothocercus julius. The sequence goes on from VZSV01000014.1 coordinate 2,663,944, forward strand.
CATCTCCTTGTCATTTTACCTCTTTTCTATATCCATATTTTTCATGTTCTATCAGATTTGTGACATTTGTTAGAACAATGATATCACTATTGGTAGGAAAAAAAGTCAGGAAAGAGAAAAAACAAATCTTCTTGAAATCTATTGGATGTATTTCTTTACTGTTTAGCCTAGTCTCCTGTGTGGTAATAATGAGGTACTAAAAAGAAACCAGATTATTACTGATTTTTTATTTTTATTTTTTTTTTTTACAGCATTTAACATTTAACTAGGTGTTAAATCCATAAATTAGGTAATTCTCAGTAGGTTTCAGACCCCAATGTATTTTAACATTTTAGAGCTTTTAATTTGATTCATAATAATCTTACCCTATTCAAGTGTAGTCCCAAATTCAAATTTGCTGAAAGATCCACCCGGAACACATTAATTATCTCCTAATGATGAGTTGACAGTTCAAGGAAATCTCCCAAAATGTGTAAGCTTAGCAGACGTTTTTTTAAAAAAGTAATAACTAATGCATGAATGTCTATTGCCTTTGGCTTTGGTAGAAGTAGCAATAAGTAGAGCGTGAAAGAAAAATAATAGAAAAGAGTATAGCAAACTAAGAAAAAGTTATAACAGAAAAAACACTTGAACCATATTTGCTCATCTTCTATATTCACAATGTGAAACAGCAAATGTGTTTCAAGCCATGGATGCTCTGCTTAGATTTTCTGAACAGGGTATTTTTATCTGAAAAGAGATGACACTACAAGTTCCTGTATTTATTCTCTTTCAGCTGTTTCCAAATCCATTAAACTAACCTGCTGTCTCTTTCTAATAGTCTCCTAATCACAGACTTGAACCAAAATATTCTGCAACCAAAATTTACTCACAAATCTGATTAAAAAAAAAAAAAGAACAAAACGTGTTTTATATTGTCAAAACAATTTATAAGCATTTTGCAATTAAGGATGCATAGTGCAGATTAGAGCCTCGATCATTTGTCCATGCATATATTGTTGTTGCAAGAATAAAGCAACAAAACCTTTATGTTAATGGATTGGGCATGAACGTACAAGTGTACAATGGCAATAAAAGTCTGATGGTAACAATTTAGCTAGAGCTATGATGACCACATATCTTATCTATTCATATCTATTCTATCTTATCTACTCATATCTATTATTCTTTTCAGACTGAAAATACTATTTCTGCATGGCTTTGCAGTGTTGTGTCCACATTTTTGTCAGATGTCTCTACTGCTAATCTATCCTGTAGAAGTCCTTAGAGATAGATAGTATTCCTTAGAGATGACAGTAACCCTTAGAGATGTACATAAGCCTTTAGGCATAACTTTTTCAGCCTTCTGTTGATGACAGCAGAGATTGAAAGTCATTGTGAAAACAAAAGGCTGCCTGAATAGTTATTTCTCTTCTTTTACAGAAATCCTATAAAGTATATTTATTCAGTTATCCTGAATAGCAGTGGATTTGGGTATTATGTTCTATATCTATCCCTTCGTATATGTTATATTGAATTTTCTTTTTTTCTTGTTTAGCAAAACCATATTCTTCTTACAGATTTTGATTTCTTAACATCTTTCCATAGAATAATGTTATTAAGAACTAATTGAGGACTTGATAAAGTCACCTCACAAGAGCAAAATTCATTTGTAGCAATATATATACATAGAGTCTCTCTATGAAATGAGAAACATGCTTCTTATTGCATATTTTCCTGGACACAGTCTTATTCTTGAAGTCCTAGAACTAGAACTATGTATGAATGTGCAAGTATTGTAGTGGTTATACTCAAGTCAATATGGACCTTTCTAGTCCTTTCCCTTGTAGGACTTGTTTTAAAATATCACATTCTTACTTCATTTCATAGCAAGAAATGATACATTTCGGGAATGTATTTAATGTGGACTTAAAAAATCCATATAATAAAGATGAGGACACTAAGGTACTTTATGAGAAATATATACATCAATACTTTAATTACAAGGCTGAGCATTATCAGAAACAACGGGTGAGATTCAGCTCCAGATTATGACATATGATCTAAAATTTCTCCATGTAACTTTCTCTATGTAATCTAGGTGTCTAAGCTCACATTATAGTTCCTGGAAACCTAGGACTGGATTTACAGCTGCCTAAAGCCATTCCAAATGCCCAGATTTTCAGCAGCCCAGTAAAAGTGGGAGATATAAGGGGGTGAACCAGGTGAGCTGGTTTAGAGAAACCAGTGTATTTATAGGTTTCCCTAGAACCACCATAATATATGCCTAAGGTTCATTAGTGTCCTAAATTAAATGGTCTGCTTTTTATAATGGGAAAAAAAAGCATTTCCAACTTTGAAGGATCCATATTCCTTTCTGGGTCTCTAAAATGTGCAAAAAAGAAAAAAGAATGAAAATCTCTCGCAGCTAAACTAGATAATTCTCCAAATTTAGAAAAAAAAAAATTAATTATTTATTGTATAGAACTTTATAGAAGGTAAAAGTCAAGGCGCTATCTATTAACATTAAGTAATCAATTATTTATATCACATAAACAGAATGCAATAAGAAATTAATACTATTTATGCCCTAAGCTGGTATTTCTTTTATTGAAAGTGACTACTTATCACAGTGCCTTTCTTAATAAGATTACAGAACACTTTAACAAGTTTATTTTGTGATTCATTTTTTATGAAATGCAAATGAGAAAAAATTGTGTAATCATATAGTCTGCTTTATTACTTGAGAAATACCTGTTCAATATTTTTCCCTAAATCAGAAGTTCCCTTAGGAACTTCTTGTTCTTGTTTACTGCTCTCTTTATTCAAGTCCCTCTTTCATTTTTCTTTTAATAGAATTTGCAGCTATTCATATTCTAGTATGTAGATTAGCTCTCATAGTAGAGAATATCATAAGAAAACAAAACAAAAAAAATTACAAAAGATGTTACAAAAGGTACAGGATCCTCTTCCTTAAGAAAATCTTTGCCAAATATATGATAGTTAAAATATGCCCTATCCGTGAGATTTTTATTTCCCTTACTTAGTACTTCTTTAGTACTTTCTATTTATAACTCTTCTTACCCATATTAAAATATATGTATTTTGAATTGCTGGATATATAAAAGTTCTTGGCTATAACAGCATTCAGTGGCAATGAATTTCATAGCCTAAATATGTTCTATGCAAAGAAAATAAATAAATGGTTTCAGCTGGTTTGGACTGGCCTTCTTTACATTTCATTAAAGGCATTTAATTCTTTCATTTAAGACAACACAAAAACTTATGATCTACTATACCTTATTTATGTATTTGTGTGTCTCTCATGAAAGAATTAGGCAGAACTTTCTCTGCAGACACGCTGTGTATTGATTTGCAGGTGGGACTGACAACTGTGGGGATTTTTTCACCAGCCTATGTTGAGATACTTATACAAGACTTGAGGATTCAAGTCAACAGCACAAAATTATCAGCCTATCAGACATTACAAAATTTTACGATATGTAAAATTACCACATATTACACAGTATTACAAAAATTACTTGAACTGAGATGGTTTACACTAGCACTGTGAGGAACAGTGCCAATAGATTTCCTGAACCCTGAATCTTCCTTGAACCAGCCCCAGCTTCCTGAAGCAGAACTGAGGAGACAGTAGTTGCAGTTGTCACAAGAAAAATCTCAATAGCAAAAATGAAATCAGGATTGAAATGCTTTACTGATGGATTAACAACGCATGATTGACTGGCCCACATCATTCTCTATTGGTACCAGTAATAAAAGATGCTTATAAAATGTTAATAAACTACTTTAAATACTAAACATCCTTCTACAACCAGTCCCGAAAGTTCTAACAACACAAACATACACACTCGCTCATTCACACAGTTACTTGTACACACACCCCTTTCGCACAAGACATGTAGGTTAAAGCACCAACAACTTCCCTGGGCGGCATGGGTTCCCCTGTGCCTCCTCCAGTGGGTGAAGTAGCTGCTCCAGCTTTGTGTGGACCTATGTCAACCCCACATTCCACTATTTGTGGGTTGTGAGACAGCACCCCACGAGGTCGCACACTCCAGATGTGAACCCCGTGCACACCGCAGGTGTAGTCCCTGCACTGCCATTGTGCATACTCCATGGGGAGGATGCACCAGCTGGCCTAGGCAGGGCTCCTGAAGCTGCAGGGCCACTACTGGCAATCAAACCAGGTCCGACTGCTGCTGCTTCCACTCCAAGGTCTCTCTCTCCACTGTTACAATTTTTCATGCTTCTTTCAAGATTACTTTTTTCAGAAATCTCTTTGAAACTCACCTGGTTACTGCTTAATCCATGCACTGCTTGTCTTACTCTTCAATATGATCAGTTTTGAACAGGGTCTTCCAGGTAGTTTGTATATTTGATTCAGTTGATTTCATTCAGCTTACACTCACAATCCTACCTTAACAAATGTTATCAAAAACATGTCACCAAGGGTGGAAGGTCTTTCTCTCATCTAGAAGTAGAAATCTAAAAGACAAAAACTTAGAATCATGTGAAGGTCTGTCTTGTAAAATTCTCATTGCTCACTGAGGTTAACAAACAGCTTTAGAATAGGAAGTTTATAAAACAAGATGCAAGACAAGAGTAGGTGGTGAAGGGGTGATCCAATTTCAGTTTAGATGTTCACACTCATAAAGACACCTAGATATCATCAACCATTCAAAGCAAGGGAAGAGGAGGGCAGACGGGAAGCAGAGGGGGAGCAGAGAGAATACATGGCATTTATAGGTTTTCAGTCTCCTTGGGGATTCAGCTAGGCAGTGAGCATGAATTTGTGATGGCATAAGCCACAGAATGGAAATCTGAACTTCCAAATCTCCCTCAAGTGGAATTAGATCAAAAGTTCTTGTGTTTTACTGCATGTAAACACAGCCTGTGCTGAGATACTGTCTTCTCATGGTTTACTTCAACAGTACTTCCATTCCTCCCTCGCAGTTGCCCTGTCTTCTGAGCATGAAACAACTTTCATGACAAGATTGACTAAATAAACTAGGATTCTTTTGGTTGAAAAAAACACTACTGAGTGAGGAATAGTATATAGCTTTTAAAATCCTGACTGCACGTAGATGTATAGTGTAGGATTACTGTAAGTTCCCAACATAAGAACAAGGGAACAGCAAAAGAAACCAACACAACCTAAACTAGAACAAAGAAAAAGATTTTCACGTAATGTGTCATTTTAACTGTGGAAAGTCTCACTATGGATGCTGTGGTTGCTAAGCATTGACATGCATTCAAAGCCCATTTGCTACATATAGTCAATTCAGTAACTATATGTCTGTCTTTAAAAGTCCCTGAAACACAAACAGCTGCAGAGAATATTCAGAGGAAGACTATATGCTTGTTCTGTTCCTGTACTCTTTAAGATTTGATAATAGCAACAGTCAGAAACATCATGCAAGTACAGATGGACCTTTGATCTAACCATGTACTTTTGGGTTGATATTCTTTTAATGTTCTTTTTTGATGGTCCCTTTTCCTTTTTGTTTCACTCTTTTCTGAATCATCACTATAATCATAATAGCTTATGCTTTTCTGTCCAGGAAATTTTAACTTTGACTCATGGCTTTGGTGGCTTTTCCCTCATTGCAGCTTCTATTTCTCATCCTATCTACTCCTACACTTAAGTCTTGAAATTTAACTCCACTTCCACCTTTCTACAACGTGGACTTTTTCAGAGGTGAGGCAGCTCCCATCTCACGTAACTGAACCATATATCATTATAACAGAGGTTGATTTAATGTAACAGGAGAATATTGAAATGCTTCATGAGTCAATAAGGAATTTATCTTACATCATAAGGCATGAAAGTCTAGACCTGGATGAAAATGAGGGTGTTCTGAACTCTAACATTTTAAGATTTGTATTTGAGATTTATCTCTAAAAAGCTAAGTGGGAAATCAGTGTAGTTTAAAAAATTAGGAGGAGTCAGATTCCACTGTCTGTATTCAGATCAGATTTACAATAAGGGTTGCACTGGTAAAGCTCCCTGAAGTCTGCAATAGACGTCTCTGTCCTACAGGAGCCAAGACAAGCAGCTAGGCAGCTTTGAGCACCATCTACTGGCACTTTATGTATTAACTCCTTACACACATTCCTACTCCTGTAAGAGTTACTAGTGTCTTGAGGACTGGGCAATGGTTTTACTTCATTTCAGTCCCAGCTGACAAACAAACAAACAAACAAACAAACAAAACCCCACTGGAGTAGATTAGCTTCTATCTAGAAGTGTAAGGAGCAGCCAAGATAGTAGACAAAGTACTCAGAACACAAAAACTTTTCTGGAAATCTTTTCTGTGTGCTAGGATTCTGTTTCACCTTGCTGAGTTGAGTAGTATAGCTAAAAAAGTCCAACACATCATTCTGGGAAACCAGGAGAAGGTTCACACTGTGCTCCCAAGAGCTTTGTCTGGTGCCCACATTCAAGTCTTTACTACTAACATATGAGACTGGGGAAAAAGTAAATAAATAAATAAATAAGAGCATATAGGATAAACTCCACCAGAGCATTTGCACATTTTTTAGGAGCAGAGTTTCAAAGCGTAAAATGCTAGCGATCAGGATTTTAAGGAACAAATGTCTCCCTGCTCACTTGGAGAACCATACTCAAGGAAATCTTCTTGAGTGTGACAGACAGAAAAGAGGTAAATGCATATTGATCCAGACTGAGTATATGTCAAGGTCTTGTGTTTTAAATGACAGTGTGTAGAACAAAAAAAACTGGGAACTGGAAGCTATAAATTATTTTAAACATTTACACTGATTAAAATAATAATAAATGTAGCACTATTTATGTAATGAGGTATTTTGCTTTGCTCTGTTGTTTCATAAGGTTAGCTATAGAAAGAAAGAAAAAGAGATGTGTTTCTGGAAATGTGAAACTTTTAAGACTATTGAACATTCAGTCTTCACAGTGCATTCACACAGTGTAATTTAGAATGGATCTTTCTGTAATTGCCATACATTAAGAAAATAACACACTATTCAATGGCTTAAAAAAAAAAAAAAAAAAAAAAGATCCAAATACTGGTTTATCTGTCCTAGATTCTTAGGAATTTAATTTAATTAAGATGCAGTAGCAATCAAAGAAAATGCAACTTGTGTGTAACTATGACTATGTTCATTGTTACCATGAAATGAAGTTCATTTTAAGGCAAACTGCATTTCCAAAGTACCTGTCCCCATGGTCTTTATTTTGGATGGGTCATTCCCTCGTCATGAATACGGAGATTCTAAGATATCACGTAGGCTTTGCACTGCTGATACAAGGAGGATATGTGATTTATATCTCTTTTTTTTGCTATTTGTACTGTCACAAAAAAAGTCAAATTGCTTATGAGAAATAAGATATGGATGAAAAGCAGATGGCTAAATTTCCACAAATTGAAGGCTAGTAGAAAGAAAAAAAAAAAAAAAAAAAAAAAAAAAAAAAAAAACACTGAGCAATTCAATCTCATTCTTCCCTAAAATCGCTGATTTGTCAAGATGGTGCATAGCTTGTATAACCTATTGGAGTTCTCCCTAGTGGATACATGAACAACAATGCTTAAAATTTATTTTATTTTTGTACTCATTTTATTCTGTGGGTGTATGTGTGCCAGTTTCTTTTTCACCGTGATGAAGACCTATTCTTAGTTGCCACTCAATTAGGTCATTGTAATATAATCTATTCAGACCATCAGATTAATTTTGAATTTTCAACAACTTCATGAAATGAACAGTTTTATTTTGTGGATAAAAACACATGCCACAGACTCTAATCCTCATCTTCTTGATTGTATTGATTTAATGCAGATTCATTATTAAAAGTGGCTGTAATCCAGTATTTATGACCAAGGTAAGGAGTCAATCAAGGTAGCTTCAAACTTTTTAGACAGTACTTTATAGAGATTTCAAACTTTCAGTCTCTTTGTTGGCATTCATCCTTTAAGAGATGACGACTAATGTGATTTTTTTAGTCAGATTAATAAACCCAAGAATGTAAATTCCACATCATATTGACATAACAGTAAACCTCAGGAGGGAGAGAAAATATAAAAAAGTGAATGGGGGGAAAATAAAAAACTACCCATATACTGAAAAGCATAACAAATAATACATAATGTACTAATTAGTAGTAGGTACTAATGTACGTAATATACTTATGTGTAAAAGTATATAATGAATATGTACGCTAGATCTATGTATTGTGTTCTTATTCATACAACAAAGTACATTGAATAAAAATACAGTCATGCATTTAGGAAAAGGAGTTTGAAAAGTAACTGATGGCCAAACCCTGGGTTATGCTGTGTTTTTCAAAAGTTTATGAGACTTGCAAAGTCTTTGGAAATAATCTTTGGAAAATAAAATTTCCTATTAAGGCACTTTCTGATAATTATGTTGACTTAAAAATCATTCAATGTAAGGCTAATAAACATCTAATCCATACGTCACAGACTACTTCTAAAAATATAGTGGCACCAAGTGGCACCAAATACAACCTACTGAGAGGTTAAGGGTAAGGTCAGACGAGTTAAAGTGCTCCAGCTAACTTTCTTCAAGCACAGTCATTCATTGGAGTTCTAGTTTTGTATAGTAAGAGGGTGAGCAGAACACACCCTTGCCATTAATATCACAAAATATCTTTGCATCCTAAGAAGAAAAATAATGTAATTTAAAAAATTAGAACAGAGAAAGGATGACATAAATAGTTACGATATTCATCAATATTTATGTATTTCTCTGTACTTTATACAGTATTTCATTGACTACTACTAAAATTGGCCTTTTTCTACAGACATCACACTATGATACTGAGTGCAAATACAAATACGTATGATAACTTTTTGTGATTAAACTTACGACATTTCTTTAGTAAGGCAAATACTAGTGAAAGGCAGCTTGCAATTTTACCAGCTCTGGCAGTATGATCACTAGATGTTACAGCTGAGTAAGAGTGGAAAATAAAAAATAAAAGTGAATAGGGGATTTCCAGAAGAAATTCAGTATTGGTCACAGGCTAAAGGTCTCAAATTAGAAGTTAGGAATTTACTCTTCTCAGACTGATAAGTAAAAAATAGCAAGGAGAAAACTACTGATTTATATGAAGAAAGGTGCTTGTTAACCTGCGTGGATATGGAAAAGGATGAGAATCGCTAAAATCTGAATGGAGACAACAAGTATGGAAAAACTTTGAATAGTCCATTTTTGAATGGAGAACATGCTTAACTAGTTGGAGAATCAGCACTCCCTATCATCTACCCCACTGCACGTAATGTCTGCTCATTTTAAACATGTTATCTGGAGGACTGTTTTGAATGCGTGTGCCATGCTGACTAAAAATGAACGCATATCTTTTTATTTTAATGTAGTTACCTCAATAAATAAATAAATAATGACAGTTCAAGAAGTTACTCAAAAACATCTTCACATAGCAAAAATTACTCACAGCTGAATTCCTTGACTTGGGAATATCTGAGACTGACTATTCAGAATACAACAGACAGGAAGGGATCCTGTGCTGCTAAAGATGAAGTGCTTTATGTTAGAGAAATAGAAGAACACCTTTTCTATAGATCCTAATAGAGTTGGACAATTCCTGGCATGCTACTAAGAATGAGATTATTAGGCTATTGGAAGCTTATAGATTTACCAATTGTAAAACAGGTGTGAGCAGATGTTCTGAAATCATGAAGAGATATACTTAATCCCCATTCAAGTTCTACTTTTGTTGCCTTAATTTTGTTGCAGATTTTTTGGCTCTAGACACCTAAAGTTAAACAAATGACAAAACATATCTTCAAATACACAGATTAATAAAACAGTATTTCATAGCTCCTTGCTTAACTTCCTAACTTTTCAAAAGCTGAACAAGAAAAAAATATATTTTAAAAAGAAATTTTGAAAGCTATGTTTATAATTGTTACAGAGATATTTATGAGTGCATCTAATACAATCCTAACATAGCTGAAACTCACTGAACATACTACTGGCTGTGAAATCTATTGCAACTTGTCAAATTTGAGAATTAACTGAGGACTGAAATAAAACTTGAGAAGGATAATATATCACAAAATATATTTTATTTACTCTAACAAGTAAAGCCTAATTTTAATTATTCATGATAACCCATAATGAGCTGGTAAATAATGTGAAACATATATTACAATAACAATAATGATGCAATCTCAATAAAGCTTTTAAAATTGCCTTTTTTTTTTTTTTTTCAATGCTTACTCTGCACCTGGGTTATGCCCTTGGTCCTGCAGCAGATGGCTTTATAATGTAAAGGAGTCTGTAAACCATGTTTGATACTTCACCTTATAATAAAATGGTTCCAAAGATATTTACTAACTCTTTATATGTTCTAAAAGACAGAACATTTCTGCTGTGTATGTTGATGTGAAATTATAAATATCTAAGGTATCAATGGTGCAATCCACAACTGATTAAAAACATAAATTAAAAAAATAGAAAAAATAATAGTTTTCCTATCTTTCCTTGGGATCAAGTTTTACTGGTTTTGTTTTAGAGATGTGAGAAGCTATGCTTTTTGCTTTAAGATAAAGGCACCAGCCAGATGAAGTTATACACAAACTGCTGTAGAATAGGTATCTACTAATGAGTTTTATTTTCTCCTAGCAGGCTGGAATTTGTTTAACAAGATTTCCATAAAAACACTTACTGTGTACATAATGCTAAGACCTGTAAAATCCTTACAATGTTGTTTTTCTTTGGATATAAAAATAGGAACATAAAGAGATGTAGCTTTGTTCCAAGCAATGCTGTTAGATGCATTCTTATTCAGCTCATCTGTGCTATTATGTCAATGAGCATTATGTCTATAGTGCTCTGCCCTGGAATAATCATAATTAGGGAGATTAAATTGGAAACAAATTTTTGTTAGCAGTAATTTTAGAACTTATAAAGGTCAGAAGAAATGCTAGGAGAATTTTATTTTCCGCTCATGTGCAAAACAAGCTGTATCATTTACAGGAAAAAAAAAATATATCAAAAGAAATATGTTTGCATGTTAAAGCAGTACAAAGGCTGTAGTTAATTTATGGGCCATGAAGGAGCATAGGCTTTTACGCAGCTATTATCTTCCTTCAAGAAAACTCTAATACCATCTGCCATTTATAGTACCTGTGAGAGAGAAGTAAGGTATTCTTTTAATTGCCTTCAATCAAATGCTTTCTCATCTTTTCCATCTTTGTCAGTGGAAAATGCTATAAAGACAGCAGGATATTTTTTCATATTTTAATCCTGTATTTTATTTAAAAAAAAAAAAAGTCTCCAACCCCTTATTTAAAAAATGCATACCCTTTATAATTCTGAGTAAATTCAGATCACTCAGCAAAATCAGCTCACTCAGATGTTTACAGGGGAAATAAATTCTTTTAAAATTAAAAGAATAAAATTCTAGGGACACTTATTTTGTCGGGGCAAGAATTATGATGGCATATACAAAATTTACCGTTAAACATTCAAATGGTTAGTAGCATTGAAAAAAAAAAAAAAAAAAGATACAAACATTCTATAACTTTTCAATACTGATTTATTCATTATTGCTATTTGATGCCACTTTTGCAGGCACAGACCTCAAAAAACACCCCGTGATCCTGATCTCCATTTTATAGACCATAAAACTGACACTTGGAGTGGTTTTATCTAAACTACCAGCTCAGACCCACAGCCAAAAATCGATGCTGATTTCCTGCTCAGAGCTCTCTTCAATGAAATGCATTGCCTTCAAATTGAAACTCCTCAATGGCTAGCATCCTTAGGCATAACATTCACGGGAGGGTTATAGTTCAATAAATAGCCCATGTTGGGCACTAGATTCTTTATTTTTAAAAGATAGCTGCCATCTAAGTGAAGTTCACCTCTCTGACCAAAGCAGATGTGAAGTTGCTCACAAGTAAAAACATGAGGATAAATGATATATCATAAACTCATATCAAAAAGAAAGTCTTATCTAAGGAATAAAATCCTATTATAAAGTGTAAAATCTTGGGATTCCCTCAGTGATATCTACTTGGACCATATTAAGTATATTATTGTAAGTAGGAATTTCTCTTCAACAGAAGATGCCCTATATAGAAAAATAGAGTATATGAATCCTATCCAAAATACACATCTGATTTCACTCAGCTCCTTAACAAAATGGTATCCAGACCACCCAAAACAACATAATGGTTGGTATAGTCCTTTCAGATGGCACACAGATCCATCATCTGTGGAGGAATTTATCATGATGATGGAAAAAAACACATTCATAGTCTAAATACCAATAATAACATGCCATAAATAGGGATTTTCTGTGGGAAGTCACCTAAAGAAGCTTCCCTATGAAATTGTAAAAAGCTGCTCTTAAAATATCCTTGAATGTTTTTGAACCTATATTTATATCAGTTCTTACTAATACAGGGTAATCTTTCAGAATTACATTTTCTTGGGATAGTACTGAAAAAAAAAGTGATAATACAAGCAATATTGCATACTTCTGAGTTTTTCACAGATAAAAAAAAAAAACAACTCTGATTCTTTAATATTATAAGATCACAAGCTGTAAATTCACGCAAACCTTAAAAGATTTGACCCAGTTTATAACTGAGTTCACAGCAGAAGTCAGCTGGAGGGGAAATGAGTTGTTACATGGTTCCAGCTTTATGTGAAAAGATACAGAAGTTGCTGATTGCATCAGTAGTTTTATTTGTGATTTAATCAAATGAGAAATTAGAAACCAAGTTTAATAATTCAGCTGATACTGAATACATTATCTCTCCTTGATATAATTGCAGAGAAATTATTTTCAAATTAACTCTTACAAGGCCAATTAATGCCTTTTAGAAATCTGAACAAGCTATTTCCTCCTCGAGAAAAGAGCCATGTTTTTCTCCTCCCTGTTTCTCCTTCGGCAGAGCATTTGCAGGGGAAGAGCCGCCTCCTGTTTTAGAGGTCACCCACTCCTGCTGCTTGTTCTGCCCCCAAAGTCATCAGCTCCTGCCTGTGAGATCACAATTAGTTTCTGCAGAGATGATTATGGGCCCAAACAAAGGATTATGGCTCCAGGTGAGGAATAAGCAGCAGGAGCACTGAGCTCCCGAGGAGAACGTTCCCCACTCATGGCAGTAGCCTTAGAAACAGCGGGCAGAAAGTAAACGTTGCGTTTGATGCAAAACACAATACTTTGTAGGATATGTCAGTGTCAGCTTAGCAATTGCCTGTTGATCAAACATATGTAATTATTTTCTAGATAAGTGCTGGTTGATAACAGCAAGGCATGGAAAATATTCAATGTATAATACCAGGTTCCCAGAACTATATTTAATTTAGATTTACAAGACCCAGATTGTCTCATTATATATTACCCATATAACAAAGCAGATAAGCACAGCACTTCAGCACGGTATCAGTAAGGATATATTCCCTGCACCAAAGAGCATACAATCTAGGTCAAATGAGAGTAAGCAGATTTGTAAACAGGCCTAAAGTACAAGAAGATCCAAGGGCAGAAAAGGACAAATTAAATGATAATATAATTCTATGGGAAGCTAATGCATTTGTCTTGAAACTAACAAACGTAGATTTTAGCATGAATTATTATCTGCTTACCGTCTAGGGATTTTTTTTTTTTTTTTTTTACTGCCTGCTAACTTTAACCCATTGAGAGAAGCAGTGTTTTCTGTCTCAGAATGACAGTAAGGGCCTTTGGGATTCCACTGCTTGCTTGCTGAATAACTTTGAATAACTCACTCAACTGGTCCAGATCTCATTAACCACTCCGTGAAATGTTATGTTGTAGCCATAATAGAGACTTAGTCATCAGACAGATGTGTGTTCTGAATGTCAGAAATATCCAACATATAAATATATCCATAAGGCAAATATATCCATGAAAGCTTTGGGTCGGTCTCTCAGCTATTACAAGTTATAACCCTGAGAACCAGAGCTCCTTCTCAGCATAAGGATAGAATGAATTTCCCAAACTCCACACATAAAGAAAAGATGGGCTGACATAGCAGCAGAAATACAGTATGAAATACATTTTCCCTTCTGTTTTGGGGCCAGGAATTACATTCAAAAGATACTAAGAATGATAATTTTTATTCATAAATTAGCTTTCCAAAATACCCTGTTATTCAGGTGAGGAGAAAAAAAATCACAAGATGGAAAATAAAAAGCTTGTTAACAGCAAGAAATTTTGGCATGCTGATACTGTACTTTGAAACCTGAAGAAGCCATTATTTTGACTTTGCAGAAACATAGTATCTTCACTAAAAAGCTTTCCAGGTATTAGTATTTCATAAATTATAATTAAGCATTTTAAATATTACCTTGATGAAAGAAGCCAAGCAGCTCAGATTAATCCCTAAAATTTCACCTTGCCCAGAGGGTATTTTACTGGGCTCAGTACTCAGACCCCTATTGATTTTAGTTTATATAAATGACCTGTTGCCACCACCTTACTACTGTAGGGGTACCATGCACACAGGCAAATTAGAGACAGGCTGGTTATAACGAATTACAAGGCAGATGCTTTCCACATGGGCTGGTGCTAATGCTGATTTAATTATTTCTTGAAGAAGTTAAAATGCAAGAAGTTTAACTTCAAGTATTGTCCAGACTGTGGCCAGATGGCTAAAAGAAATATTGTCTATTAGGGCTGGGCCCTACCATGGATCCCATATTAACGGCAGCAGGGAGAGCAAAATAAGTAGAATAGTAAAATTAATAAAGTATCTAATTTGAATGGGAACCAGTTCAAAAGACATAAAAAGAGCCTGAGGTCATTGGTAAAGCACAATATGCTGAACAAAGTAGAAACTAAATGCATTTCTTCATCTGCTTCTGGTAATGACATCTTCATTCTTCCCTCAACTTACATCTGTGTAGAAGTCTCATGCATTACTTAAATCCTTCCTATTCCCTTAAACATGTAGGGAGTATGTAGTTTTTATACAAGTTCTAATCAAGAGTGAATTTCAGTTTGGCAAAAAATCATTTTACTTCTCAGTGGCTCCAATACCTAGATCTGTGAGAACTCTGGGGTTTTTTGTTGGTTTGGTTGGTTGGTTGGTTTGGTTTTTTGTTTTTTTTTGTGTTTCTTTTTTTTTGAGAGATTTGATTTATGAATGAGGCTAACCACTCTTCTGAAGGACTAAAACACATGACCCTCAGCTTCAGACCCTCATGTTCCTCTGCAGCATACTGTAGTTGTCATGTTTCTTCTTTAATTTCTCTAAAGTTTGTTAGAGTGTTTTGAAGAGTATGACAGTGTACAGTTTGTGCTGGCATGCGAAAGAGATGACCTGACACTACTGCAACCACCTTTCTGAAATAACTGCCCTAAACACACAGAGGGGTGAATCTCCTCTGGTTGCACTCGTGCTATCAGTGTGCCTGGTGATCACAGGCTGCTCATGGCAAGTCACAGATGACGTCTTTTCTGGCCAAGACGAGGATCAGGATACTGCAGAAGTGTCAGACCTTGTGTGACTGTTGCTGTTTCTGTTTTCCAGTTCCAAAGTCTCTTCCCACTGTTAAAAATCTTTGTCATCCTTCCATACTTTTCAAGCTGATACCTCATTTTCTCCAAAGTCTTTTGGTGATCTCCTAGTTACTGTTTAATCTGGCTGCTGGTCACCTTATGAAGACTTCATCATTGTTAATTTCCTCGTAGTTTACCAGTTTTTCCTCTCAGAGCACACAAGTTGGGGTGCTTTATTAATGTACACTGCTTATAGTCACTTCTTTGCCTTGTCCTCTGTCGTCCAGGGCATGTCACCAAGAGGAGGTCATATGGGCTTCCCCACTGTAGTAACTTCCTTGAGTATCCTGAGTATTTCCAAGTACAGGGTGGACTCTTCTAATCTTGCAGTACAACTCTCTGGGTCTCTCACTGACATTACAGTTTTATTTGCCACTCACGTGGTAAATCCTTAGAATTTATGCTGTAGATGTCACTGTCTAACCCACAATACTAGCCAGCAGACCTAGTGTTCATAAAATTGTTTTCTTCTTCCTAGCCTAAACTAGACCCTTTGACCTAATGCTGTTATTTTTAATTTGCCTGAAAGAGAAATCTAAAAATTGGTAAAATTTTCAGTATAACCGAATAGTGAAGTAAAACACTGCCTTTTCTGAATCGCAAACAAAGAAAAATCAGAATAGTATTAAATGTTGTGCTGGTGCTAGAGGATTTATGTTCCAAAGATTTCTTTTCACTAATGTTGTGTAGGTCTTGAACTGACATTGCACACCATTCATCACTCACAGAGACAGAGAAGCCACAGTACATCAATGTCTGTAATGACAGAAGTGACATATCTTCGATGAGGAGTCTCCCATGTTTATCCTTAAGAATGTCATTTTTCTTTCTGCTTTTCTACGTATTCAGATTTGTTTGTAGGTTAAAAGAGCAGTATCGGCAATTGCGAAAAAAAGGCCTTCACATCCAAAGACACAGGCTTAGAAAAAGGATCTTGAGTCATTATATCCTCTCCTGATTCTGGGAATACAGAACCACTTAGCTGGTAGGGAAGAAACATACATATAACTAGTAGGGAAGAAAAATATAAGACAAAAAGAGTATTTTGATATTCTGAAAAGTCAAATAGCTTTGGATTAAATTATCCAATATCAAAGAAAAAATGGTTACAATAATAGAAAACTTTTAAATAGCCTTTATATGTTTGAATATCTCTTTAATTTCTTTTAATAAATATAACTTTTTTTTCATTTGATTATATGGAAAAAGCAAAAGTTCTGATCTCTTAAGGTTTAAAATATCTTTTTGACTAAGCAACTGTTAGATCTTTAAAATTAGTTATATAAAACCAACTAAAATATAAAACCAAGAAAAAAAGTCTTATGTGTCTTAGTTAACTGCTGAAATCTCTCAAATAACTAGTCTATTATAATGGATACTCAGAAGAATACAAGCAATAAATACTGCCTCTAAAATTTGAGATTATTAAAAAAAAAAGTTGATTTCCAAAGAGATCTTTTAGAATTCGTGTCAGTTTTCATTAATATGAAGAATAAGCCAATTTCACCAAGTAGACCATTATTTATGAATTATCTGTCCCGCTTTCATTGTGAGGGATACGTCTACTATCATTCATAAAGAATGATTCCAGCTCAGTTCCTCTATCTGGACTAAAAAGAAGTTTAGACAGAAAGCTATAGTGGATCTTCATGATTCTTACATTACTGTAGGAATCATAAATCACTCACAAGGGAAAGGAAACTGCATCTATTCTATTCTGCTGAAGCAGACGTTATACAGCTGGAATTTCTAACTAAAATCAAGGACAGTTGTCTCAGGGGCAATATTAAGGAGTTTTAATCTTTATTTTAGTCATGATTTGCTCACCATATAATTCTGACAGACCTTAATATTTCTAATGCATTACTTTTTAACATGCTAGAGCTGTACATGGCAGCCCTCTCCTTAAAATGGGAATATTTTCTATCCATCTGCTTCATTACCTTATAACTGTTTACATGGACATGCACTGCAAATGTCCTTTGTAAGTATATTTCTATCAAATGGACCATTACTAAACTGTGCTCAAAAAAATAACTTATTTTCCTACTTGACCAGAGATATAATCAGAAGAATTGGAGCAAAGTTTAATTTTACATTTCTTCTTATTAGACTTTTCTGTGTATTTTGTCTCAGTTAAAAGGCTTCAGACTAGAGGTATCTGTAACCTCACTACACTATCCATACTGCATTTAGTCATACCAAAGCAAAGCTGTGGACATGGTAGGCAGCAAATGACAGCTTTCTCTGCTGGTATGAGATCAGATACTCCTTTAATAAAAGAGAGTTTAGTCATCACAGTTGACAAATAGCTTCTTTCATCATCACAATTGTCATTCTAAAGGACAAAAATACATGAAAAAATATATGCACCAATGATCCCTCATATTTCACATTTGTTTTATTTTCCAAAGCAAATGTCAGTAAGATGTCTGTCACATTACATTCCTCAAAGCACATCTGTTCTAATGGGTTGCTTTGTCTGATCCTGCTGCATTATGTTTGAATCTAGGAAGGAATTCAGTGTATTCAGTTAGAACTGAGCTGATTCCGGCTAACATGTTATGGTGCAGATAAAAACTTGCAGTAAGGAAATTCAGGTAGTGACAGAGGAAAAATGAAAGATTGCACAAAATGCTCATTGTAATGAAACTCTGTTCTGCTCCAGAATTAAATAACAAAAACTTCAGCTGAAACATGCAGGATGAAGGGTCCTGAGGATTATTCAAGAGGAGATAGTCTGCACTTGACTTGATTTACAGATTTTTACAGAAATTATAAGCTTTGATAAAAATCATCACACTCCCCCACAGTTTGAAGTAAATTAGTAATAGGCAGAATTTCAGATGTGGAAAAAAAGAACTACAATTAAATGCAATACCTAACATATTACTGACTATATTCTGTGACCTCAAAGCAATTTACAGATAGTAACTGAATATCACAATATACTGTACAGCAGGCAAAATGAAGAAAATCCTTTTAAATATGCATCACCTGAAATATTTATATACAGGCTATGTTTTGGAAAAATATTTTTCTTCTTTCAAAACTTATTGCTCTGGCAAGTAACCTGTTAAACATAACATAACGTAGAAATGATTTTCAGTATTTTGACAGTATCAGCCTAACTGGCACCAAGCTATGTAGATATTTATGTAAGAACAAGATTTCCGATTTTACATTAGTAACACAGAGAAGCCTCTGTAATAGGGACTTGTAGAGGCTAGGCACTGCATAAAGAGTTTATTGCCCCAGCAGACTACAGTTAAAAAAGAAAAAAAAAAAAAAAAAACACAGAAGGAAAAAAGTTAACTAAATTTAGAATTCAAATTCAAAGTAAAAAAAAAAAAAAAGAACTGTTATGTTTCAATACAGTTTTGCATTGAGGCATCCCTTCCTGTTTTATCTATAATGATTCTCTAGGTGAAATGCAAGCCTAATGATCTGTGTTAGTAATTCAAACTCAAGCAAAAGAGTGAATCTCAGCAGTTTGCTGATCTAAATATTTCCTTCAGAGAAGTGGCAGAATTACTGCATATCTTCCTTTTGTAGCAGCAGTCACACTAAACTACCAGTGCCCCAGTGAATGCCAGCATTGTCTGTTATGTTATTTACAAAAGCAATACTGACCATAAACAATCAAAACTGTTTGATAAAGAAAAACTAAGGAGAAACGCTAAGCAAAAAAACTGCTATCTTAATTATCTCTTCTTAAATATTAAGCCTGCTCAGTTTGAGTTATACTGAGGGGATTTGGAATAAGTTGGTTTTAATTATGTTCCATTCTCCTTACAGCCATTTTATCCTGACAGCATTTACATAGTTTAAGAGGATCAGAAGGACAAATGTTTTCACTTATTTATACAACTTGATGGAACATTCCATATCTCACATCACGTTTCACAGTAATTCCTGAGTAAAAGGAAGATAATACCTTGAAATATGCTTCTTATATTTTCATCAATCAAGGTTTCCACAAACTTGAGATTTTGCAGATTAAAATGCAAGTACATCTGCACACCAAATGGAACAGCTGTGATCAAATGAAGATGTTTTAGTGCTGTATAAATATATATCCATATACATGATCACAGTACTTAAAACATTTTGTTATGCTGTGCTTAAAAGTCTTGATTTGATCACAGTTGTTCTGTGAAAGATATGGCACATTCCACTCCTGAAATGTATAAATACAGTACTCCATGTACACAGAATGTACTCACAAATGCGTCTATCGCATATCTTGTCACTAAACAGGAGGTAAATACCATGAGCCAGACAATAGATAGCATATAGGTGAACCAATGAACTGTGATACCAGTGCAAAATGGTGCAAATATCTACTCTATCTTTGTTTTATTCTATTTTCAGTATTTCACTTCATGGCAATGCTATATTACAGTTCTGATATTAAAGAAGGTATAACAATCCCATCATTCCCAGTTTGCAAAAGTAGCAGCTCATGGGAGTTTTCCAATGACATTCTCAGACAAAAAAAATCAAAATTTCATTTTCTTCAGCTTTTACCATTCTACACTTCTTAAGGCATTATCTTAGGAAAGAATACAGGAAGACTAAGAACTATCAAGATAAATTTTGCTAAAGGTTTTGAGAAACTCAGCAAAGGTGGCATTCATCTCATCTTTATTCAGCTATCAAAAGGTAGAATCATGCTCAAGTTAAATCCATAATGGTCTTTCACAGTCAGTAAAGAAATGATGCCTACCAAGCTGGATGTCTCTATTAAATATGATGAACTATATTCTCATGGAAGGCAATAGCAGTGGCTGTGCAGAATTAGGACCCATTACATTTCATGTTCCCTGAAAATGGCTTAGCCAAGCTGTTATACAACTTGGAGATCCCCATCTACCAGGAGATCCCCTTTGCATCTACCTTTGCAACACACTGGAAATAACTGCATTATTATCAAGCTTTTAAAAAATAGTAAAAGATTATAACAAGAATTTGAAATAATTCTTTCCTTTATTTCTATAGCAACCTGGATTATCACTAATAGCATAATAGCACACCTATATAATCTTTTGCAAGCAGATGTAGGCTCACTTTGTGTTTGGCTGAAGACATATAGACATGAATCAGCACTAAGCAGCACTAATGCAGTGATAGAGCTTATAAAGCTCTCTCACAGTTCCTGAACATCACTGTGAATTTAAAAGAGAATTCTTCTGTAGAAGATGCTAGTTAATGCTACATTAGTCAAGTAGAAAATCACAGTGGGCACTGACCTTAAAAGGAAGAAAGAGAACACAACAACTTCTAGCACCTTCTTCTTACCTGGTATCAGACTTATCCTACAGGATGTCATACGCTGTCAACACTAACTTGAGCGGCTGTTCAAGACAGACAGCACTCTATTACCGCGAGTGCGGAGGTTTTTATAAGATTCTTCTTAATAATATTTCTCATGCTTGTTCTCTCTTTGATCTTTATTTTTCCTTCTCATTGATGGTCTATTATTTCTCTTACTGACTAGATAATCTAAATATTCATAAAGATTCAGGCAGCATCTTCTACTGTTCATTATTTAACTGTTCTAGTGAATTCTTTTTTAATAGGAATAGAGTAATTCCAGTTATCTGAACATATTACAGTTAGAATTATGTGCAAAATATTCCAAGCAAAGTTCAGTTGGCATGTTTGGGCTGTTTATAGATTCTGTGAAAAAGGAGGATGATGGAAAAAATGTGCTTTTAATAATTCACAGTAGTAGATGCTGGCTGATTCTTTCAAATGAAGTTTGTTAAACATGTTATTAGGGGGATACAGCAGAGATACCTCCTAATAAAAATAAATAAATAAATAAATAACAGAAATGAGTTCAACAAAAGCAGCTGTGACCACAAAAAAAAAAAAAAAAAAAAAAAAAAAAAGTCAAGACAGGCAACAGAGAGAGAGCAGCACAGGATTCAGCATTGTTTTACCTTTAGGGTATACTGAATAACCGAATAATAGGACACGATAACCCAGGGTCCTTTCTCTGAAAGTGCTTCTTCAGCATCAGACCTTTCCTAATTTCCTATAATTATTTTGCAACACGCAGGGTAGGTCCTGGGCTACAGTACACTTTATAGCAGCCATATTCGATCCATTAAATGTGTTCGGGTGCAAGTTGTCCTCTATGGATGCATCTACACTAGCAACTGCAAAAGATAAAAAAATCTTGGTTTCATTTGTTGTATGATTCTAGCATTACATACCTAATGGCTTGTTTACCAGAAAAAGTTTGATCCAGCTGCTGGTCCTGGGGAAGCATCACATGTCTATACCTAATAGAAGTTGTAAGATAGATTTCCATATCTTAGATTGCCTTGCTATTAATAACAAAAACTAAAACATGCAAGGAAGAGCAAAGTGCTGGAGGACCTCAGAGAAATTTTGCTTTCCTCCCTAGAATTTTACGTTGTGTCCACACAGCACGCAGAATGTTCAGTAACACCCAAACACATAAGAGCGGCACCTCAGTTCTAGGCAAATACTCCAGACAACTTTCAACATTTTATTGTATCTCAAGGAGAGGAAAGCAGAGCTCTTTACAACAGTCTATATTAGTCATCCAGAAGACTTTATTGTACTATAAGCAAATCCTATCACCTTTCTTGGCCTATTCTTTCCAACCATCGTTCTTCCAAATTTCTAGACACATAAGTACAATCTCCCTAATTAGTAGTTCAAATAACAATAAACCCAGTAGTTACCGTGAGCTGCTTGTCTGCAGTCATGTTTTCCTGCCTGTTTAGCAAATAATGTGCTATTAAACAATATTCAGAAACATTCCAATAATCTGGTCACATACTCTGTTAATAACCTACACAGAAATGTTCTGCAATCATTCATGGAGTTGTCAGGCAATGTGAGCAGATGTGAAGTGAAGTGAATCTCTACAAATCAAAGATGCCACATTTCAAAATGATCAATATACATGCAGTACATGAAGCCAAACTGTCTTACAATTCTGGTAACAACTTTCCTTAGACCCAGTGGTGAATTCCAAAAAACTTCAGTTTCACAGCACAATTTTTCCCCATTTAATAATGCCTGATAATGCAGTTTGCATTTCTGAATTTTATCATAGTTTCTCCAGATGATAAATCATTTGAAAGCACAGTAAAATTATTTTTACTATAGAAAGGCCTCTAGACTTCAGCAAATGGGCCCAATTTCTATTTTCCCATCTTCAGATGTAGCAAGTCATGATGATAATTATTCCCTCAGTTAGTTCATCGCATCATATGTCAGTATAAAATATATTTGAATGAATATATTTGGATGATACAGAGGATAGAAAAAAAAGTGACACTAACTCTAAAGTGCAGGTGATTTTCAGCATAGTTACAGAATTTCACTCAGTTTTGGCTTTTAAGTAGTTAACAACATTTAATTTGATAATTAATACAGTACCTCCTTCCTAAAGTAGATTTTCCAGGAAAGAATAATTGTACAGAAATGCTCCAGAAAATCATTTGCACTTGCTATGCAAAAATGAAGGCCATGACTGAATGACTTGTTTAATAAAAATGAAGATTTGTTCCAGCTTTTAAGTAGATGCACATGGTAGATAAATGCTTTTTTCCTTTGGCCATTATCCAGAGCATATCAAGGTTGATAAAATACAGAGTGGATTTATTATTAGCTGCCAGAATAAAATACTCAAAGACATTGGTTTGCCAACAAGCATCCACTGCACTGTTGCCAGGACCCGAAGGAGACCCAAGACTGGGTGAATCGCTCTGTGGTGTCCAAAGCACCTTTATTGCCACCCTCATTGAATTACCATCCCTTTGGACCCTCATTGAATTTGATAATTGGCTTACATCTCCAGAATCCCTTTAAATGGCTTCATCCAGAATCACAGATGGACTTCTTTCTGAGTTTGCATTTATAATGTGCGTATTATACTTGGGCCTGCAAGCGTGAATAACACTGATTCCTTTAGGAAAACGTATCTTAATATGTGTGATTAATTGACCAAAGAGTCTGACTCTGTCCTTCCTCCTCTATCAACTGACCCACTAGCACAGCACAGTATTGGCCATAAGAAGGGTAAGTTTCAGAGATGGAAGCCTAAAGTTTGCCCTCTAGTGTTTCAGAAATACATATTCTACTGTGATGAACAATTATGATGTGAATAGTAGTCAAAGACAAAATCACAGTTAAATCATTTGAAATCTTAATTAAAAAGTATGCTGCTCTTACCTAAAGATCTGTTCTTGCAAAGAAATCCATATTCATTTAATGAGTTTCTGAATAATGTTTACAGGCTTAGGACCTAAATGCACATTAGAATGGTAGGATTTTAGCACTGCATCATTTGGAAGCCTGGTCCCACCTTTTATCTGAACTGCTAACTTTTATCTGAAGAGTAATTAGACATAAAAGAATAGCTGGGATGCATGCCTGTGGTTGCCCTACAGCCAATATAAATCATAGGGTGAAACACTGTTCCTAGTGAAATCTGTAGATCTTGCTTGGTAGAATCTGTGTACAAAAAAATTAAGAGCTACAACAATACAAATAATTTTGCAGGAAATACAGGCTTCAAAGTATGGGGCTGGCATTATACAAATTTAAGACTAAATGATCATAACGATCCACTTCTGACTTCAGAATTAATTGATATAAATGTGTGGCAGGGTTAACATACAAAAATTTCAGTAGAGAAAGATATTTGAGATAAGGCTTAGATTGCAAAATTTTAATGAATATTGAAACTCTTAGATTAGAAAAGCTCAGGAGTAAGTCATGGAGCATACCATTCAGTGAGCAGCTGACCAATGAAACCTTTCCAATTGTCTTTTTCCCCTAGTTCTGTTTTATTTTTAATTTATGTTGAGAGTAACCCTTTGTCCTCATTCAAGTAAAAATTCCACTCACATACCAAAACTCGTGCAGGAAAGCCTGTATTTATGAACTACCCAACTCAATTTCAAGATGAAAGTTTTAAATTAGCTTTAGATAAACATAGTAGCAGAGATTCTGAGTTAGAGTAAATCAGGATAGCCCCACTGATCTCAATTAAGTAAGCCAGCTAACAAACTGGACTGCAGGTTTCTGTGAATTTGTGTGATAGTCATCCTTGGGTTTTTGAACTTTATCTCGGACTATTAATTGTACATACTGTACAGAGTATGTCCTAAAAAAGGCAGTTCTTTGCTGAGGGTTTACAGTAAACGCTGACATATCTTCAACAACATCTTATTCAAGTAACCAATATAAAGTGTGTTTTAAACCACATCAATGCTTTCAACAAAGCTAAAAAACACAGTGCTCTCAGCGAATTTCAAGTAAATTCATGGCTTTTAACAGGTAAATGTAAAGCGGCAAACCATCTATGTCACAGGGTATTTCAACACAACAGACTCAATTTTCAAGATGATAGGCCCAGGAGCAAACCTCCAGGGTTATAAAAAGATGTTATAGGCTTGTTACTGTGAACATAAAGCACCATCATCACAGTCATCAATATTTACCCAAATTCCCATTCAGTATAAAAGAACATGGCAT
>VZSV01000014.1:2689282-2713314 GCA_013398735.1 Nothocercus julius
CCCCCACCCAAAAACAGAAAAACAGACTGAATAGTCTTAAATGTTAAAAAAGAGTTGCCTATAAAAATAAGTTTTAAACAGAACATTTGGGTGATGATTTTGCCTAGGTCTGCCAATTAAAGGCTCAGAAACATTCTAAGATTCTTTTCAGGTTGAGCGATATTATACGCAGTGGTGCCACATGTCTTAGACTCCAAGCAGCTAGTGTTTTGCAGGGGATGCAGCATTAGTGAAAGCTTCAGGCTATATTCTGCCCTCAATCTGCATGAAGAAACAGCAGTCATGTCAAGTGCATACACAGACCTCAGGCAGTAAATAGCCTGCAGTTAGAAATGACATGTTAAAACTTTTCCTGGCTATAATGTCAAACACACTGCAGTGGTATTGATTAACCTAATTTTTCTGTGCTTTTCACTCTTGCTGTGGTGATAAACTGCACTATTACAAGCTGACACAAAGCCTGAAACTGCATTTAGAGTAATGAATGCCTTTTCTTGACACAAAAGAGGTGAACCAAAGAAGTATTTAGCCTGAATTAGTAGCAAATACAGGAAATAGGAGGATAATGTGTTTCTCCTGAACTCTGTGTTGAAAAATGGTCCTTTTTTCTTTCTTTTGCTTACCTTTGTAGAAGAATGGGAATTGTACCAGAAGTTATCTATCCGTCACTGTGGTAAAACAGTGAGTCACGTGGCTTAGGATCTTTGGTGGTGACTGCCACTAACTACTGCCAATAAATGTCTAAGAGAAGTTATCCCCCCTTGCTTGCCTCCTTCTTCCCTCAGATAGCACAATAAATGATATTTCAATGTAGGTTTAAAAATATAAACCCAAACACGAATTTAAAATACAATGAGAGTATGAAGAGAAACAAAGCAGTTCCAAAATGCAATATTGCTAATTTCTCTCGGGACAGAGTTCCTGTTGGGACTAAACAAGGATTTTACCTCAGCAGTACCACCAGACTCTCACAGAATATGATGGAAACAAACTGACAAGGTTGATAAATTCAAATTTGATTATTTGTCCATACTTCGTCTCTTGTTCTGAGAACTTGAATCTAGAAAGGAGATCTTTCTCCCTGCATCTTCTCCCTTCATTTCAATGACAAAGCATATTTCCAGTATACTAATCTACAACAGTTAATAAGAATCCTCAGAAATGCTGCATTCTGTGACATGGAATATGAAGTTAATATTATTTACTGATAGTTATGATTCAAAGAACATCGGTCAGCCAGTCAAGCCAAAAGACACTGCAGAAATTAGACCAGAAAATATAGGAGACTTCATTCATTAATAACTGATTACACCAGACAGTGGCTAAAATTGGATAGTTTAAAAAATATATATATTTTCAGCATCCCCAAGAGAACACAATATTAAATAACAAATCACTAAATTTATAACAAAGTTTGTTTTTCAGTTAAATCTCATATACTGTTTCAGAGGATTTGTATCAGTTTACATTAATTAAGAACTCGTAAATTTCCAAAAGAAATATATGATACCCTACTCCTTTAAAAATTCAAAGGCCAGGAAGGTTCATTTTTATAAAAACAAAAAGCAAACATCAGCAAGGCAAGTGAGTAATTTCTTCTCTCATTTTTTAATTCTGAGTAATGATTTTGATGATGTAACACTGTGACCAAATGGAATGATTGGTGTAGATGGAAGAACAAGGACAAGAAAAACAATACCTTAAATTTCTATAATGCCTTCTGCTGGCTTTAGGGGAATAAGACAAACAAATCATAATAAACACATCAACTGGTCCAAACTGTTTCTATAGTGGTAATGGAAAAGCTTTCACATAAGATTTTACTATTTTTCATTTTTAAATTGTCATGGACTTTCATTACTGCTATCTATTCCCCTGCCAAACTGTGTGTAGAAGGTAGAGAAAGTACACCACGGAAATAAGCAGATTTCCAAAGATTTTACTTAAAACAGTTAGTCTGTTTCCCATTTTGCAGGAAGAATGGCATCACAAGTTGTTTGATTTAAATAACTTTATTCAAAGCTACACTGCTCCAAAATGTCTCCTACTTTTGGTCCCAGGGAGCTGCGAAAATTGTGCTAAATCTTAAGAGGGTGCAGCTTGCAGAGTCTGAGCAGGGAGGGGAACATACAGGCACTACGAAGTTGAGGAATGGGGAGTGGATGTTTCCTATCATTATCCTTTGGTCCATTAACTGTTTCAGAGCAAATGAGACCTGCTGAGTGTATATTAATTAAACTGGCCAAATTTCTTAGTAGGAAAGTTTAGGATTAAAAAGGATTAGCATATGTCATTCAATAATTTCAAAGGCTGTCATTAGGCTTAATTCCTTCATTTTATGTTTTAATGGATTATGGTGTGTCTTAAAGAATGACGTTTGTTGAATGTATTTAATCTCCAATTGGTATTTGAATTTATTAAGTTCCTATTAAGTTTATTTCATAATTTGTCATCTAAATGATAATTTATATCTTTCCTCTATGCTTCTTTAGTTTTAAATAATGATCATTAAACGAGCAGACAGTTATAGAGAGAGAAGTACAACTTCTGTGGTTAACCTTATCACATGAGCAGCTGCACATGATTCTGAAAGACTCGTGGGACTAAGTTCAACCTTTGTTTAACCTTTCTAAATTTGTCTCACCAAAGCCAAAGAATTAAAGATCCAATAGCTTATTTTTTACCATCTCCTTTCCATAGTCCTAACAAAGCAACCTTGTAACCTTATGTATATTCCCCCCATATTTTTGACAATTTACTTTTAATTAAGGCATCTGTGACTTCATAAGAAACTTTGGAAATGTCCAAAGGTGGTACACTAATATAAAAAAGTAATGTCATCAGAATTACATTAATATAATCAAAATTTACTTAATATTCCCTATAAGTTTGCAAGCGTGTTAGTCAGTCTACACTTCCTTGTATAAGTAAACCTGGTTTTTGATTGAATATCCACTAAACCAAGTGATAGTGGAAAGAAACATATGGAATCAAGTAAAGACTAACTTTGGAACATTTTTCTTATGATCTTATTGTCTAAAGTAAACTAAGCCATTAGGTCTTTTTAGGATTCTTTCATGTTTGGTTTATAGTTTGTTGACTTGTCCTCTCTATCTAGTGTCATACCATGTTCTTATGTACACCTTTGATACTGTCACAGAGGCAGGATCTAGGCTACTGTTTCCATTAAGCCTCTCAGCAGTATCAGAAAAAAATAATTTTTAATCCAACTATGAGAACAAAATAATTCCATTTCACACAGTTATGAAAACAAGATTTTCTTCTTTCAGCCCTCTGGTCTCAGAAGTTACTGGTGGGTGTCATGCCTTGTTCTGAACACCAGCTTTCGTAAGGAAATGGCTACTTGGCTTATGCGTTATTCTGTCTCTCTCCAAGTATATTACAGCAATACAGTACAAGGATGTAGACAACCATCAGGAGTTGCATGTTCTGAACTACAACAGTGTCATGAATCTAACCTATTAAAAAAAAACTATGGTTAGAATTCATCAATTTTTAAAATGGACCCTAAATAGATTTTTTTTAATTATTATTGAAATGAAAAATTAGAGATGTAGTCTTGAACATTCAAGTTACTGGGGTTTTTGTCAATCAATTTGAAGAACAGAGGAGGACAAATTTAAAATTCAAAATCTCTGATAAAGTTTATGTGTTAAGTTTCAAATGGAGATGTTTATTAGAATAAAACTATTGACTGCAATGGTTTTTAACAAATGCATTTCTATTGCATCTTTAAATCATTACATTTTAAATGACCATCATTTATTCATTTGGACAGCACTTTTTCAGTATGTTACTGAAATATTTTATGCAAAGAATAAATTAAAAAAAAAGAAAAGGCATGACTCATCAAGTATAATGTGCTTCTGACAGACCAAAACAAAGAAAAACAGGACAAATGCATTTAGAGAAATAGCAGTAACAAAAGATAGGCAGATGGGCTTAGATATACAAAAATGACTCTCAAAATTGTATTGTATAGAATCTGAACATTTTGCACTTTAAAGGCTGCTGTGCTAATTTCATTTCTTTCAGTCAGTTTTTTCCATTTTCACTAGACGTGAAATTCTTTATTCTGGCCTGGATCCAAAATTAAATGACAAAAGACTGTGTTCTTAAATAACACTTAGAATCCAAAGGTCCCAAAAGCACTCCGCCAAGACAGGCATTGTAATTATCCCTTCCTTACCAGTTAGGAAACGGAAGCTTCTAGCTTTAGAAAACAGCCAAATTTCTTGAGAGCTTTATCTGACTATTATTTCCTAAAGGGACATACAAGCTACACAAAGTGCCTATGTGTGTATGTTCTAGTGCCTGTAAAATCAACCTTTAGCTTACTTCAGGGTTTACCTATAGCAGATATGAAATCATACAGGCGAAAAAAAAAAAAACAAGAGAGAAAAAGAAAATGCACTTTTAAAAGATCAGCTCATCAAAATAACTATTCAGACCATAATTTATTGCAGGTTCAAAGGTTCACCAAACTTACTAATTTTCTATTTTTTTCTCATGTAAAGCATGGCATTTTTAAGTGGTCCTTGAAGATATATTGTTATTAACTAATAACAGATAACTTTTTTCAGCTTGATAAAATGAAAGTTATTTTATATTCATAAATATATCTTGCAGGGGATTTATGTGCTTTGTTTCCTTTCAATTTTTCTGTCGCAAACTTATTTAACATAATTCTGTCCAGAGTAAAAGAGGTTGTTCTACTGGAGACATGAGATTACAGGTGAGGAAGCTTATATTCCTGTTTTTTAATTTCTTGTAGTTAATTTCTCGTAAAAAGCACAGACAGTTTCACATAACTTGCCAGATCAAGTAAACCTCATTACCACTTCCAGTAATTTAATAAAGCTTGTTCTACTTTGAATTAAAATGCGCTAGAGGCGCTTGGAGGTGAAAAACTCTCCAAACAATTCTGCAAATCCTTAAAAACAGTAAATGGATCTTCAGCCATTAGGTGTGTTCATGACTGATTATTAAGATGTATACAAGATTAAGTTTGTCAAGTAGCATCTTTATGACAAAAAATTCAAAGTCACCTTTTATATACTTCCCATATCATACAGTACCATTTGCTATTTTTTTAAAGTAGATACCATGCTGTGAATTTCTTAATTAACTGCCAAACTTTAAATCCTTAACACAGAAAATGCTATAATGAGGAAAGGAACATAAAGCATTCTAACATAATGTGGTACAGTTATACAATGTGTTTGCTATCTTCAAAGCTATAAATGGCTTTTATCTTCAGCAGCCTTATATTACCTCTCAAAGCCCTGTATTTTGCAAACAACAGGGTTTAGCTCTATCTACAAAGCTTGTTGGTTCTGTTTTTTGATAACAAGCATTACAAAAATGCATGAAAGATTTGTTTTGCGGCAGGTCAGTACTTTGAGTTCATACTCTTGAACATGCTAAGAGTCTTCTATTTGCAGTCCTGCTGCCTGCCCTTCAGGCGCAGCTCCGCATCCTTCCTCTTATGTGGTTGAGGCACCACTTTTTAGGACTTCTATGAGAATATTTTACCCTCTTGGTTCTTGTGCTTGTACCATTATTCTTGTGGCTTTGGACTTGTACCTCATCACCATAATTCTTTCAGGGCAAGAAATTAGTGCTGTCATGAGACTCACACTGCCTCTCTGCCTGCCTGGGCACTGAGCGGAGTTTTCCCTTCTCCTTTTCTCTCTTTATCTCTCTCCCCACCCCTCTCATTTTGTTTTTCTCATAGTCAAAATCAAATAGCAAAACTCTTGACAATCCAAGGAAACAAGGAAAACTGCAGTAATCTTGGAGACTTGTCTCAGCCAAAATGCCACCAGCGTTATCACTAATACTCTCTGGGAAGAAGAGCAAAATGATGAAAGATCAACCAAAGAGTAAAAAGAAGAACAGCATCCTTCTAATTTTCTTGAGTTCAAGTGCTGGAAATGACTAAGATGAATGAATCCAAAATTTGAAGTGAAAATTTGAAGTGTGCATCTCCTTCAGAGATATACATATATTTGAAAGCTATAGATTATTCCATTATTACTTTAATTTGTACTTATATTACTTAAGTTATGTGTAAGATTTGATTTATAAATAGCTGTAATGTGAAAGATTGTCCAGACTAATTATATTTCTGAAATTAAATGTCATTGAAAACTTTGTTTCTTAAAATGAGGAAAAGAGCTACTTTCTTCCAGGAAAATACAACCCCATTGACTTGTATTTTATGAACATTGTGGAATAATGAAGTTGGAAAGAGGAAGAACATAATTTGTTTAACCCAGACCGGGGTTCGTTAAAACTGCTGCAGTTAGCAGCAGTGCACCTGCCAGGCAGCTGTGAGATCACAGCTTCACTGGAAGATGGCAAGAGGGCTTAAACTTCAGGGCTGAAGAATCACATTTCCAGCGACTCAAGGAGTTGGGAGAGAGGGCAGGACATCCTAAAAACACAGAACCTTGGAAATATCATCTGAGAAATAAATCTTAACTGTCGGAGATTTATTCTAAGTTTGTACATCAAAAACATTTGCAGATTCAATTCTCCCATGTAAACCAACAAAGAAAATGCCACTGCACCCAGTGCCTAAGTAATGCAAATGCTTTTCTTTGATGAAAAGCTGAAGATCATCCCTAGATCCCCTGATGTAAATTACTAATGTTCTTGCTGGACTTGGCAAAACACAGAGGATTTACCTGCTGATATGGCCAGGGATCCTTTTAACTTCCGTGGCACTCATAAAATTGTATGGTGAATGCAAAGGGTTTCTCCTGCCTTCCAGCAGGTTGCAAAAGCTGCATTTGGAAACCTTGTCCTTTTATATTGATTTAACCTCTATCAGTGTTTATGACCACCTGCTGTTTAATGCCATGTTATACTCAAAGTACTAGAGCATGAGAAATAAAAATTCTCCTCCTCTCACAGCTATCCTCCCAGTATTTGGTTTAACGACATTTGTTTATTATAGGGAAAGATTCTCATCTATCTATTTATGTATTTCTTTGTTTGAATTTTCATTTGTTTATGCTTCAACACATCTTTAAGAATTCTTTTTTGGGGTTGTGTTTTCAGATAGGCAATTTACTTGAGGTGAACTTGAAGCAAAATTAGTATTCAATATATAGAAAGTTTGCCTTTGGCTAGTATTAAAGAGGTTGAGATTTCCTGTAGTGCTCCTTATAGTATTTCTGTTGTTCACTCTGTGCAAGAAACAGGATTTTTAAGTTTCGAGCCAAGAAAATGAGAAAAACAGAAGGAATTCCAAAACCTTCAGGAAAGGTGCAGCATATGCAGGAAAGGAGTTGGTTGTTTTCTTTGGAAAAAAAAGTGAAGACTTTGGTATTTTTACCATTTCTTATTTATTACTGAACCTCTGCTTCCCTGATGTCTGAGTGATTATATCTTCTTCACACGACTACTAGTGATGTACTGCAAATATTTATTGGTATCTTTGGTTGGGATAAAAACATCTCAGTTCTGCCCATTTTTGGACCACTGCAGGGAACAAGGACTACTCTTTGCCCTAGTTCTCCATTTATCTACCTATGAAATGAACCTGTAATGCTTAATTAATTAGGGTTTGTTAAAGTGCTTTCAGATACGCAGATGAAAAACATTTCAGTTTCCATGCAAATATTATTATGTTCCCACTTAATGAGATGAAAAATCAGTAAAAAATATTGTGAACTCTGTATGTAGGCCTTCCATTTGTTAAATAAAAAAAAAAGAACTCTTTCATGTAATCAGCTGGGAATGATCAAAGGGATCACTCTGTGCCTGTTTCTGAGAAACAACTTTTTCAGTCTCTTTGGTCAAAAATTGCAAAGAAGCTTCTGAAGACTAAACAGTATCTTGAGGCTCCAAATTCTTCCTGCAGACAAGTTGGTTGTCACTTGAAAGCACTCTGAGCTACAAGAAAAATAGACGCTGCTGTCCTTACAGAAATGATTCAAAATGTTTGCATGGTTTCCATAAAGAGTTTTAGTTTCTAGTGACTGTAGTTATGATGCATGTAAGGATTTTAAAAAGGCACTCAGGAAAAGGAAACACCTTGCTTGCATCTATTTTGAAATTGAATCAAATCACTTGCTTTTTTAAAAACTCTGAAAAGTTTTAATTAATCCTTTTTTTTCTCTCTATGTACTCTTCTAGGCAGAGAGCTCTGAGAGCTGGAATAGGATGCATTATGCTTTCTCTAAATAAGAAACTGTTCTCAAGGAGATCTGTAATTCAAAATACTATCGATTCAAAAAAATGTGATGATTCAGATAAGCAGCAGCACATGAAATCTGAACCTTTTCAGCTATGCCTCATCATTAATATATAATGGAAAATTCACTCAGGTGGTGATGTCAAAATATTACAGTTACGGATACAAAGTAAGCTACGCATCATCACTGCGGTACAGGAAGCTCATCTGTATTGTTTGCACAGGAATCCTGCGCAAGCAGTTATGAGGAGCTGAATTGTCCTGGGGGAGCATAAATAAGACAGTGCTTCAGAAAACCTAGGACAATACATTCCACTTTCTGAAGCACAATTGTCCCTAACTATTGACACAATGGAGACAAAGATATTTTCTCTCAACTGCTCCTTTAATTTGTACAGAAAACCAGACACACAACACAGGTTGATGTAAAAATGTAAATTAAAGCCTGAGTTCTCCAGTTGTTATATCAAAGTTTATAGCCAGTCCTCCCAGTCCTCAAGGGTTAGGGGTTAGATACCTTCTGGGCTACAAAAATAAAGCCTAAATGTGAAGTCAAGAATGTATTGTTATTTAATATTGGTCTTTGCAGTCTAATCACAGACTTGTTAGCCCGACCACTATGACACTAAGGCTCAATAACACAAGATACACAGTCCAGTGTATCATTTGATGTATAAGGAGGGGCTTATAGAAATCAGTTTGCCCAACCTTAAGAAGTTTCAGGGGAAAATTTGTTGCTGTCTTCAACCACCTCATCGGCAGGTGTAGAGAAGATGGAGCCACTCTTCTCAGACATGTATAGTGACAGTATGCCAGACAACAGGCACAAGTTACAGCATGACAATTTTGATTATATGTTAGGAATTATTTTTTGAGGGTGGTCAAACATTGGAAGTTGCCAAGAGAGGCTGTGAATTCTGCACAGCTGGCAATACTCAAAGATGGATAAGACTCTGAGCAACATCATCTATTAGCCTTCTGACTGGGATGGTTTGGAATTAGAGATGACATTTGGCAGTCATCTAAGTTAAATTAAATTATTCTATGACTATCCAATTACAGTTCATTCCCAACAATGATATAGTTAAGTCACATATATAAACTTCCTAGTATCTACCTCTATCTCTGGTATTATACCTACCCGTCTACTGCCCTTTTGGATCTAAAGTTGGGGACACCAGTCATCTTTGAAAAGAAGAAGGAGGAGAGGTTACAATAACTTGTTATCACCTTAAGTTCTTCTGTGGAATGAAGATTCCAGTTGATTCCAATACTTCCTCTTCCCTCTGGCTCTGCTTGGGGCATTTTTATATGTTTGTAAAAAACACTTATACGTTTTATACATAATCTTCTTTGTCGTCTTCCCTAACAAGTTCACAGTTTGACGGTATATCCAAATTTACCACATGAGATAAACTTCACGTGTATGTGATATTTGTTCTTTCTTCTATCACTGAAATGATTTTACTCAGCGCCCATGGTTGTGGCGAAAGTTCACAAAATGATCACCTGTGATCTCTGCTTGTGACTTGTCATCCCAGTACTGTTCTTTGCCTGCACTGTCCAGGCCTCAGCAATTATCCTGTACTTGAACTTCTGAGTTACAATCTCTTATAATCCTCTCTTTTTCTTCAACAGCTTTCAAGCTGTTGTTTCCTGATAGAATAACTGATAATAATACTGATGTCTTACTAGCAGAAACTGCTCACACAAACATCCTTGTTTCAGAGTCATTGAATCATTCATATCCACAGATACATGTAGATATAATACTTTAGTAACTGTTTGTAATAAATACCCAAGAGTTTCTGCAATATTACTGGTGCATCGTCAAAATTATTTTACAACAAAGAATAGAGTCATGGTTATTCATGGTTCTTTCTTCAGGAAACACAGTTTCCTCTGGTCTTTCATGTGCTACACACCTGCACCTTGATAGCATTAGCTGCATCATCATCTTTTTTCCATAGCACTCTATTCATATAGCATATTTTCTCAGTTAGCTGCCTCTTAGCATCCACTTTGCTGTTCCCAAGTTAAGAAACTTATGAAATGTTTGTAATTATAAAAGTTTTGCATATTACAAAAAGAATCAATCTTTGAATGTTTAAATTCGTAATGATTTTTTAATAAATTTTAATACGGTCACTTACCCACCACATTTTCTATACTTTTCTACACCTCAGAGCATTTCCAAAATTCTGTTTAACTGTTTAAAGATAATAGAGTTTACTAAAGGAGAGATTTTTAATAACCTTCAAGGCTAGCAATCTCTACTGTCAAATTCTGAGAGTTTAAGATAAAATAACTTGAAAGTATACTTTTTCTTGCGACCTTAACTTATGATTCCTTGTGTAGCAAGCATCCTACTTATTCTATATTAGCTTAGATGTCATGTTTATGGTAGGAATGGTAATAATCCTGTCCCCTGGAAAATAAGTTATGATATATGACATGAAAAAATAAAGACACAAAAATATATACTCACTCATTTGGCAAGTGACCCCAAGAGTCTCCTGAAAGTCACTGCAAGAGCTCTAATAAATAACATGTGCAAGTGACAAGATGCTTTTTAAACATTCCAAAATAGATAGCTTATGGGATTTTTAATAACAGATACCAAAGTTTTTATTACTTTCAGTTATGTTTATCTATTTAATGAAAGGCCAAATAGATATTTAATTTTAAGCATACCACAGAAGCATTAGAGGTAAGATTTAAAGAGGTGGCCAAAGCCCCTCATGCTGGAAGCTATCACAGGTTGCCTTCCAGAACAGCTGATAGCTGAGCCTGCCTTGGAGTAGAAGGCAGAATTAGATCATATGTAAACATCCCTCCCAGTCTCTTTTTTCTAAATTCCTTAATCACGACAAAGTCTCTAAATGAAATATATAAGTATTACTGTAACTATGAAGCTGCTATTGTAAAAATTACTGTGTTATGAAATGTTCTAGTACATCTGCTTTTTAATATATCATAAAATTACTGATGTGCCCATAAAGACAGAAAATATAAGTCTCATTTTTTCTTAGTGACTGGAAAGAGGTACTGGAGCTTCTAGGGAATGCTGGGAGTCTACACAGAACCTGGAAATCTTATATAAAGCTGGCTGAGGATTAAACTTCTGTGAACAGGAAAGAAATTATCACAAGGCAGAGTTAAGACTTATGATCTCCAACCAAAATACAGAGACAGACACTGACAGCTGAGGTTCACAGAAGACAAAACATTAATTAGAAACCCTTACTAGTAGTAAACAGAACACACCTGAGAGAGATGCATGTCTCAAATCCTTGTAAATGCATAAATCTTCTCTGGCAGGTAGCACCCAGCTTTGTTTAAGATTGATAGCACTGTATAATCTCCAGGAGATAAACTACTAATCTTTTCATTCAAAAACAAAAATAATCAATTCTCTTTGTAAAGGCAGCAGACAGGTGAAGGAATGAACCACGTAACTCACAGGCACGAGTGATCAGCAACAGTCCTCAGTTCTCTTTCCTGCCTGAAAGGGTTTAAAATTATATCAACCTGCTTCTATTCTCACTCCTTGCTAACAGAATCCAGGGAACTCTTGAGTCTCCTGATGGGCTAGTGAATAGTTACTTTTAATGTAAAGTATTTCGGCTTCCGTGGAAAAGACTCAATCTTTAAAACATCCTAAAAATATAGAATCTAACTTCAAATCTATTGAATCAAAGAGAAATAATTCTACTTCATTTTTTTTCACTGAAGTAGAGCATGTTCTTAGCATGCTGTCCTCACAGATCTGTGTATGGGAAGAAATGTCTTTTTCATGACTCACAACAGATATTAATATGCAGCCAGTTATTTTAGGAAATGGTAAATATGCACCAGGTCAGGGATAAGAGCTAAAGGAAGAAGTATAAATTAATATATTGCACATAAATGCAAGGTTAGTGAGTGCTTTGTGGAATTCCTTGTCCAGAGAAGTGATGTAGATAACAGTATTGTTGCTATAATCTACGGAGACATGCATCTGGACAATTGGATCCAAAAAAAGGACCTTTGTGAGGGTTTAAACATTCAAAGTATGACAGGCTGGGAAGCTGATTCTTCCCTGAAGTTCCTTAAAAAACATGAGAAAATCATGCTTCTGCCACACAAAGGTAAATCTCATTAAAAAGAAAAAAAAAAAAAAAAGGAATTTTGTATGTTACAGGAGTAATAATACAGTTACAGCCTACCTTCCCAGGCTACACAAGCTAAAATAGATTTTCTCTTTTAAAAGAGAAAAAAAAAGATTTTCTTTTTTCAGCCAAATGGTCTTGGCTGGAAACTGCAGATATGAATAAAACTATAAAGTACTGGGCAAGTCGTTATGCACAAAAACTTTTAAATTCAGTTTGTCACATTTTTTTTTCCTAAGTAGAACTGCTGTAGGGAACATCTCCATTATATTCTAGCCTCATAAAGAGGTTCACTTTGCCCAAAGGTTCATATGAACAATTGGTTATTCTACCTTGAGGCACAAAGAAAACATGCAGTAAGATTTCAGGAATAACAGAAAAATGAAACGTCTGTTACTTCATCTTTACTGAACACACGATCTGTCAAGTCTATGATCATTCCCCTTAACTTAGGTATATAATCTAGGAGAGTTCAGTCACCATCGTCTTTTATGTACAATGTAACGTGCCTGGCATCTCCATAAAGAACATTCTGATTTTCTGCATTAAGAAAGTCTATGCTTTTAAGTTAGGAACCTCAGATAAATGCATAAAAACTCCACACGGTGAATCTATACTACAAGTTTGTGCTAAATTAACAATTTTCTGTAAAATCAAATTACTATTTACATGAATATATATCTGAGGCAAGCCACTTCCTTATATGTAATCCTAGAAGGCATAACACTGCAGGCAATAAGTGGGTATACCATCTACCACTTTCTCCCTCCTGAGTGAGCGTACTGAAATGCAAGAATACTCCTAATAGTGTAACGAAATACCATTTTATGAGTGCCTGTCCGCAGGGACTCCCAAGTATAGCCAGACTGACTGAATAGAAGGTGAGACCACAGTGCCCTAGTCCTTCAGACAATGCTTAGCTCATCTAATCCAATCTTATTCTCAAAATAGGTCTAATTAGATGAGGTTGCTCAGGGCCATGTCCAGTCAAGTCATGTTCAACTCGTTCATGAGTACCTCCAGCTCCTTCCTGCGGATCTGCTCCACACTCAGACGCAGCCTGTACTGCTGCCTGCATGGGGGCTGTTCCAGCCCAGAGGCAAGAACTTGTCCTTGATCTTGCTGAACTTTATGAGGTTCCTGTTGACCTATTCATTCCTAGAGCCTGCCCAGCTCCTTCTGCATATCAGTCCTGCCCTCCAGCATATTGACTTCTTTCACCAATTTGATGTCACCTACAAATTTGCAGAGAGGGCCCTCTACCTCCTCATCCAGTTTATTTAAGAAGACATTAAACACTATCAGCCACAGTACTGATCCCTGAGTGATGCCACTAATTACTAGCTGCCAGACGGACTTTGCACAACTGGTCACAACTCATTAAGCTTGGCAGACCAGCCAATTTTCCACCCACCTTATTGTCCACTTATCTAGCCATTATCTACCCTATCTGGGGAGAAAGAGACTATGGGAGACTGCATCAAAAGTCAGCTAAAATCAAGGTAGAGCACAAGCACTGCAGTACCTTTGTCCACAGCCCCAGGCATCTCATCACAAAAAGCAACAAGCTGGTCAGGCAGGTCCCAATCCCCTTCCTGTCCTTCACATGTTTAGGAAATCATTAGGTTTTGCTTTGTAACTTCCCAAGCACTGAGGTGAGGCTGAGCAGCCTGTAGTTACCTGGATCCTCCTTCTTGCTCTTCTTACTTTCTTCCAGCCCTGGAGTATGTCAAAGATGGGAGATATCTTGAAGCAATCTGGCCAGGTCCTTCAACATCATCAGATGCATCCTATATGTCTCATCCCTTGGACTTGTGCATGTCTATGAAGTTTAAGAGACTCCCATCTCTTTTCTTGCTCTAGAGTGGTTACTGTTTCACTCTCAAGACTCTGCTGCTGTGAACAACATCAACTACCATCCAACAGTTCTGCCTTGTTTGCGAGCAGACAGTCCACAGCATATTCCCTAGTTGGTTTACATGCGGCACAGATTTAGCTGCATTAGCTGCATTATGCAACTGTGTTCAGCTCAATGCAGAAATCTACCTCCCTCTGCCTGCTCTCCTTGGCAAGGATGTCTGTAGGAGACACCGGTCTGGCCTTGCTCACATCTTCTCCACTGTTTTGTCACCTGCCCCAGTTCAAAGCTGCCTGCATTTCAGCCACTCTTGTGCACAGATGGCAACCTCTCCTTCCCACTTTCCCATCCTCTCTCCTGAAAAGCCTTAATATCCATTGCAGCATTCCATTAAGAAGAGCTTTCCCACCATGTTCTCAGTGACAGAGGTCACGGCTCAGAAGACACACACAGATGTTTAATTCCTCCTGCTTCTTTCTCATGCTGCACACTTTTGAGAATGTGCTCGCCTCCCGCAGGAGAGGTCCTGGGCTGGGACAGCACCTGCCTCCCCTCAGCCAGCCACATTGCCCAGACACCTGCTGGGCCCCGGCGCCCAGCACTGCTGCTGCCCGTGCACCCTGTGGCCGCGCGGCCCCCACGCAGCCCTGTGCAGAGATGTCGGCCTCACCCTGCCAGCCAGGCCCTCCCCGGCCAGCAGCCACTGTGCCCTCAGCAGCACCAGCGACGCGGAGAGCAGAGCCCAGGGCAGCGTCTCCCTCAGCCTCCGTCTGGCCCCACCAGGAGGCCCCACTGCCGTGGGGTTACAGAGGGGCGGCCGCGCTGCCATCTCCTCGCGTAGGCCCTGCCGGGCAGCTGAAACCCAAATCCCTAGTGTCCTGAGGAGCCTCTGCCAAGGGGCCCGCAGGTGAGGGAGACTCCCAAACACTTCTTGGGACAGTTGCCCATTTTGTTAGCTGCTGTGTTAATGCTCCAGCCCTTTTTACTCCTAGTAACATGGAGCTGACCTTGGCTTGGAGATCATGACCTGGGACCCTGGCAGAGATGGGCTTGTTTTGAGGATATGACCTGAACTTATCTGCTTCAGCTCGTGAATCCCTTTATATGGAGACCAGCCATTTGGAGAATTTTAGCCATCTTTTTTTCTTTTTTCTTTTTTCTTTTTTTTTTTTTTTTTTTTATTTTACATGAGCAATTTGCTGCGGAAACAGATGCCTGCAACCTTGCAGGGGGGACTGTGGTGCGTGCCAGCCACTAAATGTGAGGGAAACGTGTTGTGTGGGAGAAAACGTTTGCCCTCGGAGGTTTAAAGCAGTTCCTATTGCTAGGGAAACCACTTCACTTTAATATGCATATTCAGCAAGGCTGCCTCAGTCTAGGGGAGATCGCATTGTGCTTGGGAGAGGAAAAGCTAATAATAAGGACACCTCTGAAAGATAAGGGAACAAATTAAAGGGAGAGGCAGACAGACAGGAAGGAAGGCTGTGTTAAAAAAAAAAAAAAAAAAAGAGATAGAGCATGATAAAAATCATTTCACATTGCATATATTTGTATAGGCATTTCCTCTTGTCCATAATGCTGAATTCTCAACTGAGGTAATTTAGCCAGGTTTCACCAGTTTCCATGGACATTGCAGCTCCCAGAATTGTGGGGTAAGTGACCCATCCAGGCCATCTCCATGAGCCACTACACCACAGTCTTGTTTAGGGCCCACATCTGGCTGGGGATGGAGTCCTGCTGCAAAGGCGACTTAGGTTAATGTAATTAGCCACATGTCCTTAGTATGCATAGATCTGGATGGATACCAGAGCTGGTCTTTTCCTCTTCAATAGTTCATATGTAGGTGGGAAGTGTAATGGGCTCAAATAGTGTTTGTTAAGGAAAGTACCATTTTCCTTTTAAAACAGGAAGCAAAGAATAAGTTAAAATTTATTAAAATAACACAATCCTCATGCATAGTTTTCTACAAGCAAATTAGACACATTTTCCACTATGTGCAGCTTTAATGTTTTGATGTACATGATTACAAAACTTCTACCTTTGCAAGGAGAGACTCTTTGAAGGCAAGTAGAAGTTATGCTCCTTTTCCAGACTTTTTATCCTTGTTGATCAAAAACCTACTTGACTATGTAGGAAGGTAGAATCAAGGCATAGTAATATTTTTTTTTCTTTTTTTTTTGTTTGTTTATTTGTTTGTCACTGAAGTGTTACAAGTAAGCCTGTTTTTACCTGGGAGGGCGGCTAGGATATATTCACAAACATCCTTTCAGCCATCAAACTGAACCTTATTTGTATATTATATTAATTCATACATTAGTGCAGGCTAGCTTCAGATGTACTAAGATAGACCTCCTACAAGATCTCAGTGCATCTTGATGTCAAGAAAAAAAAAAAAATAGAATGTATATCAAAGAATTGTAGTCTGGTTTATTGTATGGATGGAAATGGCACATAGTAGGTTCCTGTGATGTCTTTTTGTTGAGAAGAAAAAGCAGCATTCTTCCTGATTCAATGCACACAGTACAGGAAGTTGATAATGTCATAGGTATTATTTATACAGTAACCTGGAAAAGTCACAGCTTTGCAATTTACACATGGGTGCTTTTGGGTGCATGCACACATGCATGCAATTAGAGTCAATGACTTTTTTCCTGTAGGTGCATAAGCATTAATTAATTAATTAACAAGGAGTATAGAATTGTATTACTGTTCTCAGATCTCAGCGATGTGTTGAGAATAGGTTTCCAGTAGTTTCTACCTTTGGAGCATGTTGCATACAACATTCAAGGTCACAGATCCTAACAAATACAGGCAAGATCCTGCAATCTAGTCTATCTAGTGCAAGAATATCTGTGTGCATGTATACATTAAACTCAAAAACCGTGACTCTTTGGCACATAGCACATACCCAGCAATATCAGAATTTGTACTCTGCTGAAATATCATTTTGTTTTATTTTGATGTCCTTTCCAACCTTACATCAATTCAACTGCTGGAAACTCTTGCTCATCTTAGCTTGACACCTGGATGGAATTAAAAAGTAGAAAGTTCCTGGGAGGATAGAAAATAACCATTGTGTTCTCAGCTGCTTCATTAGATAGCTAGTTATCAGTGTGAGCTACGGTGCATGGGAAACCTGCTGCCTTTTGGACCTCCTGCTGATAGTGCTCTTACTGCCTTTGTCCTCTTGATATGTCTCCCTCCTCCTCCTAGAGGAATTTCCAGCCTCCAGTAGCCAAAAATGCTGCTACTATCTACTCGCCTCTGAAAGTGTTTATGAGTACAGAAAGTCCCTTTCCCTCTCATCTTCCCTAAAGTAAGAAGCTGACTTTCGTAATTTTTGAGTAATGAACAAAAGAACAAGAGGGACCAAGAGATCCATAGAAAAGGAGAGAGGGTTTTTTGCAAGCATCTAAAGAAACTTTTACTCTGCTTATTCCAGTTAAAGCAGTACATTTTTGTGTATGTGCTCAGGTAAGCCCTGAGAATAAAGTAAAGCAAGAAAGCAGCAAACAAGCCTTAACTTGTTTTTTTTGTTTGTTTTTTTTTGTTTGTTTGTTTTTTGTTCACCTGTGAGTAGATCATTCTAAAATAAACAATATCATGAATTGTTATTTGTATCCAAGCTAACCCCTGATATGGGACCTGTTACCCTAAAATCACTGAATAAAGCAAGTCTTTCTACAGGGTGCTGTCTAAAGGAAAACAGACACACAAGTAGTATGAAAT
Source organism: Nothocercus julius (assembly GCA_013398735.1). Classification (NCBI taxonomy): domain Eukaryota; kingdom Metazoa; phylum Chordata; class Aves; order Tinamiformes; family Tinamidae; genus Nothocercus; species Nothocercus julius. Next base: position 2,707,248 of record VZSV01000014.1, read on the forward strand.
GCCTGTCTTAAGACTGCAGAGGTGTAATGTCCTGTTCATCTCAATTCACAGAACAGGATGGGGAAATAGAAGTCTTGGAGAAGATCAGAAATCTGTCTCTAAGTGGGAGAAAGAAGAAAGTGTTATATGGAAAACTCCACCTAGCCTTTGTCTCTCCCTTCCTCTTTTGGGTGACCACATTAAAAAAAAACTTTGAGCCAAGGAAAAGGAATGGAGGAACATGAAGTCAGTAGGGCCAAAGTTTATCTGTAGTTCACAGTCTGAATATTGTGTGTCAACTGTCTAAAGTCCTCTTCCTGCTAACTATTGCTTTTCTGTATGCAATAATAAGGCAAGTTGATTTGTGAGGGAAAGTTGCTACAGGGACACTTGAGGAAGTTCAGGTTTGCTGAGTTAATGTGTGTGAAGATTTGCAGTGGCAAGGGAAAGGACATTTCTGCGGGTTTTAGTGAGCATTGTCTACAGATATAGGGACTTGACTGAGAAAGCAAACCGAAGATGAGGCTATAGTGCCTACCTGCATCTAGAGCGCAGGTGTTAGGATAGGAATTTGGGGCGTAAGAATTGGAGGAGAAAGGGAGAAATCAGTCATGATTATTACACTCAGGCTAGCTGGAATCTGAATTGCAGAAACTGGGGACTGCCAGGGAGTGATAGATTTGTGCCTGGTGTGGAAGAAGTGTGTGAAGGGGCATGTATCTTTAGGGAAACCAAATTATCACAGGCAAAAAGGCAGCTCATTTAAAAAGGCTGAGAATCACTGGTTTTTACCACATTGTTTAGTATCATTCCTCTAGTGATATGTACTGTATTGCTGGCTTGTGCACACTGCCATCAAATGATCAGCTGTTGCTTTCAGGTAGTTGTGTAGTATCTTCAAATTCTTTATAATTACTTATCCTGGATATTTTTCAGATAAGAGAAAATAAGACAGCTCAAGAGAATTAAGTTCTTCTGCCATTATATCAGTAACGTCTGGACAATAGCTGTGTAACTTCCTCATTTCTTGATCTGCTGGTATGGAGGAGTCACTTGTAAAGGTAAGATATATTACAAGGGCTAATGCATCCTCAACAGAATAACAATTGCTTAGGTCTTGATCATAGTTTCTACTGTTGCCCAGACTCTTTCGGGGAGCTGGATCTCTCTCATTATGGCAGCATTGAAAACATCCCATAACTTAACATAAATCAGGAGGTACTAAATCAGGCCAGACTGACCAAGGAGAGGGTCTGTAATTATCTGCTCCTAAACCATAATTTCAGATGTTCTTAGGCATGTATAACACCTGTTAATTTTGAAAGATAATGATGACTATAAATGACATAGGTATGACATTATCATACCTATGTTTACCTTACCTGCCTTAAAAAGAGGTGTTTTGCCAGCTACTTAGTGATATGGCAGAAGTCATATCCTCTGTGTATGTCTACTTACATCCTTAAGACAGAAGTCCAAAGCATCTTCCAAATACTACTCAAAAGAAAAAAAAAAAAAAAGAGAGAAAAAAGAAAAAAGAGAGTTAAACAAAACATCATACACAACCAGCACAGCTGCTGTAGCGTATTTAGCTCAGCATTATTACCAATCAGAAGGAATCCATAAAGGATTATCAAGCATTTTCTGTAATAGTCACATTTGCTAATGACAGTCATTCATTCACGTTGCATGGATTTATTTCTTAAAGATCATCTGATATTTCTTATCTTACCTAAAATGATGCCCAAGATAATTACAGTAAGTCTCTTGTTATATGCAGAATTGACTGATTAATCCAACATCAAACTGGAGGAGACAGCAGACATGCAGATGCAGTTTGGTATTCTCTGCATACATCTATACACCCTTATAAACACATTGATGATAGGTTTATACATCTCATTGGCATGTGGCCCAATCAATAAAATCTCAGAACAAGAGTTACTAATAAGCAGCTCCTGTTATGGCCTACTGTGGTAAATAGAAAAGGATTTACTCTGTATTTTGTGCTACTTTGACCATGGTCACATTTGCATGGCATCTATATGTTTTAGGCCAACAGCAAGTGTTTTGGTTCATAGAGTGCAAAGTTATTTTTGGAAGTCTAGTATAAGCACATAGTATAAAAATACTGGGTTTGGGGTACTTTTCTTACTGAATCATCTGAAAAATACCCAGAGCTCATGTTAGTGAGCACAGTGGTATATTTTACTCCCTAATAAGATCAGAAAGTTCCATAAACTGTGAATGTTCTTTGAGTGCAGTGTGATGTGGTTACCTTCCTTCTACCCTCAAACGTAATCCTACAGTGATATACTTGTTTTGTATTTATACTTTAGCTATTTTCAGTGAATTTGTATGCTTATAAATCCCATGTTCCTAAATGAGCAATATTCTCTTTTTCTAACATGGATATCTAAAAGGTGAAATTGCAAATGTCCTCCTGTGAATAGAACAACATTAATGAAATGTGTAAGAAACCATGTACAAAGAACAGGGACTCCAGGGCTACATGCACATAGACAGCATGCCCCAGATTCATTCTGCTTAGCTGCTTTAATGTACATACCTAAATTAAGTGTGCAATTGCTCTAGGCTGTCTGTGTTGTTAATGAAGAGAAATGAGCAGTTTCAGATGGCAGTTTACTCCATGTGAGATTTGAATCAAGATCTGAATGTGCCTCTCTCTTCCTCCTGAACACAGCCTGGAGCAACTAGGTGTCCAATTTAGGCCTAGGTATTTAGATATTTAATGCTGGGATTTTAGATATGTTATATATTCAATGGTAGGAGGACCTTGGCCAAGGTTACTAAATACATTACTTGGGAAATAAGAATCAGCATTCTGATAGAAAGACACAGTTACATCTCTTGGCAGCATGAGGCCAAGTTAAATGTAAGAAAAAAAACAGGTTGGAATGAATAACCATATATAATTTTAAAATATACAGCTAATGTTCCTTGAAAAAAATGTTAAACTGTCTTATATTGGATCTCCTATGTGTTAGGCAGAGAGAAGAGATATGATAAATGACATAGATATTGAAATATATGAAAACATTTGTGCATCTCTCTGAAAATTAGGACTTTTTTTTCTGGATAGATTCCCTGTGATACATACATTGTGATATACAAAATTCTATTTAAACAATTCAGCTTTTTTGTTATTGCAAGAATACTAAGGTTGGCAATTAGATATTGTAGCTTTTTATGTATAGCACAGAGCTCAGCATTTTTCTTCACTGATTGTTGGGTGTTCTTCACCTGGTTGCCCATATTTGAGCTGCCCAGTGATCTTATGTAACACATAAATTGTGGCTTGTTAACTAGAAATAAGTTTAAAGGGAATATGCCAGGGATAAAGTTATAAAAGATGATCCAATGCTACAGAGATGTAATCCAAACTGTATATGATAGTAAACACAGACCCAGATCAGCTTCCTATTTGGCAGAATAGCATCAAAATACATTTTTGACAGGAAAAGATAATAAAATAATTCTTTAAAAATCTCAGCAACTAAATTCTCCTATATGATTACACTGTTACTTGTACAAAGAAATTCCTACTTCATTCCTGTTATACTAGAAAGCCTCCTGCATGGCATTTCCTTTTTATAGCTATGTGATATGAAATATATCTGAATTTTTTTTCCAACAAATTCTATTAATTTACTTGATCTGAATGTCATCAGTATTTTTATGAATTTTAGTTCACCTTCAGATGTCTGTTAACTTGCCAATAGCTTTATTGGCAGTTGCATCAGGAAAAGGATTTCTATGGTGCCAAGTTTTCGTGATTTCCTGGATGCTTTATGGGGATGGGTCCGGTTCCTCTGGGAAAAATGCCAAAAGTTAAGTTTTACATATGTGAGAGAAGAAGGAGTAGCCCATGCACAAACACACATACACATGTGAATATGTATAATCTTGGCAACACAGACACACAAAGAAAACTTCTCCACAGAAGCCTATTTCATGCAACATACTTTATAACCCTAAAGAAGACTATTCCTAAATGCATATACTTTCTCGTACATATAAATTCTAAATGCAAAGCAGCCTGAGATGCACATACATTCTTCATATGCTCAGAATGCTAGACTAGTTAGAACTACACAGTTAGGATAGTTTAGGATTTCTATCAATTTTTTTTTTCCATTTTTTCCATTTGAAGCATAACCTGTGGAATGATTTCCACTACTCCTGATTCAGCACCTGTTTCTGAAGGGCTGATGTTGTAGCAAAACAATCTGCTGTCCAGATGGAACAAATCTCTTCAGAAGTCTCAAGAATATTTTGTTTTGGACAAAGGTGACAGCCCTGTAATTTCTTGAGGTAGAGGACGATAAAATTAAAGGGGAAGGTGGTCATATAAACTGCTGATGTAAGACACAGGCAGAGCTTTTGGTTCTGCCCAGATCACTATTTTGTCAGTATACAATCTGTGCTCTTTGCCCCAAGGAAATATTCCTGGATGTGACCTGGATCAGCAAATTAAATGTCTACACGGGATGTTTACTCTACATATAGTGCTCCACTCTACTATTGAAGAATTCCCCAAAAGGGTCCTAAGACATCTAGAATCCTCAAGATCTTCTTGAAGAGATCTTCAAGAAAGCAGTGCTATCAATTTCATCATGTACATTTGTTGGAATTTGTTTTGTTTGAGTGGATTCTTCATGTTTTTTGCATCCAAGTGAATCCTTTTCTCACCAAGCATCACAGCGCTGAATTGTCCTGTGGTATGGATCCATTATTGACTTTTTTCATCAAAAATCTAGCAAGTGTTCCAAGCTTCCTGGAAGTAGCAGAACAAACCTATGACCTTTTCTTCTTGGAAAATACAGAGTGCTTTAGAGATGGCTAAAAAAGGCCCAGTGCTTACAGATTATGAGACTGGGCTCATAATCCAGGTTGCTCCAGGTTGCCACAGCTAGAAAAGTTCCAATAGAATCTGTGCTGGAGCTGCCGTAGGATTGCTGATGATGGCAATCCTAAATTTGGGAACTAGTCACCTGTTCCCACATGAAGACCAAGGGAAATCTCTGAAGAGGTCTGTAGATGCAAGAAGGTGCAGTTTGAATCCTTGTGGGAAGTTAGCCATGTAACCTTGTCAGAAATGTCTTGGAGTCTTCAAAGGGCAGAGGTTAGTGTTTCAATTATACTATACATGGCACACATACATATCATTTTTATAATTATAGTATTCGTAATAATACTGATAGAAAGCTTTTCATTTTTGCCACATCATAAGGAGCTGTGTACATTAGATCTACACAACTGCTACTAAAGCAAATGGAATAGCTTTACTTTAACATATAAATCTTGTTGAAAAATGTGAGACATACTTTTGAAAAGCTCCAAAAAGAGTTTTAGAGCCTCTCTCTTACAGATGATACTTCGCATATTTTTTTCTAGGGCAAAAGAATTTGCTTTCAAAAGGTTTCCATCCAGTTAGGTTATTCTTAACCCCCAATAAGCATGATGTGAAGCAAAATGACAAAGTGTAAATTACATCTGGTAATTCAGTATCTGTTCTGCTAAATGTCTGAGTGCTACCCACAGCAAAGTACCTGAAGTCAAAGATGTTCAAGAAAATGCTAAATGATTTGCTGAAGGATGTTCATGGTAAATTGTAGTTTAACACAGCTGGGGTAAATCGTGAAGTTCTTTGTCAATAGCTCTAGAAGTTCTTCCTCCAAGTCAAAGAAAGATCACTATTGATTTCCACAATGTCATTGTCACCAAAAACATTTCATAATCTTAAATGAAACATATTTTGGGCATAAGTATTATGCAAACACCATAGTTAATAGACAAATTTAATTTTCAAAGGTTGCCCTGACAAAATAAAAAGTCTATATTAAAATTTTGATTGAATCAGGTACATTTATTGGATTAAAGATCAAACCTGATATGTATACCCAGGTTCAGTACTGCAGAAAGGTGGGGGAGGTCATGCCATGTCTTGTCTCAATGACTTATTAGGATGACATCAGGGCATGTATCCACCTTTGGAATCTAGAGAATATTCCCAGGTCCTACAGAATAAACAAAGTGGAAAAGAGAAGGGAAGGGAAGGGAAGGG
>VZSV01000014.1:2714074-2756620 GCA_013398735.1 Nothocercus julius
AGGAAAGGAAAGGAAAGGAAAGGAAAGGAAAGGAAAGGAAAGGAAAGGAAAGGAAAGGAAAGGAAAGGAAAGGAAAGGAAAGGAAAGGAAAGATGGGCCTTTTTAGCCTAGAGAAGTGAAGGCCGAGAGGAGATCTGATCAACATGTATAAGTACCCAAGGGGAGAATGTAGGGAGGATGGGGCCAAACTCTTCTCGGTGGTGGCCAGTGACAGGACAAGGGGTAATGGGTACAAGTTGAAACACAGGAAGTTCCAACTCCATGTGAGGAAGAACTTTTTTTCCTGTGAGGGTGACAGAGCCCTGGAAGAGTCTTCCCAGAGAGGTTGTGGAGTCTCCTTCTCTGGAGATCTTCTAGATCCACCTGGATGCCACCCTTGCCACATGCTCTGGATGTCCCTGCTGAAGTGGGGGGGTTGGGCTAGATGAACTCTAGTCCAACCTTAACCATTCTGTGATTCTGTGATTTCTTCCCACCAAATTCAGATAAAACTTTGCCTCAGTTGCTTACAAAATCAGCAGTATAATTCACACTTTAGCTTACACCAGTATAGAATCTTTTCCTTGCCTCAGATATATTTCTAGTGCAGGAATAAGTTGTAAAATGAGGTCTAAAATTGGATTCTCTAAGTGTTTTTTAGAGTTCATTTTCTATCCTTTGCTCTTGAATCATTTAGCTGCTCAAAATTCCAAAAGGTAGTTACTGGGGAAAAAATATGACTTCCCCACCCCAAGCTGGTTTCTGTAGTATTAAAATAGAAGATTTTGCCAAAAAATATGTATCCTCATTACGGATTTGTTCTTATTTAGACTCCTTTTTTTTTTTTTTTTTTTTCAGAAAGACCTTCAGAAATGGGTAAAGTTAAAATAGCTTTTGAAATAGGACAGCATCAAAAAGCACAGAGGGAGACTTCATATTCTTGTCTTGTTGAGACAGCTATCTTTTTTTTTTCACGTTTTTGGCAGGGCAGTATCTTCCAAAGTAGTAAATCATTACAATTTTTTATACCATATTTAGCCACATCAAATGCTAAGATAAAACAATGAAAACTGCAAGGCTATCATGTGATCCTAATGCAGGAGTAGTATGGCCCAAAGGGCCATAAATAAATGTTCTCAGTGCCAAAAGGGATACAGGTCTACGGGAAAAAAAGAAGTCTCTCTCCTGGAATTTCATGTTTCCTTCCTGTTTCAACATTATTATTTTTGGCTGAGTAATTCTGATTATTCTGCTATATGTGGATGGATATGTTGTAATTGAACTCCTCCTTAGAGAATAACATACAGGCAAACAGACACTTTCCCTTTGGCTTTACTTTTCCTGCATGGTTAATTATCTTCATTATGCTATGAGGCAATAATATTATTGCAGATAGATGGAACAAATGCAGTAGTATCTGGAATATCCTTACATTTCTGAGAAACATCAAGTCAAAGAAATCCCTAACAATGTCATGTGTGGATTTTCAAGGATTGCCACTAAGTCCTATTCCAATTTAATTTTTATTTGGGAAAAATATATTACGTACATGTGGAAATGTAGCATTTTGAATGGATATTACAATTGCTACGCTCTAATCTTTCTTCTCCTCCATAATAAAGCATTTCAGATAGTAGAAGGGGCAAAATTCTGTGATTTAAGTGACTTCAGTCCAGCTCTGAGAAGACTTAGGACATTTACAAACGTCCAGATAGGTGCTGTGACAAACAGCACAGTTGCCATTAAAAAGTTATTCAAAACTTACGGCTTAATTTTAGTAAAATATGACCTATTAATATCAGAGCAAACTATTCCAATTTTTAAAATCAAATATTCAGAATAGTTCATTATTCTAAAGATGTCCTGTGATATTATTCAATAATAGGTTTATATTGTATAGGTTATGCAAGATAGGCAGCTGAATTCAAGTGTTATATGCACTTTTTGTGAAGACATATTTGAAAAGATTCACTCTAGAACAAGCCTTCCTTCTTTCTCTAATTGAATGAGATTTATCTTTTTTTTCCATTATGGAAAGCACTGTGCAATTATACTGCTTAAAACAAGTAATATAATTATCCTAACAGCACTTCATAAACTTAAGAGAACTTCAAAATAAACATGCAAGCAAAAAGCTGTCTATCACTAACCCATGTATGAATATTTTCCTGTAAGCTGCAGTAGATTTTGTATGCTTAGAACAATCGAAGTATATATACCTTCCTCCTAAACTATTTCTCCTTTAGGCCCAGAAGAGAAACCTAGGATAACTATAGTGCCATCAGAGAGCTGCTGTTCCTCTCAGAAGGCTGGTCTGATTTTCACATTAATATGAATGAATTTCAAAGAGATTAACCTAATAACAAGAAAAGAACATTTTAGTACTGTGGTTAAAGTGGGATGACAGACTATCTGGATGTAGTTGTAATAGAAATGTGGAAAATGTGCAGAAGAGCAGATACTCCTTTTTTTTGTGTGTGATTCAGAGCAAATTACAAAGAGCAGTCTACAGCTTTCACAGTGTAGCCATATATACGCACCAAGGGTAGGCTATGGCAAATTTACAAATGTCCTCCTATAAATAAAATGTCCATGCATTATGCTAACTGGTGTTGGGTTATTTTTCTCTTTAAATATGTCAATCGAGATGGATAGGACAATGTAAGTGTGAGAGGCATACTCTTCCTTGGAGACAGGAAGATCTATCTTTTGTCTGGTTGTCTGGAAACTAATGCCATGAGATTTTATTCCATGACCAGTGTTCCTAAGCACTATTATTAAACAAAATTAAGAATAAAATTCAGATTTGGTCTGATGTTGATATAGAATTGGGCAGATTCAGGAAGCTAGTGAATTTGTTCAAGCTTGTAACCTCAAAACAGTAAAGTGTCTACCACATCTATTGAAAAAAAATCACAAAATCTTGAACCAATCCTACTGTTTTTACAATGATTCAACAATTAAATTCAACAAATGCAGATTTGGTTGAAAGCAGGAAATTGAATTTGCTAGGTCAAATATTAATCAAAAAGAATCATCAAAATAACTTCCTAACTTTTCATGAAAAAGTAAGCTTTATGCATGTCTAGGAAGTCTGTAACTTCCTTCAAACAAACAAAAACTGCCTGTAAGACAAATCTTTTCTCCAGAGAGAAGGGAAAAATCCTGTCAGTCCTAACTGACACCTAAGCCAAGAGCAGACGATGACATTTACTTTAAACAAAGAATCGGATGAGAAATTGCACTGAAGTATGTTTAACATCTGATTTTAGACAATGATAATTTTACAGTGACAAGAAAAACTATCTTCTATATGAACCATGGATTAAATTAACGTATTCATGAGTACGTTCATGGTCTTCCTTTACAGAAACTGTTCAGAAGCTGTTTTCATTTGAAAGAACCCATGCTTTCATTAGAGCTTCTCAGTCATGAAACTGCCATTGACTGACTGGCGAGCAAAATGGCCAGCAGCATAATAGGTAGAATTAGAATATTTTTTAATCAATCTAGGGATTTTCATAATGAAGGATTTTTTTGGCATGCTATACTATTAAGAAAATAAAAACAATGATGGTTCCCAATTGTTGACCAGTAGCAATTCCTGTCTTTGCAGGCAAGGTCAGTGGGGAGAAGGTAGCACACTGGCTGCATCTGTTACAGCAGGTTCTGTGAAGTTTCTGAGTTCTTGGAGCTTGTTAGCCTGCAGGAAGATCTCTGCTTCTGGTCTTGCTGTCTCCTCAACACTTAGATTCATTTTGCTTGCTGAGTGTTAACTGCTATCATCATGGTTTATAGACTTAAGACTCTTTTCTCTCAACTAACTTATGAGCATCAGTGCTGAGAACAGCATCATACCTTGCCCTAATGTCAGGCCAAACAGTAATAGCCAAAGTTATTACTGAATATTAAATCTACTGTGGCTGAAAGCAATGTCAACAGGTCTCCAGGGCTACAGCTTGCAGTAGATGCATTATGGCTTTGCAGATGGAAAGTAAGTGGGAGGCAGCTTTCTTACTAGTCCTGTTTAAGGGTGGTATAAATATAGATTTCAGCAGGACATAAGCACCTGCCTATGATTAATTGGAGCTAGGTGAAAAAGCACGTTAATTCATGGCATTTGGATTCTGGCTGCAGTTTCAGGCTATGTCAGAAGCTTACGCTGAGACACTTTTAAGCCTTCCTCAGATTTGAGAGATTTTTAACCAGAATATTGGTGGAGACTTATTTTAAACAATCAAAACAGCAGTTTACTTTATTACAATCCAAAACTTGATATCATCACTGAGATTATAGAGACATATACAGAAGGATTTAGTCTGTGCACAAAGCTCCGCAATATCCATCATCATCCAACTTCTGGAGGAGTTTGGAAGATTTCTGGTCACCCTTGTGCTCATGAGCTTGCTGGACTATCAGGACTTTCTTTTACTTGAACATATAAACTCAGCACAACACTGGTTTGAAGATAAATTTACCCAGAGAGTCAGAATCCAGGCATTAAAACTTTTTTTTTTTTTTTTTTTTTTTAACCGTTTGTAACATACTTGCTTGTTTTTTAGCTCAGTGGTCATACACTAGCAGTCAAGTGGAATCTATAACACTTTTGATTTGATTTTAAATCTATTTTATTTTAACTCTGGCAACAGCATCTGACTGAGCCATGAGCTGTTTGATGAAATCTTACGATATATTTTCTAACATGCCAAAATCCCCAGACAAATAAAAATCCCCAACCCCTTTTAAAGGGTATATATATATGTTTTAGATTCCTGTAATACTTTTATAGACCCAGGAATTGGTAGTGGTCATTAGACTCTTTTCTTCCTTAACTCTAAAGAGAGTTAACTACCTAGATTCTTGGTGAGGTCCCACAGAAGCAGGACCTCTTTACCACACTTTTGCTGAAAGACACTTTGTGATCTTCTAGTGAAAGCTATGTAACTATCGAGATCTCTGAATTTATTCCTTAATCATTGGAAAAGATATTACACCATATATGGACAACTTCTTAGTCAAAAAAGCAGTAGATTGTAAGCTAGCAAGTTTCATTCCATTGCCAGTGAGCAAAATGACAATCAGGAATATCTCTTTTCTTAAGAGAGAGGCTTGTAATTCTTGACTGTCATGCATTGAAACTGTATATCCTTTTTTCTTCCTCTTTCTTTTAAAAACTACCTCTATTTTTAACATCCTAGGTCACAGCCTATGCAGTCCATTTTTTCACATTTTCCCTGGGTGCTGAAAGAATATATACAGATAAGAAATGACCCCTAAGAAATTCTATGTAGCAGAACTGTATATTTCTGCATAATTCCATTTTATCCTAATCTTCTATATGACAGTGCCAGCTACACTCCATGTGCTGAGCAGATATTTAACAGTGTATGAGAAGAACTGCAGCATCTGGAACAAAACTAATTGAATCTTGCTGGGTTCTTTTTGTTTGTTTTGAATTGGCTTGGCTTTAGCTCTGCTGATGTTACCAAAACTATTGCATTTAGAATAGAATATCAAATGAGGAGAAGGCAGAGAACAGCAACAAGAATAATTAAATAACTGATAATGTGAGGAGATGCTGTAAATGTAGCTGTTGTAGCTAAGCTAGAAAAAAAAGTAAGATATGTATAAAAGAGTATAGGTACTGCACTTTTATAAAAGAGACCCTCATTTTTCTATCATTTCTAGCAGGAGATCTTATGTCCTTTGTCATGCTACCTGATAAGATGCTTTAAAACAATGACTTTCTAAATGTTCATTCTGCAAATAACTGTTACATTAGGAAAACTAAGGCACAACAAAAGACTCTGGCAGCCTTCAGAGCACTCCAAATAATGATTTGTCTTATTACTGTCAAGTTTGAAAATATTGCATTAGCTAGCATTTGTATTACATCACATTCTTAAAGGGTGTCTGGATTGCTGAATTTTTTTGTCCTGAGGCAAATGAGGTGGCCTCAGAAGCCTGATATCACATTTCAGACAGGCTTTTCCTGATGCAGAGATACAAGCCAGATGGACTTTCCTGAACATAAGTCCTTTCCTTTATGATAAGAAAACAATTGAATAGACTACAGGATTTATTTCATTAAATGTTATAGGCAAAAGTATTTTCTCCTTTCCCAATTGATGCATGGTTTGGATTTGAAATTACTGTGCCATCCCTTGATGATCCACACTGAGACACTTCCAAGTGGGAAAGAGATGAAAAGGTCCATGATGAAGAAAGTGGTTTAATTTAAAATAAAGGACACTAAAAAAAAATTAAAATACCCTTCCTGAGCCTCCAAGGGGGAAATGATACACGTTGTTCGTCATAAAAGCTTGATGAATCCATCAGGATGAATTGCTAGGAGGCAGCGTGGGGGAGTGACTATAGAGAAAGAACAGAGAGATGAGGTTTTTCTTGGATTCTGTCTCTTTGAAAAGGAGAAAGAATATGGAAACAATCAGAAGTGGGACATCAAAGTCTATGATTTGAAGTAAACATCTGGCCAGAAAGAATATCAAAAAATTTACAGCCATTTGCTAAAAATTATTTTTTCTTTCCTGTTTTGGCAAGCTGGTAATTTTTGATGCTTGTGGAAGTATGGTATCTCTGTTAAAGGTGCTTTCTTTATTCATCTCAGCAATTGTTCTCTAATCCTGACTGCACATGCCCTGTGCTCTTACATAGTTCTGCTCTCCAGACTCCTGATTTTATGGCTTTCTATTTCAGTTTTATTAGTTGTGCCTTTTAGTCAAATATTCTGTCTTTAACAGTGCCCTATATTACTGCTGCCTTAGGACAGTAAAAGTCAACGTATCATTTAGATTCTCTCTCATATACACTTAGAATAGTTTTCCTTGTCTGGAAATGCTAAATTGACAGGGCCTCGTACCCTAATGATATTTTTGATGGTGTAAAGCTTGTAATTATACACAAATATTGTATCTGAAGAACCAATAGCTCTTATGGTTCATAATAGAAGGGAATAAAGTCATGATTCCTTCACCTCTCAATGACTATTACTGATCATTGTGTTTAATGGACTTCCTGTATAGGGAAAAGTATAATTAACTGCATGGTATTTCTTCCTTGGAAACTTCCTTTTTTTGAACTCAGCCTACAAAAAATGAAAACATCTTATAAAATTGTTCTTACAACAAGAATTCATTTTGCTGCTTCTCTTGTTCTCAAATCAACAAGAAAAAAAATGTTTTTAATTATGCTAAACTGCCACTAAACGAGTAGCATAAACTCATTTCTGTGGAGCAAGGTTCTCTCTGTTAAAAGGACTGTGAAAGCCTTGATAGCTCATTTTATAAGAATGGTGACTGGAGAAATGTCCAAAGATAATGAAGCAGGACTTAGCACCAAAGGAAAAGAAAATGCTCACATATGTAAACAAAACAAACAAACAACAACAACAACAACAAAAATGAAGTCTGATCAGAATAAAGGAAAACAGACTTCAGGAATGAATGTTTGATGACAGATTTTTCATTTCATGTTGTATCAAACCCTGAAAAATGATGCCATGAATGAATTCATTCCTATATTCAAAATTAAGATATGTGTGATCACAGGCAAAACAAACTGTGCCTGGAGTTACAACTACTTGATTGGAGTCAAATTAGAGTAAGAAGGGATTAAATTCCTCAAACTGAAGGGATCTCAAAAACAGAGATACTTCCCCCTCTAAAATGTAAAAATGATATGCAAGTTTAAAATATTCATTAAAAAAATATTAGAATTCCTGTAGACTTCCATTATTACAGAAATAAAAGGGAAAATAAGAGTACAAGACACTAGACTACTTACAGATTTCTGGGTATGGTGACCAAAATCTGAATTAAATGCTGATTAACCTCTAATAGTGTGGTTAATATAATAAGCTAGGTTAATTTCTGGCATAAAATCAATGAAGTGACCCCATTTCATTTCCAATGGCTAAGTTTGGAGCTGGCTGTTTTATCTGGAGTAAAATATTGAAAACCATAATGAAAACTGAAACTAAATCATCTGAAAAGCATCATGTTAAATTGAGAGCTCTTCAAGTAAAATGACTATGTAGTTTCAAGAGTTATTTCATGTACTGTGGAATTGGAGACAGAATCTTGTTACTCTATAAAGAATTATACTTCAATTTAGTGGTTAATGGTATACTATTCTAATTAAATATGTAATATGATTGCTTAGAGTCTGAAAATTAAGCTACTTCCTCAGGTCATAGACTAAATATTTGTTTCTTTTGTAAGTTAAGCAATGCTGAACTGTATCAGAATTCAGAATCTTTCTTCTGGAAAATGAGTTTATCACCATGTTTTCGGTATTACCCAAGCATTCTTGTAAGCATACCGTGTTTCAAACACTAGGAAAATGTTTGTTATTTGAAACTGGCATCTTGAGCAAGACCAAATTTGTGTGAAATAGCTATAAACATTAAGAAGCTTCCTAAATTTAGACTAACATTCTGGGTTATGTCAACAAATTAGAGACAAATTTTGAGAGAAGCTCAGCCCCAGAATTAAGCCTGTAAGTGTAGATGGCCCTAGGAGAAGTGAATTAATCCTAGCTAAATGATATGAACCCAGTATTGGCAATAATTACAATTTTAAGGTAGCCTTCTTCCCAAAGTCTCATTTTTACAGCTAGTTGCTCTCCTTTTAATTAGATATAAGCAAATGAAGCCCAAAGGATTTTAGTAAGAAGATAGATGTAAACTAATCCAGTCTGAAATAGCATGTGCACTGTTCTTTGCCACTTGTTTATTTGTGCATCTGGTCTTAGCTACTGTTATGTTGTTAGTGAACAGTGACAGAAGCAAATTCAAAACACTGACATAAACCATAGCTGTTTTGGCAATTTTGTTTGTGTCTGACTGTATTTATCAAATAAGACAGCCGTCATCTCATGAAATAACAGGACTAGGGAGAGGCTGGGCAATTGTCAATAGCATTTATAATGTTTTGCAGTAATGAACTTAGAGTCTTTCCTTGCTTTCTTCTCGGAGACAGGAGGAAAAGGAAAAAACGCTCCAAGGTCTAGGAATAGGAGACGGTATTTTGGAAAGTGTTCACCTCTCGTGTTTTTACAACTCAAATAATGGTTTGAGGCAGAAAGCGTGAGCTTCCTGGCAAAAAAAAAAAAAAAAAAAAGACTCTTTGGATAACAAAATACTAATAAACAAACTCAGAAAATGTAAAGGACATTTGCTCTTAGATTTTATGATGTCTAAGAACACAGCTCCTTCAAATGAACAATTTGGTCAAATAGTAGGGGCTACTAAAATAATAAACATTTTAAATTCTTCTTAGTGAGAAATTTGTGACAGCCAACCGTGGAGAAAAAAAACTTAAAGAGAAACAAATAATATCTTTTATGGTTTTTACCGTTACAGTACAGACAGCTGCCTGTTTTTCGATTCCTCTGTGTAATATGCAAGGATATGCAAGTATGTGGATGCGAGTTCCTCTGCCTTAATTTCAAGCTGATTAGACATGACAGCAGCTTCAATCTCAAAGCTATATAGCAACATCAATACTCAGTGATGTCTAAGCTGATAAACCCTTTGAAAGGAAGAAATCTGTTGCCTCCTACTGGCTAGCATACATTTATTGGTCCAACAAATGAGAAAAAAATCAGTTAAACCCAGTTAAAGGCAACAGTATGAGGGGACTCATCATTTCTCCATTTCAACCTGTGCAGTGGAAAGGGCAAAGACAAAATGCAGAATAAAGAACCTTGCTAGATTCTGCATGTCACCCATTCCTCCAAGAAGCAGCGAGTCTGTGCCTCTGATCCTTGTCTTTCGCTGCACATTCATCATATATCTTCCATTAAAAAGCCACTGTACAAAATGCTTCTCTTTAAGATCTAGGCTTGGGAGCACTGCAAGCTGCTTTGACAACTGGCCTGATCTAGGTCTCATCAGCTCGTACCATGACAGTATCCTCATTTATGATTTGGTACTTCTGAAGATAATAAGGATAATAACTGCACTTTCCCTCTTCTATCCTTGCTCCAATACCATTAGAAAATGATGAAAACTCAATACCCACCCAAGTCTTCTACCATCCAGGGTGTATTGTGAGTCTTCCTAACTCCACGCATCACTACAATTTCTTGTTTCTGTAAAATTAGGTGCTGGCAGTCGCAGAGCAGGAGCTCACACTCCCTACCACTCCACTGTTTCTGCAGTATCCAGCCCCAGTCACAATCCATCGTATGAAATATAGAGGTTCTTCCATTTGTTTTTGACAGTGGATGTGTGCAAGACATCAGAAGCATGATATCATCCCAAAGGGGTCTGGTTCTCAGAATTACACCCTTGCTCTGATGACAGTTTTTTATTTGAATTAGAATTGGATTTTTGACCTTTAACCAAATCACTTTGCCAGGAACAGGCTCCTGGTGATTGAAAGATAACATGACTGAATCATATAAACTGGCCAAGGTTTATTGTAGAATGAAGCTGGGTGATCTATTTTAAGATGGAGATAAAGGACAGGTGTTTAAATTAGGAATAAATAGACTTTAGAGGAATTTAATCCAGTATACTTTTATATAATAAATGGAAACGATTTCCCAGAGAAGTAGTGGAATTGAGCAGTGCAGTTATTTAAGTAAAAATAAGATGACCACAGTATGTTTCATCAAGTAAGTTAAATACATATTAGTCAGGTTATGGCTTGGGAACTGCCCTGCTGGAACACAGCACAGATATATACTTATATTTATATTTATATTTATATTTTAGATTATTGCAATATTGAATATATTTGTGTGGTTTCTTGCATGCCTTAAGGGTACTTTTTCCCCTTTTGGGCATTAAAAAATAAAAAAAAAACCTCATGAGTTGAAATACAGAGTATAATATCAAAGAGTACAAGTCTATAAAAACACATTACTTTTTTCTCATCTTCCACAATGGTGCAACTATGAAGCATTTAAAATTAAATACATTATAAAGGTTATCTTTCCTGTGCTCTATACCCTTTTTTCACACATTAAAACACACAAAATACAGTCTTATTAAAAAAGGACATGGAATGATCTCTGAGTTATAGTTTAAGTTTTCCTATTATTCTCACAGTATTAGCCAGCTTTATTACAGCAAAATTCAAACTGACAATGCTGTATTTAATTCAGTCTAGCTGCTTTATTTTATTCCTCAAGTTGATTTGTGAGTAAAAATGGATAATTTTTTAAAGCAGAAGATATCCCTCACTTTCACTAGAGCAGTCACTCTGGAAAATTAAACCTTTAATTTATTTGTGTAATGTCTGCATGCTCAAAATGGAAAATCTTATTTTTCACAAGAGTTTCATACTTGTTATTGAAAAAATTATTAGAATGAGTGAGTGATTAGAGCAAATAATGGTAAATTAACTTGAAATTCCTATAAATTACCAAGTCATCCATTCACTGTGGAAAATTTGACATAACTTACCATATAATGTGTTTATAGATTGTTAGATTATTGATGATTTTATATTTAATAGTGCCATGGATAAGCTGGCCACTGTTATTAAAGATGGTGCAATTTATTTCCCTAGAAGTAGTGACCAAGGCATTGGAAGATTTAATTCTATCCAAATTATACACTTCAGTGTATCCATGATGTATCTGAGATACCCTCTCCTGCAACTATTACTGCTTCAGCATCTTCATTTTCCAGTAAGTAGTGGGTAAGAGATGCTATCCCTGTTTTTAACACAGGAATGGTATAGCCAGATGCGTTGTGTAAGCATAAGCATGTCAACAGTGTGACCACCAAAGGCACAAAAACAGCTGTAGTTACACGTAAGTAGGCATTCAAACAAAAGACAAGATAACCTAAGAAACTGCAAATAGGAAGATCATCCACTGAATATGCACCAAATGTAAAAATAGCAGGCATGAAGGAGGAGGACGGAGAAGAGAACCGGTTCTGACTCTCAAGCTTGATAATTTTGACCTCCATGACTAAGAAGGACCTTAGCCATCTGTGTTAGCTATGCAACATCAGGTGCATGTGCATACTTGCATCTAATTGATGCTGTGTTTGTATTGATGCTGTGCTTGCATATGAAAGGAACATGTACTGACAATGAGTAATAATGTGTAGGCACATTAACATGAAGTCTTTTTAAATATTAAATATAGTAAAGTTTAAAAATGGCCTGATGAGTCTTTTAAGTGCTTCCATCACAACAGTCTCTAATTCCCTAACTGATACATATTATCTTCAGTTACAATATTATTATTAATTTGTTGGCAATTATTAGTTGCACGTGTATCATTTGGGAAGGACATGTTTCCACCTTGTCACGCTGTTATTTTCTCTTGCCCAAGAGACATTTACAAAAGCAAAAGGCTCAGACAATGGTTCATTCACAGAAAGGTCAGACCTAACCTGTGAATATGCTGAAGATTAGTAGTGCTGATAGAGAAGACAGAATTCAAAAACAATTTAAACCCTGACAAGTTGGGTGATGGTAAGCATAAGAGCTGATTTCTAGACCAACTTTTGCTTTCTTGTAAGATGTAGATTGAATCAAATTTCTAGCCAAAGGGATGAGCTGAATTTTAGACTTTTTGTCTAGACTTGAATTCTTGATGAGTCATGTAGAGAGAGATGGAGATTTGGGAAGTGCCATTTTAAGATTAGTGGACAAAGTATGGTTTGCTTGTATTTCTTTCACGGATAGTTTTATAAACTTTCATAACTGCAATTATGAAATCTATTTAATTTACTGATTGATTTTGTAAGTATTTTAGCAGAACTTGTGTTAAAGATGGTTTGGCTAGGAATCAGCAAAGCACAACACACAATTCCAGAAGGTATGGAAACTCTAAAACAAGGGGAAAAGTACACTCTGGTAATGCCCAGCACCCCATTATGCATTATGGGCTCTTGATAAAAAAGTGCACTAAAACAATTGAATGCATGTGAATGAACTCTGTTCTTTAAGATGGACCACAGTGAGTGTCCTTGCTGCCCTTGACAAAAAAAACTATCACTTCCACATAAGAAAATCAATGAAGGAGACCCTTTTCTTTTAAGTCCCAAACTGTCTACATTCAGGATAAGGAAAACTCTAAAACAAAGATAATTTAGCTTTCACTGAGTATTTGTAAATCATGACTCAGCTTTCACAAGCTCACTAAAAAGGTACATAAAGTGGATATAAATGCCCACTCTTGTCATTTGGTTGTCATCTGTGCTGGAGACAAAAGAGAGTATTTAAATAAAGATCAGCATAGCAGCAATTCACAAAGATAGAAATGCAGTACATCTGATCTGGAATAGACTCCATTTCACAAATTATCACAAAATTCGTATTCCGAATTTTAGTTTTCTTCCACATACGATTATCATTCCACATGCTACAAGAAATGCATCTATCTAATATGCAAAATATCAGAGTTAGAAAAAACAATTAATTTATAATGGTAAACTTCTCAATTTTCTCTGAGATCATATTTCAGATATGTTTTTCTGACCACTGTATCAAATTTGTTTTTGTGTTTCTCTAAACAGCCGTAGCTTACTAGAAAATAGCCTTTCTTGTGTGTGTGTCTCAATTTGCCAGTATCTTCAGGGGCTTCCTGTGGAAGATAAACAAAGTTCAGAAAAACTATTGAAGCAATTATAACTATAGCTGGCTGAAGAGTGGAGTTTTCAATTCATGAAAGATAATGGGGAGATATTAGCTGCTTTTCTGTACCTGATATTAACTGAGTTGTTGGATCAAAGCTCCCCAAATTAGAGTTTCTCATGAGTTGAAAGCATAATAAAAGCTTGCATAAAAGGTAGTAGAAGGTTAATAGGCTCCCCAGGCTCTACACCTGGTTGGCGAAAGCTTCTCTTCAGTTTCATGACTGACATGCTTTGGAGTAGACAATTTCACCAAAATCAGCCTTCCCTTCTTCCCTGCTCTTCTTCCTTCTGCCATCAGCTGCATGAAATAACGAGGCTGCCACATTAGCTGGTCCACATTTAGATTTCTGGCACTTCTATGGTCCCAAGATCTACTGGAGCCTTTTGACAACTTACTCCTCACACCTGGAGCCACTTGTTCGCTCCATTCCAAAGGCAGTGACTTTAGAAAAGCTGCGTCCCTGGTACAGAGATCAAACTGCTTGGCCTGGGATACCAGGATGCAAAATGGATTACTTCTGGAAATGTCCCTGATGGTGAACAAAAACTTGATGGAGCCAAAATGCTTGAGTTCATAGAATTTAATTTAAATGACTCCATCTAGTTTTTGATGGAGCTGCACTTTGCCAGGAAATGTGGCTCGTGCTCTATTTGCAGAAGTACTGCTGCCAGACAATTTTCACAAAACATTATAATGGCTTTTTTTTCCTTCAGAAAACCCCTACCAGTAGGACCATTGTTAAAAACGAAGTAGAAGTACTGAGCTGTTTCATATCTGTTTCTCTGGCAGTTCGTTATTTTTCATAGAATAATGTACTTAACCACAGAGAAGGTCCTTCCCTTTTCCCTTCCCTGTCCCTTTTCCTACTTTTTATTGTATTTTGTATTCATCCTCAGTAGCACCACTTGCTTTTCAGTCTTGGAGCAGATGCAGAGTTCAAATGCAGAGAGTAAGCACAAATTCTCCAATTTATGGAGAAACACAGTCCTTGTTATGTATTATTACTTGCTATTAGAGGAGACTTTGATGTAACATTTTGTCACCTCCTAAATATCTCTACATAACAGTTCTACTATCTTGAAAATTATTAAACAAAGGAAGTGTTTTATGCAAAAATTATATCTAAATTTTGATGATTATGCTTAAAATGTTCCTTTACATTATAAGTCAAGATAAATATCAAAATAGCTCCAACAATAGATGCAAAGTAAAATTTCAGCTTACTTTACCAAGATACTTACCATATGACTACATATTTTAATGGCATGTTTATACAAGATTTATTGTTGTTTTATGGATTGGATAGCTCAGGCAATATGGAAGTTTTAAGCTATAGCTAGCCAGAATATGCATATGTTGACAATATACACACAGACATGTGCTCAGAGATGAGAGAGAAAAAATGAGAACACATGTGCTAAGCTGAAATTATCTGGATGGCAAAAAGCAATTGAAATACATTAATGAAAAGAATTATATCATCCCTCCAACAGATTTTTTATTTTTGCTAATCTATTATTTGCATAACATTGTCCTTAATGAGTCCTTAATGAGGTCAGTGAAGTTGCCTTGACATGGAATTAGCATTAAATGAGATGAGAATTAGTTCTTTCTAAAATGAGGTAAGAAAGGTCCTATTTCTCCCAGGTATTTGAAAATTTGACGTCTTTGCAAATTAATGAGAGTTAGACTGAAAGAAGTGCTCAGAATCTCTGGGACAGGATTTATGTATTTCTCAGCATTTTGCAAAGTGCTCACAGTGTGGATTCTTAAATGATAATAATAGGGAAAAATCATTAAGAGTCCAAATTTCTTTTACTCATCAGTAGCAAATACTGTTTCAGGTAGAAATCTTTTAGTCTTCTGTCAGGGGGAAGGAGAAGCAAGGTTAACATGATAATGAAGGACCCTGAATGCACACCGCTTAGCGGTCCATCAAACCTGCAGTATACCTCAACCTAAATTTGCTAATGGTCTGAAAACAAAATAATTAAATGCTCCATTCTCCAGCCAATTTGCCTCTTTGTGTGATGGATAGCCATTTAGAACAAGTAAATTGAAACATTTGCAATGAAAAAAAAAAAAGCATTTCAAGAGTATTTAGGTAGAATTTGAAATGTCTTCCAGATTCTGTCTTGGCAGAGGTCATCTGACTATGGATTTAACAGGTCCATTTATGATCTGCTTCTGCGGAAGTAATGAAAGTGGGAAACGGAAGGCTGGCTAGGGTAATGTTGAGCTTGATGGATCAACCCCCGCTATACTCAGCTCCTCCTAAACAGACACAACTGAATTCCTGATGAGATGGCTTGCTCACTCTCCATGGTTGCTCAGGGAATCGGGTGCTCAAGTTTAACTCATACTGACAGCCTGCGTGCCGTGTGCCCTTGTGATGTTTACATCTTCATAATTGTACTGCACTAATGTTGAGCAGCCAAGAATGAAAAGCAAATTATTCAGAAAAGTTTCAAGGTTAAGTGTCTGCTCTATTCTCACCTGCTCTCCCAGTATTTTCATTCCTGACATCCTCCCACTAACAAAAAGAAAATAAGACTGCATTGAAATGTGGCTGACAGAAGGCATCATATTAGATTTGGCTTCTAATACACAAAATATGCCAGAACTCCTTTTCTAATTTGTTTCATTATCCTGTGTAATAAGGATGAAATCTATTAAAACAGGTATCTTTTTCCTTTTTTCTTCAACACACTGGAATTCCAACCTGCAACTGAGGCCAGCAAATAAGAGTGAAGTGTTTCTAGATAGCTATCTTATACTCTCCTAAATATTCTTCTTTTACAGAACATATTTGTGATGTTCTTTGCGTTTTTCATGTTGGTTCATTAAGGATACAAATTCTACATGTACAACCCATTATCAGACAGTATCCTAAATCCTGAGCAATGAAGCAATAGAAAAAACTCTGATTTATTCATACTAGGAGAAATAATTTTAAGCAGTCACCATGCTGTGAAGCACTGTAAAAACTCAGGTGAGCATGCCACAAATATGGCAAATATAGTTTGTTATATCTGCCTTGTATTACAAGAAAAAAATAGGTTCCTCCAGAGTTTACATAAGATGAAAAAGTTCTAGCAATCTTAAGTTTGGTCTTAGATGTCTTAATTAACAGTGACGCAGCACTTTGGCATCTAAATACTTTTGAAGACTTAGCTTGAGAAGGCTATATTATTTACTAGGATTTGGATTGCTTTCATTCTGCAATTTAGTAATCATTGGTCCACCCACAACAAAAAGGAATAGTAATCCCATTTTGAGAACTAGGGACAGAGAGATAATTAAGAATTAGATTCAGAAAGAGGAGGAACAGGTTAGTTTTGTTTTTGTTGGAGAAGAGAAACTTTGTTGTGACTGAAGTGAACATTTCTGAACTCATAGTGAAAACTGAAGAGATTAACCTCAATAAACCTATGACTTGAATTTATGAGATAGTGGAGAACTTGTCTAAACATTGTGAAAACTAGTAGCCAAAAAAGAAATATGAGCAAAGGAAAACACTGAAATAAAGTCTAATGTGCATCTAGCTACATACTGATAGCATTAACTGAAACACTTGCCATTATGCAGTTTTGGTTCATCACATGGGAGCTTCTCTGACAGAATAAAGGAATTCTGTGTAGTTTTTGTTGAGGAAAGATTTAGCCGTAATATTTCAACAAGAGAAATAGAAGAACTCACAGAGGATTGATCCATCAGAAGGGATATACAGAGTACTAGGGTTTTTAGTAAGATGTATCATGGAAACAGTGACTTCTGTTGGATGTTAGTCATTAGCATAGAATTTTAAGTGGATCCACTGGTTGTAAATATCCATGTGTAAAACATGTGTGTGCAAGTGTGTTTGTGTGTGTGGGAGAGCAAAAAACTAGGAAGAATATGCACGTGCATCCGGATGGGTAGTTAAAATAAGCAATGATTTGCAAAAGGTCTTGCTGTTTTGAAAGCGTTAGCTAAAACACAAATGAAATGTCAAACAGCAATAGAAAATATAGTGAGGTCCAGAGTAATGTAAATTGCAGCAGGTTTAACAGGTAAAAGGCATTCTGACTTACTAGCTGCAGGCTAGTGCCACATATTAGCTAATGTTTATTAGCTGATGTTTTCTAAAACCTCACCCAGACTTAGCCAAACTCTCTAGAGATGTTATCATCCTAATGTCGCTGTGCATATAAAAGCATACTAATGCAGGTATATATTCACATTTTCATTAATTGAATGACTTTAATCCATCACCATAGTTCTTCTCTAATAGCAGTCTGAAAATCTGGAGTGGTAAAGAAGAGTAAGAGGTGCAGTAATCAAATACTATACTCTGCTGTAAATAGGGTGAGATTCAACTTTCCACACTCTGAGGAGTCTCATTAAAAAGGTCATTCTGAGATAACAACAATGTCAGAATTCCATCTTTTATTAATTTTCTGGAATTCAAAACTTTCTCTTGTGGAAGAAGAGGTGTATTTTATGAAAGAACCAAGTCTTGCAATACCAAGGATTTCCCTATAGGATATTAAGACTTAGATGTGTAAGAAAGACTTATGTTCAGCATTAGTGACACACTTAGATTTCCTTCTGAATATTGGAAACCCCATGTTAGGTATTCAGCTGCATTTAGATGGTCTTGTATGGCATTTAAGCTCAAGAGCACCTTAGCACATCTGCAACCCAGAGGTGCAAAACTGGTGTTGGACATAGTGGGAAGAGGTAGTGCACATAGTCACTGGTCTGACTTCATGGCCTCTATCCTGTCTATGCACTAGATAAACACAATCACATACTCAATGGCAAAGTGTTGAGCAGATAGAAGCATATTCTTTGAGAAATGCTGATGAAATAGGGGGAAGCAGGATTATTCCCAAAAGGAAGTATCACCAAACAGTGTGTGTTAGAGAAATGTCTCTCACATTTAGGATTCACAGGTGGGAATGTTATCACAGAGGTATCAATCAATGTGAGGTCATTCCTTTCTCAAGGAATGGTCCTGGCAACCATTCACCAACAATTTCGATGGCTAGCACACTCATCTAGAATACTGGACATAAGTATCAATTTCATCTTTGCAGATTTGCACTCTCTCTTACAAAAATATCTTCTGTTAAAGTGCACCCAGGAAGGTCTCTGTCACTTGCTCCCTCTCAAGCTTCTTCACTTTCTGAAACTGATGGAATGAACACTGGAGAAAGGATTTGAGCCTGCCTCTCCCCTATGAATGACCTTATCACCAAGCTATGCATTAGGTCTTTCTTTTCTACCATCTTCTACTAAATAATTAAATACTTGTGCAAAGCAGAACTGTTTCAATGGTGAGTATATGTAGTAACCCATTCCAGAATCCCAACAGCTAAATAGTTAGAGAACTCTTGAAAAAAATGGAAGACCATGCTTATATCATATAAAACAAAGTTAGAAGTTTGTTCTCTTACATCCCGTAAGAGCAAAACCAACCGGGTAAAACAAGCTGCCCTTCGCTCACCATCAGTTGTTCACTGAGTATGTCCTACCTTGGCTCTAGAAGGGACCTACCAGTGCTGCAAATTCTGCTAAGTCCTGTGTGTGATGCAGCTCTTATTAAAGACTTCTGCATATAGCCAGCAGCAGAAATGCAGGTGCTTAGGGAAGTAGCACCTTTGGAGATTTTGAGGTGTTGGACATTTTGTCATTTAAAGAGGTAGCTTGGTGCCTACATTTTTATTTTGAGAGTCTAGCCCGAATAGTGTAGTACTGCTTTATTTCAGCATAACCTTACTTTCAATTATTGTTGTGGAGAAGCTTTTGCCTTTTGTGATTTTTCCTGAAGGGAGACAGCTTTCTGTGAGGGATGTAGAGGATAAATTCTGTGCATCCTATTACCTGCAGTCTCCTGCCACTTCAGTTTCTACTGAGCAGCCTGGCACATTTGCAGTTTATACTAGCTAGTGACACAATCTTCACTGACAGGCTATGAGTACTAATGGATTTCTCTCTCTCCCTTTTGCAGTGAAATTAAATAGCTGCTCCAACTCCATCAGGAATGCTGACAATACCATCTACATAAGAAAACAGGCCAGATGACAACACTGAGGTGCCAAATGTTGGCAAAGGTTTATGGTACATTAAGGCTTCTTCTGCGGGGTGCCAATAGAATTCGCTTAGCAGGGCATAACTGTCATCTTCACTTGATTCATACCCCATTATGGACAAGGAGGGGAAAAGCTAATAGTTAACGTACTCCTAACTTCACATGAACAGCATAAATTGGCAAAAACACAGCACAGATTACCACCACATTGCCTGAGGTATTGAAACTCCTATGTGAGCAAACTGAAGAGCGAGGCTTAATGGAACACCTTGGAGCTATACAGACAGCCGCTCCAATTAGGCATTCCTCTGTGTAATGGCCTGGTAGTCTTCACAGTCACATCAGCTGATTTTTTACATGCATTGGTTATTTTTCAGCAAGGCCAATAGGCAAAGGTATTGATCTCCCAAATGCATTTTTCTTAAGGGACTGCTGCAGAGACCTTTTAGATTCACAAGCTTGTTGCAAACAGGCACATTGCACTACAGGAATGGCAGCTACTGTTCAAAATGCGTGATGGGTAGTTGTTAGCTTTTAAGATTCCTTTAAAATATCCTTTCCACCTTGAGTAAGGATGGGAGAGTACTTTTAAACTCCACACAGAAACAGCTGGCAAAATAAACATGAACTTCTCTGAAAAAAAATGTTGAAAAAGTTCATTACCTTTTGACATTTTTTTTTCTCAGCCAATGGCTATAGGAATTGTAGAATCAAAGAATCATTATGGTTGGAAAAGACCTTCAAAATCAGTTGCTCATGCCTCTCTCCCTTTTTTTCCTTTTTTTTTTTCTTTTTTTTTTTACTGCTTGTGAAAATATTCCAGTATTATCTTCCCTAAAATCCTCATTTACCCCTTCTCACTTATCTATTTCTTTTTCTGTTGCCCTGTGCAATCTCTGTGCTCCAGAATCAGATCCCTGATTTGTGATACACACAGTAAAATTCTAAAGTTAGTAAAAATCTCCTATTGAGGTCCAAAGGATGATGGTGCAAACATCATATATATAATCCAACAGTTTGGGTTTTTTTTATGTGGTTTGTTCTTATTAATATAAAAACATTCATGGATTTGTTCCAGATTACTTTGCTGCATTTTTTTTATTTCCTGTTTTTACTTCAGTTTCATAACATTTGAAAACCGTCTTGTCTTCCTGTGTCTCTCTGCCTCGTTGACTTACCATTCCATTGCAATTCTCATATGAAAATACATAGTTTCTGTTACCTAACAAGGCCCTTTTCTAATCTCTGACTAATTCTGTATCACAGTAAAGCATATTGATTTCAGTAGTGTTAGTCTCAGTTTACACCTCTGAAAGAAGGATGTGACTGTGGCCATCATTTCTCTTTCTGTTATTATTATCTTACTCTGAAAGAATATTAACTACCTTCGTAAAGCCTTTGGGACACAATTTGTATGACCCACACTGTACCTAATAAAGTCACATTGTTATGTTTTGACTCGCTCTGAAGATAAAGCACTAGATTTTCATCCCAGCCTTAACTAGATCTCTCCTATTGTATTGATTTGCTTAGACAGCCAAGTGTGAAGAATGTGGGAGATGCCTGTAATAGTTTATTAATATTATATGCTCTATTTGTTTGCTTGATTATTACAGTTGTGTTTTTCCTATAGAATTACAGGGTAGTTAATGCAAGCAGCGACTCCTTTCATAAGAATGACAATAAAGTTTGTTTCCAAATACTTAAAGAGACAGTGCAGTTACTACAAAGCATACAATTTTCCTATACCTACTTTAGTAATCTCGTTTATAAAATGAAGATCTGGTATAGACAAAGAAACAGAAACTAGGAAACCTTAAGAGAATACCAGCCGAAGATAGAGGCTCTTGAAAATCAAACTGAATGCGAATCTATGTGGTCCTTGAAGTAAGGCTTTCTATATGTTATTTATTTAGGCTCTATAAATTTAGACTTTATACTAAACTAAAAGTTCCTCTCTCTCTTTTTATTTTTATTGTTTTATTACCACCGAACTCCTTATTTTAAAAATTTGGTTTGGGTTGTCATGTTTGCTAGCACTGTTTGTCACAGCATTAGTTCTAATTCATATCAGACACTTTGTCTCTTAATCAACTTCTCATTTCTCCTGAAGAAAGTGCTTAATATTTGCTTTAATGGATTTGTTTTGTTTCGTTTTGTTTTTGTGAATAGACAAGGTAGATAGACCAAGTAGAGCTAATAATTATTTCTTGATCAATCATTTTCTTCCTTCTTTTGTAATAAATATGAGAATATCAGACTAAAATATAAAAATATCAAATTAATGTGGTATGCACAAGATGCTTAGAATTAGAAACTTTTCAAAATGCTCCTTAAAGGAGGTTAATCTGATAAAGTCACATATTTCTGAAGTGAAGATGATAGGCATGCTACAAAAGCAGGCAGAATTAAAGCTGTCATGGCATTTTCCTGCCTCATCTCAAAAATACCCATTTAACTCCCTTATTCCACAAGCCCTTAACAAGATGAAGAATCTCATATATATGAACAGTCCTTTCCTTTCTATGTAAAGTTATTCTGATAGATGGCAGGAATGAAAGTTGAAAGTTAAGAAGAAAAGATCTTCAAGACCTGGTTCACTAAAGTAAATTATTTTTTTTTCTGTTGATTTTCATGATCTCTGACAGTAGCATAGTATCTCAGAAGCTGGAACTTTAGCAACAGCCTTGAAACTTCATAGATATAAGATTCTGTGTTTTAGAACTGAGGGTGAAAGAACTTTGTGAATGTTTGTTATTTACAGAGCATCTGGAAAATAAAAATCTGGTATTAGTATTACAGATATAAGGAATGGATAGAAAGAAGCTGGGATTAATGTAATATCTGGCAGTCATAATCTGAGTTACCACTAAAGATATCCAGAAAGTAGTTAGGTTTGGTCTGTATACAGTGTTTTCAATATCCTTTTCAATGAAAATAGAAAATTAACCTTGATGACCTAGATATGTTGATATTTCTTGGTAGTATCATTCATGTAGGGAAAAACCCTGTGCAATATGAGTTAAACCAACATAAAGTTACAAAAGTTACTAGAGTGTTACAGAAATCATTTATAGAATGCATTTAAATAAAAAGATCCTTTAAATGAATTTTTGAACAGTTCTCTATACTTTTAGAATAAGGCTATCACTTATATCCTAGTACTTTGGACTGGCTAAAAAATCTTTATTTCATTTTGTTATTATTTTTTAAATTCTCTAGAACCGTTCAATGATAAGACTTCATTCACTCCACGCTATTTTCAATAGAATATAAAAGCAAAATTTTTGGCAGCAATTAGAATATTCATTTTAAAAATAAACAATGAGTTATGTTTCTGATCAATTTTGCCTTTTTTTTTTTTTTTTTGGTAACATGTACAGTACTGTATGCCATACTATATCCCAATTACCTGAAACAGTATGGTGCAGTGTCAGAGATTTATGTATCCCTTATTCTTTCTAGGGTGCAGCCCTGCTGTCTTCCTATATCTGGTTTGACATTTTGATGGATGCAGGTCAGGCAACCACTGCTGGTCAATAATTTAATTTATCCATAGGTGGTTTCAGCTATGACTATTTTTTATTTTGCACATCTGTGTAGATGCTATTGCCCTCTGCTCTCCATCACCTCACATAAATAGCTCTGGGTAAAATAAGTGTTATAAAAATAAAGACAAGCAAAAAAAAAATAAATGGACATATCTGGTGCTTTGATAGTGATCAGATTTATTGTTCGGTTCAGTCAAGGTTATTCCTAATGAAAGAAGTTACAAGGTGCAAGGTACTAATATCTCTCCTACTTATAAAATCTGTAGTACTGTGATGACTGTTTTAATGCATCTCGACTGTATGATTCTGTGACCTAGAGAAATATTGTTACCTTCACTCAGCAGGTGATGAATGCCATTTCTGCAAGATCAAATAGGAAATCTGTTGCTTAGTGAGGAATCATAACTGGATCTCTCATGTCTTAGAACACTATTAGAGTAACCAGATGACTGTCTTCCTCTGTAAATGTAGATTACTCTTCTTCCAAAATATGTAATTGATTACTGTCTTTTAAAGCAAACTTTTTTTTTTTTTTTTCCCCTTGTGGTGCAAACAGGGTAAACCACCTTTTCCAGTAACTTCACAAATTGATAAAGCAAATGTAGTAGGTACCAGAGAGATTCAAGTACTAAGATTTCTTTGTACTTCCAAACAATACAGTGGAGTGCATTCTAAAATCATAACTGACATTCAGAAATTCTAGTGATGGGGTAGACAGGTTAAACGTCCAATTGTTATTTAGACCAAAAAGACCAATGCTAAAAATAGGGTTTTCTTATTTTCTCCTTGCAGCTACTGGGACAATTTCATCATTGTTCTTTTGAAAAACTTACTCAGAGTTGCAGGAATTGGAAGTATGTATGAAAAATGTTAAACAGTTTTGTACCTCTCAGGCATCACTTTTATTTTTACAGTATGAAAAATAAATCATTTTCTAATACATAGGTCAACCCCACCACAGGTAGCAGTATTCCCAAAATTGACACTAAGATTTGCTTCTGTGTTACATAAATATCAAGTACCTTTGGACTAGAACAAATTATTGAATAGTATAACAATTAGAGGACTTCTATATGTAATTTATTGTCTTCACAAGTATTGGAATCTTTCCACTTTTCAGGCCTCTGCAAGAGCTCTCTTCATACCACCTACCACCTCTGTATCTTTGCTTTTTCATAATCTACTCCGGAAATTATTAAAGTGACTAAGATTTCTTAAACAAAACTGTGTGAGATACAAGAGCATTTCTGTCTTTTTAATAACTTGTGAATGAAGCTGTACTCTGGAGTATTAAGATCTGATAAGATGCTTTCTCGCATAAGTTAACTTGATGAGATAACTGATTTTCTAGACAAGTGAAATGAGGTAGATCTAATGTTGTTGGATTTCAGTGAGGCATTTGATATGCTTCCTTCATATTGTAGGCCAAAGACCTTCAGGGATAGGAAACTGGATGCCAGAACACACTGAAAATGCTTCTTGGGTAAAATCAGAAAAATCTGATTTTATCTTTATCCATACTGCTGACAGTCTGATACAAAAAAAAAAAAAAAAAAAAAAGTTTCTTTCACTCATTTAAACCTGTTTCTTTTTTTGACTTTTTAGCTGTCATTGACTTCTGTGGACATCACTAGACTGAGAATCTTAGAATACTGATCTCTTCATCTGCAGAACTGAAAGAGCCCAGAACAAAGGTATAATTGCTCTTACTAATTTCAAATGGATTTATTCCCTCTTAATTGAAATCCATGTTTTACAGATAAGAACTGAAGACAGAAGACATTTTAGTTGGCAAATTGGTAATGTGCCATCTTGAAAAATACATTTAAAATGTAAGGATGTGTAGAAGCCATGGGAAAAATTTCCTGCAACATTATAGTTCTGCTTTAGAAGGCAGAAAGTATAGCTTTGATAAAGTACCCTTTACTTTGCTGCACTGAAAGGGACTCTTTGGACTCAGAAAACTCTCCTATCAGGCAAACTATCAGTCTGATACGAAAATATTTTTGTCTAAGTCCAGCTCCTGGCTCCTTCCAAGTTTTCACCCTCTATCAAAGAGTAGTTTAAAGTAGCACCTCTTAGGCTTGAGACACCAGTGACTTTCTAAGCCCTAGAGCCTTGTGGCCTCCTTTGAATTTGGAGGGCAGATGTGTTTTTTTTGCAGCTGTTTGCCATCAATTATCCAAGCTTGGTAATATTATTAATCCATATTATTGTCCCCCTATCACCTAACCTCTGTGAAGGAATATGTGTCCAAAGAATGAGCCCAAAGCAGATTGCCAGGGTCAAAGGTGGAGAGATAGTGAGCCTAGAATGAGAATAAAAGGCTGCCAGCCCAGTATCAGGCAGAGGAGTGACCCTAAGTTTGAAAGAGCCCCAGAGTAGTATGTCCCCAGTACAGAACAGCACCGTGGTGACAGCAGGTCCAGAGAAAGCCCCTGTCACAGAAGTAAAGAGAGTGAGGACATGATAGCTTGTCCTTTTCTCCTTTTCTTGTTATGAACAATAATTAGACAAATCTAGTACTATCAGTGGTCAGCGTCAAGGAGCAGCAAGAGCTGGCTGCTTCACAAGGGAAGGTGAGCCAGGAGAGGAAGAATAAACCAGGCAGGGGCCAGCAGTGACCTCACCAGCAAGGAGCCAGGATGAAGAGCTGCAAGTCCAGGGAGGATTAGGGCCAGAGACGGTGGTCAGAGTCAGACAGTCAAGCAATCAGTCAGCAAGTCTAAGGTCAAGCTGGGAAGCCAGGCTGGCAGCTCCTTGTGGAAGCTGCAGCCGGGCGCAAAGCTGCTGTACAGCACATGCAGGGGCCAGTGGTGAAGCCACAGACTGAAAGAAGCCCCCAAGGGAAAGGAGGAGAAGCCCTCAGTTCTAGCTATCTTCTTTTCTTTCTAGCTCATATCAGCAAAGAAGCTGACCCTGAAGTCAGCCAGCCTTAGCTTAGCCAGCTAAACTAGAAGCAGGATGAGCTCAGGGACCTGACAATCAGAATGCAGGAAGACTTTGAAATAATCACAAGACAAATATGAACCTAGTCTACTTCTGGGAAACAATTTCATCTAAAATGCTGAAAAATGTAGCACTTCTTCCACAGAGTATACAAAATTTCAAAATATAACTTGTGCCAGTATTATAACAGCTTTATTAAGGAAACACATTTGTTCTGTCAGAGTGAAAGCCTATAGAAAGTGAATAATGTAAGGGGGACAGGAGGCAGTGAAATATTAGTGTGTAAAGCTAAAATACCAAGGAAGATTGTCTGCTTGCAATAGAAAGATGAAGAAATAGAAATTACAGGAATGCACAAATGAAACAGGATGCACATGCGAGAGTAAGAGCCATAGGCCGGGGGTGTTAGGTTAGTTATTGGCTACCATGGAAAGGAAAGAACAGGGAACATACGGATTTTCTTTTGGGCCGTTGAGATTGTTAAGTGGAATAGAATGGCTAATAACAGATCCTTTGCTTAACAAGACCTATGAGAGCAGGAAAATTCCACTTACTGTTAAATTCTGGTGGAAAAAAAACTTATGTCATTGCTTAGCTGTTTTTCCTCAAGCTACAATTTAGGTTGATTGTTCCTCCTGAAAAAAAGAAAAAAAAAAAAAAAAAAAAAGAGCTATTTCTCTATTATGGGTTGATGTGATTATTTGTCATGCTAAATTTAGCCTTTTTATAAAAAGGTATTTTTCTTCTGACAGCTTGAGACATATTATTTATTTATTTGACCAAAGGGCTTGCATATCTGTTGCCTCCTGTCCAATTTTGCCTTTAGCCATGCAAATTGTTCCTCATACTTCTGGCCTACACAGCTGTCTAGCTACACCGCACCCTGAATTTCTCAGAAAGTTGAAGGAGCACATGAAGCGTACCTGCTGGCGCTCCTAACTGTCCCTTCTAAACTGCTTTGTGTTACAAGAAAGCAGCCTGTGCAGTTCTGCTTTACCACTTGCTTTTGCTCAAGTCTCTACTTCTTCACTTTAATAAGTGAGTAATAGATAAGATAGAAAAGCTCCACTGCTATATATTTATCCTGAGAAATGAAAGAAACTCAAATTAGGAGTTTTCATCCTCTCCTTTCATCCCTTCCCATTTTTGTTTGGTGGTATTCATTTTGTTTTGTGAAAGATAGGTGGAAAACTTAATTCACTCTCATATTTAACATGAAAGGAAGCTTTCAAAAGGCTAATGAAACAGAGAAATTGCTTAAGATCAGTCTGTTCATGCAAAAATAAAAACACCTGTGATAGTCTAAAGTCAGTGAAACTATTGATCTTGTGCAGAAGTTAGCTGTGTTGTTCAGAAACTTCTTTTTGTTTTGTTTTGTTTTATTAGCTTGGTAAAATTATATATGCTGGTTGCAGCTTGTGTGAGGAAGAATAGGAATAGTTCTGTTGAAACCATATTAGACCATATTGTTCTTCAAGACAGTACTGAAAAATTGAAGTGATCTTGAAGTACTTTGAAGTCTGCCTAGAAATTGGTCTGCCTCAACATCTCCTTCAGATGGCAGATCTTTAGTGTGGCCTGCTTACTGTGGTTTAGAAAATCCATGAAAAGCTTGTCTTTTCAATCAATAAGCATGGAGTCTGAAGACTGAAACAACTGCCTTTCTAAGGACACATTTTGTCTCTCATTTTGGAAAAGGGACTGTGTTGTTCATCAAACTTCCATACACCATATATGCATAGAGAAAAAAGTCAGTAGAGTAACTGGAATATAGAGGAAGATATTGTGCAAGTCATAATGATTCTATTTACCTCATAGCCCCTGTGATGAAGTGGTAAAATCCCCAGTGTTGGTTTCCCATATCCAGATGCAGTAAGCAGCATTTGAGGTGAGTGTATAGGGCTTGCTGAGGGCCCAGGATGTTGGCAGCAGCATCCTTTGGTGGCTGGGCCAGGCTTGACCCCAGGGATCTGTCCCACCATCCCAAGGGAGTGGGCAGCTGGGACAGCCCCAGCTTGGAATATTCTACCTGGAATATCGCATCACTCTCTCCCTGTCATGGGACACTGAGAGCTTCCTAGTTAGCTAAGCATTCTTACTGTTTTGTAAAATTTGTGAACCTCATACTCAGTTAATGTTTGTTTTTTATGATTGATTACTTTTCGTCTGGCAAGCTTTTCTGCAGGAATACTTGTGGGGAATAAGCAGAAGTACAGTCAAATAAAACTTTTGTGTAAAATTGAGTAAGTATCTCCAGAAAATGCTTTTCAGTATTCACTCTGTAAAAACAAATCCTGTTTTTTCCTCAGAGTTAATTTAGTGCAGAAACAGAATTGCACAGTCTACACAAAAGGATAGAACAGAATTTGGAGATGAAAAGGGATAAAGACAATACAGATTGCAAGTTTTAAGGTAAAAATTAACAGAAATTCTGTCAAATATGATGATTGCAAATGTAGAATATTCAAAAGATATCATATTGAGATATGACACATGCTTGACACTTGGGATTTTCAAAAGCAATTGAACCAAATTTATAAATGCCATATGTATTTTTAGAACTAACTCAAGACTCTATTCTCAGCTTAATAAGTAATTGCTTTTTTAGGAACCAGAGTGAATGAAGGATAATTAAGAAAAATCCCTAGCACAAGCAATATTTTGGTAAATTATTAAGTGGTATCTCTGTAGGTTATATACATAGGAACACACACATTCATAAATAGACATACATTTTGCTCTCCTAACAAAATAGCATTTCTGGATTTGGCCTGTTTCAGTAGACTGGTATATGAGTGGTTGCTGTGACTAAGAGCAAACAAACTGTTTTTGGATAAGTAGTCACACAATACAGTGGAGTGAAGACAAAAGGGAAAGCTGTTTGTGAGACATTTTGGCTGCATTAGAAAGTGTCTGCTGGATAAGCAAATAAAAATTCTTTACTATTTTAAGAAAATGATGTTTTTGTGATGATTAGATAGCACATAGGGCTCTAATCTGAACCCTGTGATTTAACAAGAGGGTCTTCCTGGTAATTCTGTAGAAACTTGTCCTCCATGCAGCAAATAACAGTGATCTTGACAACTGAATCGTGTTAAAAACCACTGTCCATTTCAATAAATGCAATACTATTTCTCTCATACAAGTGAAGTGCATTGCATCATTCACCTTCCCCACTGCTTGTTCCGTGACCTATGGCCCATTCCTCTTTTCTTCCCCCATTCCTCTCCCCAAATTCCACCGTCTTTCACAGGCACATATGCACCCATGCTCTGTCTCTTTGTTTTGCTCTCTTATTTACATAGATC
This sequence comes from Nothocercus julius, assembly GCA_013398735.1. Lineage (NCBI taxonomy): Eukaryota > Metazoa > Chordata > Aves > Tinamiformes > Tinamidae > Nothocercus > Nothocercus julius. Next base: position 2,743,566 of record VZSV01000014.1, read on the forward strand.
TGGCATTAAAATTACTTTTGAATAGAAGAGGAAACAGCAAGACCGTTTGAACAGTCTGAGGGCTGTATCCACAGTCCATCTACCCAAAGACATATAAGTTTATAGGTCATGACAGTGAAAATGTTTGCTGAAACTGAATCAATTAGAAAAATATCAATAGAAGTAGAAAACATGCCATAGTTATGGTTGCCAGCATCTTTATGTAGGAAGTTTCACTGGTTCCAGCATTTTTCATGAGATTCTGTCTTTCAATCAGAAATACCAAAGAGTGGATGAAAACTTGAATATTGTCATATTTTTGGACTTTGCCTCTGTAAAATCTCTTTTGTGAAGTCTAAGATTTACTGTTTCTACTTTGTTTCTACTCGCATAATACTGCATCATTCTCACCACTTGTTCTTAAATAGATTTCAAAAAGGATTTTAACATTATAACTCTGATTGCTTCTTGATTTCTGTAGACTGTTTTTTTTATTCCTCATGATTCCCAGAACAGAAAGTGATTCACAGATCAGAAAATGATTTGTGATGAACCTTTCCCTTGATTCATATCGAGTTAAAATGAATAAAAATTCCAAATCCCGGAAGGCTATTCTGAAAATGAAATCTTTCTAATTAGATTCAGCTCAAGTTGCAATTTTTCCTATACACTGACATCTTTACATACTCTTGTGAGCACTAAATTTGAATACGATAGGGATATGATAAGCATTCTCATTATTTTGTTTCCAATCTAAAATTCTCTCACTGTTTAATTTTTGTATTCCTAAAGAGTAATCAGCCCTAGCAGTCTCATTTAAATTTTGAAGTAATTTGCCTCTCTTCATGCTATAAATATTTGGAAACAAAACAGACTGCTAGCCATCATTCTGGTCTAAACTTTGTACACAACACAATTATGGGGAGAAATTTGGGGGGGAGGAGCATAATTATATGCTAGGAATTTTCTTGTTGGTTTGTTTAATTAAAAAAAAAAATCGATTAGATAAATCCTACTAAGGAAAAGTACAGACTGATTTTAAGACTCTCACCTCATCTGCAAAGAGTTTTGCATGAGATGAGGGTAAATAATATCCCTGGAGATCCTACACTAGGTTAATATGAATAGCTATCTCAGAAAGAACAGTGTTGCAAAATCTTTCATCATCAGTTTTAAGTTCAATGAGATTTATGGCTCAATGTGTTATTTATATAATTCTCCCATGGCAGCCAATCATATGTCAAGATGACTTTCAAAAGTATTCAGCACCTAGATAAATCAGCTCTTCAAAATTTTATTCATCTAGTTTATAATAAAAATATATTATTTTTTCAGTGGTTAGTTGTTGACCATCTTTTGGTTTAGATGAAGATATTGCTTCTGCTCAATAAGGTAGTTCATTGTCTTCTACAGTATTCATCTAAGATTTTTTGTATCAATTTTAAGTTGGCTTCAAGACTTATCTCCATTCCCAGACTATCCTTGATTAAGCAACATTTTAGGAAGTATATTATTTAGATAACTTTCTAAATAACCTGAGCCAATGGAAAGAATCTGCTCCTCATTTTATGGTAAAAGAACAAATCCTGTTTTGTTTTGTTTTGTTTTGTTTTGTTTTGTTTCAAAATCCCTTTTGTATGTAGTGGCAGAGTTGTGTAGATACATGGAGATATACTAACCTTTTATCCAAGAAACAGTATTACAAAAACATGAGAATAATATTTTACTGGATTTTCATGCTGGCCCTGATTTATGTTAGCATAATACAATTAAATAAATACAGATTGAGTAAAGAACTTGCAGGGGGTAATTCTGAAATGAAATGAGATTTAATACAGAGAAAAGGAGATTATTGAAGAAATGCTTACTTCAAAAATATTCTGAAGAGGCAAGTCACAAGATTTCTGTTAGAATTTTAAAATAAGCATTCTTTTGTTAAAAAAAAAGTTTTTCCTTTTTTAGGTTCAAATATTTTAGGCAATTTGCAAAATATCTGCCTTTTTAGATGCAAAGCTATCTAAACTCAGGGTACCTACTATAGTGATGATAACATTATAGTTCAAACTATAATCTCAAATTTTCAAGGCTACATATGTAATCCAGAAGGCAGCAGAGACACTAAATGCAAAGTCATAAATCTTTGTCTTTATGATACCTGTCTAAATTTTCTTTCAAATATCTGTACAGGATGTAATTCCTTCAGGTGGACTTCCCCTTCTTGACATTTTGATTTGAGCTAGATTAATGCCCACATATTTCTGTTAGTGCCATTCTATATCACTTACCTTGTATTCAGGTCTCTAATTTAGTCCATTACATCCTTCAAGACTTGTCTGAAAGCCATATTGCATTTCAAATGGAAGAGTGCAAGAGAGAGAAAAACAGGGAAGGGAAAGTTCAGGTCAGCTTCCCATCATTAACTCTGAAGAGAACACTGCTTGAGTTACTATAGGAAGAGTCCTTCTTTGAACCACAGTATTGGAAGACCAATTCCATTTTGAAATGTAAACACTTTTTCATCAGTGACTCCCGTCAAAGATCTGTTTTCTTAACCTATGAAAAAAATCAAAGTTCACAGCTATGATGAGCTATACAGTCTGATAAGAGAGTTTGAAATAAAACGAGAAACACAGGCATGAAGAATCATATGTAGTAGAAAAATAAAAGATAATGCTGAAAAATCTTGTCCATTCTGTTTCTTCCTTAAATTGTAGCCATAATCGTTAGCCTGGTTATCTTTGTTTAGGACTAATAGAACTAACCGTGTTACATACCTATTTTCTGAATTAGTGGTGGCAAAATTAGATTAGACCAAATTTGCCCAAAAATGATAGTTGGGCTTGGAAAAAAAAAAAAATTGATGTGCTCTTATTTTATCCTCAGTCTTACTCATTTCTTTTAAGCTAGACTTCAGAATTATGGAGATAGTAAGTACCTTGATAGAGGCATAAAAATTCTAGCAAAAATCCCAGTGCCAGGACACTTGTGCTTTTCAACGGGGGCTCTTCAAAGCAACTAACATTTATTTTTATTTTTTTTCTAAAAGTCAAGAGCATCAAACTATCACCACAAATAGTATGACTTTGGAGTCTTGGTTTCCACCTACCATTGAGCATCCAGCAGTTCAGTTTTTAAAGGCTCTTTTTTAGTTCATTGCTTTTTCTCTTTAATTTGCATTTTTGGTCCCTATGTAAGGATTCAGATTTGACAGGAATGCCAGTCATGGACTGCCTATGACAAAAATATCCAGAAAATACCTGGACCACTCCATGAAACAAAGCTGTTTTGCCAGATAACTTGATTTAGTTAAATTTCAATCAGAAAATATGCTCTCCTTTCAACTCTAGGAGAGCCATAGCTCTCACTTACAGAGAGAACAAGGGTTTTAATTTTCACTGAGACAAAGAACTGAGCTTGAATTTCATACATCACTTTTGTATATCATCATTCCTAGGTAATCACCTGCCTTGGGCTATGCACTGTACTCTTTTGTTGTGTTTTGTTTCTGCTCACTCAGTCCCGTTCTTGCTAATTTACAATAGAAAACCCTCCTCAAGCTGAAAAAGGACACCAACAAAATTTTAGTGGAACTCATGCATTTTCTTTTTCACAAGCTTTCTATGTTAAGAAATTATATTTTTAATTATTTGACTATGTTCATACATGCATACTTCTAGTCTCTTTTTTCCTCTGTAGATTTGTTATGATAAGATATAGGAGAGGCAAGAAGCTGTTATCAGGGAGATTTGGCCAAGATTAAATCCTTTGGTTAAAATCTTCTTTGCAACATGACTTAATAAGGGTGCCAAACATTGGGTCAACTCTGGCAGGCTTTATTACTGAAGAAAAAAATAAAGAAGATATCCTTACTATCTCACAGAAAAGCATAACTTTTATTTTTACTATTTTGGTGATTTCTTCACCAAATCTGGACCATTCCATACTGCCAGTATATTTGAAAGGTCACAGTTCATAGTGACAAGGCTACGAAGATACATTTCTAGCAGAAGAGCAGTGCAGCATGCTGCATGTTCAACATGGAAACCATGTTGTACAAATTCAGATCCAAGGTAGGGAAAACGTTCTGCTCCTGAATTCCTGATCTATCTCAATGATCTAGCTATACCATCTCCCCTAGGATTTTAAACATTTCCCATGATCCACTCAGCTTTTATCGCCTCGTTACTGTGCTTCTGCTGCTGTTAGCTGTCACTGAATCTGGGATACGCGACTTGTGGAGATTTCGCAATGAATCCTGAAGGTAAATGTTTGGGTAAGTATCATAATATTATTTTCTCCCTACTCTTTTTATGTGGACACAGAATCTCTTCATTATGTAATCACCACAAGCTCTGTTCAAACTGGAAATTCTGACAGCAGTGGTGGCATTCTGATGGGAATGAAGATTCTTTCTCTGAAATGTCTCTTGAGGAAATTTTGTCCTTCTTGTTTGCTCATTGCTAGAAAAAGTGAAATTAACTACATTTAGAGCTTCCTGTAGCATGTCTCTTTTGTGACCACTAGGTTTTTCTCGTATCATCTTCCTTCATGAACAAACCTATGAAGACAAGAAGATATCTAATTCAGATTTTGTTAAATCTTGTTTTCTGCTTACTGTTTTTGTTAATTTTTGATAGATTTTAGTTTTTTTTCAATTAAGGATTTTCTCTCGAATACGATTAAAGTAATGCAGCCACTAGAGAATGATGGCTACAGATATGTGTCCCCCTATTTTCCCTTCCTATATCCTTGAAAGAAAGAACTGTAAGATAACCAAACCTGGTATTTTGATACTGTGTTTGTCCGAAGAATCCATTAAAGAAGAACAATGTTTAATTAGTCTTACACCATCCTTCCATTTTCTTTCTATTTTGGTATGCCTCTCTAATTATTCAGAACTTTATTTCTTCAGGCTTGCTCTCCAGAAAGAAAACAAAATTAATTAAACACCAGGTACCTTTTGACTTCTATCTGGATTAATAGAGCAGAATGGATTTTAAACTAAACAGGCATCCAACGTTTCCACTTGGTTGATCACTGAGAATTCATCTAGCAAACTGTTCATAAGCAAAAGGCGGTCACAAGGAACTCGTTCAGTGCTGATGGCTCTTGTCCAGTATCTTCCTTTTGTCTAGAAGGGCCTCAGTGGCCATTTCTGGAGATTCTTCTCTTTTATCACAGCAGAGAAAATTGTTCCTTTACTTGACTCTCAGAAGCTAACTCTAAAGTTTTACTCCTAGTTTCAGAAAACCTCCTTGTCTCTCACTGAAAAGAAAAAAAAAATAGCACAATTTGGTAGTCTTTGTAAATATTTCTCAGCCATACATTACATGCTTTAATCTAATGCTTGTCCTCAAAGCGAGTCTTCCTGTTTTGTACTGGGGCATATCATCAGAGCCAGAAGGTTGCTCTTAGGGCAGCAATTTGGAAAATGATTTTGATCTTCAGGAGCTGTTGATCTGACATGTCCTACAAACATGAAACTGACGTTTTAAAATTTGTAAGATTTTTTTTTTTTTTTTGGTAGTGATTCAGAATTTTTGTAAACTTTGAGTACTTAATATTTCATCTATATGTGCTGTACATAGAGGCTCAGGGGAAGAAAAGTCATGCCATCTGTGCATGGACAGGACAGAACTTTTGATGTCCTGGAACTGTAACTTCCATATTCAAAATAGTTAATCGCTAGTGACTTTCAAAAGACATCGTCGCTAGTGACATCTTCAGCTTGAGGGTGCCATAGCTTTGGAGTGGGACTACAATGTTTTCTGTAGATGAAAAGAAAAAATAAAGGTGAGTGAGAACTACGATGGATGTAGAACATTTTCTTTTCCTACCTGGTCATCCACTGTAATCCAATTATTGATTTTCCAAGTGTGATAGGAAAGGTTTGGAAACAGATCTGACTGCTGATGAAGAGTCCTTCCACATGCAGGTCATAGGTTTAAATTTCTGTAATTAATATGTGGAAGGAGCTTGGGTTTAAGAGACAAAGATTCACCTGAAGGACACAAAACCTTTTACCTTCTTTTGTAAAAGGCTGTTTATTGAAAGTCCATGTCATCTCCTATATGCACTATAAATTTAGGTTTGAACTTCATCTGAAGAATGAATAACTTAGGGAGGATTTTTAATGAGTATTTGTTTTTATTTCTTATTGCTATACATAATATAATAAAGTACCTTTTGGCATAGAAACAACTGAACACTCTCCCAGTGATGTTCTATACAGAGCCTGGAAATGAGAAGAAAACAATGACAACAACAACAACAACAACAAAACGTCCATAATTATGTGAATTGTACGTCATCAGTTTACTGATGTTAATTGGAAGAGATCTTGATTTACAAGGCGTTTCCACCCTTTGCTTGTGCTTGCAGGAGTTGTAAGCGTTGTAACTGTTAATTTGCAAAACTCAACTACTAAAAACTGATAAAAGTTTAGTATAAGAATGACTGGGGCCACTGCAAGAAGAGAAGGTAGTTGATGCCTTTGCAAGATAAAGATTGTCCAAGGACATTTAGGATAGGATAACACTTGCATTGTTAAAAGGAGTACTATTAAACCTATAGGCCTATAAACTAGTGATCAGCTCTTATGACTTTTGAAGACTCCTATTTCTTCCCCAGCTCCTTACTTTGAATAGACTTTTTTTTTAGTTCCCACAGAGTTTTATTCTATGTATGAAAATTTAAAAATTAGGTTTCCTGTAGAAATGTATAATAATTCAAGATTTCCTTAATGAAAAAAAAAGGCTAGTTGAGATACAGATATTTATTTAGAAATATGAAGTTATTTTAGGAAATCCTGACAGTATGAATGGGGCTAAAATATGTTATTTGAATTTAGTTTGGGATTGAAATGTCATCACCAGTTATCATAGTGATGTATGGAATTTGAAATGAGTGCCTCATTTTCACATTTCTGATGTGGGAAAAGCTTTTAGACTTTACATCTCCTAGGCTATGTAAAAATCATGGTGGGAGGTTGTTTTGCTTTCTTTTCTTTTGTGAAGTTCTGTCATAGGAGAACTTGAGATTGATGATGCACAACAGCAAAGGATGCACCAAGAAAACACTGGTTTCTGACATCTCAATTTCCAAGCTCCTTTGAAACATCACTGCAATGCAGATGCATAAATTAATGCCTGATCACTCCCTAGTGAGACATTATGATTCAAACCACTGATCAAAACAAATATATTATTTTGATTTTGTTTCTGGAAATCAATAATAATAAAAAAGTAATATAATAATAAGTGTATCCCTGGGAACATTCGTGGAAACTGCGTTCCTCAGAAGGGAAAACCTTTCAATGGAAATTTTCCAAACAGCTTGAGTCATAATCAGGTTGAGAAGACAGCAATGATTTCACATGAAATATTTTTTTTTTTCATATTCATGATCAAAAAGAAGTGCACAATAAATTCTTTGTTAATAAATTCTATGTTTTATTTTGGATTTCTTGTATGACTGCTATTAATATTTTGCCTGACAGTTCAGTTAGAGACAACTGCATTTACTGAGGGTATAGAAGACATATTTTCTGCCTGTGAGGATTTAGACCGTAGTTTCTATCTCTTGGGAGTAGCCATAAGCTACCAGTGTGTTTGGATGCTGATTAATGTTTTGTAGCTGTTTTGCTAGAATTCATACATAATGAAGTTGGGACTAAAATATAGGTCTCCCAAGTGGGAATTCTAACCACAAAGGGAAAAATAGTTTTTATTCTTTTTCTGCTAAATAACAGTTTATGAAAAAAAAAAAAAAAAAAAAAAAAAAAAAGAACGGAAGAAAGAACAAAAGATCAATGGATTAGAACTGTTTTACAACTAATTCTGATTAGAGAATTCTTGAGGTAGGAAGGGACATCAGGTGGTTTGCAGTCCAGCCTCCTGCTCAGAGCAGAGTCAGCTCTGAATCAGGTGAGCTTCAGTCAAAGCAGGACGCTCAGAGTTTTGTCCTGAAGGATATTGAAAACCTCCAAGGATGGATGCTACACAGCCATTCTGTGCAGCCTGTTTCAGTGCATGTATATTTACTTATTTCTCTCCCTTAACCCTTTCCAGATTTGTGTCCTTACTCATCTTCCTTCCGTGTCTTGCAGTTGGCAGCTCCAGGATAGTTCTTGGAATTTTTTTTCGTAAGATAAAATGTGAGAGTTCAAGTTTGCTAAGGTAGAGGAAAAGTTCAGGTGATTTAGGCAAGTTCTTAGCCAAATCATGAGGTAGGATGTAGAAAGTAAATCCTTGTTCTTTTTTCGTGAGTCCAGCGCTGGCAAAAAATTCCAGTTGAATGTGTTCAATAATTTGACCTGAACATCCAGGTAACCTAGTGGTGCTCAGAAGCTGCAGCTTTTCACTGAATTTTCAGTCTTGTCACTGCTCACTTATCTGACCTTTCTTTAAAGTAATTTTAAAATAATTTTAATGGTTTTGTTTCCTTCCTTTCATAGGACTTCGGGCTTAGCAGAATGACTTGGTATGCAAGCAGACAAGCCAAGTAGAACTTGGTATACCAGAACGGAGGCTGAAAGTGTTCAGAAATTTGCTATTTTAATAGTGCTCAGGAGACGAAAATATAAAGATTACATTCCCGGTGAATCCCAGTTGTTGGGTTAAATTTACAACAGGGAGTGGTTGAAAAAACAGATGCCATTGTCCTGCTCTGCCTAAACTGTCTTGAAAGTGATATCCACGTCTGAGAGGTCATTTCCAGGCTAGACAAATATAACTTGTCTACTAATGTCAGAACATAACTATTGCAGAAATTGTTCATACAGTAGCCATTTTCAACATTATTTTAAGGCTATGATTTATGGACTTCCTCAAGGAAATGTGAGACTGACTAACTTGCTTCTGTCTCTAACCTCTTAAGTACTGTCTGTGTGAAAGTGTGTGTCACAGGCAGTTAAGTTCACAGATGGCAAAAGGAGATTGGAGAGACAGCAGTATGCCTCACTTATGCCTTTGGAATCATGGCAAGCACTCTTGTTATTATTCCTTTCCTTTATTTCCTGTGCTTGTCTATAACCTTCTGATACTATTATGAAAATATCCTTCAACTGGTGACAGCCATTTATGCATTTTTGCCACTTAATTAGTAGTTGCCTAACAAACTGAATAGAGGGCAGCTTTTGGAACTATCTTTGGATACATTTCTGCAATGTTTTAATACAATGAATAGTACATAAACAAATTGCCCCAATGATTCATCTGCATTACTTGTGTAAGTATATTGCTGGTATAACTGTTATGTATTCAAGACTTTTAATTTTCATATGGCCTCAAGAGTGACTCTTTATAGCAGAGAATTTGTTCTAAATAAATACTTATCCACAACAGAAAATCCATAGGAAATACTTTGTTATATTGAATTTGCAATAAGAGTAAATTCTGTATGTATAGCATTTTTTTTTCTCCAATTGCCTCGATTAATAATTAAAATAAAAATTGCAGGAAAAAAATATCAAATCTAGTTCTTATAGTTTATTTGCTCCCATTTCTTGAACCTACAGCTAAAATAATTAGGGAAATGATTAAATACTTTAAGTAAAATAAAAGTATTTTAAATATTTGCCTTAAACCATTCTTTAATTGACATTCATAGAAGAGCAATTAATATTTTCCTTCAGCACTTGTATTGTAGAACTGCTTGTGCATTTTTAGATGTCTTGAAGTGGGAGTTTGAATATAAAGTACAATGGAGTGAGGATGCTGATGATTTGATTGAATACAAAAATAAACCAAAAGAAGAACGCATTTTATGGATAACTTGCAAAAATGGGTGTGAGGTGAAATGTGTTTCAGGGTTAGTTTCTATTTGTTCCTTCAAGGCAGTCTCTGGGCAATTTATTCATCCTGTAAAAGGAAGAAAGAGCTCTGTCACATTTGCTGTACGTCCTGTTGCCTGGTATAGAGTGAGGAATCCTGGAAGCTGTCCACGCTTTATTTTTAACCAGGAGCTCAAACACAGCTGAAGGGCAGAAGTAGCAATCAACCTGGGGCTCTGTTGGCAGATGCGCATTCAGGCTCCGAGTTACACAACAACACAGATGCTTTCCAAGAATGTTAAGTGGTTGACATTTGTGCCCTGAATGACATGAAACTGTCTCCATGCCACCTTTCTAATGTGTTTCAGGAACTGCATGTTATTATAGTATTTTCTCTTCTCTTTTTGCTGTTTTCCAGTGGGTTGTCGGTTGAGGTAGACAAACAACATAAAGAAGATGACAGGAGGTGTCTTACACTGTTCTGCCTATGGCCCCATATAACATGCCATTTCAATACTTCATCTGATTAAATTTGCTGCGTATGAGTGATGCCTATGTAATCTGGTTTATTAGGTAGCTTGTGCATCCATTTTACGATATATTTTGTGAAAAATGATTCTGAAAGATACCATGAACATCTAGTCAGTGGAGGCAAGTGGAATAACAGTGCTCGGTGGCTCAGGTGATTTAGAAAAAAAAAACCCTTCTGATCTGGACTCTGTTTGAAGAGACAATTTCTTGATCCAATAATATCTTAAAATGTTAATCACCTGTGGTAATTAATCACTTCTCTCTATAATTGTACTTCATCTTCACACTAACAAAACACTTTCAGGAGTTCTGTTATTATTTTCCTGAAATAATAAAATCCAAATTACAGAGGAAGTAGCTCCTTTATTTTCCTTTTGCTTAGTCACAAAGATAAAATATAGAATATTTACGAGGATAAAGGCAGCTGAACCATAAAGGCAGGATGGGCAGCAAAAGAACAACTAGTATAAAAACATCTATACAAAAGAATGCTATTAGCTAATAACAGTAATAATGAGCTTTTAAATATCATTAGTCACAAATAGACTTCAAAAGGGAACACTATTCTCTTTCAACTATAGGTGAAAAAATGCCTTTTCTTGCTAACTGAGAGTGAAAGTAAAATTGTCATCACACTGCAGCTTCTTATTTTTAATCCACAGCACAGACTCTCAAAGGATAATCGCTGGGTATAAGTGCAAAGCAAAACAAAAACGCACACCTCTACACTTACATTTTAGAGCCATTTTTGCCATTTGCTTGCTAGATTTCCAAATATTTCTTAATTCATTAATATCAGTGGCAGAATAGGAATGTATCTGATTCTTAGCCCTTTAAAAAAAAAATCTCAAAAGAAACAGTAGGATTGTAGACAGGGTGAAGGAGCCCTCATTTAGCAATCTGAACAAGAAAGTGCCTGTGATAATGGAGTGCAATGTCAGGTGGTGTTTTTACTGGGCAAACATTTTCATATTTTGCTTGATTTTTTTTTCTTTGAATTAAATTAAATTTAGATATGTTTTATTTTGAAATGAAAATATGGACTATTCTTAATATCAAACTATCAAACTAACTAGAATCTCAAAATTTGACTTAGAAGTTGCCTTGCAAGTGAGAGGCAAAATGAGGGAAATGTTTCATCTCCAAAATACAGCTGATGAAGATATCTTCATCAGAACAACATTGCAGGCTCAATTAGGTTGCTAAAAACCCATTTTCAAAATAATACAAGGTAGATAAGGATGGCGATCTTTGAGGCCGTAAAATGAAGAATAACCAGAATGCTTTTCAAAACTGTAGGAGAAGAGTTATTAGGAATGAGAAGGCATGGAGATGCTGCTTGTATTTATTCTACCCCTGCTTTCAGTGTGATTTATCATGCTACTCAGTAATTGGTATTATTAGTGTTAGAACAAATTCTGTTTTCCTCTGTGTCCCCTTTGAGTTTAAACAAAATCTGTAAGAAGAACCACTGATCAAACAAAAACGATATTTAAGTAATTCTTAAGTTCTAAGTTCAAAATAATGTTGAAAATCATTACAGAAGAAATAGAAAAAAAAATTCTAAAATACAGTTTTATAAAAATGCAACATCTACAAGGTTTGGATTCTGTGCTTTTTACCTACTATATTTTATAGATGTGGATACACCAAGGAGAAAATCAATATATAGAAAAACTAAATAAGCAAATTATTTCCTTCATTGAATTAATTGCAGTAATATCCTAGCTTTCCCATTACATTTTCTCTACTGTAACTAATAATTCAAGAGCATTTTTTTTTACTCCAAATTACTTCCCTTACCTATTCTTCATTTTTTCTTCATCTGAGGGTTACTACTACTTTCCAAGTTTTAATGATTGACCCTACTGTCTGTCATAATTCCTACCAGAAATCAATCATTCATACTGCCTCATAATACTCAACATTTATATGATTTACAAACAATACCACTAAAAGACCGGAATGCACTGTGCTAGTGGAAAATGTCAGAAATAGCTAATGAGAAAATCACAGGATCACAGGATGGTTGAGGTTGGAAGGGACCTCTAGAGATCATCTGGTCTAAACCCTCTGCTCCAGCAGCAACACCCAGAGCACGGAGCACAGGGTGGCATCTAGGCAGGATTTGAAGATCTCCAGAGAAGGAGACTCCACAACCTCTCTGGGCAGTCGTTCCAGGGCTCTGTCACCCTCGTAGGAAAGAAGTTCTTCCTCACATGGAGATGGGACTTCCTGTGTTTCAGCTTGTTCTGATTAGTCCTTTCCTGTGTTTCAACTTGTTCTGATTAGTCCTTTCACTGGACACCATGGAGAAGAGTTTGAAGGACCAATTGGAGAGATCTGCTATGCAGTCTTAGATGTCTGAACTTTGATAATATAGTGTTATGTTACCCACCACAATTATGCACGTGATCTGAGTTCAACCACTTTCCAGTGAATACTTCAAGAAACCAAAGGAAAGGATACTTAATTTATAGTTATTTATAAAGAACACTTTGTGAGAAATATATGAACATATTCTACATAAAGTAATAATTGTCATATTTTTTAGACAAGATTATATCATAGAATCATAGAATCATAGAATGCTTAAGGTTGGAAGGGACCTCTAGAGATCATCAAGTCCAACCCCCCTGCACACGCAGGGTCACCTACAGTATGTGTGTCCAAGTGGGTTTGGAAGATCTCCAGAGAAGGAGATTCCACAACCTCCCTGGGCAGCCTGTGCCAGGGCTCTGTCACCCTCACTGGCAAGAAATTTTTCCTTAAG